>CM072873.1:13315000-14522500 GCA_036937835.1 Pampus argenteus
TTCAAAAAGGTTGAAACACTTGTGATGAATAATCAGTGCAATGTTTAATACTGTCTTGTGATTTGTGGGTACTTGATCCAATGTTGCACAGGCAACACTTTACAGGTACATGTGTTCAACATCAGGCCACTGCAAGTCTCGATCCTCAAACTCGATTGGATTCTTCCCGAAACATGCAGTGAGAAGCAGTAAATATTTTTGAATAAATGATATGCCTATATACCTATATTGTGTGTACCTTGTATTTTTCTACGTGCAGCTGTATGCAACACTTGATTGTGTTGATCTGTGCCATAAACCTATATCTGGTTATATGTTGTATATCCTGGATATGCTACTTAACCCACAAGAGTGTGTGGCGTGTGAATGCCTCATCCAGGTTTCTGAATATAGTCTGTCTCAGTCTGTCTCTGCGTCTGTTGCCCTCCATTTGCTTGACTTTGAGGACGTCAGACGTGCCTGTGTCCTCGCAGCAGTTCTTAACTGTCACGGTCAACTGAGAAAAGGAAGGTCAGGATGGATACGAAGGGACTGTTTGCTCGCCTAGGCCCTCTGTAACCTTCAACCTGCCCTTTCGGCTGACCCACCTTCAAACCGACACAGTGACCGCCGCTATTGATGGAGTCATGAAGCACAACAGCAGAACAATGTCAAATCCCCCTTTTTATATCCATTGTCAGATGATCTCTCTCTTTCATCGCTGTTGAAGAGAGAATCTTTTTTTTTTTTTTTTGTAACATTAGCATCAGCAAACAGCAGCATTTGGTCAGATTAAAACATCATCTGTTGCACTTTTTTACAACAAAACCAAACAGTTTTACATCAGTGATCACAGTAGATGTAAAATTCATGAGCCAGTGGCAGCACCTCATCTGCACTTGCTGTTATTATTGGGTAAAATCTTGTTTATTATTATGGCATTATTATAACATATAGAGATTTTCTAGGTACATACATTTCTAAAAGTGTGATATGTTGACAAAGTGAAAGCAACCTGTGAGTTTACAAGGACATAATTGCCTGTGCATGATCCAGTCAGGAGCTTAATGTGGCTGAAATGACATCAGGGTCCAAAAAAATGATGCGAGGAAGAATGAGCAGACATAAACAGCACTAATCTGCTGATGAGATGGACTCTAATCTGAATTTCAGCAGTGCCCAGTGTCAAAGCCAAAGGCGTTTGTCCGTGTGCATTCATTTAAAGGATCTCCAAGGTTATTTGTCAACACGATTCGTATAGCTTTGGTAATCTTCCCTCCTCGCTTGCAGACTGATTGATAATTGATCCCTGTTCAAACAGGCTCTCTTTGGGCCACAGTTGCCTTTGAATGCCAAACGAGTCATTCTGCCTCGTCCTCTCGTAGCAGCCTAATCCGATAAACGAATGAGAATGAGTGTCGTCCTCTGCTGATGTCAACCTTTCACTCTCCCATTTATCAGATATTGTTTACTGATGAGGCCCTATCACTATGAGCGGGGTCACTCACTGAGCACAGCTGCTTTTGTCAAAAGAAGACGAATCGAATCTGACACAACAGCAATCTACCCGGTAACAGTTATAACGTTTATAATAATATTTCACAATTAAAATATAAACTAGTGACCCATGAACGTTACAGACGGATGAGATACAAGCTGGATTAATGAAGGTTTTAACCCATGCTCGTGGCTGTTAGATGTTAAAACAACAGACATTCAGAATCCCCAGAGGATAAATCATGCTGACTTTGGTGATCCCATGATTTTGCCTTTACCAAAACCACTAGGGTCACATTTTGGGGGGTTTTTAGTGAAATATCTCATCAATTCTTGGATGGAAGTGATCCTGTGACTTTTCATCTTGCAGGTCAAATGTTTGTTGGACATACCTGCCAATGTAAAGTAATTTCCCATCAGCTGTAGGCTGATTTGTAACCTCAGGACTTTGTGCATTAACCCTGTGATTCGGTCTCATGATGACGCCTCCACAAACCTCAGGAGAAGAGTCAAAAACTGAAAGTCTGAATTCAAAACTTTTTTCCAGCTTTTCTGCTTTTCACATGATGTTCATTGTGACACATTTTGTCACTCAATCAACCAAGTTTAAAGTCTAGTCAAGTACATTTTAATGCTGTATAGAAATTGTTTGATAAAATGGATCCATTTAGCATCAGTTTTGGCACTATTGATCGTCACATAGTCTTCATTATCAGGTGGAGTTTGCTCAATTCATGGAAGTGAACGGGGCACTGTAAGGACCGTTTGTCCTTGACAACAAGCAGGAGAAAGTAATATAAGAAAACACAAAAAGATGATGTTTGAACTCATATTACATGTATATTTACAAAGGACTTATGTAAATGTTCTGTGGTCCAACAGGCTTTCGCCCTGCTACCAGCGTTAAACTTCTCTACCTCGGCAGTGAAGAGGATAGGTCAGTCAGTGATCAGCCCAGGCCCAGAGCGACACAATTTTATTTGTAAGGCACGACACGGGGAATGACATTTAACTGGTTATTATTTCCCAGAGCAGATTAATGATAAATTGTCCATTATTTTTCCTTAAAAGTGAAAGATAAGACCACAGTCATTTGCCCTAAAGCCAGAGTGCCACCACTATGCAAAATGACAGCCAATTATCGGGGCCTAGTTTGGGATAATGACTTTACAATGAATCTTTTGATTGAAATGTAACTGGGTTGGCCCTGGGCAAAGTGCAAAAAAATGAATAGAAAAGTTACAGAAACAATGAACACTATATAACCGTGTTCATTTAATTCTCTAGGTCTCCCGGTCTCTCTCTCTCTCTCTACTCCTCTTTAGAAATAGCTATAAGAGAAAGCCAGAGATATGCATATATTGATGAAAAAATTATTAAGTCGCAGAGCGCTTGCAGCAAACATAAATTAGCATATTCAGGGTAAATATGCAGACTATTTACGATAATAAGACCGGATTATTCAATTCAATGAATGTTAAATAGATGAGGAAATGGTATGTGTCTTATCTAGTCAAAGCTTCTATTTATTTTAATCGCTTCCCAATTGAACTCTTCATTTTATTCTCTCTGAGTTATTGTTCCCATTCCAGCCAGCGATGGCACCTATGGGTCCTGGGAGATTTCCGCTGGTCACATGCTTTAAGTGGCATTCACCTTATTCGCGGCGGAAATAGAGAAAGTCGACGTCACCCTGAGGCCAGCATCGTGATAAGCCCCTTTTCATTATGCACAGGGGCCGATGGAGAACAAGATTAGCGGGGCCTTGTGTGCATAAAGGCGAGAACATACAAGTCATCTAGATTAAATAAAAATGTCTTTTATTCTCCACGACACAGGTCCATAAACCAAAAACATTTTGTTACTTATTGTGTGCATTAAAAGTTTTAACTTTAATTAGTTTAACCATGTTTGTGTGTGTATGTATGTGTGTGTGTGTATGTGTTCTAACATACATGTACATGTGACATATTATTACATTATGTTTTATTGTTATGTCACGCTCAACAGCATAAATAAGTGATGGATGTCATGCTTCTTAGTGCAATTTAAGTCACATGTTTTATTAATGTTAAATATTTCATTCAATGGTCATGTAATTTCTGACATGACTAGTTTGGGATTTTGTCCAAAATATTACAGAATTAAAAAATAAGGACTTTTTTTTTCTTTTTTCACTGCGATATTTGGAACCCAATCACTTCCATACTGATAGACATTTTAGCCTTCAGGTGATAGTTAGAATGATTTAATTTCTATTTTTCTATATTTTTTCATGCTTAGAGTCAAACCAACAATGATCCTATACACAACTATTGTGTGTGTGTATCCAAAGCCTGATATATCTTATTCCTCTGTGCTGTAGACCTCCACACCGCTGCACCGGGTGACATGTTCCTTCACCACAAAGAGTTTGGTCACAGTAGTTTGTTCAGTAACGGCTCCAATTGCAGCCATCATGTTTACAGTCTCGGGGAGAGGTTCCTTGTACTGCTGACACCGCTGAGTATTATATAATTCTCAGAGTACTTCAGTACAAAGTCAAGAGGTTGTGATATGTAGCACAACATGCTAACAAAGCTGTAAACTGAAACACATTCTCACACATCTTACACAGAACTGCTCTCTGCAGACTACTATGAGAAATATCTTAGAACAGGAACAATCCTACACTCCTCAATGAGGAACTTACAGCAACAAAAGACTTGGTTGGGTTACTGTATTCAATTATATTTCTCTGTACTTGTTGCTGTATGCATTTTATTGTAAAGGACACTGAGTTTACATGTAAGAAAATATGATGTATAAGTAAAACCATCTTCGCTCACCTTGTTGTTTCATGAAAAAAGTCAAATGAGAGTCAAATAGCTCTTATAGCTCTGTTAAGAGGGTGTTTTCCAGTTCAATGTGATCATTTAAATTGGTTACTATTAAATTCAATATAAAACTGATCCACTGTTTGCGTTAAATGAGCTTTTCATTCATGCCGGTTGTATGAATTTCTAATAGCCCCTCGTTGTAGAGTTCAGCGGTGTTTGTGTTATTGGGGTCAAACAGATTATCCACCCAAGTGATTCAGATTCACTCCAACCATCAACTGCTTTGACCACTGATGTCTGAAACCCGCCATCTAGTGGCTGAAAGGTTGAAAGGCTTTTGGGATTATTTATATAAACTATCATCTGCTGCCATCTGCTGTTAATATCAGGGTAGTGGTAGTCTTATGAGACAAAGAAATGCTGTTTTCCTAAAATAAAATAAAAACACATAAATAGATTAAATCAATCTCAAAGTCTGTGTTATGAAAGTGAGAATACCTCACCTTGAAAACTATGAATCAAAACTATTATATTGTGGATATATATGTTGAAAATTAAATTTATAGTTAAAACAGGTTAAACAATATAAAACACATTATTCTTGTATGTCTATCTTCAAGATGACAAATACTAAATTCAAATCAAGCACTTATCTGGTAAAAATGGGCAGTGACCTGCCAGGGTGAATGCTTTGAATTTCTTCCTTCTGTCACACGGTGGCACTCTTCTATCAGTATTTCTTCAGATCAAATATTTGAAAACTCAATTATTAAACTCATATGTGCTTATTGAACCTTTAACTGCCTCCAATCTTTCAAGCTCCAAGATTTTTGAACCTGGCTGAAAGGATTTGCTATTTGCAGAGCAGAGCATTGATGAAGTCCAACGCTGATATTGAGTGATAAATCCTCACCCACAGTCGGCTTTGCAGTTCATCCCGAAGGTGTTGAATGAGGTCGAAGTCACAGCTCAGTGCAGGCAAGTCAAGTTCTGGGGAAAATTTCTTTATGGAGCTGGCTTTGTGCACGGGGGCACAGGCATGTTGAAACATAACAGAGTGAAACACAAAGTTGTTGGTATTTTTTGATGGTTTAATATTACAGAGACAGTGCACATTAATAAACACATAAAGATATACGATCTGGATTGATGCTGTAAAGATTAGTTGACAAAGGATCACCCAAACAACACTGGATATTCTAAAAACAATACTGCGACTCAATAGAGTTAGAAAGAAGATATATATGAGCAGATAAACACGGATCACCTATATTTATTCTTCAAAGAACTGTGTCGAAGATATACACAAAGAGTGATCGTATATTTCAGAATTTAATCTAACTAAAGAAATGCATTTGAAAAAAGATGGAGTCTGATCTCATGATGAATGTAACTTATTTAACATGCCCTTTTTCCCTTTGTCTTTTATTTTTTGTCTCTGTTACAAAAACAATACAGTACTTTTCCACCACTGGTTGTTGTTGCTATAAATCACTCTGGATTCAGAAATCAGCTTAATAAACTGTGAAACCTAATAAGCGATCACTGTCCGAGCCATGATTAGCTCTGACAGCAGACAGCATGAAGGCCCAGCATGCAGCAGCATAGATATAGTGTTCACCTGAGAGAAAGAGAGAGAATAACAGTAAACCATTGATTTAACAGGTGATTGCAGTAATATTCACAGATGTTCCTTATACTACAAGGCTTATAGTACATGTCAATTGCATATGTCATAGCTTTTTATGTATTTATGATTAAAGAAGAAAAAAAAAAAAGAAAGCCTACATATTCATCTGCTCCCCCTCCCACACACACTATAAAAAAAACCTGACATTAATTATTTGCTCTTTTGCAGTCGGGAGTCTGCCCTTTTGCTGAAGGGAGTCATTTATCCCTTTGCATGATGTCTGAACCACACCAACTAAAACAATAATGAAGATGTTTTCCTGCAGCTTGTCACAAATCCAGCGCACTTACATCATAGTCATGCAGAGAAATTAAAACTGTTAAAGAGGTGAAACTCACCTTCTGTCTGAGGCATGAAGATGATCACAAGCAGCTTTGCACATCAAGTGGATTCTAGCCACAGGTTGTCGTGGTAACTGTCTTCTTGCTTTAATGGAGCAACTTGATGTCAGCAGCCATGGCTCTCCATCTTGAGGGGGTGGGAGGGTGGGGGTGGGATGTGTGTGTGTGTGTGTGGGGGGGGTCAGCTTTCATGGAAAACAGGGTTGCAACATCAACAACAAATTGCTAATCGCTTCTCCACTTCTGAGCAATAACATCAATAAGGAGAGGCTCTTTATTTTCTGAGACGGTTTATGTCTGCGGTTACCTGGGGAGATCTTTTTACTTTGATCTCTCTGAATGACGCTGCATTTGTGTTCTTTGATACTGTAAAAGCTTTTCTGCATCAAGGGATATGGGACAGAAATTTGTCATGGCAAGGTCTGCTTTTTTTAAAGTTGACATCCCCGTGGTGGAAAAAGTACTTCCTCTTTGTTTCTACTGAAATATCTCCATAGGGAACATTAGGCTACGGGAGTTCATTTAGACTCTTACTGAGCTCTGGGTTTTTGTTCATGTTCTCTTCCCTCCCTCTCTATCATTTTCTTTTTCTTCTTCTTGTAATTCTGTCTTTTCTGGCTCTGTAAAAAGCCTTGGGGGAAATGAGAGGGATCCAACTCTCACACAATACACTTCCAGACCGCAGAGGCTGGAGTGGTGGATGTATACATGACAAAAGAAAGAAAACTCATTTGCTCTTGTATGTCAGCTGGTTTGAGTTGTTGCGCAAGAGAAAGCATCACAATTACAGTCAAAGTACCAGACACTGTACTAGACATAGATGCACACACTATTCAAGAAGATGTCTTTCATCCTTGTAAGAAAGAAACAAAAATGATTTCAAGATGAGACTGTCACCATTTAAAAAAATACTTTTTGCTCAAATGGCACTATAGAAAATGATAGCATGCAACTTTTATGTTTTTAATGTTTTTCCCCTTACATGGATAAATATAGTTTTTGTATGGATCATTGAAAACCATCCAAAAGTTGGAACATTTCATTCAAAAACACAAAAGTGAAACTCGCAGTGGTGCTAGAGGAAACAAAGTCAAATGGATTAACCCTTTTGAAACCATGAATGTCTATAATATTCAATGGCAATATATCAAATAGTTCTTGAGTCTGACTTTTGGACGAACCAAAGCACTGAAACAATCTTATTAAAGGTAGTACAAAGAAAAGTATAGTATATGCAGATGATGCACAACTGTATATCTGTTGGTATTTTTTAAAAAGAAATGAAAGACTGTGCCTAAACCTAACCGGACCTTAACTACAGTGTTGCCACATCATAAAACATATGTATTTCTTGTAATGGTAACAGACAAATTTATGTTGATGTCCTGCCTTCTACTGCTTATTGAGGTGCCAGATTAGAAAACTCCCCTATATGTCATTCTGGAGTGCACATAATCTAACGATTTACTTTGATTTGGAGGACTTGTTGTCTTTACCACATACGTACTGTGTATGAAAAATCTTCATGACTACTACTGTTATGCAGATGATATACAACTGTATATCTGTTGGTATTTTTTAAAGAAATAAAAGACCTCTCTTCTTATTCTGTGCTTTAATTTTGCTTTACAACTATTTTCATGATTTTTTCTGTTGGTTTTATTGTTATTGTTTTTATTGTTTTAAAGAATTCTTATTAACCATTTTAATAACTGTTACTGCTTATTTTTTGTGTTCTGCTAATTCTGTTTTGTGGATCACTTTGCGCAACATTTCTGCATGAAATGTGCTATTTAAATCAATATTATTCATTGTAGCGTGTTGAAAATATGTATGCAAGTCTCGTCATGGGGGAACTTAACTTGAAAATAAAAGTGCACGTCTGTTTAAAGAAATGCAGATCACATTCATGTAACACTGAATGTAAAATCAGAGCTGAAACTGAATCATATTCTTAGCATTACACACCCCATAACATCAATTATGTCTGATTACTGCATGCAGCAAGGGCAGCACCCCTGCATGTGCTATTATACGATTCCTCTAAATACCACCGGAGTCTTTTTCCCCCTTCTGCAATAATAACTTTGTAACTATTCATTCATTACATCTGAAGTCATTTTAAAGCCTCTCTATCTGTTCGTATCTCACACTACTTCATGATGCCTCACATTTTCCTAACCCCATACTGTGATGGTGGCTCTGGTCTCCTAGCAACCAGCCCTCTTAGAAGAGGTGACAGCATTTGAGTGGGCACCCTCACCTCTCCATCACCCCACCCCCTCCCACCAAACACACTTCCTCCCCCTGGCCTCACCCTCCCTCTCTGTCACCATCCGGATGCTCTTCAAGTCAAGTAAACACTTCACATTAGACAGTTTGCATCATATTTCTATAATGTACATAATTTAGTCAATTCATTTTTACCTTTTTCCATTCATTATTTTCTTTCTTCTTTCTTTCTTCTTCAAGTAACATTTCTTCATTAATTAAGCCACTAATAAGACCAAACTTTTTTGCATGTGGAACTTGAAGTTGAGCTTTCTAAATATAAAAAAAATAAAAAGTCAAAGCAAATGTAAAGCTGGAGTTGGATTTTCTACAATGAGCCAACTAGAGTCCGAATGATAGTGGATTCTTGAGAATGATAATATTGATATTGATTGATATTGATATTGATTCCCTTAAAGTGCATAAAAACTGTTAAACAATAAAAAAACATTGTTACA
Source organism: Pampus argenteus (assembly GCA_036937835.1). NCBI lineage: Eukaryota > Metazoa > Chordata > Actinopteri > Scombriformes > Stromateidae > Pampus > Pampus argenteus. Next base: position 13,324,056 of record CM072873.1, read on the forward strand.
TATCAGCTGATAGAAATCTAAGTCAATATTAGCAGAGCCAATTCCTAATAATGGCTCAAGGCTTATAATAGATCATTAAGATTAAGATTAAGATTTACTTTTATTCATCCCTCAAAATTAAATGCTTGCAATTGACTTGTTGGCAATTAACTGAAATAAAGTAATTGGATACAACTTATAAACCGTTTTATAAATAGTGCCTTGATACAACTTTGAATTAAGTCATTAAACAAATCAATCCGTATTAGACAGCATGAAAATACTAAAACATCCCTAATATGAATGATCAAGGGGATAAACAGCTGACAACGACTTTCCTGTTCCCACAAGTTAAATGGGCTGTTAAATGTTTTGTAAGGTCTATCTGACGTTCAGATATTCAGAAGAGTCCTATCATTTTTATATATTACATATACATATTTCTGACATGCCACACCAGCCGTGATCCCTCTGAGGTTTTGAATGTAAATCACATCACGCTGCGCTCACATTTGTGCTGGCTGCAGCCTGGAGCCACACTGATAAAATGACGTGAGTGGATGATGATGATGCTAAATGGCAGCACTTGAAATAGCCTACCTGTCAGCCTGCTCACCCACTTGCTGATGCGATCGCGACCACGTTAACAGCGTTTTCAGCACTGGACAGCTCCTTCGCTTTTTCTTCCACCAGGACATAAAATCTGAGGGGAGAAGTGGAACAAAAACAAAAACAAAAGAAAAGAAAGAAAGAAAGAAAACATTTAACGTTTTTGTTTTGTTGACTGCAATTTTTTGTTCACTTTTAGGAGCGCTCTTACTTTAAAGTCACAGGTGAAGAAATGGATATCGATCGCCGTGCCAACGTCTCTTTCTTTGATTTCGTTGGAGGAGTTCAACTTCTCCAGAGGGAGGACATCAGGACAGCCATGCCGGTCATACTGATCGGGATCTGCGTGTCCGGAGCAGTTGGGAATTTGCTTGTCTTGCTGATTTTCATTCGTGACTTCAGGAACGGAGTGGGCTCCGAGGTGAAGGCGCTCCTCGCCTCTCTGGCCTCCACGGACCTGATGATCCTGCTGCTGTGCGCCCCTGTGCGCGCAGTCACCTACTACAAGCAGACCTGGACCCTGGGGAGTTTTGTGTGTAACACCACGGACTGGTTCCAGCACTCATGTGTGGTTGCAAAAACTTTAATCCTTGCGGTCACCACAAGAGCCAAACACACTTTGGGTTCCAGCATCGACACGAGGCCCTGCCACAGCCCGACGTGGATTCACGCAGCCCTGGCGCTCATTTGGATCGTGTCAATGATGTTTCCCATCCCGCAGATGCTTTTCGCCTCTTTGCAGCCATACGGTCGCGATAGTATTTGCGTCTCTGTAATGCCGGTGTGCGCGTCTGACTTCATGAAATTGTTCTACAAGATATATCCAACTGTGACCTTTGTTGTGCCGGTCACCTTCTCAATTGCTTACTACACCAAAACCTTGCACACTGCGGTGAACCACGCACCCAGCCCCCAGCATCAGAGCAAGGTGATCCTGGTTTTATTGTGTCTAAGCAGCGCCCTCGGGCTCATGCTGCTGCCAGAGTGGGGGACATTCACCTGGATCAGACTCGGGTACAACAACCCCCCCGTAGGTTTGGTCATCTTTGCGCAGGTCCTCCTTTACGCGTGCAGCTCCATCTCTCCGGTCATCTTAATGACAATGTACGACGACGTACGCCAAGGACTCATCGCCATCTGGTTCACCGCGACCTGTAGAGGCTCAAAGCACGTCCCCAGCATCAAATGTCCAAAAACGGAAGGGAACGGAGCTGAGGTCGGAGTTAATGACATGGCCAACGCTGCCTCGCAGGAAGAGAAGACCTTCCCAGATGTGGAGCACTTTTGGACAGGGCGCAGGAATACGCACATCGAGGAGGAGCAGGATCCTGTTCCATGGGAGAGAGAGGAGAAAATGTTGTAGATGATCAGATGTGAATGTGTATTTATTTTTTTTTAGTGGAAGAATTCAACTTGTTCTCAACCGGTTTCTTGTTTGTTGACCCACAGTGCAGACCCTCTTTGAATATTTGCTGTCGTGAGCTTGATTAGATGTAAAAACAAACTTGTACACTATCATGTTTTGATGTTACACGTTTCTATTTTGAATGTTTGTTCTTGACTGCAGTATCTCTGCATTGTTAGGTAGGACACCTTTATTAGAGAACAGGAGGTTTGTACAAATCCAATGTAAAAATATCCAGACTGCAGCATCAAAGGGTTTGTTGTGATTGTTCATGTGTGATGCACAACATGGATATTAAAGCATTCTCAAATATGGACTGCTCTGTCTCTCTCTTTTTCCCCCAGAAAAAAAACCAAAACAACTTAGCCTACCTTAATCACGGATAAATGCAATTCGAACATCAAATCTCTCCATTTAATTCAGACTGTTATGAGATGACATGCACTGTGCAAACAGAGATCATTTCTCCATATTAAATTTGCAACTAATCCATCTGAATCTGAATTTTAGGTCAAGTCAGTAATCATATTTCAGTAAAAACAGCATTCAGTCGGTTTTAGCAAGTCGTTGTGTGCAAGCTGATCACCATTTTTGACTTTATTATTCTTCAATATGAATGACTGAAGAGACTCAGTGCACAATAACAACTTTAATTAAATATGAGTCGTGCTACAGTCAGGGACTATGAAAGTACCAGATGTTGTATAATTTTCACAGTTTAGATGTTAAGGAACCTCTTCCCCTGTGATGCTTCCAACACTGGATGCTGGCACATAAACACATAATGAATAAGAATATAATATAGACCAGTTGGAATTATATAAAACATGTCTTATAGTATAATTAATGGGGTGTCATAATTTATGTTAAAATATTTGGTTACTTATAACAGTATCCAGATACATAAATCCAGATAAATAAAAGTGCAAAAAAACACATTTAAAAGTCTCAGTGTGATTACTATTGGCTCAGTATTGATATTGATGATGAGGATGGTCAGATGCCCACCACCCCACAGGACCAGCATTAACGGTCTAACCTTTCAGTGGTTATGAAAAGAAATCTGCTTTTAGTCATCTGTGTGTTTACCAGTAAAGCAACAGCTGCCTGTGGCACCGACGCCCCGGCAGATTTGACATTTTAGTCTGCCTGAGTGAAAATAAAGGTTACAGGTTGAGGAAAAAAAAACACCTCTAAAGCTCTTCAGCATGATTGTGCTCCTGCACATAATTTATTCATTGACAATAGACCATTGCTCCAAATGTCTGCCCTTTGGGTCACTTTTTTTTATTCTATTATTCACTGTATTTTCTACCATAGCAAGATACCACACTGAATAACAGACATGATTTTTTTTTTTCATTCAATCATGGAGACCATTTAATAGACAAATCTATCTAAATAATTTCCCCACATTTTTCTTCTGCATTTTATCCTCTGCATTAATTAAAGCTAGAAACACTGTCCTGAAGCCATGTGCTTGTAATCTTTATAAGGGAACAAATTATATTGTAAAAAAAAAATAAATGCAAAACTGCTAAGTGACTAAGTGTAAAGTTCATTTACACATGAAATGAAATGCTACAAATGTTTTAAAGCAGTGACTTGTTATGTACAGTTTGTTGAGATAAGATAAGGATATAATATGAAACGATAAAGACACAATATGATACAATACAATAAATATGATGATAGGAACATACCATATAACTGCAACATCCACGGTCCGATTACCGGCCAGGGGACCTTTGCTGTATCTCACACCTTAGAGTAGATAAAAAAACTATATGATTAAAATATGATGTGATATGATATGACACATTACAGTACTATATGATATGATGTATTGATTCTACACAGGGAAATTAAAGAAAAATAAACAAAAAACAAAAGAAAAGAACGTGCAGGTGACACATTGTTATATACAAATATACAGTACATCCATACCCCTACATGTATTCACACATACTGTATACACACTGTACTCATACTGTACACACTCCCACATATATCTATACATAGTGTTCAGCTGGGTATTTTATTTAGGGCTTCTATGACAGAAGGGGCAAAATTACTGCCAAATACAGTTAAACATTGAAATACACTTTACTAAAAAAAATGATAGAATAAACAGCTGAGGGGTAAAGGTAATGTGAAATGGTGCCAAATCAAGTTTTGGTACAGCTCTTAAACCACCTAGAACAAGTCCATTTTTATAGGCCAATATCACACATGTGCCTCGTGGGGCTTTACAATCTGTACAACAATATACCCTCTATCTTTAGACTCTTGATTTAAATAAGGTGTATAAAAAAGGAACTAGGAAACACTTTAGTCGCCGGAAAGGGTAACAGAAGACTGATCCATCTTGACAGACATACATGCATAAGGTGTTGTGTGTATAGAATAGTCCAGATCCAAAATACTATTTTTTCTGTAGTCATTGTCGTTATTATTGCTTAATTTTCTTAATCTATGTTTCCCTAGATCACAACTACCACTTTATCCTCAATGTCAAGATCACATTTTTTTTACTGCTGTGTGCATACAGAAGCAGGAATTCCTTGAAATACACGTATTGTACATACAAGTTGTGTATACGGTCAGCAAGGTGCTTTGCATGCAGTGTGTAAGCAGTGGACTGTATGCAGGGACCCCTATAGCAGATCAACAGTAAATAAATATACAAACAGGCAGCAACTATACTGTACTTTATATTGTTACCATTATAGATAGAAATTCCAACAGAGCTGCAGCCTGTAACCCTGGTGGTGTTGATGCATGTCTGAGATATGCAGGGAACATATCACAAGCACTTACAGTTCAAGCAGATACAACCTTTAAGCACTCAGTGGTGGATTAGGTCGAGGTCAAGACAATTTCTCATAAATAATCTGTGACGACTCAACTGTTTCCTTGGTGATTCCTCTTCCCTCTCATTGGGTGAATGAAAAGAAACAACCCTAACCCAAGTCACTAAACATCCTCCACTATAAGATTAATTGGTTGGAACAATATGAGATGCTTGATGCTCTCAATGGTCCTTATGTGGCAATATCTATGATCCCAGAAGCATATTATGTAATGTTATGCAATGCTTAATACAATCTGCTTCACATGGCCATATAAACATAATGCTGGCATGAAGGTAATCAAGTTGCCTTTGGGGGATAAAGTCCATAAGGACCCATTTCCACTTTAGTCAGTCTGCTTTGAAGAAGATGAATGTGGGAGAGCCTCCTGCATGTAGTTAAATATATAAATGAAAGCCATCTCATTCATGATTCATCCAGGCAGCCTTCTTACATCAGTTAAGGGTTAGCCAACCATCTCTGCTAAAAACCAATCCAATAAACTTCAGTCAAGCAGCTCTGAACTCTGGCAACTTGCAATCAGCATGCACAAAATGTAAAAGCTGTCAGGTTCGATTAGCAGAAGGCAAAAAACAACAAAGGTGTGATATGATGGCTGACAAGGCTTCATATACTGAAATAAATTACTTGTTTTGAAGCTCCAGGTTATGTTAATGCAGACAAACACTATATAAAGAAAGTGTAAACAAATATTTTTTCTTGCATCACATGAGAATCTTCCATTTCATGTGGGGTTTTTTTTTTTTTATCAGTGTGCTGTAGTATTAAAGCTAATGGGCTCTGAAAAGAGTACAGTCCTGCTCCTTTATTGAGATGTGCATGGTGTTTTCTCTCCTTACTCAACCGTGATAGGTTGTTGAAGCTGCCCGAGGCACTCGTTGCATCTTTATTTGGTGGTTGTTTGTATTCTCCTGTCTAAAGAGGATTTACACTGCAAGATATAAGAAAGGATTGAAACAGACATGAGTCCAACAGGACTTGCTGATAGATTTTTAGCATTTGTTCTGAGCTGCATTGGGAGTAACATGGTGTGTGTGTGTTATATGTTTTTCTATATTCCTTTGTGTGATGATCTGTCACAATCTAGTCATTTAAGGCATCTATACGATTTCATAGCCTGGATTGTACTGCATCAGAGTCTTTACTGCAGGCCAAAGGACACCTGAGGTTTATTTCACATTTCTTAAAGCAGCAATCTTCATGATAATAACCTTTCACATTATTCAAATAAACACGCCTCTCTATAGCTAGTTGAACACAGCAGTGATTCAGCCTGTTTTCACTACACATTTGCTGTTCTTAACACTCTCTGTCTTGTGTGCCCACACAGCTTTAATGGCAGGTGAGGTCACAAGAATGCTACAAATCAAATTATGTACAGCAGTTAAAATAGATTCACATGGGCACAAAAAACAACACCAAATCAACAAACATATTCTTCAGTCTCATATCATGCAGTAATCATGATTCAGCAATGATGTGATTATATTTCATGCAAAGCATTTAAAAATATATAAAGAAGTGTGTTTATACAAATGTTTACAGGATAAAGAGTATATAATGATGAAAAACATCTTTAATCCTTGCTGACGGTAATTTACAGCTGGTTAACAAGGATGTTCATCAGGTAAGATTATTGTGACACAAAGACAGATCTCCTCTTAAAACAGATCACTGGAGTAATGTTCATTTCATGCATACATACACTGTAGCTCTGCTAACACAGTAAGCCTGACTCATTGAGTAAGTAAGTAGCACCACCTTCTGGTTTGAAGTGAGCTGTGGCCAAGATTTCATTTCAGACCCTGCAGCTCTGGTGCTGTAAAGGTGTAAAGGCACCTATTTTACGATCATATAAAGAATATGTTTTTATTATTCAGAAGATATGTATATTGAGGAGAAGAATTATTTATTTACAAAACAAACATGGAGATTAACAGACAATACAACAAACACTCCTAATAATGAATTAAACCAGCACAAACAAAAATATCAAAAGTACTGTGTCTACCCACAAATCAAAAGAGTATTTGGACTAGATATTAAGACAGTAACAACAAAATAAGCGGGTGCATAACCACAAGCAATACATACCTCTCCTCTCCATCTGTGTTCATGTAAACGGATTAGGATCAGGGATTAGATGTAGACAGATGTAAACCAGATATCGAGCGCCATACTACTTCTGATTCCACAGTTAAAGGTCACGGTTAGGGTCAAGATTAAGCACGCCCCGCAGTCTCAATCCTATTGGTGTACTCTTTGATTGACATGTCCCTCGTCCAATCAGAATGGAGAACGAGGGGGAACAGCTGCGCAGATGTGTCAGGTTGAGTGAGACCAGGAATAGCACTCCAGGAAGGAGTTACGAACTGCTGAGCCTCTAAAACAGGAAAGGTGAGCTCTACATTATGCGATATTACCATAAATAAACTTAAATGAGGTTCTAATTACATATATATATTGAACGTTTAAGCCAGTAATAGTTTAGCAACTCAGGTAAGGAAACAGTGGTGACATTAACGTTAGCTTAAACTATGTCGCATTTATTAATGTAAAGTAGCTTGTACACAACTTTTAACTGCCTTATTGTCTTAATGTACTGCTACACAGCTCAGTAATTTAGTGGCAGGTATCATCTTACATCGCCATTTTTGTTTTGTGTGCAGCCTTTTTTTTTTTTTTTTAATCACAGTTTTTACTTCAAAACAGGCGTTAGTTATAGCTTTAGCGATTTCCTTATGTCAGCATACACATAGAAATATATCTGCTTTCATTACTTTTCAGCTCTTTGTCGTCTCTTGTGAGCTCTGTGCTACTAAAATAACTCTTGAAGCAGTAACACAACAGTGATATTTTACTCAAACAAATATATCATACATGAAACATGATCCAGACTAGGAGACTGGCAAAGAAAAGGACTCTCATGACCTGCCACTTTAGAGGTCATTCATTTGTATAATTTGCCCTTGTCTTGTATCAAGGAGTTTTTTTGTTGTCTCTCTCACACTACCTTCTTTGTCTTGTTAATCTACAATCACTCATCACTTTATACTTAGACACATACTTGAAAATAATGCACACTACATAAAATTCAACACATTCCCCCAGAGGAATCTATCTATGTGTATCTACCTATGTGTGGTAAAACATGGGCTAATGATACAACGAGGAAGACTTTGCTCTTTGGTTGCTACCTACCTCTGACATTTAGTCTGTTTTGAGTCAACTGTTGCTGTCCCACATTAACAGTACATCTAAACTTTAACATGCTAATTGCTCAGTTTGACAGGATACGCTGTGAAAACGTTACCTGACAACAGATTAATTTACAGTCTGTTTAGGTACAAACAAGCTGAAGGGTTTAAGGTGTATTCAATACAAAACAGTGTGCCATTTGACCCTGAAAAGTCATAGGAATGTGTAGGTGTGCTTAGAGTGAGACATTTGAAAATTAAAACGGCACACTTGTGCAAGTTCAGATATTAAACTTGAGTCTGGAGGTGATTTAATCAGTAACTAGCCTGGATTTGTTCACTTTCTTCTTTAACAGCTGCACATGCAACCTTGAGAGTGTTGTCCTCCCTTAAAAAAGAAAAAAGGATCACAGCTGTGGCCATATCTTTACATTTATTGTCAAAATGCATCTGAAACACTGAAACAAAAAGGAAATGTAAATATTTTCCTGGCATATGATCTTCACTTTCACTTCTGGTTTAACTGAAAGCAGAAATCCCCTCTCTTTGTCTTTAATCTGTGTCTCTGGAATCAGCAAACAAAAGGTTTCATTATTTAGATTCCTGTGTCTTTCACAATATCTGCGTACTTTAAGATGTAGGAGGATTGTGTCTTAACTTTTGTATCATACTGTTGGAAGCTTTGTGTGGGTATCAGGAGTACAATTTCCACATTTTTGAGACTTATATGTCTCTCTCCTTTTTCACAGATGTCGTTCATCAGTGACAAACTGTACAATGGATACTTGCGGCGGAAAATGCCCGTCATTGTGAGCAAGGTGAAAGTGAGAGAGATAATAATCCATCTGCCTTGCTTGACGGATCACGACAAGGTAGGTTTTATTTAATAGAACTGTTTATCAATGTTGAAATAATAATGAATATATAATGTATTGACACACATTTTTTTGATACTCGTGCCAAACATAGTACCTGAGTTTTGGTGCAGATACCAAAAAAACCCCTCTTTCTTACCTTACCTAAACCAAGTTCTCAGAACTAAACTGAATAATAATCACATAAACGTTTTTGGCAAGGATCCAGGAGATTGACAGTTAAGTTTATTATCATCGCTGATGACTGTAATTAGTCATTTATAACTAGTGCATTTTGAACATTACCCATCTCTGGAAATTGAATTGGCACTACACAAGGATTACCCTATTGATCAATTGTTTTTTTTCTTATGCTAACTAATTTTAGGACACTATAGAAGCAAAAAGAGAAAGTTGTGGGAATTATGATGGCATGGTGCTTCTCCTGGACTGTCTGAAGAGGAGAGAAAACTGGCCGGAGCAGTTCATCGAAGCACTTGAGGCATGTGAGCAGACAGCTATAGCAGCTGAGATCAGAGCAGAATATAACGCTCTGAGAGGCATTAACAGTAAGTCTACATGGCCATTACCTAAATCTGTATAATATAGATATATGGCACAGTTGAAGCAAAACAGTGTCTCCCTGCAGTGTGACCTTGAGAGATAATTTACAGTACAAACTGTGCATAGTTGTGAGAAAAGTGATTGAAAGCGTCATTTGGTTTTCTTCTTCACCTCAATGACTGAGCATAAAGCTCCAAACTCCAGTATCTAAGGCTTATAAATTAGAAGAGGATTTACTGTATTGTTCCATTTTTGAATGTGTGTATGTACGTAAGTCATACTATATACTAAGGTGTGTTACTGGAGATAGAAAGTAGTCACGCACATATATGTTTTACAAATAGGATAGTATATAGAGAAACAAATCAACACAGCAAATGTTTGTTTTACTTAACAGAGGATTTGATCCCTTCAGGATTTCCCAGAGCATTAATCATATGCATTCAAAACACATTTAAATAACAACATTGTTTGCTGTGCCGTAGATCCCAACCCCAGCTCCCCTCCAAAGAGTGTCATTACGGCACACGTCCATCCAGCACCATGTGCCAGTGAGCTGTCTGTTCCAGGAAGTGGTGGCAACAGTCAGGCTGCTGTTGCTCCGCCAGCTGAAGCATCAGCTCGTCCAGAGCCGCCTGCCCAGGCCTCACCCCCTCTGGAAACCCCTGTGCAGCCTCCAGCAGTCCAAGTTCCCAAGGCTGCTTCCCCACCTCAGCCTATCCCCGGGCCTCCACAATCCCCTGAAACTGCAGTAGCACCCCCCCCATCAACACCTCCTCTTTCATCTGAGATCCCCCACCCTCAAGCGACCACACCCCTGGCACCACAGAGGAAGATTGATGCTCACCAGGAGCCAGAGGAAAACTCTGAATCAGACATCCAGGATGTTCCTGATTATAATGGTGTGATTCCAGATCAAGTGAGCCCAGGAAACAACAAGGTTCCAGTCAACTCTGTGGCAACTCTTGAACCATGTGAAACAGAAGCTCCGTCCAGCACAGATTCTCTACAGACTACATCAACCATCGAGATCAGGGCACCACAGAGCCTCTCCCCAACTCAAATAAAATCAGATGATGAGAGATCTTCTTACCCCACGCTGACCCCAGAGAAGCCTCCAGTCCAGGACACAGCGCCTCCTGTGGATAAGGCACATGCTGCTGTCCTGCACCCTGAGGAAACATCTGAACCTCCTTCTATACAGGTGAAAAATGACACGTCTTGATCACATACAATGTATCTGTGTAGCATTGTGGTGAATTCTGACTCTGAACCATAAACAGTACCTATACTGTAGATATCTATGGCAGGACGCCCATTAATCCCTCAGGTCAAGTATAATTCTAGATTTAACATAGATAGATAGATATACTTTATTAATCCCAAAACTGGGAAATTACAAATTAACATATGATCCCAAATAGACAGAGAACATAAAGGATACCTGTTTTGTTTATAGTACTAAAACAATTCAGGGTGGATTTTTCCCTTTTGTAATAGGAGTAGTAAATGTGTTCCTGGCACCAAAGTTGATCAAATTCAGCACATAATTTGCTTTGTATCATAAATGAAGCAATGCCATGTTGTTTTCACACAACCCTACAATATTGCTATCTTTTTTTTAATGTTGGTTTTTATTTAACACTATCAGAAAGGTTGATTCTACCCTACAGTAATTTAAGAGGTTAGCATTGTTGTATCACATTGCAGTATATTGATGTTCTTAATGTCTTATCCAGCCATATCATAACAGGGGGACATTAGGAATCTACACTGGCTTCATTTGTCAAAAATAAACTTGACATGTGGCGTTAATTTTCCCTGCAGGTTATTGAAAGCATCCCACAGACAGAAAGTACAGCTCCAACCTCCACCCTGCCTGATGCTGCTGGGATCGAAACCCCTCCTTATGATGAAAGCTCCATGTGTCTGAGCAAGCCTGGCCAACTCATCAGCGTCCAACCGCAAAATTATGCCAACCCTACCATCCCTGTATCCAGCCCCCCGGTGGAGCCCTACTCGGGTAATAGTGAGCGTCTGGAATTCAGTGTCAGTGCTGCACCGGACACTGTGACCTCTGCCCACGTTCCTGCATGCTCTTCTGTCAGTTCCAACACCGTAAATACAGTCTCTGGAATGCCATATGAGGAGAATGGCATCACTCTTGAACGTAACACACCAGAGGAGAACCACTACGACTCGCCCTGTCAGAGCTTGGGCATGCAGGATGTGCAGGTGAATGTGATACATGTGGCCGAGGAACCGTCTATCCTTAACCTAGAAGGCCAAAGCTCAACACCACAAGTCAACTGTGAAGCACCCAAAGAGATCACTTCTGCACCACCAGCCACCACTACTGATACTATATCGAGTTTAAACAGCTCCTCCTATGAAAACTACCACCCCTCTGCACCTGTACCAGCTGAGAAGAAGACACTGCAGGATTCAGAGGCGAAGATGTCACCTTGCACCCTGCCAGCTAATACAAAGTACATTCTGACAGCTGCAGGAGTGGGCGTCTGTGCACTGCTGATTGCGTGGAGGTTTAAGAATTAAGGGGATTTAATACCTTTTAAAGGAAGAGAAGATTAGGCTTTACAGCTTTTGAAAGAGGATCTTAAGGATATGGTGCCTTATTGTAGTCACTGGACGGGGATGACATGAATCAGCTGTTTAATTATTACCCACAGTAATAGCTGACTTGCCAGAACTTTGATCATGTCATTAATTACAAGTGTGTTGTTAAGTTGGACTATGTTTTATTGTTTTAATGTTCAATGACCCTAGTAAGCAAAAACAAACAAAAAACAACCCCACACATTTTTCTAGTTAGTAGCAGTTGACATCATGTGACTGGGTTGAGATCTCAGGTCATTTATGCACTTGCTGCAAATATGTGGTTCATAAAGGTACTCTGAGGCTATATATTAATGATAGAAATGTTATATGTATGTTCACTTGTCTGATAAGCACTTTCTAAATAAGGCTGTTAGCTGTCGTCCACTAACCATGTCACACTGTAATTTTCGTTTCTTGTGGATAGTGGGAAATGGTGCTGTAAGTAATGGCTAGGGCACTGTCTGTATTTATTTGTACATATATATATATACATATACACTTTATCTTAATTGTGTCTTTAAAGAAACAATTTATATGTCAGAAACATTCCAAACTTACAGTTTAAACCAATTATGCATTTCCTATTTTGCAAAATTATATGGTTCACAGTCTAGACCGGTGTTTCCCAAACTTTTTAGAAATCATAGCATCCTCCTGTCTGAGCCGGAAAGCATGTTGTGTTATGAGTGTGGCAGTTGTCGCTTATGTCTTCTGTTTTGATGTTTGAAACCAACAGTACTAAAACAGAAAATGTAATTAGCGTAATTATCGTAATGAAATATTATTAAAGATAATAAAAACTTTGGGAAATGCTGGTGTAGACAGCCTAACTGCTTACTGGCAATCGCCTGATGATAGAAATCAAGTTGTCATGTCAAAATCATCTGCTCTGTCAGGTGAGAGATGTTATTGCAAATAGTATTGTCAATACACAATGTCAGGAACAGAAATATGAATTTAGAACATTTTGCACATTGTAAGAGGACATTTGAGCTGCAAAGATGCTTTATAGAGGAAATGTATCATACACATATAAATTGTAATTGTAATTCGAATTTAAATTTTATTTTAATTTGTATGTCTCTACAGTCTCTATCCATGCACTTGGTAATTGCTTCAATAAACTTTAAAATATAAAAACTTAATGTCAGCTCTATTAAATTGTTCTTTTTTTTTGTGACACAGAAGAACTTCACTTGTAAAAATTGGACCATAACTGGTTTCTGAACTAGTTGTGATATTACAAGTCATGCTTACACTATGCACATGTCTTCAACTCACTTTTCAAGATTAGCACAAAAACTTTACACATGAATTTGAAAACAACCTTTTACTGTTAAACAATGAAGGTCAAACATCTAAATGAGATAAAAATAAAGAGATCACATTTTTTGAGTAGCAGGGGACTTGTATAATTTGTTTACTGACAGAAATAATCTTCCAAAATCCTCCAGAATGCTGTACGAACATTTGTTAAACAATCCTTATTTGTAGATGACCTTTACAAATCTTTAAAACTTGATCCTAGGGGGGAAATTCATGTTATAGCAGCACAGGGACAGGCTAAGCATTAAGAAAACAGAAATAAACATAACTATTATAGATAAATTAGAGAGATGTCATTACAAAAGCAATATACAATATATATCAATTTTATTATATAACTAATTATTATAACTTTAATAAGTGGGTTTAATAAGTGTTTACAATACATATAGGTATAACTAATGAATATGAATATTAAAAACACTATACATAATACCATTATGTATAGTATACATTGATAATAGTAATAATAATACACCATATATATAATATTATTTAGAGATACACTCAAGGTAATATACTGTATCTTCTGTTTGTTTGGGATTATATATTGCTGTTTGTTTCTTTTTTTCTAAACATACATATATCATGTTTTTATATTTATAAAACATGTAAAAAATGTGACATCAGCCTCTTTTTATAAAATGTTGCTTGAGTGGCCGACTCGTGTTCTGATTGGTTCTAGCGTCCTTCGATCACCTTCTAATCCCGCCCACCTCGTGTTGACAGCGAATATAAAAACGGATGTGCAGGCTGACCGTTAGTGAAAACACAGCTACTTAGCTAGCAAATTAGCTTGCTTAGTGAGCCTTTGACGTCATTGTCCGCATCAGTTATCCACGTTTACTTGATTTATCACAAACTGCAGCATACATGTTGTAAATTGATCAAATCAATGGCGTTCAATGGCCACCAACGGGATGATGAAGCTACCGACGAAGATGAGACGCCCACGAAGCAGCCGCGTTCCGCCAAAGAGATGCCCAGTTATTGCAGAAACGAGCCCAACAATGAGGCAGCCGCGCCCGCCGGACGACCCACATCTGACCGCAGGACCTCCAACTCAACGGCGAGGCGTCGGAGCGACTCGGTGAAGAAAACAAGGCCGCGTAGGTGTAAACGTTGTTAGCCTGGGTTTAGTATATTTACTGGGAATGGAGCCGTTGCATGTACACACAAATCGAAGGCGTTCCCCACAACAGACAGACAGTCAGGAAAAATACAGATAGGTAAAGAAAATCCAATGATAGTCCACATAAATTCCCATATATAAAATTATAATGGCTTTATAATGTGGTGGGATGATGATAAACCAACGTAAAATAAATTTGGCGTATTACAGGGTAATATTGGTGAGCTGGTGCGGCAGTAAATAGTCAAGACCTGTTTTGCAACAAGATGGCGTTCGCGGTACACACTGTACTGGTGCTTTTCTGGATGGAGCTGCTTGCCTTTATGTCCCAATATTGCCCTATTTGTCCCCATTGTTACTAAGTATCAAAGTGATGATGATGATTATGATAATAATAATAATGAACTGCAATGTAATACATTTGTTTTTGTACAAAATGTAGGTTGATTGAACAGTGTCTTTGCATATATTGTCCCATATACTGCAGCATTTCCCTGGTTTGGGATGGACATTGGAGGCACTCTGGTGAAGCTGGTGTACTTTGAACCCAAAGACATCACCGCTGAGGAGGAGCAGGAAGAGGTGGAGAACCTGAAGAGCATCCGACGCTACCTGACCTCCAACACCGCTTATGGAAAAACGGGTATCAGGGATGTACACCTAGAGCTACAGGACCTAACGCTGTGTGGCAGGACGGGCAACTTGCACTTCATCCGCTTCCCCACACATGACCTGCCAGCCTTCCTGCAGATGGGCCGCAACAAGCACTTCTCCAGCCTCCACACCACCCTCTGTGCCACTGGAGGCGGGGCGTACAAGTTTGAGTCTGATTTCCGCACGGTGGGTCTGCGGTCACACTTCTTTGTTTGCTTTGACAGGCTGGATAGTGAGCTTGGGCAAGAAGGACGGGAGTGAGAGAACTGTGAAGTCATAGCATAGTTGTAGCATCTGATGGAAATACGTGTAATCACATCATAACAGCCTATTGCACTGAAATCAACAATTTTAAAGATATAACAGCCATTTCTCTAGATATCAAGGATGTGGATTGGATTTCTTAGGTTTAAAAAGTACATTTTCACAATTGCTTTTTTTTTTTTTTAAATTACAGTGAGACCTACTACAGTTGAATTATAATGAAGGTTCCTGTTTTCTACACCGCTGCTTTTCCCTCCTCCCCCAGTTTCCTGCCTCAGTGTTCTCCTGACCACGTCCCCCTGAGTGACGTTATCCATGCTCTCTTTTCTCTCAACAAATAAAGATGGCTGACCTGCAGCTTCACAAGCTGGACGAGCTCGACTGTTTGATCCGGGGGGTGTTATACATCGACTCTGTGGTGTCCAGCGGTCCCTCAGAGTGCTACTACTTTGAAAACCCCTCAGACCCAGATCACTGTGTCCACAGGCCCTACACACTGGAGAATCCCTATCCCCTGCTCTTGGTCAACATAGGCTCCGGGGTCAGCATCCTGGCCGTCTACTCTGAGAACAACTACAAACGAGTTACTGGGACCAGGTAATAATCTACAAGAGACTGTCACTGTACTCATATTAGAGTTTACACATGTTTTTAAAAGAGAAAATATCGAACATAGGTTGGATATCTGTTAAAATGGGCCTGAATTATTGTGAAATTATTGGCAAAATGACATTGTATTCACTTAACGTAAGGTGTACTTTTTCCTAAACATGAAAAAAAGAAAAACCTCTTAATAATTGTTTCTTTTATCCAATCAGCAGTCCATGACCAAAAGTATCAAAGACAAGAGACTCACAGTTGAGAACCAGCAAATGTGTAGCATTTTTGCTTGGAAATGACAATTAATATTTATATATTAATATTTTTTGAGCAATTAATCATTTCTGTTCACAATAAGACACAATGTATATGAAGAAACACATTTCTGTTAATGTTAGGAAAGTCGATCACTGTTTCCCAAAGCCCAAGGTGATGTCCCCCACATATTTTGTCTTTTACTACCTGACCAACAGACCACAACCTAAAGATATTCGGTTTAATATCATAGAAATAAAAAAAATAAAAAAAAAGAAGTCTGATAATATTCTATGGTGAAAAAAGAACATGTGCTTTCTTTGTCAAGTGCAACATTATGCATTTAAATCTGTGTTACTTCAGCAACCAGAAGTCATATAAACGTAACATCATTCTGTACACAGGCTCATATCAGCTTAAAGTAATTCAGGGATTTGCAGAAGGGTGGCGGCTGTTCGGCGTGTCTGCCGTCTGTGTCTCCCTCGTGCCTTAGTGCGAAAAGTAGCAACATTTTTTAGGCGGCCAGTGAACAAACCACTTTCTTTGCCTACCATTTCCTCATGAGCCGAAGCAAAATGTTTGCATGATACTTTGAATTGGGTTCAATTTAAATTTTTAATCCAGTTAGTTAAACAGACAGTTTGACTGCTGTTCTATTTGATGAAGTCTTTCCCTGCTCCTACACTCACTGGTTTGTTTTCACGGGTGGTTTCTCTGTCTGGCGGCTTTGAAAGGGACTCATGAATGCTTAGTTTTCATTCAACACAATAGTCCTCTGTCCTTTTGTGCTGAGAAGGAAACACCAGAGGAGTGTATTTGAATAGAGAGTCTGTTGAATATGTGCATAAACTGATTTTGCCTTTTTAATTTTAGACTTTAAATGAGGCATTAAAATCGTTGCCCAGGCATGAAATATTCCAGACTGATTTCCGACTGTTTTTAAATTTGTAGAAAGATAATTTTTAAAATATATATTGTTTTGTTATGTGTTTGCAGCCTCGGTGGTGGGACCTTTCTGGGCCTGTGTTGCCTGCTGACTGGTTGCTCTACTTTCGAGGAAGCCCTAGAAATGGCTTCTGAAGGGGAGAGCACCCGTGTGGACAAGCTTGTTCGGGACATCTATGGTGGAGACTACGAGAGATTTGGACTGCCAGGCTGGGCCGTGGCCTCGAGGTACAATTTATACCAGCTTTATTTTAAAACTGTTAGCCTGTTTGTGGGAGATCTACAGTATAAACAGAGTCTGCTGTACTGATCCAGGAAAGCACTAAATTTACTCTGTTCTATAATCCAGGGTGAAAATAAGAAGCCTTTGAGTTTGAATTTTAACACATTGTTTTGTTAGTTTTGGCAACATGATGTCCAAAGAGAAGAGGGACTCTGTTTCAAAAGCGGACCTGGCCAGAGCAACACTGGTCACCATCACTAATAACATCGGCTCCATCACCCGAATGTGCGCTCTCAATGAGGTTAGTAAGAGGGGGATGGTAAAATTCACTGTATCTGCTGATGATTGTTTTATTGCCATCTGTGTTTTATCTGCAAAAGAAGTCCAAAGTGGATGAATTAGTGAACTGCAGAAGCCAACTGGGCTGATAATGTTGTAACAAAGTCCTAATCTGAATCTCAGTCTTCTGAAGTGGGAGCAAAATATGGAACTGATAACTTTGATAACTGATAATATTTTGTTTATGTAGCGTTCATATCAAGGTCAGAATATTCTTATCAGGACAGGTGTTGTCATAAAAGGATTTGAAGACTTGAATGAACTAGTCCAGTGGAATAATCAGTTCCCCTCCATTATACCAGCTTTCTGTTGCCTCTTTGCATTCAGCCTCTTTACGGTGCTGCCTTGTGGCGTCTTGATCAAGCAGCATTGTACAGGGCTATGAAGGCGTAGAGGAGGTAAACTGCGTTACTCCATCCATGTTTCACTGCCGCAAACAGTTGTTCAACTCAAAAGAACCACGAAGTGATGAATATGTTGATTTGATTCAGCCGTCACAGTTTGTTCATCAGTAGGTTAATTTATTTACTGATGGCGAAATCTGTAAAACCAGCTTAGCCAAAATGCTTTATCAAGAAGTAGAAAAAAGAGCTTGCAGTTAACCAAGCTTTATGGTCACAATATCAGTCTGGTAGGATTCCTGCTTTAAAAATGTCACTCTGATGAAAGTATCCAGTTTAATGCCCACATGGTCAGTATTGTCATTTGTGTTCACACTGTCTTGATAAACTTATTCTGATCTCTTATTTCTCTCTCTGTTTAAGAACATTGATAGAGTGGTGTTTGTGGGTAACTTCCTAAGAGTGAACACCCTCTCTATGAAGCTGTTGGCCTACGCCATGGACTACTGGTCCAAAGGTCAGCTTAAAGCACTCTTCCTGCGGCATGAGGTGAGTAACACTACCACTCACTCCCAATGGAGACCAAAAATGTAGTTTCATGCCTCAATGATTACAAACTTAAACTTAGTTCTTGTGTGTTTTTGTTTTTTTTCTTTTTAGGGTTACTTTGGAGCAGTTGGAGCCCTGCTCGAGCTTCTGCATCCTTCTTAATCCGTCCAACTACATCCAAAGAAGTACTTACAATCTGCTGCGAAGACCATTAGCACTTTAGACTGTTCAGAGTCAATTCCACGGAGGCCACTGGCTGGTGGCTAGGAGTAAATTTTGGTTGTGGCAGACAAACTGTCAAACATATGTCCTATTATTATGTTCTCAGAAATCAAGGTGGTTTACAAAATGTTGAAAGTAGCTTCTGAATTTTGACACGCTTGCTATTGTGGTCAGTGGATGAAAGCCAGTTTCCTGATGGTACATAAGCTGTATGCAGCAAAGGTGATAAAGTCATTGTCTGCAGGACTTTGTAGAAATGAGTCAAGCTGTGTCTGAAACATTTCTCAAGGAAATTCACCACGGTTGCCTGAAATACTGAAGATAAAAAGTACTCGTTATCACATAGTTTTGTCTTGTGGACTGCACTTAGCCTTCAGTGGCTGTCAGGTCCTGGTCCAAATATTGTCAAGTCTTTTTATGGTTTATATGACTTTACTAACGTACCAGATGTATGGGAGTGTGTTAATTAGATTATACTATATGAGTATATATACTGTGTGTGTGCTAGACGGAAAAGATTTTACTCTCTTTTACTAGAGCAACAAGTATGTCTGTCCTTTGTTTGAATGAGCGGTTCTCGAGGAAGCTGCAGGCATCAATACCTGTTGGCCTGTTCAAAACGGGCCAACAGGTTTTTAAATGGGCACTGCACTAGTTAATAATCTGTCTGCACTAGTTATTAATGTCCATACTTTGTCAATCAACTAATTAATTTTGTCTATGAAATGCGAGAGGAAAAAAGCCAGAAATGCCCAACACGTCACCAAAGCCTAAAATTCCTTATATAAAGTCCAAAGTTTGTCCAAACAACAATTCTTAAACCAAAGATATTGAGTTTACCATTATAGAAAAATCTTTTCGTTTGAGAGGCAGGAACCAGGAAATATGACATTTCTCCTTGGAAAAACTACTGAAACAATTTATTAATAGCCATTTATTGTAGCTGATACATTTTTCTGACGGTTAACTGTACATAGTTAAAATATCAAACACTGGTTTGTACAAAGTTGTACAAAGTCTTGCAGGTGAAATAATTCAAAATGCTCATTTAGCTGTTACTTTTACTGCACTGCAATGTTGTCGTGCTTCTGTCTACCTGTTACTGAGAAACATTTACCACCACTTATTCTTTATGTTTTATTATATTTTAATTTGTCACCAATCAAGCAGCTGGTACAAAAAGTTTTCCAAACTATATGTTTTTATTTTAGCTCAGATTTATTGAAGTCTCAGTCCCCCAGAATTAATTATTAAAAATGCACAAGTCAATAATTACATCAGACTTATGGAGAAATTAACCGTAACTCTTGCAAGCATGTGGGTTGTTTCTGCTTCTGTAACAGATACATATTTAATGTTACCGTTTTCCCGAGCTGTTTGTTGTTGTTTTTCCGCAACAGGTAATATTGGTGACGAGGTTAGTGAGACCGAACTGTAGCGTATCAGTGACCGCAAACATCTGCCCTGCTGAAAATATTGATGAATGTGCTGAAATTCCAGGTAAAACTTACGGCATTGTAAACCCAGATTTACCCTGAATCTGAGTCCACCATGAACTGTGTGTTAGTGGTGCGTTCAGTATGTCAAGTGTACTGAACTCTTTGTTTTTATTTTAATGTTTGTCTTGGTCAGTCTTCTTGAAGCTTTTGTTTTTATGGAGACAATTTAGCAAAGTAGAACTCGAGATGTCTCTGACGTGTTGGTATTATCTGGGTAGTGATCAGTGTGTCATCTGTCCCGTTTGAGTGGCTCTTCAGTAATCCACAGATGGTGTTACAGGGACCATATAAATTTTGAAGCTACCTAACGAGATTTGATTCTCCAAAAAAAACAAACAAAACAAACAATGGATGCAGTTTTCCAGCTGCCAGTTACCAGATAAAGTATCTACAAGTTCAGGAGTTGATTTTAACTGAAGTGCCTGTCATGTTTTACTGTATAGAATACAACAAGTAACGTGTTCAGAAATGTGACTTAAAATGATACTGAGTTGTAATTCTTTCTCTCTGTTGGTTGCTTGTACATTGCAAAGAAAACTTTTTTTTTTTCTGAAACAAGTCATTTGAGATTTATAATTGATATTTCCCATTTCCAATAAACACAAATATTTCATAATGTTCTGACTACATGTGGCCTTTTTAGGGGGGTTAAAGAATACATTTAAAATATGGCAAAAGTAGGTTATGAGGAAGCATACACCTAGAAAGAATGTAAATATTGTTTTTTGTTTTTCATGTGTTTAAAGAATAATGGGCTGATGAGATCGATTTTAGTATTATTATAATATAGAAATAGATGCAGTAAAACGGCTAATTACTAAAGACGTCGAGTATTTGCACAATACCTGGTCATTAAGGAAAACTGTTCTGTATAGGCTTTTTATTTTTATCTTAAACTACATACAGTATGTGATTTGCAGCAATAATTTGTTTTTCTTTGAAGAATCACTGTCAATCTCTGACAGTGAGATTATTACTCATATGACTTGTTTCTGTGACATGTAATCCCCCTTTAAAAATAATTATTACAATAAAATAAAGGTACTGTAAGAATGATTTTCAGTGTGATTTTAATAGTTTGGATGTCGTAAAGTGTTCCTGGTATTTTGTCCACCCTGCAGACCTTCCTGTAGCGTTGTCAGGTCACTTACAGTGACTTACCGAGTGCATCTGAACTTAATTGAATGTCAATACAATCATATTTAATCGCTTTTACGTTCAAAATATTTTTTATAGAACATATTTGCATCTTTTTTTTCGGTTTTGCGGACACGTTGGACGCTTCGATAAGCACGTAGTCTCCGTGTGAAATGACGTTGTTTTTTTTTTACGTTACGCAAGAGGACAAACTGCAACAGATCCATCCATGAAAGAGTTAGTTTGTGTGTGTGTGTGTGTGTGTGTGTGTGTGTGTGTGTGTGTCTTTCCAGGGAATAAATCCAGCCCCCTTCAGTCCTGCAGCTTCCTCCTCCTCCTCCTCCTCAGTGAGGCTGCACAGCTGGCAATTTACAGTCTATAACGCTGAAAAGAGTCGTTTTGCTGGCTGGACCACTGCCCCGCAAATTAGACCCGCGTCTGATGGAGGAGATGAATTAACGCAAACTGTGTGGAATATTAATCTTTCGTCTTTAAAGGTTTAGTCCACGAACTTTTGGATAACCAAGCATTAAAAAATAAAAAAAAATCAGCCCTCCCATCTCTCCACTGGAACCGTTATAACCTCCTCATACTGGGAAATATAAGGTAAGGCAGATCATTTGATAATACTTTGAGTTTTTATGGACAGAAACGGAATGAAATGCAGGAAGGGACCGTAGTCAAGCTGCAAAACTTCAAGATGGAAAAAGTGATTTTTGAGTATTAAAACACACTATACATTACATTATACAGTATAGACACGGTGATGACTGTAGGTCAGTGTTGTGCAGTCAAGTAGCTTTCAGACTAAATCAGTTTATCCAGACCAGTAAAACAGACTTTCACTTTCTCACTAATGAATATTGGAGATTTAAAAAAAATGTGAGGAATGTAGTAACAGGAAACTGAAACCAAACAGTGTCTTAGAGAGAAAAAAAAAGGTCTGCAGTGTTTTCACAGGAACCCCTGCTGCCATATTCACTTTAGTATAATTTAGAAGGTGATTCAGTGTTTCCATTTGATGCTACTCCGCCACATTTTAGAGAGAAATATTACTTATACTTTTTACTCCACTATATTTATTTTACATTTATAGTTACTATTCAGATCAAGAGTTTTCATTGAAAATATGGTAAACCTATAAAATACAAGAGTGTGGAGTTGGGGTTTCAGATGTCTATACGTTTTTAGCTGGTCTCATTGTAATTTGTAAGTTTGAAGCATGAATATCATCTATACTGTTAAATGACAACTCAGGTTTATGAATCAGAACTACCTCATTAATGCTCTCGTGACTCTTCAGATTTATCCTAAATCTAAACTAACTGTATATAAAGTTGTTAGGTCACCAGCTACAACAGGAAAATGTTGCTCATTCATTGATGCATCAAGATTAATTCATATCTCATAATATCACAGGAGCCATTTTCCTGCAGAATGTATGCTTTGACTATTGATACTTTTTGCTGACAATACTTAAAACAGACTTTGAATGCAGGATCTTTACTTGTAATGGAGTATTTCTGAATACGAGATTTGTTAAATCAAATATCAAAATATTTTTGACCTACTACAAACTACTGTTTTTCTTTTCCTGATCTTAAAGAAGTATCATGTCTGAAAGCTGAGGCATCTTCATCTTTAAATTAGTTTAGTCCATCATCCCTGTTATTTGGCTCATGCTCATGTTGACTTCTTTAGGCATAAAGTTTCACAAAGGTCTTCTGAGGTCAACAACATGTGGGGGGCAAAGCAGGAAAAGATTTTCTGTTGCCTTGAGACAAACAAGGTACAGACCTCTGGTGCTGATTAGCAAACACATTCAGAGACGTGTGTGCATGTGTGTGTTTACAATGACTCAGGATAAGACTTTGTGGGGACCAAAGTCGAGCTGATCCAGACAACATCTGCCTGGTTGATTTGATCCTTTCATAAGACCTGATCCATGAGCACATTGGTATGGGCGAGAGAGGAAGAGATGTAGCTGAAAGTGTGTGTGGGCGAGAGAGAGAAATAGTTGTTGTGAATTACTGTTACACTGACACATTGGTTGAGCCCATCAGTGTCACCCACTCCATGATGTAATGAAGGTTTCCTTGCGATAAAAGCTACAAAGAGTGTGTTTTTATATTTTATATATTTTTTATATTATTGTATATTCTTCACATTCATTCGCTAAATTGTGGTGTAATCTTTTAGTGTTTTATATTTTTTTGGCATTCTTTCTATCTTGTATAAAACACTGTATCTGTTCCTGTGGACTTTATCTCTCTTTTTTTTCTTCGTTTTTTTTAAACGAATGTGCTGTGAAATTGGACTCAGAGGATGCAGTCAGTCGCATACATGTTTTGGAAAGGGAACCTTCAGTTTGTGGTCTCTGTACAAACACACCACACTACTGTATTTGTGTCTCTGGTGGAAGAACAACCCGCCCCACTTGCTAAAAAAGCTCGACTCTTTAAGAAAGAGTGTAGCTGTCAAGTTATCAATAGCAGGTCTATGCAGCATTCAATAACTACCAGAGCTGTACAGGAAGGTTTAAGAGAGCAGAGGAGAGCATTTTGTTTATGGGGAAAAGGTAGCCTGTTCTGTTGAACATTTAAAATATGAATAAAGATTAACATTAAGTGTGTGAAGATTCGCACACCAGCACTGAAAAAAAACCTACTAAAGTGCAGCTGCTGATTTCATAAATATAATCATTTACGTAACCTTTGTGATCGGCCTGATCACATGGTTATTGAGGCCTGCGCGTTTTTAATGTTATTCTTCCCCACTTCAGACTCAAGTGAACACTGAGCAGATGGTTTGAATCAAACTGCTGGAGCAACCCTACACTCTTACACCAAACCTACTTCCATATGCTACTCGGTCTTTATTTAGTTTTAGCTGCTATAAATTGCATTGAGCTGAATTCTAGGACTCTTGTGAAGTGATAGTAAACTGAACATTTTTGGGTTTTGGACTGTTGGTCAGACAAAAGAAGACATTTGAAGACACAGAGACATTTGAGCTGACCAGAGGAGAACTTTGCTGCTGATCAGAGAGGCACTTGGAATAATCATAGGGGCATTTTTATATTGTGATATAACCACAAATAGTTCTTAGGTTTGTTCCAAAAGGGAACGCATGGTTTTTTTGAACATGCATTTCAAAAAAGGGCACTGCAACACTGAGTGACTGTACACAGAAACCTCTTAGATGTAATCCATGTCATTCTTGGTGCACTGTCTTCATAACAACTCAGTATATTTAGACTGCAAAGACTGCGAGATGTGTCATTGTTGTTGTGTTGACATTGTCTTTTTTTCTTTCTTTTTTTTTATGTGCAGCTGAAGTAATGGAGAAGTCAAGACGGAGGCGGCAATTAGCCTTCAGCCTTCTGTTTTGGTTGTGGTTCCCTTGCTGTTTGACTCAGACAACCCCGTCGAACACAACCACACCGACAACGTCCCCGTCCCCTCAGTCTCCATCCGAAAGGCTAAAGGTCAGATTGTCTGGATACCCCCGAAAACACAACGAGGGGCGCGTTGAGCTTTACTACAAGGGAGAGTGGGGAACCATCTGTGATGACGACTTCTCCATAGCCAACGCCAACGTGCTCTGCCGCCAACTGGGCTTCGTCTCAGCCACGGGATGGACCCACAGTGCCAAATACGGCAAGGGCCAAGGTGAGAGTGACCTCCATGACTTCCTGAGCTTCAGTTTGTGGTTAAACACACGGCTACATGGATATATATGGTGTTCAAAAATATATTTTCACTTTTTTGGATATTATTACCATCAGCGCTCTCGCAGTGTCGTTCTCCGCCACAGCAGGTATCTGTTTGCAGAGAAAAAGCTCCAAAAAACCCACTGTCCACTATCTGCTGGAGTGTACAGTTGCAAGAAGGATTTAAATCAAATCCTTTCGCATTTGAATTGACTAGAGGATTGTTGTCTCCACACAAACCCAAACATGTTGTTAGAGGTTTGAGAAAAGGTTTTTGTCCACTGATATCCAAACACACATCTCATCCTATCTCTCTCCATATTGCTCGTTAGCCACAAATATATGACCTTTGTATCTACTCACCCAAAGTCAAAGTCATTTGATTTCATTAACTTTGTAAATGTCTCTGAGTGCAGGATGAGTCATGAAACATCTGAAGCTGTTTGACAGGAATAGCGAAGACGGGGATTCTGATGTGTTTTTGGACATATAAATAGCAAGAGATAAACGAACAATTAACACAGAGACACAGGATTAAAACTGATTTTTCATCTCATGGGGCTTTTAAAAGGTGATGATATGACAGTGAAGTAATTACAGCTAAGCTTCCATAAGCCCTCAGAGCACAGAGCAGTGCAACAAGCAGCCAAGTGTTACTTCCTGGTTTCTGCAGGACTGGAAGTTTGCTGGAGCCACAATGACAGTCTGCTACCTTTTGCAGGGAAAATCTGGCTGGACAACGTGCTGTGTAACGGAGGTGAGAAGAGCATTGAATTCTGCAAGTCTCGCGGCTTTGGCAACAGTGACTGCACTCACGATGAAGACGCCGGAGTCGTGTGCAAAGACGAGAGGATACCAGGCTTTGTGGACCCAAATGTCATTGAAGTAAGTTACCAAAAAACACATTTAGACAGATTTTGTAATTTTGTTGCTGTAAACATATTGTTCGGAGTTCAGCAAGAAGCTGTTATGAGCCCATAAATACTGATTTTATGTTAATGTCAGCCTATAGACTCCGTAAAATTCAACCCACATGGAAGACATTTAACGCCTCAGTTAAATTCCACCTGTAGCTGCCACATATGGTGCTGATTAGCTCTGCTCTATACCATGTGTCTGAACCTGTTAAAACCAGCAACCGACCCAAATGCGTCATCCTATATGATGGACTACCTAAACCTTATTAAGTGCAGCAATCAGCTCCTTTGACTGATTGTTTGTGGGGTTATGAGCAGAAGCTGAGTTGTGACCTTGGGGTCACAGGTTCAAATCTCTGTGCTGACTGTGAAAGTTTGTGCTCAGAAACTAGACAAGTGATGTTGTCCTCTCCTTCAGCAGCTACAGTGGGTTAGAGTTGCTTAATATGGGAAAAACTTAAAGGGACAGTTCGATAAAAACCACACCAAATGTTATGTTTTAGCTTATTTCTTGTATATTGCTGTGACTTCAGGAGAATTTGTAATACTCAAAGCACCAGAAAACTTACATTTGATCTCAGCAGCTACATCTGCTCCTTTTAGGAACTTTTTGGCACAGTATTACCTTTTTAGTTGGTTGATGGTAGTTGATTTTCTACTATATTTCATGATCTCATGAGTGCATACACATCTGCTGCCCTTTTTGTCCGATTAGAAGTTTCTTGTGCACAAGAAGTCACAGTCGTTCTCTTTATGTCTTACTGCATAACTGACTGGTCCGAGGTGAACAAGGTTAGACTGGGGACTCGTCTCCACACAGATGGCTAAAAACAACTTCAATGATTGGATGATTGTTACATAGAAACGTGTGACAAAAAAAAGTTTCATAGGAGTAAGCGGGGGGACTTTCAATTGCACAGCTGCTCTCTTTCTGCCTGTTGCTGTGAGTCAGTCTCTGTCAAATGTGCCGTCCAGACTAGGATCTCTGACTGCAGCAAGTGTTTTTTTTTTTTTTTTCCAAATAAACCACAGTGAAAGTGACTCATAGCAAAGCAGGCAATCAGAGGTAGTCACGTTTACCACCTATGAGCTCTTAGTAAGAGGATTAGACCTAAAATGATTCTCAGTTATAGCTATGACTCACTGTATAGTCTGTTTTCATTTAAAAAAATTGATTAAAAAAACATCTCAAAAATATAAAGAAATGTATCTTCTCTGAGTATGTGTGGTGTAAAAAGTATGTATAAACTGAACTGAACACAAACTGACAACTAGTCCTGATTCCCTCCCGCCAGACTCATGTGGATGAGAACAAGGTGGAGGAGGTACGGCTCCGGCCCGTGGTTGCCACCATCAAAAAGAAGCTGCCCATCACAGAGGGCGTGGTGGAGGTGAAATACAAGGATGGCTGGGCACAGGTCTGCGACGTGGGATGGACGATCAAAAACACGCATGTTGTCTGTGGCATGCTGGGATTCCCACATGAAAGGAAAGTCAACAAGAACTTCTATAAGTAAGTCAGTCTTCAACATAGCAAAAGATTATTCTGCTGTGGGTTCGTTTAGGTTAATGCTGCATTTGACAACTTTTTATACCAAAGTAAAGAATTAACGTAAAGACAGTTCACATCATATTTATCAAATCAAAACTGGTAAAGGGGAAGCAACGGCTGAAGCTTCATATTAGTTTCACATATACTTCTAAATACCTTTTTGCACAGAAGGAGGACTGTGGGTTTTGTCCCGCATCACTTACATTGTAAGTGCATTATGAAAGGATCTTCTAATGGTCAGTATGAACAGGAGGGATGATTATGGAAAGAAAAACCTATTTCAATATTCATTTAAGCAGCTGACTGTTGTTTTAAGACAGACATGAAAGAGGTAAAGAATAAACATTATATATATACTTATTATAATTGCTGTTTACTATGCGTATGACAGGGAATGTGTGTAGATTTTCTCTATATTTTCCCAGAACTACATGAAGGAATGTTTGGTTTTCCTTTGGATAGACAGAAAAGCCACATTTTTTTTTACCTCCTGTCCAGGTCACATACTATATTTTTTATATTTCACATACTTTCCTCAGTCTCTGTTCTGCCCCTAACTGCCCCCACAAGGGCTTCTTTGCTTGGTGCAGGTGGACGACATCTGCATCCACATTTGTGTGTATAAACAGGATCTAAATTATCAAGAGGATATTTGCTGTGCAGATGTCAACCATCATTCATTTTGTGGTTTCAGAATATCTTGAATTTAATGTTTTTTTTTATTATAAAAGGAGGGGGGTAAAAATAAGAAATCTTATTGGATAATTGGATAAAACCAAAACATTAATGATCAAATTACAGCACTTATAAGACGTATTCACACGTGTTTTTTTTTACAAATTCGAATTGACACTGGATCCTGCAGAGGCATGTGAGGACAGGGATTTCTTTGGTGAACTCTCCATCCAGTTTCTTTTTTCAGTTTGTCCTTCCAGTATGACTGCACACGTTGCTGGGTACGCTCCAGTCAAAGGCATTTGATTCATCTCTGCAGATGGTTCACAGTAGTATGAGGGGAAGTGTGTGTTTTCTCTCAAATGTGTGTGAAGGAATGGTCCAGGATCGGGGGAAGGAGGGATGGGGGGGGATTCGTTGGTCACATAACGCACAGACAACAATGACTGGAGTGAAGCCAAACTGTATCAGTCTGTGTTGTCAAGCAGCCTTTTTCTTCTTTCTTCAGTGACACTTGAAGATGGACAGCAAAAATCTGCTTTTCCCCGTAATAATTCAGTCAAATGTTTTATTACAACAACGAAACTTGGGACACATAAATGAAATAATAATCTTGCTGGATGTGTAAATAACTGTTAAGCTTATAAGTTCAATACATCAACTTAAAAAGTGATGATATGTCAGTGTTCTGTTCACAACTTGTTTTCCCGCTGCCAACAAGAAAACATGTTATTGCAGCTTTTATATCATTATTAAAAGAGAAATCTGACCAGTTTAATTCACTTCAGTGTCACACAGCATAGTCACTGGCAGGACTTCCATTGTATCTCCAGCCAATGACAGATAATGAGCTGGTGAATGAGCTTTAAATGGCCACCACAGTGCAGAATTTTGGAGAGTTGGAATAGCTCTGTGATTGTGTTTGAATCTGTAACGTAATATAGTGGAGACTCATGGAATGTCAAAAATGGTATTCATTGCTGAAAAAATGTGTGTGTGTGTGTGTGTGTGTCTCTGTGTGAGTGTAGCCTAGAGACTGTGAGAATACATGCAGCTTGTTTAAGTGTGTGTTTGCATGTAGTCTCTCCCCTGTATGTGATGGAATTTGGCTATCTCACTGTTGCAGACGTCTGAAAAAGCGAGCAGCTGAGAAGGTCTCCAGGCCAAAGGTTAATGTCTCAGCTGGCGGAAGGTACACTGTCACTAGGAAAACCCACCGTCTACCTCCGTCTACACTCTGTTTACCGTGACAGTGGGTTTCCTGTAGGACTAGACAATAATCATTTAGATCCTGTTGACCACTTCTCTTTAATATTATATTCCTGTGATGTGCAGCATGTCAATGGGTTGTATATTTTCATTTCTAAAGGTTTCCTTGTGTGAAGATTTAGTTTTATTTCTGTCTTCTACTGACATGGCACAGATTGCACAGTCTTGACACCTTATAAAGGGCATTATTTCTTACATTTTCTTAAACTTTTATATCAAATGCACAAAACAGTGACTGTATAGGACCTTTTCTCTTTTAATATAAACAAAAGTAATTGGGCTATTATGTCCCTTTTTTAACCGTGACAGATGTCATCAGTCTGTGTTGTGTGAGTGACTAGGGCTCAAAGTTTCCGCAAATTAGTCCTTTGAAACTAATGCACCAGCTGTAAATCCCATTCCTTATTATAGCATGCTTTTCAGAGGAGCTCCATAACTTTTCATAGTGGGTTCTTCAACTGAATAGTCATAAATCACCCAAATCATCACCCATCCTGCTTTTATACTCCAGATTTGTAAAAACAGGATCATAATAATTTGCAGATTTTACATGATTCTCAACTCTACGAATATAACAAAATATTTTAGGTTTTTCACAGCATGAGTTATTGAAGTTGAAGAACCCACCTACATATTTTGTACAGTGTGATTAATTATATGACCATGTAACATCATGTTTTAATGTTTGTCTGGTGATATACTACATTTTTCTTATTGTCAACAACAACAAAATCACTAAACTTGTTTAGTGATTTTGTTTTTCATTAGTCCCTCGCCCTCACAAAGTGAAAGGAGTGAGGGACTATTAAAATTGAGCTGTTTATTAGTCCCTCGCCCTCACAAAGTGAAAGGAGTGAGGGACTATTAAAATTGCGCTGTTTATTAGTCCCTCGCCCTCACAAAGTGAAAGGAGTGAGGGACTATTAAAATTGCGCTGTTTATTATTAGTCCCTCGCCCTCACAAAGTGAAAGGAGTGAGGGACTATTAAAATTGAGCTGTTTATTATTATTATTAGTTATTCATGCAACTCTTCGACGGGCATTTGCACCCCCTAGCCATGCTCAAAAAGTTGATACGACATGGCAGGAACGGGCGGCCTCGCGGAACTCGGCGTTGAGGGGGGCGCGCCAGCGCCCCCTGTGTAAAATGACTCTCTAGCGCCCCCTAGACCGTTTCCAAAAAGCCATAGACAAAGTGGGCGACTTTCAAGTAGCCCCATGAAACTCGGGAAACATGTCAAGCATAAAAAAAAAAGGGCAGTTGCCTCTTGGGCCGAAGCCGACATTCCAACAGGAAGTCGGCCATTTTGAACCGGGCGTTTTTTAGCCAAAACGAACTCGTCCTAGGGCTCTCGCACCACAGACTCCAAACTCGGCACAAATCAACATCGGACCTAGCTGAGCTTAAGTTGTGCTCTGCGCATCGTTTCGCCAGAGGGTGTAGCTCGTAGGGAGGCCTAAAGTTTTGCCCGACGGACGCCGCTCGCCATAAACGCACCAACGCCTCTCACGGCCACAAAAAAAATCGTAGCCGCTTCAAATTCGGAACTTAGAACGGGTCTCCGGCCCTAAACGATCCTATGTATCAACGACCCGGGTCGCTCATGGCGCCCGCCCGTGGTAACAGGAAATGGTCGCTATTTACACCCACGTATACGGCGAGCGCACCGTTTACTCTGTCGCCTTCGTTTCACTTCTAAAAAACAGAAAACAAGTCGGTGAAGCCGCACGACAAACGGCGTGCGGCTACCAGTAACCGCCTTTGCGTGGCAGCCCGGCCATTTTGGGTCATTCGCAAAAAAAATTCGTGAGCCTTTTTGACGCCTTTAAAAAAATCCTATCGCCTCCAAACTTCAGACACAGGTGAAGGGTGGCACCCTGTGTCGTTTGATAATGGCCACGCCCGTGGGCGTGGCTTAATGCCTCCACGCCGCCACCCTTTACGTTGCCCCATACTGACGACACATGCTTAATGCCATCAATTTCATTCCACTTCTAAAACACCCAGAACCACTTGCTGAACCTCCATTATGAACGCCATGCAGCTACGACCAATGGCGTCCGCGCGGCAGCGCGGCGTCTCTCAAATTTTTCGCCAAAAAATACGTTTGCCGTTTTGGCGGCTTTAAGAAACACGTAGGATCACCAAATTTACCAGCGTAGCCAAGCCTCGCACCTTCTAACATCCCATAGAGCCACGCCCCTGTAAGGCAAAAAATGTCTCAACAGCGCCCCCTTGAAATCTTTAAAAACCCCTCCCCATAGGGGTTTTTATGGAGTTGGAAGATGAAAATCGGTACACATGTGTAGCATCACCAGATGAACAAAAAAGTCTCTTGCACCAATGTTCTATTCCCAACAGGAAGCCGGCCATTTTAAATTGAATTTTTCCCGGCGCTGCCCCTAACCATGACTCAGCACTAAATTTCGGCGGCCTTTTTAGTGGACTTAACAAAGTCGTAGGAACATGAAATTTCATACACACATCAACAGTCACACCTTCTAACATGTGCCAGGGCCCCGCCCATGTGCGGCAAAAAATGGCTCCACAGCGCCCTCTTGAAATTTTCAAAAACCCCTCCCCATAAGGGTTTTTATGGAGTTGGAACATGAAACTCGGTACACATGTGTAGACTAAGAAGATGAACAAAAAAGCCTCTTGCGCAAATTTACTTTTCCCAACAGGGAGTCGGCCATTTTCTTTTTCATTTTCCCCCATTGAAAAACATTGGGAATTTTCCCCATTGAAAACCAATGGAACTTTCCCCATTGAAAAGCAATGGCCTTTTTTGCCCATTGAAAACCTATTGAAATCCTACAGATTCCTGCATTTCTCACAGTCGCATTTATTTTTCAAGCGTTGCAGCACGTCGGGCAGCGGCGGGCGGCATTAGCGGCGGGCGGCAGTAGCGAGGGACTACAACACCGCTTGCGGTTTTAATTATTAGTCCCTCGCCCTCACAAAGTGAAAGGAGTGAGGGACTATTAAAATCGTTGTGTTTATTATTATTTTTATTCCTGACACTCTTCGACGGGCATTTGCACCCCCTAGCCATGCTCAAAAAGTTGATACGACATGGCAGGAACGGGCGGCCTTTTCCGAATCGGCGTTGAGGGGGGCGCGCCAGCGCCCCCTGTGTAAAATGACTCTCTAGCGCCCCCTAGACCGTTCCAAAAAAGCCATAGACAAAGTCGGCGACTTTCAAGTAGCCCCATGAAACTCGGGAAACATGTCAAGCATAAAAAATAAAGGGCAGTTGCCTCTTGGGCCGAAGCCGAAATTCAAACAGGAAGTCGGCCATTTTGAATCGGGCGTTTTTTAGCCAAAACGAACTCGTCCTAGGGTTTTCGCACCACAGACTCCAAACTCGGCAAAAATCAACATCGGACCTAGCTAAGCTTAAGTTGTGCTCTGCGCATCGATTCGCCAGAGGGCGTAGCTCATAGGGAGGCCTAAAGTTTTGCCCGACGAACGCCGCTCGCCATAAACGCACGAACGCTTCTCACCGCCACAAAAAAAATCCTAGCCGCTTCAAATTCGGAACTTAGAACGGGTCTGCGGCCCTGAACGATCCTATGTATCAAAGACCCCGGTCGGTCATGGCGCCCGCCCGTGGTAACAGGAAATGGTCGCATTTTACGCACACGTATACGGCGAGTGCACCGTTTACTCTGTCGCCTTCGTTTCACTTCTAAAAAACAGAAAACAAGTCGGTGAAGCCGCACGACCAACGGCGTGCCGCTACCAGTAACCGCCTTTGCGTGGCAGCCCGGCCATTTTGGGTCATTCGCCCAAAAATTACGTTTGCCTTTTGGACGCCTTTAAAAAAATCCTATCGCCTCCAAACTTCATACACAGGTGAAGGGTGGCGCCCTGTGTCGTTTGATACTGGCCACGCCCATGGGCGGGGCTTAATGCCTCCACGCCGTCACCCTTTACGTTGCCCCATACTGACGACACATGCTTAATGCCATCAATTTCATTCCACTTCTAAAACACCCAGAACCACTTGCTGAACCTCCATTATGAACGCCATGCAGCTACGTCCAATGGCGTCCGCGCGGCAGCGCGCCGTCTCTCAAATTTTTCGCCAAAAAATACGTTTGCCGTTTTGGCGGCTTTAAGAAACACGTAGGATCACCAAATTTGCCAGCGTAGCCAAGGCTCGCACCTTCTAACATTCCATAGAGCCACGCCCATGTAAGGCAAAGAATGGCTCAACAGCGCCCCCTTGAAATCTTTAAAAACCCCTCCCCATAGGGGTTTTTATGGAGTTGGAAGATGAAAATCAGTACACATGTGGAACTCATGGAGATGCACAAAAAAGTCTCTTGCACCTATGGTCTATTCCCAACAGAAAGTCCGCCATTTTAAATTGAATTTTTCCCGTCGTGTTCGTATACGCTGAGTCGGCAAATAATTACCATTGCCTTTTTGGAGCCTTTAACAAAGTAGTAGGAACATGAAATTTCATACACACATCAAGACTCACACCTTCTAACATGTGCTAGGGCCCCGCCCATGTGCGGCAAAAAATGGCTCCACAGCGCCCCCTTGAAATATTCAAAAACCCCTCCCCATAAGGGTTTCTATGGAGCAGGAACATGAAAATCGGTACACATGTGGAACTCACGTAGATGAACAAAAAAGTCTATTGCGCAAATTCACTATTCCCAACAAGGAGTCGGCCATTTTCATTTTCATTTTTCCCATTGAAAAACATTGGGAATTTACCCCATTGAAAACCAATGGAACTTTCCCCATTGAAAAGCAATGGCCTTTTTTGCCCATTGAAAACCTATTGAAATCCTACAGATTCCTGCATTTCTCACAGTCGCATTTATTTTTCAAGCGTTGCAGGACGTCGGGCAGCGGCGGGCGGCATGAGCGGCGGGCGGCAGTAGCGAGGGACTACAACACCGCTTGCGGTTTTAATTAGTCCCTCGCCCTCACAAAGTGAAAGGAGTGAGGGACTATTAAAATTGAGCTGTTTATTATTATTATTATTATTCCTGACCGACTGTTTTGCGAAATTCGGGGCGTTTGCCACGCTCAAAAAGTTGGTTTGACGTGACGGGCAGATGCAAAGTTGCGTAAATGCGAAATGAGGGGGGCGCGCCAGCGCCCCCTGTGCAAAATGACTCTCTAGCGCCCCCTACAACGTTGCGCAAAAGCCATAGACAAAGTCGGCGACTTTCAAGTAGCCCCGTGAAACTCGGGAAACATGTCAAGCATAAAAAAAAAAGGGCAGTTGCCTCTTGGGCCGACGCCGACATTCCAACAGGAAGTCGGCCATTTTGAATCGGGCGTTTTTTAGCCAAAACGAACTCGTCCTAGGGCTTTCGCACCACAGACTCCAAACTCGGCACAAATCAACATCGGACCTAGCTGAGCTTAAGTTGTGCTCTGCGCATCGTTTCGCCAGAGGGCGTAGCTCATAGGGAGGCCTAAAGTTTTGCCCGACGGACGCCGCTCGCCATAAACGCACGAACGCCTCTCACACCCACAAAAAAAATCCTAGCCGCTTCAAATTCGGAACTTAGAACGGGTCTCCGGCCCTGAACGATCCTATGTATCAACGACCCGGGTCGCTCATGGCGCCCGCCCGTGGTAACAGGAAATGGTCGCTATTTACACCGACGTATACGGCGAGCGCACCGTTTACTCTGTCGCCTTCGTTTCACTTCTAAAAAACAAAAAACAAGTGGGTGAAGCCGCACGACAAACGGCGTGCCGCTACCAGTAACCGCCTTTGCGTGGCAGCGCGGGCATTTTGGGTCATTCGCAAAAAAAGTTCGGGAGCCTTTTTGACGGCTTTAAAAAAATCCTATCGCCTTCAAATTTCAGACACAGGTGAAGGGTGACGCCCTGTGTCGTTTGATACCGGCCACGCCCATGGGCGGGGCTTAGAGCCTCCACGCCGCCACCCTTTACGTTGACACATACTGACGCCACATGTTTAATGCCATCAATTTCATTCCACTTCTAAAACACCCAGAACCACTTGCTGAACCTCCATTATGAACGCCATGCAGCTACGTCCAATGGCGTCCGTGCGGCAGCGCGCCGTCTCTCAAATTTTTCGCCAAAAAATACGTTTGCCGTTTTGGTGGCTTTAAGAAACACGTAGGATCACCAAATTTGCCAGCGTAGCCAAGCCTCGCACCTTCTAACATCCCATAGAGCCACGCCCCTGTAAGGCAAAAAATGGCTCAACAGCGCCCCCTTGAAATCTTTAAAAACCCCTCCGCATAGGGGTTTTTATGGAGTTGGAAGATAAAAATCAGTACACATGTGGAACTCATGGAGATGCACAAAAAAGTCTCTTGCACCTATGGTCTATTCCCAACAGGAAGTCCGCCAATTGGAATTGAATTTTTCCCGTCGTGGTCGTATACGCTGAGTCGGCAAATAATTACCATTGCCTTTTTGGAGCCTTTAACGAACTCGTACAAACATGAAATTTCATACACACATCAAGACTCACCCCATCTAACATTTTCTAGAGCCCCGCCCATGTGCGGCAAAAAATGGCTCCACAGCGCCCCCTTGAATTTTTCAAAAACCCCTCCCCATAAGGGTTTTCATGTAGCAGGAACATGAAAATCGGTACACACGTGGAAGTCACGGAGATGAACAAAAAAGTCTATTGCGCAAATTCACTCTTCCCGACAGGGAGTCGGCCATTTTTATTTTCATTTTCCCCATTGAAAAACAATGGGAATTTTCCCCATTGAAAACCAATGGAACTTTCCCCATTGAAAAGCAATGGCCTTTTTTGCCCATTGAAAACCTATTGAAATCCTACAGATTCCTGCATTTTTCACCGTCGCATTTATTTTTCTAGCGTTGCAGCGCGGCGGGCGGCATGAGCGGCGGGCGGCAGTAGCGAGGGACTACAACACCGCTTGCGGTTTTAATTATTATTATTTTTATTCCTGACACTCTTCGACAGCCAAAAACGCCCGTTTCCGACGCTCAAAAAGTTGATGCGACGTGACGGGCAGATGCGACCTTTTCCGAATCGGCGTTGAGGGGGGCGCGCCAGCGCCCCCTGTGCAAAATGCCTCTCTAGCGCCCCCTACGAACTTTCCAAAAAGCCATAGACAAAGTGGGCGACTTTCAAGTAGCCCTATGAAACTCGGGAAACATGTCAAGCATAAAAAATAAAGGGCAGTTGCCTCTTGGGCCGAAGCCGACATTCCAACAGTTAGTCGGCCATTTTGAATCGGGCGTTTTTTAGCCAAAACCAACTCGTCCTAGGGCTCTCGCACCACATACTCCAAACTCGCCACAAATCAACATCGGACGTAGCTCAGCTTAAGTTGTGCTCTGCGCATCGATTCGCCAGAGGGCGTAGCTCATAGGGAGGCCTAAAGTTTTGGCCGGCGGACGCCGCTCGCCATAAACGCACGAACGCCTCTCACGCCCACAAAAAAAATCCTAGCCGCTTCAAATTCGGAACTTAGAACGGGTCACCGGCCCTGAACGTTCCTATGTATCAACGACCCGGGTCGCTCATGGCGCCCGCCCGTGGTAACAGGAAATGGTCGCTATTTACACCCACGTATACGGCGAGCGCACCGTTTACTCTGTCGCCTTCGTTTCACTTCTAAAAAACAGAAAACAAGTCGGTGAAGCCGCACGCCCAACGGCGTGTCGCTACCAGTAACCGCCTTTGCGTGGCAGCCCGGCCATTTTGGGTCATTCGCCGAAAAATTTCGTTTGCCTTTTTGACGCCGTTACAATAATCCTATCGCCTCCAAACTTCATACACAGGTGAAGGGTGGCGCCCTGTGTCGTTTGATAATGGCCACGCCCGTGGGCGTGGCTTAATGCCTCCACGCCGCCACCCTTTACGTTGCCCCATACTGACGACACATGCTTAATGCCATCAATTTCATTCCACTTCTAAAACACCCAGAACCACTTGCTGAACCTCCATTATGAACGCCATGCAGCTACGTCCAATGGCGTCCGCGCGGCAGCGCGCCGTCTCTCAAATTTTTCGCCAAAAAATACGTTTGCTGCTTTGGCGGCTTTAAGAAACACGTAGGATCACCACATTTGCCAGCCTAGCCAAGGCTCACACCATCTAACATCCCATGGAGCCACGCCCCTGTAAGGCAAAAAATGGCTCAACAGCGCCCCCTTGAAATCTTTAAAAACCCCTCGCCATAGGGGTTTTTATGGAGTTGGAAGATGAAAATCGGTACACATGTGTAGCGTCCCCAGATCAACAAAAAAGTCTCTTGCACCAATGGTCTATTCCAAACAGGAAGCCGGCCATTTTAAATTGAATTTTACCCGGAGCGGCCGCTAACCATGACTCAGCAAATAACTTTGAGTGCCTTTTTAGTGGATTTAACAAAGTCGTAGGAACATGAAATTTCATACACACATCAACACTCACACCTTCTAACATGTGCTAGGGCCCCGCCCATGTGCGGCAAAAAATGGCTCCACAGCGCCCCCTTGAAATTTTCAAAAACCCCTCCCCATAAGGGTTTTTATGGAGTTGGAACATGAAACTCGGTACACATGTGTAGACTAAGGAGATGAACAAAAAAGTCTCTTGCGCAAATATACTTTTCCCAACAGGGAGTCGGCCATTTTGATTTTGATTTTCCCCATTGAAAATCATTGGGAATTTTCCCCATTGAAAACCAATGGAACTTTCCCCATTGAAAAGCAATGGCCTTTTTTGCCCATTGAAAACCTATTGAAATCCTACAGATTCCTGCATTTTTCACCGTCGCATTTATTTTTCAAGCGTTGCAGGACGTCGGGCAGCGGCGGGCGGCATGAGCGGCGGGCGGCAGTAGCGAGGGACTACAACACCGCTTGCGGTTTTAATTATTATTATTATTAGTTATTCATGCACCTCTTCGACGGGCAAAAGCACCCCTTGCCCATGCTCAAAAAGTTGAAACGCCATGGCAGGAACGGGCGGCCTGTTCCGAATCGGCGTTGAGGGGGGCGCGCCAGCGCCCCCTGTGCAAAATGACTCTCTAGCGCCCCCTAGACCGTTTCCAAAAAGCCATAGACAAAGTGGGCGACTTTCAAGTAGCCCCATGAAACTCGGGAAACATGTCAAGCATAAAAAAAAAAGGGCAGTTGCCTCTTGGGCCGAAGCCGACATTCCAACAGTAAGTCGGCCATTTTGAACCGGGCGTTTTTTTGCCAAAACGAACTCGTCCTAGGGCTCTCGCACCACAGACTCCAAACTCGGCATAAATCATCATCGGACGTAGCTGAGCTTAAGTTGTGCTCTGCGCATCGATTCGCCAGAGGGCGTAGCTCGTAGGGAGGCCTAAAGTTTTGCCCGACGGACGCCGCTCGCCATAAACGCACGAACGCCTCTCACGGGCACAAAAAAAATCGTAGCCGCTTCAAATTCGGAACTTAGAACGGGTCTCCGGCCCTGAACGATCCTATGTATCAACGACCCGCGTCGCTCATGGCGCCCGCCCGTGGTAACAGGAAATGGTCGCTATTTACACTCACGTATACGGCGAGCGCACCGTTTAGTCTGTCGCCTTCGTTTCACTTCTAAAAAACAGAAAACAAGTCGGTGAAGCTGCACGCCCAACGGCGTGCCGCTACCAGTAACCGCCTTTGCGTGGCAGCCCGGCCATTTTGGCTCATTCGCCGAAAAATTACGTTTGCCTTTTTCACGCCTTTAAAAAAATCCTATCGCCTCCAAACTTCAGACACAGGTGAAGGGTGGCGCCCTGTGTCGTTTGATAATGGCCACGCCCGTGGGCGTGGCTTAATGCCTCCACGCCGCCACCCTTTACGTTGCCCCATACTGACGACACATGCTTAATGCCATCAATTTCATTCCACTTCTAAAACACCCAGAACCACTTGCTGAACCTCCATTATGAACGCCATGCAGCTACGTCCAATGGCGTCCGCGCGGCAGCGCGCCGTCTCTCAAATTTTTCGCCAAAAAATACGTTTGCCTTTTTGGCGGCTTTAAGAAACACGTAGGATCACCAGATTTACCAGCCTAGCCAAGGCTCGCACCATCTAACATCCCATGGAGCCACGCCCCTGTAAGGCAAAAAATGGCTCAACAGCGCCCCCTTGAAATCTTTAAAAACCCCTCCCCATAGGGGTTTTTATGGAGTTGGACGATGAAAATCGGTACACATGTGTAGCGTCCCCAGATGAACAAAAAAGTCTCTTGCACCAATGGTCTATTCCAAACAGGAAGCCGGCCATTTTAAATTGAATTTTACCCGGAGCGGCCCCTAACCATGACTCAGCAAATAAGTTCGGCGGCCTTTTTAGTGCCTTTAACAAAGTCGTAGGAACATGAAATTTGATACACACATCAAGGCTCTCACCTTCTAACATGTGCTAGGGCCCCGCCCATGTGCGGCAAAAAATGCCTCCACAGCGCCCCCTTGAATTTTTCAAAAACCCCTCCCCATAAGGGTTTTCATGGAGCTGGAACATGAAAATCGGTACACAAGTGGAACTCACGGAGATGCACAAAAAAGTCTATTGCGCATATTCACTATTCCCAACAGAGAGTCGGCCATTTTCTTTTTCATTTTCCCCATTGAAAAACAATGGGAATTTTCCCCATTGAAAACCAATGGAACTTTCCCCATTGAAAAGCAATGGCCTTTTTTGCCCATTGAAAACCTATTGAAATCCTACAGATTCCTGCATTTCTCACAGCCGCATTTATTTTTCAAGCGTTGCAGGACGTCGGGCAGCGGCGGGCGGCATGAGCGGCGGGCGGCAGTAGCGAGGGACTACAACACCGCTTGCGGTTTTAATTAGTCCCTCGCCCTCACAAAGTGAAAGGAGTGAGGGACTATTAAAATCGTTGTGTTTATTATTATTATTATTTTTATTCCTGACACTCTTCGACGGGCATTTGCACCCCTTGCCCATGCTCAAAAAGTTGAAACGACATGGCAGGAACGGGCGGCCTTTTCCGAATCGGCGTTGAGGGGGGCGCGCCAGCGCCCCCTGTGCAAAATGACTCTCTAGCGCCCCCTAGACCGTTTCAAAAAAGCCATAGACAAAGTGGGCGACTTTCAAGTAGCCCCATGAAACTCGGGAAACATGTCAAGCATAAAAAAAAAAGGGCAGTTGCCTCTTGGGCCGACGCCGACATTCCAACAGGAAGTCGGCCATTTTGAATCGGGCGTTTTTTAGCCTAAACGAACTCGTCCTAGGGCTCTCGCACCAGAAACTCCAAACTCGGCAAAAATCATCATCGGACGTAGCTCAGCTTAAGTTGTGCTCTGCGCATCGATTCGCCAGAGGGCGTAGCTCGTAGGGAGGCCTAAAGTTTTGGGCGAAGGACGCCGCTCGCCATAAACGCACGAACGCCTCTCACGGCCACAAAAAAAATCGTAGCCGCTTCAAATTCGGAACTTAGAACGGGTCTCCGGCCCTGAACGATCCTATGTAGCAACGACCCACGTCGCTCATGGCGCCCGCCCGTGGTAACAGGAAATGGTCGCTATTTACACTCACGTATACGGTGAGCGCACCGTTTACTCTGTCACCTTCGTTTCACTCCTAAAAAACAGAAAACACGTCGGTGAAGCTGCACGACAAACGGCGTGCCGCTACCAGTAACCGCCTTTGCGTGGCAGCCCGGCCTTTTTGGGTCATTCGCCGCAAAATTACGTTTGCCTTTTTCACGCCTTTAAAAAAATCCTATCGCCTCCAAACTTCATACACAGGTGAAGGGTGGCGCCCTGTGTCGTTTGATAATGGCCACGCCCGTGGGCGTGGCTTAATGCCTCCACGCCGCCACCCTTTACGTTGCCCCATACTGACGACACATGCTTAATGCCATCAATTTCATTCAACTTCTAAAACACCCAGAACTACTTGCTGAACCTCCATTATGAACGCCATGCAGCTACGTCCAATGGCGTCCGCGCGGCAGCGCGCCATCTCTCAAATTTTTCGCCAAAAAATACGTTTGCCGTTTTGGTGGCTTTAAGAAACACGTAGGATCACCAAATTTGCCAGCGTAGCCAAGCCTCACACCTTCTAACATCGCATGGAGCCACGCCCCTGTAAGGTAAAAAATGGCTCAACAGCGCCCCCTTGAAATCTTTAAAAACCCCTCCCCATAGGGGTTTTTATGGAGTTGGAAGATGAAAATCGGTACACATGTGTAGCGTCCCCAGATGAACAAAAAAGTCTCTTGCACCAATGGTCTATTCCCAACAGGAAGCCGGCCATTTTGAATTGAATTTTTCCCGGAGCGGCCCCTAACCATGACTCAGCAACAAATTTCGCCTGCCTTTTTAGTGGATTTAACAAAGTCGTAGGAACATGAAATTTGGTACACACATCAACAGTCACACCTTCTAACATGTGCTAGGGCCCCGCCCATGTGCGGCACAAAATGGCTCCACAGCGCCCCCTTGAATTTTTCAAAAACCCCTCCCCATAAGGGTTTTCATGGAGCAGGAACATGAAAATCGGTACACACGTGGAACTCACGGAGATGAACACAAAAGTCTATTGCGCAAATTCACTATTCCCAACAGGGAGTCGGCCATTTTCTTTTTCATTTTCCCCCATTGAAAAACATTGGGAATTTTCCCCATTGAAAACCAATGGAACTTTTCCCATTGAAAACCAATGGCATTTGTACCCATTGAAAACCTA
This sequence comes from Pampus argenteus, assembly GCA_036937835.1. Classification (NCBI taxonomy): domain Eukaryota; kingdom Metazoa; phylum Chordata; class Actinopteri; order Scombriformes; family Stromateidae; genus Pampus; species Pampus argenteus. The sequence goes on from CM072873.1 coordinate 13,366,428, forward strand.
TTGAAATCCCCATACGGGTTTTTATGGAGTTGGAACATGAAAATCGGTAAACATGTGTAGGTAAAGGACATGAACAAAAAAGTCTCTTGCACCAATGGTCTACTCCAACCAACAAGTCGGCCATTTTGGATTTAACATTTTTTACTGAAAACAAACTCCTCCTTGGGATTTCGCCCAATCCATTTCACCATTGCTTGAAATTATCACTATACTAACCTCATCTTAACCCGTGTTCTCCACATAAAGGAGTTAAGTTGTAAGCAACTGGACTTTTCATTTGAAGACATTACATGATTACATGACACATTTACTGTTGTTGCATAGTTGACTATTTACATTGCTGACATACTTGAAACTTTGTTCCACTTTTTTAATATTGCATTTTCATTACTGGCGTTATACCAGTTAACATTGTGCTATTGTCATCATCATCATCATTATTTATTTAAGATTATCTTTAATTTTTTATCTTGCATGTTTGATACCATTTTACACTGGATATGACTACATAACCTTTGGTGTAATTTTAAAAACTTTGTCAGAGAAAAACTCATCATGCCACCTGAGGTACAAATGTCACCATTGTTTCACTGTTTTATTTTTTCTCACAGCAGTTTCTTACTCTTACTCTTGGTTTAGTAGTTCAGGTCTTGAACTACTATGTTTGCTGCAAACATTTTATGCTTGACATTGTATTTCCTCTCATACATTTACATGGGTGTCTCTGTTCATTACAACACATTTCTTTTCCCATGCACACATGTGCAGTGTTGCTCAATGATAAAAATCATTTAACATTAAAGTGTAATGGATGTAGCTGTTGTCATTACTCAGCTGAAATAGATGTAGCTCTGTTTCACAACCATAATTAGTCCAATACCTTTGAGACATGGTGTAAACTGGTACAAATGTCAAATACAATGTCACGCCTGTATACTCTCTTATAATAATATATATTTTCTACTATTTTACACATAAATTCTCAATATTACAATGATTGATAGAATTATAAACAGAACATGATGCTAAACATACCCTTTTTACTGTGAACATTACTAACACTAAACACAAAATCAAGTGGTAAGGGGGACAAAAATGACAGAATACCATCGCATCAATTCAAATCTAAATTTATTTGTAAAGCACGACCATAAAAACTGTATATAACATATTATTAATCATTATTTTTCCTTTTTACTATACTGTGAACATTACCAACACTGAACACAAAATCAAGTGGTAAGGGGGACAAAAATGACAGAATACCATCAAATCAATTACAATCTAAATTTATTCGTAAACCACGACCATAAAAACTGTATATAACATATTATTAATCATTATTTTTCCTTTTTACTATACTGTGAACATTACCAACACTGAACACAAAATCAAGTGGTAAGGGGGACAAAAATGACAGAATACCATCAAATCAATTCAAATCTAAATTTATTCGTAAAGCACGACCATAAAAACTGTATATAACATATTATTAATCATTATTTTTCATTTTTACTATACTGTGACCATTACTAACACTGAACACAAAATCAAGTGATAAGGGGGAGAAAAATGACAGAATACCATCAAATCAATTCTAATCTACATTTATTTGGATAGCACGACGACAACCTGCTGGACGAGAAAACACAGAAACTCTGGTGAAGAACAGAACTACCTCGACTAGCTGGGTTGCAATCAAAACAGAGAAAAGAAAAATAGAAGAGACAGTAGAGATATATGTTTACAAGTACATGTTAAAGGAAAATAATCATTGCCATTACAATAACAACACAATTATATTAATGATAACAAGGGGGAACTAATGTACATAACTATTGAATAAGGGTTATACATTAGCAACTTCTCAAAACAAAACAAATCCATACAAATTGTATATAACATATTAATTATTTTACATTTTTACAATATTATGTTACAATACCAAAGCATAACAAAATATTACTATATACAAATTTATATATTACTCTTATTATACATTTTTACAATATTATATTACAATACTAAAGTATTACAAAACTATTACACTAAAACTATGCCCTCACTCATCCATGACATTGCTCAGATTAAAGCTGCACACAATGCCTTCGTGATCACTAAAATACGTTGGCAACACTACTGACTGTACATCATATATCGCACTTTTTATGTACACGTGGTCAATAAGTGTGCCACTCTCTGTTGTGGGTTGTGTCACGACTTGCACAAACCCCTCCTCGGCCATGCAGCCACAAACCGACGAAGATGTTAAAATGTCATTATTGAAATCGCCCATCACAGCAACTGTTTTATCAAACCAATTTAACCAGTTTAGCAACTTCCTCAGATTATGTTTAAACAATGTGAGAGGATACGATGGCGGCCTATAAATCACTACTAACACAACATCGTAACTGTCACAGGCACAAACCAAACACTCTAAATTCACATTCGGTGCCTCAATGACATCCCACACTACACCGTCCCTGCAATACAAACCCGCGCCACCATGTTGCTGCCTCTGTAGCTCTAACAGTGCTGGATGACTGCTGTCGTACGACAAGCTTCGGGGACGGCTGCAAAAACTATAACCGCTAATCTGGACTTCTTCCAATGAAGAATTTGCCGACAACCATGTCTCTGTAACAGCAATACAGTTAAGCTGCAAATGCTGTGTACATGATGCCAAATCTGCAGCATGTCCAGATAAACCCTGCACATTCATCAAAAACACAGAGAACGTGTTTGACTCCATGTCAGGCCTGCCTATGTACTCGACAGAAAACCGAGGCATGCTTTCAAGCGCCTGCTTAATTTTGGGATTACAATATATGGCCTCCTTCGAAAAATCCATAATTGTCAAACCGGATAAATACCTAACACGACTCAAAGCTACATAGGCCTGGCCAGGAGCAAATATCTTTTCAAGAGAGACCACTGCCTCATCTACAGTAATTCCCTGCGTTTTATGTGCAGTACAAGCCCACGCTAGTTTTAACGGAAACTGACGGCGCATCCCACCTTTTTTCGTGGCTCTCTCTTCTACAGGTTCTACACCTGTGGAGCCAGCTACAACTAATGGGGTACGTGGACTGTTTTTCCTACTCTGTGTACCGACTTTATCATTATCAAATTTTACGTACACCACCTGAGGAAATTTACACTCTGAAGTGCGATACGCAATATCAGTTACTGTGCCACATACCCCGTTGACGAGACCGTCGGAAATGTCAACATTTTTTATCAACATAACACGAGCGCCTACACCCAACTGCAACGACGCCTCTAAACACGTGTTAGATGCATTTCGGTGATGGCCGCTCATTCGCTCTAAATTCCCACTTCTTTTGCTATTAACAAAGTCCTGGGCTGCGATTGTCTTGTGCTCCGGACACGCCGTAAACAGCTGCTCAACATTGTGCTCATTTACCTGCGAATTCGTCGGAAATATGTGTAAAGCTGAGCTGACTTCACCCGTTTCTCTACTCTTCAGTACGTCTATATCGCTGTTCAGCATCGGAGTCTTTTTCGTACGAGTTCTCAACCGATTCAATAAATCTGCAAACGCGCTGTCCTTCTGCCTTACAACCGTTGTCAACTCGACAACCTTAAAAAAACTTGACCAAAGGTTCGCGGCGACATCGTCGTTGTACAACGGTTTCCCTTTAACGGGAGGCAGCTGATAAAAGTCTCCGACGGCGAGCACGCACACGTTACCGAACGGTGAAAAATCGCCCGTTTGCTTGATCTGCCTTAACCGCCCGTGGACATAAGCCAGCAGGTTATGATCGACCATAGAAATCTCGTCTATGATAACGATCTGCACATCCCGAAGTTGAGCTCGCAAAGAATTGAGCTTCTCTTCGCCTAAGGGAGTGTACGGCAGACGCACGTTTATCCCTATGCTAAACGTGTGATGGATAGTCGACGCGTTTAAATTATACGCGGCGATGCCTGTCGGAGCGGTCAACAAAACGCACGCGCTATCAGGATGATGACTGACTCTGGACAAAAGCCTCGTAGCCTCATACTGAATAGCTTTGATCAAATGACTTTTACCTGTCCCCGCGCCGCCTGTAATAAATACGTGAAGGGGCTCAGGCTTTTTCCCTGCCACTCGATCCAAACACCACTGACGAACGCTATAAAAAATGGACATCTGGGTCTCGTTGAGCGATCTAATCAATGTCAAGCCCTCGCTTCTGGTCATGACATTATTCCTCTTCTCCAAGCATGAAACCTGATGTCTACTTACAGCCAAATCAGGAACGTTTCCTTCATGCTCACCTACGTCGGCTACGATCTGTCTGCCTTCCTGAATGCACTCTAACCGTTCCAGCTCCGCTTCTGGACACAGCTCGCACCAGGCGTCTTCTAAAAGGCCCCCGTCGTCTGCCTGATCTTGCGCTTCCTCTAACTTATCGGCATCGACTTCAAACGCGGCTCTATTTAAATCGACGACCGACTGAACCGAATGGGCGGAGCCGTCGCTAAATGTAACGCGACCGCGTGTGTAAAACTCTTTAAACGTGACCCAGTCCTGAGGTTTAAGCTGCGCGTCGGCACGATGCGGTAAAAACAACTGCAGGATGCTCTCGTAAAATAGCTCCGGATTTTTGGTCTCGGAGAAGCGAACGTAACGCACGACAGCGGCTTGTGTCCGTTTTCTCTTCGTCACAGAGCCCATATTACTTTTTAATTCTATAGGAGTTTTACAGTTCTCCTTTTTAGTGACAACGCGATACTCGGACGCAAACTTCGCCAGACACATGTCGTCGAACTCGCCGCCGCTAGGTCTATTCTTGTACCGGTCGGTTATGCTAGTCATCCACATGTCTTCCGCCCTAAGATCATGTGATGGCGCTGAGGATGCCCTCTGTTTTAACACGCTTAAAGGCAAACTCATTTTGACCGTATTCTTTCCTATGGGAATGAATACGACAGCCCTGGAGCACTGTTTAAGATGCATATTGGTAAGCCTGTAAACAGCCTCCTGAGCACATACATCTCTATGATGTAGATAAACAGTGCCCAGCTTCTTCAGAGCTTCTTTAGCACTTAGATTGTCCCCTTTGGAGGCCTCTTTGTGCGCATTGCCCAACAACAAACCCATTTCCCTCTCGGCCTTGGAAATGTACGAAACGATATAAACTACACAGGCATATGCATCGACAACAAACTGTATGTCCATATTGGCATTCCAGCACTTCAACAAAGGCTTACTATAATGGTTAATCCACACCTCATTAACCTGCCTTTTCAAAATCACCTGAGTGCTCCGAACGGTGGTGTGATACGCTTCCTCGAACATCTCTTGAGTTATACACAACTGCTGGAACAGTTGTTCGACGCTATCGTAAGAACGGTTCTCATCGGACAAAGCTTCCTTAAGCCTTGTCAAAACTACTTTGGCCTGTGACTTCGCTTTCTGTGACTTCGCTTTCTTCTCAGCCGAACATTTATCACACTGAGAAACCTCTACAGGTTTTGCTCGTTTGGGACACTTACACATTTCTTTTTCCTCAGATGGGGGCCGGCTAATGAATGTCCTAGCTGAAGGAGGCCTAGGAAAATTAAAACGACACACAGTTTTGTTCTTTTTACAAGTCTTTGAGTGTCGTTTTGAGTGTTGCTGCACGGAGGTTACAACGTCCAGCAACTCCTCATCTGATGACGGTAGTTCACAACTCACGTACTGATCAATAAACTGAACTACCTCCTCATCAGTGTTCTTATCAATCTGCGGAGCGTTCTCTATCCAAAATAAACAGTGTACGTGAGGAGAACCTCGCTGCTGAAACTCAACCCGATAGAAGTAATCTATAATTTTACCTATCGGCTGAGAAGAAGACATCAAAAACTCCCTCAGGTAACAATGCCACCTAAAATCAAACATACGAGCCGCGGTCACAGGATTACGACGCAACAACTCACATCTTTCCGCCCACTGTAAATCCTCCACAGTGGTTGTTCGACCCTCCTGCTTCAGAATACTGTAAAGCAGGTTCGTCCAACGCATATCGGCTGAACTGAAAGAGCAAAACCACGTCGGAATGCCAAGCTGACGCACACAGGCCACAAGATCGCGCTGTACTCCCTGCCAATAAGCCGGCGTGCCTCTAATAGGCCTAAGAAAGCGATAACCGTCGTCAAATTCAAGCATCTCTTTCAAAGCGTCCTTGTTTTGTACAACGTCAGATACTTTGTAGGTCCTTTTACCCGCTACACCTTTACGCAAAGCTATAGACACCTGCGACTTGACCTGATCCACCTCGGACATGTACTGCGCAAAAAATATATATTCAACATTACTCGAAAACCTACCGTCTGCGTGTAACATCCTATTGTTAAAGTAACGCGACAGAGTCAAACGATACGAACGACGCGCACAGTAAGTGTTTTCACCCCGAGGAAACAACGCCGGAAAACACTTTGCCTCATTCGTCTCGTCACTAAGCAGCTTCACAGGACTATTGCCTTCTGCGGGAGCCACGTTCAAAATGTCGTCAAAATACTGGTCCAGCATCTCCTGACCAATATCAACAGGCATGAGACATGTATCCTGAAACATACCATGCTGCTGTCTATCATGCAGAAGCTCATCCTCAGCTGCATCTGCATCAGTTTTAACACTGTCTGCAGGATTCTCCTCTTCGGGACCTTCAGCTTCCTCTTCCCGACAAAAATCGTTAATCCACGCTTCGTTAAACTCGATGTCTTTATAATAACTATTTGTACTCTTTAAATACTGCAACGCCTGCTTAATGCGCAGAGTATCAACATATTGATACTCATAATGACCTTTATACGTCAACTTGCGCTTCAATTTCACTGCCAACAAAGACCCCTCCATATTCGAACGCGGTAACAAGTTACTCGTCTCTACTATGTTAGATGGAACACAGGTCACGGGACCGTGCACTCCATTTTGCCCCCCTTTAGGCAAAGCTAACATTTTCATGAACGGAATGTGCAACGCTATCAAATGCTGCTCTAAACTATTCAAACGCGCCAATTCAGGAGGAACAGGATCAAGTGTGAGCTTATTTGACCAACACTCCTGTGGCATCACACCTCTATTAATCTTGTAATGGCAACTATAGCAAATCCACAGTTTCCCCCGAGCTGTGTCTAACAACACACATGGCTCGTCACAGTGCCCATTACACTTATGCAAGTAATCCTCTGTTATGCAGCTTGCTGCTATTGAGGCTACTGTCTTAGTCCTGCTATAGTCCTCCTGTTTACACTGCAGGACCTGATGTCTAAACAACTGCCTGTGACAAACACAACAAACAAAATCAGGTCCATCTTTGACTTTCTCTAAAAAGTTCTGCATAACAAACTCAAAGTCACTACTCTTTTCTTTCTTTACAAGCCGCTTCGTTTTAACATTAGCTACAACACGTCTCTTATGATCAGGATTTTCGCGATATTTCCTGATACTTTGAATCTTTACTTGATCTCTGTGATCAGGATTTTTACGATATTTCCTGATACTTCGAAGCTTTACATCGTCTCTGTGATCAGGATTTTTACGATATTTCCTGATACTTCGAAGCTTAACATCATCTCTGTGATCAGGATTTTTCCGATATTTCCTTATACTTCGAAGCTTTACATCACCTCTGTGATCAGGATTTTCACAATATTTCCTGACACTCGCAGCCTTCAGATTGTCTCTATAAGACTTACTTAAATTATATTTACTTTTATAAATTTTAATCAGTCTTATTTTATGTGAAAGATTCTTTTCGTATTTGTCAACACTCGCCTGCTTCTTCAGGTCCTTAAAGTAGACATTCTGTTGATATTTCTGATTATCGTATGCCTGCATATATTTACGACGCAAAACATCCTGTTTCCTATATAAATACATCTTCTTTCGCACATAATCACGCACGTCGGATTTTATCGGATTCAAGCTACCAACAGCGGAAACATCTATTATAACTTTACTACGCTTTCTCAAGCTATAACCTCCAGATGCAGGCGTGTTAACCTTACAGTAACAATAACAGTTCTGTGTTTGAGGCCGACGAACACAGACAACTGTTTCGAAATGACTACCGCCGACGTTTTCTAAATACACTGCCTCATTATGCAAACACGACGATTTGCTACTATATTCGAGCCAGCGACCACTATTGAAGGTAAAAACACCTAAACCTAAATAATCTGCTGTGCCTTGTATCTCCAATTCGGTGGCCCAACTGCCAACACAGCCCATCCTTGACACATTCAGGTATTCTGAGACGGAGGAATACTCGCATCTCAAAATACCCTCATATGCCAAAGGATTGCTCCTCACATGTTTGACAACAGCACGCCGCAACTTCAAGTGATGTTTTTGGGTGCCACTAATGGCCTGACTAACTGCCCTAAAAAAACAGTTACCGTCGCCGACAATCTTCTCTGTCGTACAAGGAGTACCTAAAGGACCGACAGCAGAAGACGCAGAAGCCACTCTCTCGGACTCTATGTTAAGCTGTCTACACAGAGCAAGAGCAACTTTGCTACTAAGGGGATTGAATTGTAAATTCTTACACCCTACATCCCCAACAACAATGACATCAGTATTAACGGCGCCGTTGTGACTGACTTTAAGCTTCTTTAATGAACCGCTTCTAAGAGAGCGCTTACGCTTCTCTGGAGTAACTCGTCTCTCTCCGCTAGCATCGAAAGGCGTAGCCCGTTGCCTAACGCGGACACCTGAAATCTCAAACGGCTTCGCCGATATCCCCAGGGATGCTGCAAAACGTGTGAAGTACAAACACAGATGCTCGAGACTACTGAAATAGAGCACAACGCTGTGCCCCGCAGCATCGACCATCCCATCCCCGCTGCGAGCGTGGGAGTCGACCACGGCATACTGCTCACCCTTGCTTATGACAGCACAAGCATCTCCGCTCAGCGTCAACAAACACGTCTCATATTTTGCACACATCACACTCAGTCCGTCCCACAGTGTGGTGTGCACACCTTCGTCAATGAGCTCTCCCTCGATTACTTCAGCTTGTCCGCACACAAAGTCTGGCTCAAAATTCAGATCAAACATTTGTCCATCTAGTACGTACTGCCGAGGTAAATCTGGGACACAAAGGAGATCAGACCCACCACTGATCAGGTTGCTTTCTCTCAGGGATGTGTACAGCTCATCACCTGAGACCACAACCTGGTCCAGAGTGTCAGGCTGCCATGAAAACACATCATCTGCGGTGTGTTTCACTAAAGCCACCAAACTAACAGCCATACACTGAACACCACGGTACCTAAACTTAGGGTCGCCTTGATGGAAACTTCCTCTAACAGAAGCGCGACCCTGGGGCTGAGTTAAAACCTGTGGATCGGCCACCACAGGAGCACTGCAGACTTCTACTTCAGCAACACATTCCTCGACGGACACACTACTAACACCAAACCACTCTGCAGCTACCGACGCCTTCAAATTCAGCAAGTGAATCATGAGATCATTCCAGCACGTGTTAAAAACAACAGCTGACCGACCTATGTCTGATGCCATCCCTGAAGCGTTGCGCTCCCCACAATCCACGACAACTAAATATTCCTTGTGCTGGATGATCAAGACTATGGCTTTGTAAAGATCTAACACACAGATGCCATCTCTCAACACATGTTGCTGCAGGTCTTTACGCAACTCAGCCCCATCATCAGCTGCCACAAAGTACTTGTACACAGCTTGATCAACACCCGCCCTCCACTTCTGCCCAAACGCACTGAACTCCCGCTGACCAAAACTTTTTTTCCCCACCTGCGCGGCTAACCTCCACCCCTCTACACAAACATCGTCAATGTCTGCTGCGCGCCAGGTGCAGACCGGAGAAACGCTATGTCTAGCCGCGGCAACGACGCTGCACGATAGATAAGCGTTAACATTAAAACGCGCCGATGCTGTACAAATACGGGTCCCTAACACTACACACTCAGGTTCCTTCACCATACACATGCAAGGCAAGGAAACAATACAACCTTGAGCCTGGACAGCCGCCGGGGGAGCAGGGACAGCCGCAGTGGGAGGAGGGACAGCCGCAGGGGGAGCAGGGACAGCCGCAGGGGGAGCAGGGGGAGCAGGGACAGCCACAGGGGGAGCAGGGACAGCCGCAGGGGGAGCAGGGACAGCCGCAGGGGGAGCAGGGACAGCCGCAGGGGGAGCAGGGACAGCCGCAGGGGGAGGAGGGACAGCCGCAGGGGGAGCAGGGACAGCCGCAGGGGGAGCAGGGACAGCCGCAGGGGGAGCAGGGACAGCCGCAGGGGGAGCAGGGACAGCCGCAGGACGATCTGCCTCAGCCCGAAGACCACAGGTCGACACAGGCACGGGTGTCGCCTCCTACATCACAAAGAGAAATATGACAAAACAGATTAACAATAACATACATAGACATGATCATTCAACTACCGTACTAGGTCACAACCTAAAAAAAAAAATTACTGGTTAACTGCTCAACCTGCTCAACGGTCTCCATCTGGATCAAAACATTACATACCTCCTTCCTGGGACGTTTGCGCTTCGGGGAAACAGCTTCCCGGCGGTGTTCCACAGGCAACCGCTAATGTGAGAACAACAAAAACAAAATTGTCAAACACATAACAAGCCCTTATAGACAAACACTGTTGTATTATTTCATGTCTAAAGAAGAGAAAGTACATTTGTTAACATTTCATCATATAACATATCACATATAACTTTAAGATAGATAGATAATTTTATCTATCCCCTAAGGGAAATTAAGTTGTCACAGTAGTCCGGTATGCATACAATAAAACAATGCAATAGCACAAAATACTTAGGTAGAGAAAAAAAAACTAAAATATAAATACAAATCTGTAATCAGCAAAAGTATATAATAATATAGTCATAATAATAATAGTAGCTGTGTTGCGTTTAAAAGTTAATTACCTTGCTGCCTGTGGAGACGGCATCAACAGGCGATGGAACCGGGGTTTCCATCGCAGCCAGCACGCTGGGCGAGAACCAGACAGGATTCAGTGGAATGAAACACTCCCGCAAGACCAGGGGAGCGCCATTCGCCTGTATGACAAACAGAGAGATTCTTTAGGACGCTTGTAATTTCCTTACATGAAGCAAACACACAGACAATCACTGCTGTGTAGATACAATAGTTACATAAAAATATGGTCACCAGAGCGGCTATGCTGTAATGACAAATAGCACACAAAATTAGCATCAACTGACAACTTTTGCTTTCAATAAAGCATATTGATGGTGTTCAATCTCTTACCTTCCTGCCCGGAGCCACACGCGTCCACTCGCTGGGGGGAGGTCGCGGAGCACGGACCTCCCCCACAACGACCACACGCGCAGGACGGCGACGTCTAGGCGTGGGAGACACCTGGCAGGGAACCTCTGGCGTCGCCGTCTCCAGGTGCTGTGTGGTAGCCGCCAACAGTGACTCCATGAGGAGGGGGGTCCCCATGTCATCACTGAGGTGCAACTGCAAAACAATGACATAAAAAACACATGCGTTTTTACAAATTTTAATTTTACTGTCAAACATTTCTGTATTCTGTATAAATAATGTATTGTACTTACACCATCACGGCACCAGAGCCAGCGGTCAGCGAGGGGGAAGCGGTCACCATGGTGATAATACTTAACACCTTACAAAAAGAAGAAAAATGACAAGAATGAACATTAATTCTTGAATAAAAAGGCATATCACAAAACTATCAGGTTACAAATATTACAAATTCTATAATTCTCAGAACCCATCACATATAACCCAACCCATATAATATTTATTTGCATAAACAAACCTAGGCGCGCCGCCACGCGATGAAATTCCTGCCGGAAGAACTCCTGGATATCCTCCGGGACCGTCAGGCGCGGCACAAGGTCGACAGCAAAAACCTAAATACAGAATAATAACCATTAATCTTACTACATTCTCTTGACCTGTACACATCAGTGTTTTTCCTTACCCGAATCGAGGGTCTAAGGACAGAGGGTGTCACTCCCTCTACAGATTGTAAAGCCCTCTGAGACAAATGTATTTTGTTATTTTGGCCTATATAAATAACATTTGATTTCATTTAATTATGAAAACACAAACATCAATTACGCTACCTGTGCAGTCGGCCAGGCGCTGCAGACAGAAGCCAGGTAACGTCCAAAGGCTTCGCCTGCGCGCTCTGGGTTGATGCTGGCCGTCAGGTTGTTGGAGGGGGCAAGGACGCAGACAGCATCAGGGGTCCGAGGAAGAACGGCATGCTCAACCTCGGTCCTGAGCTGGTCAGCGCACCCTCCCGGCGTCGACATGACACCAAAGGAATAAAGATCCTTTGGCATCGCCACGATCCCATCTGCAAAGGAGCGCAGATGGGAGGCACCTACAAGAAGAACGAACTGGAACAAAACAAATAGGAATTATTTTAGGCAAAACACAAATAATTTACAATTCTAATAATAATACATGTGTTCTTTACGCATTCCACTTACTCTCTTGCCTGGTACCTCGGCAGGGATGACCAACTTGTGCTGGCGGCCGGTGTGCACAGAGGTTGGCCACGCCCGCACCCTGTGGCGCCACCCTGTGCCACCACCTATTGATGAACATGACAAAAAAAAAAGGCAACTTTAAATTTCTAGCATTTAACAACAACATGTGAGCACTTCAATGTTATGGAAATACCATTGTTGAGCATTTAACTGTGGCATACACCACATACATGAAACCAAGATTTTAAACATGCAAGACTACATACCTGCAACAGGATGGCGGGGGTCCGACTTCGGAGAAACCACCTCACGATGACGCTCCGCCTCCCTCTTCCTGGCCGCCTGGGAGCGCCGGTACGACTTACCGCGCGGCATCTAAAAAGTATAAACACAAAATTAATAAATTAATTACATTATAAAAACTTTAAATATTATACATTTAAAGTTTTTATAATGTAATTAATACAATATAATGTAATACAATATATTATAATAAAATATAACATAATATATATGATTATTATACAGTCATATATACCATCTTAGTAAACCCTAAAGATCTCAACAAATAAAACATGACATGATAAGCCACAGCTCTGAAGTGTTGCATACAACAGCAAGTATTATCTGATGAGTAATATTTATCCTGTAACACCACACATGTCATTTTTTCTATTGATCCCCAAGGAAATGAATGTGTCCAGCAGCATATACATATAACATATCAGCACAGCAACAGCAAAAACGCATAGCAAAAACAATATCAGCACAGCAACAGCACAAACGCATAGCAAAAACAATATCAGCACAGCAACAGCACAAACGCATAGCAAAAACAATATCAGCACAGCAACAGCAAAAAACGCATAGCAAAAACAATATCAGCACAGCAACAGCAAAAACGCATAGCAAGACAATATCAGCACAGCAACAGCACAAACGCATAGCATAGCAAAAACAATATCAGCACAGCAACAGCAAAAACGCATAGCAAAAACAATATCAGCACAGCAACAGCAAAAACGCATAGCAAAAACAATATCAGCACAGCAACAGCACAAACGCATAGCAAAAACAATATCAGCACAGCAACAGCACAAACGCATAGCAAAAACAATATCAGCACAGCAACAGCAAAAAACGCATAGCAAAAACAATATCAGCACAGCAACAGCAAAAACGCATAGCAAGAGCAGCATAGATATGATTATGGGATAAAAACAGTCTCATCTCCACAAGCACAGCGCTAATGTTAAGGCCACTGTGTTATAATAACAAAATCCTTGCCTGACAACATTGTCATACTTAACCCTTACATTGTGTTTGGGTCAAAATTAACTCCTTTTCAAGTTTATGCAGGAAAAAATTAACATTTGCTTATTTGTACTGGAACAAGACTTCATCTAATCAGCAAACACAACTATTTTAACACAACAAAATTCATTTTCACCATCATAGTTAACTCTAAACGTCTCAACAAATAAAACATGACATGACAAGCCACAGTAATATTTGTCCTGTAACAAACAAATGTAAATTTTTTTCTATTGATCCCGAAGGAAATTAAGGTGTCCAGCAGCATATACATATAACACATAATCAACATATCAGCACAGCACCAGCAAAAACGCATAGCAAAAACACACATTGCACAAAAACAACACATCCAGCCTGTCAGTCATTGCATATGCGCTGTCATAATATCATACAATATAATGTAATAGATATGATTGTGGGATAAAAACAGTCTCATCTCCACAAGCACAGCGCTACTGTTAAGGCCACTGTATTATAATGGCAAAATCTTTCAGCACACGAACGCGCGCGCGCGCACACACACTCACCGCCCCTCCCCCAAACGAAATCGAACCTTCTAGAACAATCTCGACGATCGCCGCACACACACAAAAGCCGTCTTCATGTACGTGTAATCAAAATTAACACATTACAGTATTATTTCTTAAAAAATAATATATATGATTATGGGATAAAAACAGTCTGATCTCCACAAGCACAGCGCTAATGTTAAGGCCACTGTATTATAATGACAAAATCTTTCAGCACACGGACGCGCGCGCGCGCGCACACACACACACACCGCCCCTCCCCCACACGAAGTCGAACCTTCTAGAACAATCTCGACGATCGCCGCACACACACAAAAGCCGTCTTCATGTACGTGTAATCAAAATTAATACATTACAGCATTATTTCTTAAAAAATATTATATATGATTATGGGATAAAAACAGTCTTATCTCCACAAGCACAGCGCTACTGTTAAGGCCACTGTATTATAATGACAAAATCTTTCAGCACACGAACGCGCGCGCGCACACACACACACCGCCCCTCCCCCACACGAACAATCTCGACGATCGCCGCCGTCTTCATGTACGTGTAATCAAAATTAACACATTACAGTATTATTTCTTAAAAAATAATATATATGATTATGGGATAAAAACAGTCTTATCTCCACAAGCACAGCGCTAATGTTAAGGCCACTGTATTATAATGACAAAATCTTTCAGCACACGGACGCGCGCGCGCGCGCACACACACACCGCCCCTCCCCCACACGAAATCGAACCTTCTAGAACAATCTCGACGATCGCCACACACACAAAAGCCGTCTTCATGTACATGTAATCAAAATTAATACATTACAGCATTATTTCTTAAAAAATAACCGGATTCACTCCCTAATATCTGTAAATCACTCACTGAAGACCCGCCGGCCACCGGAGGAATGACGAGGCTGAGCGGTCAAATCCGCCCCTCCCCCACCACCCCGGCCCGGTAAAAATTGTCAATTTCGACCGATCCGCGGTGATAAAAAATATCTGGGACCACTGCAGTACACTACTGTTACACATACTGAATATTTCACAGCATTGGCGAATAAATGCTAATAGAAAAAGTCACAACTACCCAGTATGCTAATAGCCGCTATGCTAGCTGACTCAGCAAAATTAGCCACACAATCTTACAATTAATATACTCAAAACACAAAATAATACACTTACCGTAGAGAGTAACTTGTCCTTGAAGGTGAATCCGGGTGTGAAGAAAACTCCTTGTCGATGAAGGTCTCAGCAAAAGTGTCAGCAAAAGTGTCAGCAAAAGTGTCAGCAAAAGTGTTAGCAAAAGTGTTAGCAAAAGTCTCAGCGCAAGTGAAGCCTCAAACAGTGTCTCTGGAGAGCAAAGTCTGAAGCGAGCTATACGGAGCTGCGCACGGTATTTATACGGGCTTTGAAGATGCACGCCCTTCAACGATTGGCCGATCCGAAATCACACCACTACATTTTTTTTTTTTTTTTTTTTTTTTTTTTTTTTTTTTTTTTTCCCAGCCTAGTCAAGCTAGCATGAACTGATGAAGCCTCTTGGATGAGAGGTGAAACGTCTTCAAAGACAATTAACCAAGTCCAGTTGCGTTTGATTTAAGCTACTTGAGATAACTATGACCTGGATGAATGAGAATATTCACAGGCTTTTTTAAAAAAAAATAACATTTCAATTCACAGTAATAAAACATACAAACATCCCCCTTTATATATAGAAAAATATATATTTATTACATTAAAATTAATAATAATTCTCCAACTAAATATTAATCATGCCTTAGTTAAGCTTTGTGTGAGTGCGCGTTCACGAAAAAACCTGCTGGACGTGAGAGCACAGAAACTCTGGGGAAGAAGTTTAGTTAGTAACATGACAGACAGACAGACAGACAGACAGACAGACAGACAGACAGATAGACAGATAGATAGATAGATAGATAGATAGATAGATAGAGACAGAGAGAGAAGTGGAGAGAGAGAGACAGATGAAACACTTGCTGTGATGGGGGATTTCAATGATGATGTTTTAACATCTTCATCAATTTGTCGCTGCATGCTTGAGGAGGGGTTTGTGCCTAATACTTTGCTATTGTAATATAATATTGTAATAATGTATAATATTGTATAATAACAATGTATAATACAATAATAATTAATTATTAATAAAATAAAAATTTTTTCTATTATTGAAATAAGACTTTGAATTTGCAATGCTCCCTAGGCCCACAGTGCACATTAAACATCCTATAGACAAGACAGGAAGACATGACAACCATAATAATATAAACCTAACCAAAGTACTTTTAAAGGCTTGTATATAATACAAATAGGTAAAAGTAAAAAACACACTGTACAGGTAAGAACACAATGTATAAGTAAAAACACAATGTAACAGTAAAAACACAAGTAACAACACAGCAATGTTAAGTAAGTGTGCTGTAAAAGAAAAGTGTTCAGTTGAGTTTCTGTGGAGCAGTGGGAAGGGAACTACCTGATGGCAGCAGACTGAAGAGGCTGTTGGATGGGTGCGTGGGATTCGGTAGATGAACAAAAAACTCTCTTGCACCAATGGTCTATTCTGAACAGGAAGTCGGCCATTTTGAATTTCATTTTTCCCATTGAAAACCAGCTAGGGATTCCAGCCATTCTCACAGCCATATGCTCCGTCCTACCGGCTTCAGATCTGCCGCGCGTGACAGGGGCTCAGTGGCAGCACCTCTGCAACACGTCGGGCAGCGGCGGGCGGCATGAGCGAGGGACTACAACACCGCTTGCGGTTTTAATTAGTCCCTCGCCCTCACAAAGTGAAAGGAGTGAGGGACTATTAAAATTGAGCTGTTTATTATTATTATTATTAGTTATTCATGCAACTGTTCGACGGGCGTTTGCACCCCCTAGCCATGCTCAAAAAGTTGATGCGACATGGCAGGAACGGGCGGTCTCGCGGAACTCGGCGTTGAGGGGGGCGCGCCAGCGCCCCCTGTGCAAAATGACTCTCTAGCGCCCCCTACAACGTTGCGCAAAAGCCATAGACAAAGTGGGCGACTTTCAAGTAGCCCCATGAAACTCGGGGAACATGTCAAGCATAAAAAAAAAAGGGCAGTTGCCTCTTGGGCCGAAGCCGGCATTCCAACAGTTAGTCGGCCATTTTGAATCGGGCGTTTTTTAGCCAAAACGAACTCGTCCTAGGGCTCTCGCACCACAGACTCCAAACTCGGCAGAAATCATCATCGGACGTAGCTGAGCTTAAGTTGTGCTCTGCGCATCGTTTCGCCAGAGGGCGTAGCTCGTAAGGAGGCCTAAAGTTTTGGGCGGCGGACGCCGCTCGCCATAAACGCACGAACGCCTCTCACGGCCACAAAAAAAATCCTAGCCGCTTCTAATTCGGAACTTAGAACGGGTCTCCGGCCCTGAACGTTCCTATGTATCAACGACCCGGGTCGCTCATGGCGCCCGCCCGTGGTAACAGGAAATGGTCGCTATTTACACCCACGTATACGGCGAGCGCACCCTTTACTCTGTCGCCTTCGTTTCACTTCTAAAAAACAGAAAACAAGTGGGTGAAGCCGCACGACAAACGGCGTGCCGCTACCAGTAACCGCCTTTGCGTGGCAGCCCGGCCATTTTGGGTCACTCGCCGCAAAATTACGTTTGCCTTTTTCACGCCTTTAAAAAAATCCTATCGCCTCCAAACTTCATACACAGGTGAAGGGTGGCGCCCTGTGTCGTTTGATAATGGCCACGCCCGTGGGCGTGGCTTAATGCCTCCACGCCGCCACCCTTTACGTTGCCCCATACTGACGACACATGCTTAATGCCATCAATTTCATTCCACTTCTAAAACACCCAGAACCACTTGCTGAACCTCCATTATGAACGCCGTGCAGCTACGTCCAACGGCGTCCGCGCGGCAGCGCGGCGTCTCTCAAATTTTTCGCCAAAAAATACGTTTGCCGTTTTGGTGGCTTTAAGAAACACGTAGGATCACCAAATTTGCCAGCGTAGCCAAGCCTCACACCTTCTAACATCGCATGGAGCCACGCCCCTGTAAGGTAAAAAATGGCTCAACAGCGCCCCCTTGAAATCTTTAAAAACCCCTCCCCATAGGGGTTTTTATGGAGTTGGAAGATGAAAATCGGTACACATGTGTAGCGTCCCCAGATGAACAAAAAAGTCTCTTGCACCAATGGTCTATTCCCAACAGGAAGCCGGCCATTTTGAATTGAATTTTTCCCGGAGCGGCCCCTAACCATGACTCAGCAACAAATTTCGCCTGCCTTTTTAGTGGATTTAACAAAGTCGTAGGAACATGAAATTTGGTACACACATCAACAGTCACACCTTCTAACATGTGCTAGGGCCCCGCCCATGTGCGGCACAAAATGGCTCCACAGCGCCCCCTTGAATTTTTCAAAAACCCCTCCCCATAAGGGTTTTCATGGAGCAGGAACATGAAAATCGGTACACACGTGGAACTCACGGAGATGAACACAAAAGTCTATTGCGCAAATTCACTATTCCCAACAGGGAGTCGGCCATTTTCTTTTTCATTTTCCCCCATTGAAAAACATTGGGAATTTTCCCCATTGAAAACCAATGGAACTTTTCCCATTGAAAACCAATGGCATTTGTACCCATTGAAAACCTATTGAAATCCCCATACGGGTTTTTATGGAGTTGGAACATGAAAATCGGTAAACATGTGTAGGTAAAGGACATGAACAAAAAAGTCTCTTGCACCAATGGTCTACTCCAACCAACAAGTCGGCCATTTTGGATTTAACATTTTTTACTGAAAACAAACTCCTCCTTGGGATTTCGCCCAATCCATTTCACCATTGCTTGAAATTATCACTATACTAACCTCATCTTAACCCGTGTTCTCCACATAAAGGAGTTAAGTTGTAAGCAACTGGACTTTTCATTTGAAGACATTACATGATTACATGACACATTTACTGTTGTTGCATAGTTGACTATTTACATTGCTGACATACTTGAAACTTTGTTCCACTTTTTTAATATTGCATTTTCATTACTGGCGTTATACCAGTTAACATTGTGCTATTGTCATCATCATCATCATTATTTATTTAAGATTATCTTTAATTTTTTATCTTGCATGTTTGATACCATTTTACACTGGATATGACTACATAACCTTTGGTGTAATTTTAAAAACTTTGTCAGAGAAAAACTCATCATGCCACCTGAGGTACAAATGTCACCATTGTTTCACTGTTTTATTTTTTCTCACAGCAGTTTCTTACTCTTACTCTTGGTTTAGTAGTTCAGGTCTTGAACTACTATGTTTGCTGCAAACATTTTATGCTTGACATTGTATTTCCTCTCATACATTTACATGGGTGTCTCTGTTCATTACAACACATTTCTTTTCCCATGCACACATGTGCAGTGTTGCTCAATGATAAAAATCATTTAACATTAAAGTGTAATGGATGTAGCTGTTGTCATTACTCAGCTGAAATAGATGTAGCTCTGTTTCACAACCATAATTAGTCCAATACCTTTGAGACATGGTGTAAACTGGTACAAATGTCAAATACAATGTCACGCCTGTATACTCTCTTATAATAATATATATTTTCTACTATTTTACACATAAATTCTCAATATTACAATGATTGATAGAATTATAAACAGAACATGATGCTAAACATACCCTTTTTACTGTGAACATTACTAACACTAAACACAAAATCAAGTGGTAAGGGGGACAAAAATGACAGAATACCATCGCATCAATTCAAATCTAAATTTATTTGTAAAGCACGACCATAAAAACTGTATATAACATATTATTAATCATTATTTTTCCTTTTTACTATACTGTGAACATTACCAACACTGAACACAAAATCAAGTGGTAAGGGGGACAAAAATGACAGAATACCATCAAATCAATTACAATCTAAATTTATTCGTAAACCACGACCATAAAAACTGTATATAACATATTATTAATCATTATTTTTCCTTTTTACTATACTGTGAACATTACCAACACTGAACACAAAATCAAGTGGTAAGGGGGACAAAAATGACAGAATACCATCAAATCAATTCAAATCTAAATTTATTCGTAAAGCACGACCATAAAAACTGTATATAACATATTATTAATCATTATTTTTCATTTTTACTATACTGTGACCATTACTAACACTGAACACAAAATCAAGTGATAAGGGGGAGAAAAATGACAGAATACCATCAAATCAATTCTAATCTACATTTATTTGGATAGCACGACGACAACCTGCTGGACGAGAAAACACAGAAACTCTGGTGAAGAACAGAACTACCTCGACTAGCTGGGTTGCAATCAAAACAGAGAAAAGAAAAATAGAAGAGACAGTAGAGATATATGTTTACAAGTACATGTTAAAGGAAAATAATCATTGCCATTACAATAACAACACAATTATATTAATGATAACAAGGGGGAACTAATGTACATAACTATTGAATAAGGGTTATACATTAGCAACTTCTCAAAACAAAACAAATCCATACAAATTGTATATAACATATTAATTATTTTACATTTTTACAATATTATGTTACAATACCAAAGCATAACAAAATATTACTATATACAAATTTATATATTACTCTTATTATACATTTTTACAATATTATATTACAATACTAAAGTATTACAAAACTATTACACTAAAACTATGCCCTCACTCATCCATGACATTGCTCAGATTAAAGCTGCACACAATGCCTTCGTGATCACTAAAATACGTTGGCAACACTACTGACTGTACATCATATATCGCACTTTTTATGTACACGTGGTCAATAAGTGTGCCACTCTCTGTTGTGGGTTGTGTCACGACTTGCACAAACCCCTCCTCGGCCATGCAGCCACAAACCGACGAAGATGTTAAAATGTCATTATTGAAATCGCCCATCACAGCAACTGTTTTATCAAACCAATTTAACCAGTTTAGCAACTTCCTCAGATTATGTTTAAACAATGTGAGAGGATACGATGGCGGCCTATAAATCACTACTAACACAACATCGTAACTGTCACAGGCACAAACCAAACACTCTAAATTCACATTCGGTGCCTCAATGACATCCCACACTACACCGTCCCTGCAATACAAACCCGCGCCACCATGTTGCTGCCTCTGTAGCTCTAACAGTGCTGGATGACTGCTGTCGTACGACAAGCTTCGGGGACGGCTGCAAAAACTATAACCGCTAATCTGGACTTCTTCCAATGAAGAATTTGCCGACAACCATGTCTCTGTAACAGCAATACAGTTAAGCTGCAAATGCTGTGTACATGATGCCAAATCTGCAGCATGTCCAGATAAACCCTGCACATTCATCAAAAACACAGAGAACGTGTTTGACTCCATGTCAGGCCTGCCTATGTACTCGACAGAAAACCGAGGCATGCTTTCAAGCGCCTGCTTAATTTTGGGATTACAATATATGGCCTCCTTCGAAAAATCCATAATTGTCAAACCGGATAAATACCTAACACGACTCAAAGCTACATAGGCCTGGCCAGGAGCAAATATCTTTTCAAGAGAGACCACTGCCTCATCTACAGTAATTCCCTGCGTTTTATGTGCAGTACAAGCCCACGCTAGTTTTAACGGAAACTGACGGCGCATCCCACCTTTTTTCGTGGCTCTCTCTTCTACAGGTTCTACACCTGTGGAGCCAGCTACAACTAATGGGGTACGTGGACTGTTTTTCCTACTCTGTGTACCGACTTTATCATTATCAAATTTTACGTACACCACCTGAGGAAATTTACACTCTGAAGTGCGATACGCAATATCAGTTACTGTGCCACATACCCCGTTGACGAGACCGTCGGAAATGTCAACATTTTTTATCAACATAACACGAGCGCCTACACCCAACTGCAACGACGCCTCTAAACACGTGTTAGATGCATTTCGGTGATGGCCGCTCATTCGCTCTAAATTCCCACTTCTTTTGCTATTAACAAAGTCCTGGGCTGCGATTGTCTTGTGCTCCGGACACGCCGTAAACAGCTGCTCAACATTGTGCTCATTTACCTGCGAATTCGTCGGAAATATGTGTAAAGCTGAGCTGACTTCACCCGTTTCTCTACTCTTCAGTACGTCTATATCGCTGTTCAGCATCGGAGTCTTTTTCGTACGAGTTCTCAACCGATTCAATAAATCTGCAAACGCGCTGTCCTTCTGCCTTACAACCGTTGTCAACTCGACAACCTTAAAAAAACTTGACCAAAGGTTCGCGGCGACATCGTCGTTGTACAACGGTTTCCCTTTAACGGGAGGCAGCTGATAAAAGTCTCCGACGGCGAGCACGCACACGTTACCGAACGGTGAAAAATCGCCCGTTTGCTTGATCTGCCTTAACCGCCCGTGGACATAAGCCAGCAGGTTATGATCGACCATAGAAATCTCGTCTATGATAACGATCTGCACATCCCGAAGTTGAGCTCGCAAAGAATTGAGCTTCTCTTCGCCTAAGGGAGTGTACGGCAGACGCACGTTTATCCCTATGCTAAACGTGTGATGGATAGTCGACGCGTTTAAATTATACGCGGCGATGCCTGTCGGAGCGGTCAACAAAACGCACGCGCTATCAGGATGATGACTGACTCTGGACAAAAGCCTCGTAGCCTCATACTGAATAGCTTTGATCAAATGACTTTTACCTGTCCCCGCGCCGCCTGTAATAAATACGTGAAGGGGCTCAGGCTTTTTCCCTGCCACTCGATCCAAACACCACTGACGAACGCTATAAAAAATGGACATCTGGGTCTCGTTGAGCGATCTAATCAATGTCAAGCCCTCGCTTCTGGTCATGACATTATTCCTCTTCTCCAAGCATGAAACCTGATGTCTACTTACAGCCAAATCAGGAACGTTTCCTTCATGCTCACCTACGTCGGCTACGATCTGTCTGCCTTCCTGAATGCACTCTAACCGTTCCAGCTCCGCTTCTGGACACAGCTCGCACCAGGCGTCTTCTAAAAGGCCCCCGTCGTCTGCCTGATCTTGCGCTTCCTCTAACTTATCGGCATCGACTTCAAACGCGGCTCTATTTAAATCGACGACCGACTGAACCGAATGGGCGGAGCCGTCGCTAAATGTAACGCGACCGCGTGTGTAAAACTCTTTAAACGTGACCCAGTCCTGAGGTTTAAGCTGCGCGTCGGCACGATGCGGTAAAAACAACTGCAGGATGCTCTCGTAAAATAGCTCCGGATTTTTGGTCTCGGAGAAGCGAACGTAACGCACGACAGCGGCTTGTGTCCGTTTTCTCTTCGTCACAGAGCCCATATTACTTTTTAATTCTATAGGAGTTTTACAGTTCTCCTTTTTAGTGACAACGCGATACTCGGACGCAAACTTCGCCAGACACATGTCGTCGAACTCGCCGCCGCTAGGTCTATTCTTGTACCGGTCGGTTATGCTAGTCATCCACATGTCTTCCGCCCTAAGATCATGTGATGGCGCTGAGGATGCCCTCTGTTTTAACACGCTTAAAGGCAAACTCATTTTGACCGTATTCTTTCCTATGGGAATGAATACGACAGCCCTGGAGCACTGTTTAAGATGCATATTGGTAAGCCTGTAAACAGCCTCCTGAGCACATACATCTCTATGATGTAGATAAACAGTGCCCAGCTTCTTCAGAGCTTCTTTAGCACTTAGATTGTCCCCTTTGGAGGCCTCTTTGTGCGCATTGCCCAACAACAAACCCATTTCCCTCTCGGCCTTGGAAATGTACGAAACGATATAAACTACACAGGCATATGCATCGACAACAAACTGTATGTCCATATTGGCATTCCAGCACTTCAACAAAGGCTTACTATAATGGTTAATCCACACCTCATTAACCTGCCTTTTCAAAATCACCTGAGTGCTCCGAACGGTGGTGTGATACGCTTCCTCGAACATCTCTTGAGTTATACACAACTGCTGGAACAGTTGTTCGACGCTATCGTAAGAACGGTTCTCATCGGACAAAGCTTCCTTAAGCCTTGTCAAAACTACTTTGGCCTGTGACTTCGCTTTCTGTGACTTCGCTTTCTTCTCAGCCGAACATTTATCACACTGAGAAACCTCTACAGGTTTTGCTCGTTTGGGACACTTACACATTTCTTTTTCCTCAGATGGGGGCCGGCTAATGAATGTCCTAGCTGAAGGAGGCCTAGGAAAATTAAAACGACACACAGTTTTGTTCTTTTTACAAGTCTTTGAGTGTCGTTTTGAGTGTTGCTGCACGGAGGTTACAACGTCCAGCAACTCCTCATCTGATGACGGTAGTTCACAACTCACGTACTGATCAATAAACTGAACTACCTCCTCATCAGTGTTCTTATCAATCTGCGGAGCGTTCTCTATCCAAAATAAACAGTGTACGTGAGGAGAACCTCGCTGCTGAAACTCAACCCGATAGAAGTAATCTATAATTTTACCTATCGGCTGAGAAGAAGACATCAAAAACTCCCTCAGGTAACAATGCCACCTAAAATCAAACATACGAGCCGCGGTCACAGGATTACGACGCAACAACTCACATCTTTCCGCCCACTGTAAATCCTCCACAGTGGTTGTTCGACCCTCCTGCTTCAGAATACTGTAAAGCAGGTTCGTCCAACGCATATCGGCTGAACTGAAAGAGCAAAACCACGTCGGAATGCCAAGCTGACGCACACAGGCCACAAGATCGCGCTGTACTCCCTGCCAATAAGCCGGCGTGCCTCTAATAGGCCTAAGAAAGCGATAACCGTCGTCAAATTCAAGCATCTCTTTCAAAGCGTCCTTGTTTTGTACAACGTCAGATACTTTGTAGGTCCTTTTACCCGCTACACCTTTACGCAAAGCTATAGACACCTGCGACTTGACCTGATCCACCTCGGACATGTACTGCGCAAAAAATATATATTCAACATTACTCGAAAACCTACCGTCTGCGTGTAACATCCTATTGTTAAAGTAACGCGACAGAGTCAAACGATACGAACGACGCGCACAGTAAGTGTTTTCACCCCGAGGAAACAACGCCGGAAAACACTTTGCCTCATTCGTCTCGTCACTAAGCAGCTTCACAGGACTATTGCCTTCTGCGGGAGCCACGTTCAAAATGTCGTCAAAATACTGGTCCAGCATCTCCTGACCAATATCAACAGGCATGAGACATGTATCCTGAAACATACCATGCTGCTGTCTATCATGCAGAAGCTCATCCTCAGCTGCATCTGCATCAGTTTTAACACTGTCTGCAGGATTCTCCTCTTCGGGACCTTCAGCTTCCTCTTCCCGACAAAAATCGTTAATCCACGCTTCGTTAAACTCGATGTCTTTATAATAACTATTTGTACTCTTTAAATACTGCAACGCCTGCTTAATGCGCAGAGTATCAACATATTGATACTCATAATGACCTTTATACGTCAACTTGCGCTTCAATTTCACTGCCAACAAAGACCCCTCCATATTCGAACGCGGTAACAAGTTACTCGTCTCTACTATGTTAGATGGAACACAGGTCACGGGACCGTGCACTCCATTTTGCCCCCCTTTAGGCAAAGCTAACATTTTCATGAACGGAATGTGCAACGCTATCAAATGCTGCTCTAAACTATTCAAACGCGCCAATTCAGGAGGAACAGGATCAAGTGTGAGCTTATTTGACCAACACTCCTGTGGCATCACACCTCTATTAATCTTGTAATGGCAACTATAGCAAATCCACAGTTTCCCCCGAGCTGTGTCTAACAACACACATGGCTCGTCACAGTGCCCATTACACTTATGCAAGTAATCCTCTGTTATGCAGCTTGCTGCTATTGAGGCTACTGTCTTAGTCCTGCTATAGTCCTCCTGTTTACACTGCAGGACCTGATGTCTAAACAACTGCCTGTGACAAACACAACAAACAAAATCAGGTCCATCTTTGACTTTCTCTAAAAAGTTCTGCATAACAAACTCAAAGTCACTACTCTTTTCTTTCTTTACAAGCCGCTTCGTTTTAACATTAGCTACAACACGTCTCTTATGATCAGGATTTTCGCGATATTTCCTGATACTTTGAATCTTTACTTGATCTCTGTGATCAGGATTTTTACGATATTTCCTGATACTTCGAAGCTTTACATCGTCTCTGTGATCAGGATTTTTACGATATTTCCTGATACTTCGAAGCTTAACATCATCTCTGTGATCAGGATTTTTCCGATATTTCCTTATACTTCGAAGCTTTACATCACCTCTGTGATCAGGATTTTCACAATATTTCCTGACACTCGCAGCCTTCAGATTGTCTCTATAAGACTTACTTAAATTATATTTACTTTTATAAATTTTAATCAGTCTTATTTTATGTGAAAGATTCTTTTCGTATTTGTCAACACTCGCCTGCTTCTTCAGGTCCTTAAAGTAGACATTCTGTTGATATTTCTGATTATCGTATGCCTGCATATATTTACGACGCAAAACATCCTGTTTCCTATATAAATACATCTTCTTTCGCACATAATCACGCACGTCGGATTTTATCGGATTCAAGCTACCAACAGCGGAAACATCTATTATAACTTTACTACGCTTTCTCAAGCTATAACCTCCAGATGCAGGCGTGTTAACCTTACAGTAACAATAACAGTTCTGTGTTTGAGGCCGACGAACACAGACAACTGTTTCGAAATGACTACCGCCGACGTTTTCTAAATACACTGCCTCATTATGCAAACACGACGATTTGCTACTATATTCGAGCCAGCGACCACTATTGAAGGTAAAAACACCTAAACCTAAATAATCTGCTGTGCCTTGTATCTCCAATTCGGTGGCCCAACTGCCAACACAGCCCATCCTTGACACATTCAGGTATTCTGAGACGGAGGAATACTCGCATCTCAAAATACCCTCATATGCCAAAGGATTGCTCCTCACATGTTTGACAACAGCACGCCGCAACTTCAAGTGATGTTTTTGGGTGCCACTAATGGCCTGACTAACTGCCCTAAAAAAACAGTTACCGTCGCCGACAATCTTCTCTGTCGTACAAGGAGTACCTAAAGGACCGACAGCAGAAGACGCAGAAGCCACTCTCTCGGACTCTATGTTAAGCTGTCTACACAGAGCAAGAGCAACTTTGCTACTAAGGGGATTGAATTGTAAATTCTTACACCCTACATCCCCAACAACAATGACATCAGTATTAACGGCGCCGTTGTGACTGACTTTAAGCTTCTTTAATGAACCGCTTCTAAGAGAGCGCTTACGCTTCTCTGGAGTAACTCGTCTCTCTCCGCTAGCATCGAAAGGCGTAGCCCGTTGCCTAACGCGGACACCTGAAATCTCAAACGGCTTCGCCGATATCCCCAGGGATGCTGCAAAACGTGTGAAGTACAAACACAGATGCTCGAGACTACTGAAATAGAGCACAACGCTGTGCCCCGCAGCATCGACCATCCCATCCCCGCTGCGAGCGTGGGAGTCGACCACGGCATACTGCTCACCCTTGCTTATGACAGCACAAGCATCTCCGCTCAGCGTCAACAAACACGTCTCATATTTTGCACACATCACACTCAGTCCGTCCCACAGTGTGGTGTGCACACCTTCGTCAATGAGCTCTCCCTCGATTACTTCAGCTTGTCCGCACACAAAGTCTGGCTCAAAATTCAGATCAAACATTTGTCCATCTAGTACGTACTGCCGAGGTAAATCTGGGACACAAAGGAGATCAGACCCACCACTGATCAGGTTGCTTTCTCTCAGGGATGTGTACAGCTCATCACCTGAGACCACAACCTGGTCCAGAGTGTCAGGCTGCCATGAAAACACATCATCTGCGGTGTGTTTCACTAAAGCCACCAAACTAACAGCCATACACTGAACACCACGGTACCTAAACTTAGGGTCGCCTTGATGGAAACTTCCTCTAACAGAAGCGCGACCCTGGGGCTGAGTTAAAACCTGTGGATCGGCCACCACAGGAGCACTGCAGACTTCTACTTCAGCAACACATTCCTCGACGGACACACTACTAACACCAAACCACTCTGCAGCTACCGACGCCTTCAAATTCAGCAAGTGAATCATGAGATCATTCCAGCACGTGTTAAAAACAACAGCTGACCGACCTATGTCTGATGCCATCCCTGAAGCGTTGCGCTCCCCACAATCCACGACAACTAAATATTCCTTGTGCTGGATGATCAAGACTATGGCTTTGTAAAGATCTAACACACAGATGCCATCTCTCAACACATGTTGCTGCAGGTCTTTACGCAACTCAGCCCCATCATCAGCTGCCACAAAGTACTTGTACACAGCTTGATCAACACCCGCCCTCCACTTCTGCCCAAACGCACTGAACTCCCGCTGACCAAAACTTTTTTTCCCCACCTGCGCGGCTAACCTCCACCCCTCTACACAAACATCGTCAATGTCTGCTGCGCGCCAGGTGCAGACCGGAGAAACGCTATGTCTAGCCGCGGCAACGACGCTGCACGATAGATAAGCGTTAACATTAAAACGCGCCGATGCTGTACAAATACGGGTCCCTAACACTACACACTCAGGTTCCTTCACCATACACATGCAAGGCAAGGAAACAATACAACCTTGAGCCTGGACAGCCGCCGGGGGAGCAGGGACAGCCGCAGTGGGAGGAGGGACAGCCGCAGGGGGAGCAGGGACAGCCGCAGGGGGAGCAGGGGGAGCAGGGACAGCCACAGGGGGAGCAGGGACAGCCGCAGGGGGAGCAGGGACAGCCGCAGGGGGAGCAGGGACAGCCGCAGGGGGAGCAGGGACAGCCGCAGGGGGAGGAGGGACAGCCGCAGGGGGAGCAGGGACAGCCGCAGGGGGAGCAGGGACAGCCGCAGGGGGAGCAGGGACAGCCGCAGGGGGAGCAGGGACAGCCGCAGGACGATCTGCCTCAGCCCGAAGACCACAGGTCGACACAGGCACGGGTGTCGCCTCCTACATCACAAAGAGAAATATGACAAAACAGATTAACAATAACATACATAGACATGATCATTCAACTACCGTACTAGGTCACAACCTAAAAAAAAAAATTACTGGTTAACTGCTCAACCTGCTCAACGGTCTCCATCTGGATCAAAACATTACATACCTCCTTCCTGGGACGTTTGCGCTTCGGGGAAACAGCTTCCCGGCGGTGTTCCACAGGCAACCGCTAATGTGAGAACAACAAAAACAAAATTGTCAAACACATAACAAGCCCTTATAGACAAACACTGTTGTATTATTTCATGTCTAAAGAAGAGAAAGTACATTTGTTAACATTTCATCATATAACATATCACATATAACTTTAAGATAGATAGATAATTTTATCTATCCCCTAAGGGAAATTAAGTTGTCACAGTAGTCCGGTATGCATACAATAAAACAATGCAATAGCACAAAATACTTAGGTAGAGAAAAAAAAACTAAAATATAAATACAAATCTGTAATCAGCAAAAGTATATAATAATATAGTCATAATAATAATAGTAGCTGTGTTGCGTTTAAAAGTTAATTACCTTGCTGCCTGTGGAGACGGCATCAACAGGCGATGGAACCGGGGTTTCCATCGCAGCCAGCACGCTGGGCGAGAACCAGACAGGATTCAGTGGAATGAAACACTCCCGCAAGACCAGGGGAGCGCCATTCGCCTGTATGACAAACAGAGAGATTCTTTAGGACGCTTGTAATTTCCTTACATGAAGCAAACACACAGACAATCACTGCTGTGTAGATACAATAGTTACATAAAAATATGGTCACCAGAGCGGCTATGCTGTAATGACAAATAGCACACAAAATTAGCATCAACTGACAACTTTTGCTTTCAATAAAGCATATTGATGGTGTTCAATCTCTTACCTTCCTGCCCGGAGCCACACGCGTCCACTCGCTGGGGGGAGGTCGCGGAGCACGGACCTCCCCCACAACGACCACACGCGCAGGACGGCGACGTCTAGGCGTGGGAGACACCTGGCAGGGAACCTCTGGCGTCGCCGTCTCCAGGTGCTGTGTGGTAGCCGCCAACAGTGACTCCATGAGGAGGGGGGTCCCCATGTCATCACTGAGGTGCAACTGCAAAACAATGACATAAAAAACACATGCGTTTTTACAAATTTTAATTTTACTGTCAAACATTTCTGTATTCTGTATAAATAATGTATTGTACTTACACCATCACGGCACCAGAGCCAGCGGTCAGCGAGGGGGAAGCGGTCACCATGGTGATAATACTTAACACCTTACAAAAAGAAGAAAAATGACAAGAATGAACATTAATTCTTGAATAAAAAGGCATATCACAAAACTATCAGGTTACAAATATTACAAATTCTATAATTCTCAGAACCCATCACATATAACCCAACCCATATAATATTTATTTGCATAAACAAACCTAGGCGCGCCGCCACGCGATGAAATTCCTGCCGGAAGAACTCCTGGATATCCTCCGGGACCGTCAGGCGCGGCACAAGGTCGACAGCAAAAACCTAAATACAGAATAATAACCATTAATCTTACTACATTCTCTTGACCTGTACACATCAGTGTTTTTCCTTACCCGAATCGAGGGTCTAAGGACAGAGGGTGTCACTCCCTCTACAGATTGTAAAGCCCTCTGAGACAAATGTATTTTGTTATTTTGGCCTATATAAATAACATTTGATTTCATTTAATTATGAAAACACAAACATCAATTACGCTACCTGTGCAGTCGGCCAGGCGCTGCAGACAGAAGCCAGGTAACGTCCAAAGGCTTCGCCTGCGCGCTCTGGGTTGATGCTGGCCGTCAGGTTGTTGGAGGGGGCAAGGACGCAGACAGCATCAGGGGTCCGAGGAAGAACGGCATGCTCAACCTCGGTCCTGAGCTGGTCAGCGCACCCTCCCGGCGTCGACATGACACCAAAGGAATAAAGATCCTTTGGCATCGCCACGATCCCATCTGCAAAGGAGCGCAGATGGGAGGCACCTACAAGAAGAACGAACTGGAACAAAACAAATAGGAATTATTTTAGGCAAAACACAAATAATTTACAATTCTAATAATAATACATGTGTTCTTTACGCATTCCACTTACTCTCTTGCCTGGTACCTCGGCAGGGATGACCAACTTGTGCTGGCGGCCGGTGTGCACAGAGGTTGGCCACGCCCGCACCCTGTGGCGCCACCCTGTGCCACCACCTATTGATGAACATGACAAAAAAAAAAGGCAACTTTAAATTTCTAGCATTTAACAACAACATGTGAGCACTTCAATGTTATGGAAATACCATTGTTGAGCATTTAACTGTGGCATACACCACATACATGAAACCAAGATTTTAAACATGCAAGACTACATACCTGCAACAGGATGGCGGGGGTCCGACTTCGGAGAAACCACCTCACGATGACGCTCCGCCTCCCTCTTCCTGGCCGCCTGGGAGCGCCGGTACGACTTACCGCGCGGCATCTAAAAAGTATAAACACAAAATTAATAAATTAATTACATTATAAAAACTTTAAATATTATACATTTAAAGTTTTTATAATGTAATTAATACAATATAATGTAATACAATATATTATAATAAAATATAACATAATATATATGATTATTATACAGTCATATATACCATCTTAGTAAACCCTAAAGATCTCAACAAATAAAACATGACATGATAAGCCACAGCTCTGAAGTGTTGCATACAACAGCAAGTATTATCTGATGAGTAATATTTATCCTGTAACACCACACATGTCATTTTTTCTATTGATCCCCAAGGAAATGAATGTGTCCAGCAGCATATACATATAACATATCAGCACAGCAACAGCAAAAACGCATAGCAAAAACAATATCAGCACAGCAACAGCACAAACGCATAGCAAAAACAATATCAGCACAGCAACAGCACAAACGCATAGCAAAAACAATATCAGCACAGCAACAGCAAAAAACGCATAGCAAAAACAATATCAGCACAGCAACAGCAAAAACGCATAGCAAGACAATATCAGCACAGCAACAGCACAAACGCATAGCATAGCAAAAACAATATCAGCACAGCAACAGCAAAAACGCATAGCAAAAACAATATCAGCACAGCAACAGCAAAAACGCATAGCAAAAACAATATCAGCACAGCAACAGCACAAACGCATAGCAAAAACAATATCAGCACAGCAACAGCACAAACGCATAGCAAAAACAATATCAGCACAGCAACAGCAAAAAACGCATAGCAAAAACAATATCAGCACAGCAACAGCAAAAACGCATAGCAAGAGCAGCATAGATATGATTATGGGATAAAAACAGTCTCATCTCCACAAGCACAGCGCTAATGTTAAGGCCACTGTGTTATAATAACAAAATCCTTGCCTGACAACATTGTCATACTTAACCCTTACATTGTGTTTGGGTCAAAATTAACTCCTTTTCAAGTTTATGCAGGAAAAAATTAACATTTGCTTATTTGTACTGGAACAAGACTTCATCTAATCAGCAAACACAACTATTTTAACACAACAAAATTCATTTTCACCATCATAGTTAACTCTAAACGTCTCAACAAATAAAACATGACATGACAAGCCACAGTAATATTTGTCCTGTAACAAACAAATGTAAATTTTTTTCTATTGATCCCGAAGGAAATTAAGGTGTCCAGCAGCATATACATATAACACATAATCAACATATCAGCACAGCACCAGCAAAAACGCATAGCAAAAACACACATTGCACAAAAACAACACATCCAGCCTGTCAGTCATTGCATATGCGCTGTCATAATATCATACAATATAATGTAATAGATATGATTGTGGGATAAAAACAGTCTCATCTCCACAAGCACAGCGCTACTGTTAAGGCCACTGTATTATAATGGCAAAATCTTTCAGCACACGAACGCGCGCGCGCGCACACACACTCACCGCCCCTCCCCCAAACGAAATCGAACCTTCTAGAACAATCTCGACGATCGCCGCACACACACAAAAGCCGTCTTCATGTACGTGTAATCAAAATTAACACATTACAGTATTATTTCTTAAAAAATAATATATATGATTATGGGATAAAAACAGTCTGATCTCCACAAGCACAGCGCTAATGTTAAGGCCACTGTATTATAATGACAAAATCTTTCAGCACACGGACGCGCGCGCGCGCGCACACACACACACACCGCCCCTCCCCCACACGAAGTCGAACCTTCTAGAACAATCTCGACGATCGCCGCACACACACAAAAGCCGTCTTCATGTACGTGTAATCAAAATTAATACATTACAGCATTATTTCTTAAAAAATATTATATATGATTATGGGATAAAAACAGTCTTATCTCCACAAGCACAGCGCTACTGTTAAGGCCACTGTATTATAATGACAAAATCTTTCAGCACACGAACGCGCGCGCGCACACACACACACCGCCCCTCCCCCACACGAACAATCTCGACGATCGCCGCCGTCTTCATGTACGTGTAATCAAAATTAACACATTACAGTATTATTTCTTAAAAAATAATATATATGATTATGGGATAAAAACAGTCTTATCTCCACAAGCACAGCGCTAATGTTAAGGCCACTGTATTATAATGACAAAATCTTTCAGCACACGGACGCGCGCGCGCGCGCACACACACACCGCCCCTCCCCCACACGAAATCGAACCTTCTAGAACAATCTCGACGATCGCCACACACACAAAAGCCGTCTTCATGTACATGTAATCAAAATTAATACATTACAGCATTATTTCTTAAAAAATAACCGGATTCACTCCCTAATATCTGTAAATCACTCACTGAAGACCCGCCGGCCACCGGAGGAATGACGAGGCTGAGCGGTCAAATCCGCCCCTCCCCCACCACCCCGGCCCGGTAAAAATTGTCAATTTCGACCGATCCGCGGTGATAAAAAATATCTGGGACCACTGCAGTACACTACTGTTACACATACTGAATATTTCACAGCATTGGCGAATAAATGCTAATAGAAAAAGTCACAACTACCCAGTATGCTAATAGCCGCTATGCTAGCTGACTCAGCAAAATTAGCCACACAATCTTACAATTAATATACTCAAAACACAAAATAATACACTTACCGTAGAGAGTAACTTGTCCTTGAAGGTGAATCCGGGTGTGAAGAAAACTCCTTGTCGATGAAGGTCTCAGCAAAAGTGTCAGCAAAAGTGTCAGCAAAAGTGTCAGCAAAAGTGTTAGCAAAAGTGTTAGCAAAAGTCTCAGCGCAAGTGAAGCCTCAAACAGTGTCTCTGGAGAGCAAAGTCTGAAGCGAGCTATACGGAGCTGCGCACGGTATTTATACGGGCTTTGAAGATGCACGCCCTTCAACGATTGGCCGATCCGAAATCACACCACTACATTTTTTTTTTTTTTTTTTTTTTTTTTTTTTTTTTTTTTTTTCCCAGCCTAGTCAAGCTAGCATGAACTGATGAAGCCTCTTGGATGAGAGGTGAAACGTCTTCAAAGACAATTAACCAAGTCCAGTTGCGTTTGATTTAAGCTACTTGAGATAACTATGACCTGGATGAATGAGAATATTCACAGGCTTTTTTAAAAAAAAATAACATTTCAATTCACAGTAATAAAACATACAAACATCCCCCTTTATATATAGAAAAATATATATTTATTACATTAAAATTAATAATAATTCTCCAACTAAATATTAATCATGCCTTAGTTAAGCTTTGTGTGAGTGCGCGTTCACGAAAAAACCTGCTGGACGTGAGAGCACAGAAACTCTGGGGAAGAAGTTTAGTTAGTAACATGACAGACAGACAGACAGACAGACAGACAGACAGACAGACAGATAGACAGATAGATAGATAGATAGATAGATAGATAGATAGAGACAGAGAGAGAAGTGGAGAGAGAGAGACAGATGAAACACTTGCTGTGATGGGGGATTTCAATGATGATGTTTTAACATCTTCATCAATTTGTCGCTGCATGCTTGAGGAGGGGTTTGTGCCTAATACTTTGCTATTGTAATATAATATTGTAATAATGTATAATATTGTATAATAACAATGTATAATACAATAATAATTAATTATTAATAAAATAAAAATTTTTTCTATTATTGAAATAAGACTTTGAATTTGCAATGCTCCCTAGGCCCACAGTGCACATTAAACATCCTATAGACAAGACAGGAAGACATGACAACCATAATAATATAAACCTAACCAAAGTACTTTTAAAGGCTTGTATATAATACAAATAGGTAAAAGTAAAAAACACACTGTACAGGTAAGAACACAATGTATAAGTAAAAACACAATGTAACAGTAAAAACACAAGTAACAACACAGCAATGTTAAGTAAGTGTGCTGTAAAAGAAAAGTGTTCAGTTGAGTTTCTGTGGAGCAGTGGGAAGGGAACTACCTGATGGCAGCAGACTGAAGAGGCTGTTGGATGGGTGCGTGGGATTCGGTAGATGAACAAAAAACTCTCTTGCACCAATGGTCTATTCTGAACAGGAAGTCGGCCATTTTGAATTTCATTTTTCCCATTGAAAACCAGCTAGGGATTCCAGCCATTCTCACAGCCATATGCTCCGTCCTACCGGCTTCAGATCTGCCGCGCGTGACAGGGGCTCAGTGGCAGCACCTCTGCAACACGTCGGGCAGCGGCGGGCGGCATGAGCGAGGGACTACAACACCGCTTGCGGTTTTAATTAGTCCCTCGCCCTCACAAAGTGAAAGGAGTGAGGGACTATTAAAATCGCTGTGTTTATTATTATTACGCATTATTATTCCTGACGCTCTTCGACAGCCAAAAACGCCCCTTGAACACGCTCAAAAAGTTGATACAACGTGACGGGCAGATGCGACCTTTTCCGAATCGCCGTTGAGGGGGGCGCGCCAGCGCCCCCTGTGCAAAATGACTCTCTAGCGCCCCCTACAAATTTCCAAAAAGCCCATAGACTTTTTGGCGACTTTCAAAAAAACCCATGAAACTCGGGAAACTTGTCAAGCATAAAAAAAAAAGGGCAGTTGCCTCTTGGGCCGACGCTTCAAGTCAAACAGGAAGTCGGCCATTTTGAATCGGGCGTTTTTTAGCCAAAACGAACTCGTCCTAGGGTTTTCGCACCACAGACTCCAAACTCGGCACAAATCAACATCGGACCTAGCTAAGCTTAAGTTGTGCTCTGCGCATCGTTTCGCCAGAGGGCGTAGCTCATAGGGAGGCCTAAAGTTTTGCCCCATGGACGCCGCTCGCCATAAAAATACGAACGCCTCTCACGCCCACAAAAAAAATCGGAGCCGCTTCAAATTCGGAACTTAGAACGGGTCTCCGGCCCTGAACGATCCTTTGTATCAACGACGCGCGTCGCTCATGGCGCCCGCCCGTGGTAACAGGAAATGGTCGCATTTTATGCACACGTATACGGCGAGCGTACCGTTTACTCTGTCGCCTTCGTTTCACTTCTAAAAAACAGAAAACAAGTCGGTGAAGCTGCACGACCAACGGCGTGCCGCTACCAGTAACCGCCTTTGCGTGGCAGCTCGGCCATTTTGGGTCAATCGCCGAAAAATTACGTTTGCCTTTTTGACGCCTTTCAAAAATCCCTATCGCCTTCAAATTTCATACACAGGTGAAGGCTGACGCCCTGTGTCGTTTGATACCGGCCACGCCCATGGGCGGGGCTTATAGCCTCTACGCCGCCACCCTTTACGTTTACACATACTGACGCCACATGTTTCGACGCATCAATTTCATTCCACTTCTAAAACATCCATAACCACTTGCTTAAGCTCCATTATGAACGTCATGCAGCTACGTCCAATGGCGTCCGCGTGGCGGCGCGCCGTCTTTTGATTTTGCCGCCAAAAAATACGTTTGCCTTTTTTGCGCCTTTAAGAAACACGTAGGATCACCAAATTTGCTAGCGTGGCAAAGGCGCGCACCTTCTAACATCCCATTGGGCCACACCCATGTAATGTAAAAAATGGCTCAACAGCGCCCCCTAGAACATTTCTAAACCCCTCCCCATAAGGGTTTTTATGGAGTTGGAACATGAAAATTGGTACACTTGTGTACCATAACCAGATGAACAAAAAAGTCTCTGGCACCAATGGTCTACTCCAAACCGAATGTCGGCCATTTTGAATTTTAGTTTCTCTACTGAAAACGAACTCGTCCGAGGGATTTCGGCCAATCCACTTCAAATTTGCCTGACATCATCTCCAGACTCAGCTGATCTTAAGTTGTGCTCTGCGCATCCGTAGCTCAAAGGGTGTGGCCTCTACGGCTCGAGAAAAATGGCGTCTTTCTAATCCTTTGGCCAAAAATACACGTTTCACAGTTTGCCGGCATAAAACCAAATTTAAGAAACACGTAGGATCACCAAATTTGCTAGCGTAGTAAAGGCTCGCACCTTCTAACATCCCATTGACCCACGGCCATGTGCGGCAAAAAATGGCTCCACAGCGCCCCCTTGAAATTTTCGAAACCCCCTCCCCATAAGGGTTTTTATGGAGTTGAAACATGAAACTCGGTACACATGTGTAGACTAAGGAGATGAACAAAAAAGTCTCTTGCGCAAATTTACTTTTCCCAACAGGGAGTCGGCCATTTTCAATTTTATTTTTCCCCATTGAAAATCAATGGAAATTTTCCCCATTGAAAACCATTGAAATTTCCCCATTGAAAACCAATGTAAATTTTGCCCATTGAAAACCAATGGCATTTTTACCCATTGAAAACCAATGGCATTTTTACCTATTGAAAAGCAATGGCCTTTTTTGCCCATTGAAAACCTATTGAAATCCTACAGATTCCTGCATTTCTCACCGTCGCATTTATTTTCCAGGTGCATGACGCATGTCGGGCGGCAGCGGGCGGCAGTAGCGAGGGACTACAACACCGCTTGCGGTTTTAATTAGTCCCTCGCCCTCACAAAGTGAAAGGAGTGAGGGACTATTAAAATCGTTGTGTTTATTATTAGTCCCTCGCCCTCACAAAGTGAAAGGAGTGAGGGACTATTAAAATCGCTGTGTTTATTATTATTACGCATTATTATTCCTGACGCTCTTCGACAGCCAAAAACGCCCCTTGAACACGCTCAAAAAGTTGATACAACGTGACGGGCAGATGCGACCTTTTCCGAATCGCCGTTGAGGGGGGCGCGCCAGCGCCCCCTGTGCAAAATGACTCTCTAGCGCCCCCTACAAATTTCCAAAAAGCCCATAGACTTTTTGGCGACTTTCAAAAAAACCCATGAAACTCGGGAAACTTGTCAAGCATAAAAAAAAAAGGGCAGTTGCCTCTTGGGCCGACGCTTCAAGTCAAACAGGAAGTCGGCCATTTTGAATCGGGCGTTTTTTAGCCAAAACGAACTCGTCCTAGGGTTTTCGCACCACAGACTCCAAACTCGGCACAAATCAACATCGGACCTAGCTAAGCTTAAGTTGTGCTCTGCGCATCGTTTCGCCAGAGGGCGTAGCTCATAGGGAGGCCTAAAGTTTTGCCCCATGGACGCCGCTCGCCATAAAAATACGAACGCCTCTCACGCCCACAAAAAAAATCGGAGCCGCTTCAAATTCGGAACTTAGAACGGGTCTCCGGCCCTGAACGATCCTTTGTATCAACGACGCGCGTCGC
The DNA here is from genome assembly GCA_036937835.1 of Pampus argenteus. Classification (NCBI taxonomy): domain Eukaryota; kingdom Metazoa; phylum Chordata; class Actinopteri; order Scombriformes; family Stromateidae; genus Pampus; species Pampus argenteus. Next base: position 13,405,431 of record CM072873.1, read on the forward strand.
TCATGGCGCCCGCCCGTGGTAACAGGAAATGGTCGCATTTTATGCACACGTATACGGCGAGCGTACCGTTTACTCTGTCGCCTTCGTTTCACTTCTAAAAAACAGAAAACAAGTCGGTGAAGCTGCACGACCAACGGCGTGCCGCTACCAGTAACCGCCTTTGCGTGGCAGCTCGGCCATTTTGGGTCAATCGCCGAAAAATTACGTTTGCCTTTTTGACGCCTTTCAAAAATCCCTATCGCCTTCAAATTTCATACACAGGTGAAGGCTGACGCCCTGTGTCGTTTGATACCGGCCACGCCCATGGGCGGGGCTTATAGCCTCTACGCCGCCACCCTTTACGTTTACACATACTGACGCCACATGTTTCGACGCATCAATTTCATTCCACTTCTAAAACATCCATAACCACTTGCTTAAGCTCCATTATGAACGTCATGCAGCTACGTCCAATGGCGTCCGCGTGGCGGCGCGCCGTCTTTTGATTTTGCCGCCAAAAAATACGTTTGCCTTTTTTGCGCCTTTAAGAAACACGTAGGATCACCAAATTTGCTAGCGTGGCAAAGGCGCGCACCTTCTAACATCCCATTGGGCCACACCCATGTAATGTAAAAAATGGCTCAACAGCGCCCCCTAGAACATTTCTAAACCCCTCCCCATAAGGGTTTTTATGGAGTTGGAACATGAAAATTGGTACACTTGTGTACCATAACCAGATGAACAAAAAAGTCTCTGGCACCAATGGTCTACTCCAAACCGAATGTCGGCCATTTTGAATTTTAGTTTCTCTACTGAAAACGAACTCGTCCGAGGGATTTCGGCCAATCCACTTCAAATTTGCCTGACATCATCTCCAGACTCAGCTGATCTTAAGTTGTGCTCTGCGCATCCGTAGCTCAAAGGGTGTGGCCTCTACGGCTCGAGAAAAATGGCGTCTTTCTAATCCTTTGGCCAAAAATACACGTTTCACAGTTTGCCGGCATAAAACCAAATTTAAGAAACACGTAGGATCACCAAATTTGCTAGCGTAGTAAAGGCTCGCACCTTCTAACATCCCATTGACCCACGGCCATGTGCGGCAAAAAATGGCTCCACAGCGCCCCCTTGAAATTTTCGAAACCCCCTCCCCATAAGGGTTTTTATGGAGTTGAAACATGAAACTCGGTACACATGTGTAGACTAAGGAGATGAACAAAAAAGTCTCTTGCGCAAATTTACTTTTCCCAACAGGGAGTCGGCCATTTTCAATTTTATTTTTCCCCATTGAAAATCAATGGAAATTTTCCCCATTGAAAACCATTGAAATTTCCCCATTGAAAACCAATGTAAATTTTGCCCATTGAAAACCAATGGCATTTTTACCCATTGAAAACCAATGGCATTTTTACCTATTGAAAAGCAATGGCCTTTTTTGCCCATTGAAAACCTATTGAAATCCTACAGATTCCTGCATTTCTCACCGTCGCATTTATTTTCCAGGTGCATGACGCATGTCGGGCGGCAGCGGGCGGCAGTAGCGAGGGACTACAACACCGCTTGCGGTTTTAATTATTATTATTATTAGTTATTCTTGCACCTCTTCGACGGGCAAAAGCACCCCTTGCCCATGCTCAAAAAGTTGAAACGCCATGGCAGGAACGGGCGGCCTGTTCCGAATCGGCGTTGAGGGGGGCGCGCCAGCGCCCCCTGTGTAAAATGACTCTCTAGCGCCCCCTAGACCGTTGCCAAAAAGCCATAGACAAAGTCGGCGACTTTCAAGTAGCCCCATGAAACTCGGGAAACATGTCAAGCATAAAAAAAAAAGGGCAGTTGCCTCTTGGGCCGAAGCCGACATTCCAACAGGAAGTCGGCCATTTTGAACCGGGCGTTTTTTTGCCAAAACGAACTCGTCCTAGGGCTCTCGCACCACAGACTCCAAACTCGGCAAAAAACATCATCGGACGTAGCTCAGCTTAAGTTGTGCTCTGCGCATCGATTCGCCAGAGGGCGTAGCTCGTAGGGAGGCCTAAAGTTTTGGGCGGCGGACGCCGCTCGCCATAAACGCACGAACGCCTCTCACGCCCACAAAAAAAAACCTAGCCGCTTCAAATTCGGGACTTATAACGGGTCTCCGGCCCTGAACGTTCCTATGTATCAAAGACCCGGGTCGGTCATGGCGCCCGCCCGTGGTAACAGGAAATGGTCGCTATTTACACCCACGTATACGGCGAGCGCACCGTTTACTCTGTCGCCTTCGTTTCACTTCTAAAAAACAGAAAACAAGTCGGTTAGGCCGCACGACAAACGTCGTGCCGCTACCAGTAACCGCCTTTGCGTGGCAGCGCGGCCATTTTGGGTCATTCGCAAAAAAAATTTGTTTGCCTTTTTCACGCCTTTAAAAAAATCCTAGCGCCTCCAAACTTCAGACACAGGTGAAGGGTGGCGCCCTGTGTCGTTTGATACTGGCCACGCCCGTGGGCGTGGCTTAATGCCTCCACGCCGCCACCCTTTACGTTGCCCCATACTGACGACACATGCTTAATGCCATCAATTTCATTCCACTTCTAAAACACCCAGAACCACTTGCTGAACCTCCATTATGAACGCCATGCAGCTACGTCCAATGGCGTCCGCGCGGCAGCGCGCCGTCTCTCAAATTTTTCGCCAAAAAATACGTTTGCCGTTTTGGCGGCTTTAAGAAACACGTAGGATCACCAAATTTGCCAGCCTAGCCAAGCATCGGACCTTCTAACATCCCATGGAGCCACGCCCCTGTAAGGCAAAAAATGGCTCAACAGCGCCCCCTTCAAATCTTTAAAAACCCCTCCCCATAGGGGTTTTTATGGAGTTGGAAGATGAAAATCGGTACACATGTGTAGCGTCCCCAGATGAACAAAAAAGTCTCTTGCACCAATGGTCTATTCCAAACAGGAAGCCGGCCATTTTAAATTGAATTTTCCCCGGAGCGGCCGCTAACCATGACTCAGCTAAAAAGTTCGGCGGCCTTTTTAGTGGATTTAGCAAAGTCGTAGGCACATGAAATTTCATACACACATCAACACTCACACCTTCTAACATGTGCTAGGGCCCCGCCCATGTGCGGCACAAAATGGCTCCACAGCGCCCCCTTGAATTTTTCAAAAACCCCTCCCCATAGGGGTTTTCATGGAGCAGGAACATGAAAATCGGTACACATGTGGAACTCATGGAGATTAACAAAAAAGTCTATTGCCCAAATTCACTATTCCCAACAGGGAGTCGGCCATTTTGATTTTCATTTTCCCCATTGAAAAACAATGGGAATTTTCCCCATTGAAAACCAATGGAACTTTCCCCATTGAAAAGCAATGGCCTTTTTTGCCCATTGAAAACCTATTGAAATCCTACAGATTCCTGCATTTCTCACAGTCGCATTTATTTTTCAAGCGTTGCAGCACGTCGGGCAGCGGCGGGCGGCATTAGCGGCGGGCGGCAGTAGCGAGGGACTACAACACCGCTTGCGGTTTTAATTATTATTATTAGTTATTCATGCAACTCTTCGACGGGCATTTGCACCCCCTAGCCATGCTCAAAAAGTTGATACGACATGGCAGGAACGGGCGGTCTCGCGGAACTCGGCGTTGAGGGGGGCGCGCCAGCGCCCCCTGTGTAAAATGACTCTCTAGCGCCCCCTAGACCGTTGCAAAAAAGCCATAGACAAAGTCGGCGACTTTCAAGTAGCCCCATGAAACTCGGGAAACATGTCAAGGATAAAAAAAAAAGGGCAGTTGCCTCTTGGGCCGAAGCCGACATTCCAACAGGAAGTCGGCCATTTTGAATCGGGCGTTTTTTCGCCAAAACGAACTCGTCCTAGGGTTTTCGCACCACAGACTCCAAACTCGGCAAAAATCAACATCGGACCTAGCTGAGCTTAAGTTGTGCTCTGCGCATCGTTTCGCCAGAGGGCGTAGCTCATAGGGAGGCCTAAAGTTTTGCCCGACGGACGCCGCTCGCCGTAAACGCACGAACGCCTCTCACGGCCACAAAAAAAATCGGAGCCGCTTCAAATTCGGAACTTAGAACGGGTCTCCGGCCCTGAACGATCCTATGTATCAACGACCCGCGTCGCTCATGGCGCCCGCCCGTGGTAACAGGAAATGGTCGCTATTTACGCCCACGTATACGGCGAGCGCACCGTTTACTCTGTCGCCTTCGTTTCACTTCTAAAAAACAGAAAACAAGTCGGTGAAGCCGCACGACAAACGGCGTGCCGCTACCAGTAACCGCCTTTGCGTGGCAGCGCGGCCATTTTGGGTCATTCGCAAAAAAAGTTCGTGAGCCCTTTTGACGCCTTTCAAAAAATCCTATCGCCTTCAAATTTCAGACACAGGTGAAGGGTGACGCCCTGTGTGGTTTGATACTGGCCACGCCCGTGGGCGTGGCTTAATGTCTCCACGCCGCCACCCTTTACGTTGCCCCATACTGTTGCCACATGTTTCATGGCATCAATTTCATTCCACTTCTAAAACACCCAGAACCACTTGCTGAACCTCCATTATGAACGCCATGCAGCTACGTCCAATGGCATCCGCGCGGCAGCGCGCCGTCTCTCAAATTTTTCGCCACAAAATACGTTTGCCGTTTTGGCGGCTTTAAGAAACACGTAGGATCACCAAATTTGCCAGCGTAGCCAAGCCTCACACCTTCTAACATCCCAAGTAGCCACGCCCCTGTAAGGCAAAAAATGGCTCAACAGCGCCCCCTTGAAATCTTTAAAAACCCCTCCCCATAGGGGTTTTTATGGAGTTGGAACATGAAAATAAGTACACATGTGGAACTCATGGCGATGCACAAAAAAGTCTCTTGCACTAATGGTCTATTCCCAACAGGAAGTCCGCCATTCGGAATTGAATTTTTCCCGTCGTGGTCGTATACGCTGAGTCGGCAAATAATTACGATTGCCTTTTTGGAGCCTTTAACGAACTCGTAGAAACATGAAATTTCATACACACATCAAGACTCACCCCATCTAACATGTGCTAGGGCCCCGCCCATGTGCGGCAAAAAATGGCTCCACAGCGCCCCCTTGAATTTTTCAAAAACCCCTCCCCATAAGGGTTTTCATGGAGCAGGAACATGAAAATCGGTACACAAGTGGACCTCACGGAGATGAACGAAAAAGTCTATTGCGCAAATTCACTACTCCCAACAGGGAGTCGGCCATTTTGATTTTCATTTTTCCCATTGAAAAACACTGGGAATTTTCCCCATTGAAAACCAATGGAACTTTCCCCATTGAAAAGCAATGGCCTTTTTTCCCCATTGAAAACCTATTACAATCCTACAGATTCTTGCATTTCTCACCGTCGCATTTATTTTTCAAGCGTTGCAGCACGTCGGGCAGCGGCGGCCGGCATTAGCGGCGGGCGGCAGTAGCGAGGGACTACAACACCGCTTGCGGTTTTAATTGAAATTAATTTACAATAACAAAAAATATATCACCAGCACTGTACATTATACATTTGCACCCAATCTTAAAATTAAGCACTGCCATATAATGTCAGACAAAATCAATGTGATAATTGAGGTTCACATTGACATAATGGTAGTAGTACTGCAGTCAGATTAACATAGTTTGTACTAAAAAACACATGTTAATGATCATGCTTTACATGTCATACACTATGTGGCCAAAGGTATGTGGACACTCCTGGACAACTTTGCACTCATATGTGACTTTTTCCATTCAGCCACGAGAGCATCAGTGTGGTTAGCCACTGATGTTAGGCGATAAAGTCTGGCTCATACTCGTGTTCCTCCGCACCAAACTGGGGAGACAAGTTCTTTATGGACCATGCTTCGTGCACGGAGCTACTATTGCCACAAAGTTGGAAGCACACTTCTAAATTATCCGTGTATGCTGTTGCATTAAGACTTCACTTAATTAGAACCAAGGGTCCAAAGCATGAATCATGGTCTTGCACAAATTCATGATTAATATTGCCTTAAGATTGTGTGTGTTCCTTGCTCATGTTTGTATGTGTGTGTGTCCACATACTTTTGGCCATTTAGTGCCATATTTTAAGGGATGTAATTGTTTGTTGCATTCGTGTTTATTTACATGCAGTTAAGAAGGATGTGTCATTTTCAACAAATCTGTGCATCTGGAGCAACTTTTGAATTTAAACATACTTTATACAGGTTTACTGGGGATTACATATACGTGTATATATATATATATAAACAGCTGTATTTAACAACCATGTTGAATGTGACACATCCTTGCGAGCAGTCTAACCACAGTTTTAAACATAATTGTGCATCTTGTAACCTTTGTTACTATGATTTTTCACTGTCTGCTCAATTTTCTCTCCTAACTGTTCAGTCTAACACGTGTTTACCTTGCAGGCAGACATCCAAAGCTAAAGCTAACTCTAAGTCTAAACAGAGCAGCCCTGGCAAAAGGTAATCTGAGGAGAAACAGGAGTGGGTAAATTCAAGCTGTCTGAAATGACCCACACACATGCTGCTCAAATTTGAACTGATAAGAATAAAATATTGGATGTCCAAAAATACAAAGAGTTACTAAGCCATCCAACAAAATGTCTTTAAATGTTTAATTTAGGTAACATAAATGATGTGCAGCACAGTCTTTAAAATACTGTATGTTTGTACTACGTACTATGTAAAGTATTCCAAGTATTTTTGATTACAAAGAGCTAATTGTTGTAGAAATGTTGAAGAAATTGCTCTACACTTGGGTAAATACATTTATTCACTTTCTTTGCTAAAAGCTATGTGATAAGATTGATACCACTCGCGTATCTGTATAGTTCAAATGTAGCTGGAGCCAGTTAGCTTAGCATAGAGTGGAAAGTGGGGGAAACATGTAGCACTCTTAGATTGTGAAATTAACATGTGATATCTCATTTATTTTACCGTCATAATCTGTACAAATACTGAAGTGTAAAATTTTGTGTGTGTGTGTGTGTGTCGGCATATATGTTCAATTTTTCTTAGAATATCAAGAAGTTTCATTCATCCATGTATTTATTTGTTTATTCATATATGTGGTTCAATGTCATCATTTATTTAAAAAAAAAACACTTTAATGTGTATTTGTGTAAATTTTGAGATTGTTAAGTTTCACTGTATACTATAAATGAAGACTAAAAGGTATTCATTCGGTAATGTGTTTCTCCATTCATTCCTTTGTGTGATCATTGACTTAAAAATGTAAGCTCATTGTCTCTTTTCCCTCCAGGTTTTATTTGGGGCGTCAGAAGAACAACTTCCTCATCCACTCTGTGGCGTGTACAGGCACAGAGATCCACCTGGCTGCCTGTCCGCTGGAGTTCAACAAGCCAAACGCCACGTCGTCCTGTGAGGGTGGCATGCCAGCCGTGGTCAGCTGCATGCCCGGGCCGCTTTTCATACAAAACAACGGCTTAAAGAAAAAACCCAAAACTTCGGTAAAGTACTTTTTAGTTTTAGGGAGTCTTAATGAACCTTAAGCAACAACCCAATGTTAATATTACCTGCTCGTTAATAATGGAATATTAGAATTTACCAATCAGTCAGTTATTTCGGTTAGTTTCATGCTAATCTAACTCTAACCCTAATCTTAAAGTCAACATGAGATTTCATATATCTCACAGTCTTCCTTAATGGACTTATTTCTAAAACTAGTTTTAATCGCATGATCTTATTTGTAATTTGGTATGAAATTTTGATCACATGTGGCCCTGTCACAATACCTACTTTTGTTGGATGATATATTGTTCCAGAAATAATTGCACTAAATAATATTATTGTCATTTTTAAGCCATTTTATGCCACTGATATAATGATGCCCTTTCAAAGAGCAATGACCTTTTAACCCTACAATGCCCAATTATGTGTCTGCTTGTCGTTTAGAGCAACGTGAGGTTGAAGGGAGGTGCCAGGGTGGGCGAGGGCCGAGTGGAGGTGCTGAAAAACAACGAGTGGGGGACAGTTTGCGACGACCGCTGGAACCTACAATCGGCGAGCGTTGTCTGCAGGGAGCTCGGCTTTGGCAGTGCCAAGGAGGCTCTCACCGGAGCCCGCATGGGACAAGGTAAGGCATAAAATCATGAAAAATGTGTTGCTTTGTGCCAGAAGTTGAATGAGTTGATAATAATAATGAGGAATAATGAATGACTTATCATTCAAAATGCACAACTTAAGTAAGGACCATTTTTTCTTGCTTACTAAATTTAGACAGAATCCAGTGAAAACAGAAAAAGGAAGTAGTCAACCCCCTGTTAGAGAAGAGGCCAAAAACCCTCAGCAGCAGCCAAGATAATCAGCCCTGATGTAAATTGGCTCACTTTGTAAAACGGCCTTATTATATCCACCTGCAGAGGCAGTCCTCCGTCTTGTACAGTTGCCCAAAGGTTCCCCTGCATTCATCTATCACTGTTTATTGAGTTTACCCTGTACCCACAATATCCCAAAACCCAGCCCAATTCCAGACCAAGAGACACTATACGTACATAATACGAAGCGCAACTAAACAAATAGATAAGACTCTCATTTATCTAACTTCTTCATAAATAGGATTATCACTCTGCCAACAGAGGTTAAATTTAATTAAACTTGATAACACAGTTATATTAGTTAGACTGTCGTTTATGAAGAAAACATTGCTTTGCATTAAATCCTCCTAAACCCGCTGTTTGAGGCAGGATGTCTTAATAATTTTCTTCAGAGATGACCTCAGTCATTAGTTGTTAATCTGCTGCCTGTCTAATCTCTCAGGTCATCACTGCACTCCAGGATAATTGATAATCTGCCTTCAACAAGTCTACATTCCTGCACAGATTCCACATCGGGATCTTATTTTAACAAGGAAAGGAATGTTGTGCAGAAAGAAGGAAAAGAAGCAATAAAGGAAAGACATGAACAACAAGTGATAGATCAACATAATAAACAAATACACATATTCTGACCAGGTTACTACACTAATAGACACATTTTAGAGTTTCATTTATATCTAGGAATATGAGAACCTTTTCATAAATGCATAACCCTAACTACTACATTCCTGAAATTAATTATTCCATGTAGTTCCTCATTTAGGTAAACTGCCCTGAGATTCCAGCAGTGCAGGAACAAGCAGTCTTTTGAGAGACGCTGGGTGGGGGATGTCTGTGGGGTCTTGTGTGTGTGTACATTATGATTTGTACCACAGAAGAAGTTTGCCGAGGAGCCTCATCACAAAATCTCTTTGAGGGAGCAGCATACCGGCTCTGTGCTCAGACGGATGTCGAGCCATCACCTGGCTGCGTTAGACCAAGAAACATTCCTAAACATCACTGAAGTAAAAAACGGGTGCTGCTGAAGGAATGCCTTTCACAGAAATGGAATGAGACATCATCTCATGGTGTTATGACTTGCAGTGATGGAGTGAGACTTTCGAGGGTGAATGTAAAGAGAGCATGCATGCTCAGCAAACATGCCTCAGGAAAACAGTGAGCTGGGCAAGAGCTACTGTATACTGTATATACTGTTATAACATCAGATGTCACATGAATGCTCCCTGAAAATCAAAATCTTGGAAGCTGATGGTAGACAGCCTCAGGAGACTAACCAATCATAACAGAGCTTATTGGGAGGAGGTCCTTAAAGAGACAGGAGCTAAAATGGCCTGTTTCAGACAGAAGTCGAACTTAGATGTGGCCAGTGTGTGATTAATCGTTTTTTGAACAGTAAAGCATGTAAAGATATACCAGTAGAGTCCCAGAATATAAATAAAGAACTGGAAATGTGCATGACATATCCCCTTTTTAAACCCAATCCGAGATAACCTTGACGACATAATCAGGGTTATTTTTTCAAACTGTGTAAGACAAGGACAATAAAGTGAACTTCGTGTGCTCAGAGTGCTCCTGTAAGTAGGTCAGGATAGTGGGCATGGTCAGTCACTGCAGCCATGGCTACAATAACAAAGAAAAGATCAACTTCCTCCACAGAAAATCCAAGAAAAATACTCATCTGTTTGATTACTGTTATCCTTGGGGAGAGCAGTCCAGATGGATTACCACTTAATCATTTTAACACGTCCCTTTGCTCAGGGAGTTGATCCAAGCACCTCGTTATATGTGTTCAGGCTCATTAAATGCAGCATTAAATTAACCCTATTAGAGCACACATTTTTATATAACCCTAGCTTGGTATTTAAAACCAGGCTAGTTTACCAAATGGCCATCTGCTAACAGGATGGGATTCTGGATGTCAACATATTAACTTTTGTTTTAAAACCATCATATTGTCTAATCTAGATCTAATCATGTTACAGCTGACAGTAATTAAAGCAAAGATTTCCCATAAGCAGCTCCACCGTCTCTAACCTCTAGGCCTCTGTTGTGTCTTTCATCCTGTCTGTTCAGGAATGGGTCCAATCTACATGAATGAGGTGAAGTGTCTTGGTCTGGAGAAGTCAATCTGGAACTGTCCCTTTAAAAACATCACATCAGAGGACTGTCAACACTCAGAGGACGCAGCTGTCCGCTGCAACATTCCCTACATGGGGCTGGAAAACTCGGTCAGAGCTAAACTTCCTTACTAAAAATGTTGTAGTTTACTTTAGAAATAGTTTAGTTTATCCTGAATTTATTGCATCAGTTAGTTTTATGCTTCTACTGCTTTGATAAGTGTAGCATCCTGTTGGAAACAACTTGAAAGTATTGTTTAATGCTGTGTTTATTGTATTATCATGTGTGTATTCATTCAGTTCTTTACTGTTCTAACAGTCTTCTCCGTTTGCATGACGATTTGAGATTTAGAGCTAACAGCAATTTATACAGAAATCTCACATCTTCACTCCAGTATTTCTATTAATGAAATACCAATATAACCAATATTTCTTTTTCACTGGTGTCATGAAAAACAGACAAACCAAAACCAAATTTTACTGTTAGAGAAAATAGGTGATTATGACATTACATTACATTTTTTTGCAGATACATTTTTTTCTTGACAACAGTGATTGCGCTTTAACACAGAGTATTTCTGGTTTTATAGTTTATATTTTACCAGATCATACTCATCCATGTCTCTTGTAGTTGCGCACAAAGGAATTAGTGCCTTTGCCTTTGTGTATCTATGCTCTGCTCTGTGGTTCCTAACCCCTCGGCCCCACACAGATCCGAATCATAGGGGGACGAACTCGTTACGAGGGCCGCCTGGAAGTGCTGAGCACAGACTCTAATGGGACGCAGAGCTGGGGTCTGATCTGTGGAGAGAGCTGGACCACCAAGGAAGCCATGGTGGCCTGCAGGCAGCTGGGCTTGGGCTACGCTAACCAGGGCCTGCAAGTAGGTTATTAACACCAATGAGGGCAACTTCCTGCAGCAGAGCAACACTTTAACCAGGAGGTTGTCATTTGGTATGATATATAATATACTGTCATTTACACTCAGTGGCCGTTTCCCCCACACTGAAAACAAATCTCATTCCTAATTAGTTTTAGTCCTTTACGTCTTATTTTCTTCTAACAAGTGAAACAGTCTGTCGCTGCAGTACAATATTTCTGCCTGTAATCGAAATAAACTTGTCACAAGTATTTTCTAATAACAGGTTGATTTTAATGCAGCAACATGACTTATACAGACACAAAAACAATCATGAAAACAAGTTGATTTGTGGTGGAAGGAGGTTACTTTTTTTTTTTTTACTGAATTGGCAGATGTGTAGAAAGTAAGAACTCAATTATAGACAGATGTGACTCAAAATATGTCAAAAATGTTTCATATGCTTCCATTGATTTGATAGATTGAGTCCGTCCAGAGTTTGTGTGCCGACACCCCTTTTAATTTAATCCAAGAGCTGCTCTGTTGGGTTTATATTTAAGGAATGAACTAACTTTCACCTTTTATTATCCTCTTAGGGGTCTAATGTGTCCCAAAACTTATATTGACCATTAAAGCTCTCAGTCAGCCGTGTGCACGTCTCAACAGAAACTTGTGATCATTTGTTGGATCACATATCATTTCTCCATTCTTCCATTATCCAGTTTTATGGTTACACTTTTTTTTGTTCTGATATTTTCCACTTGAGATCTTCCTGTTGTCTTGAAAGAATCCGTCTATCTGTCATCATCAAGACATTGTCATCCTCGAGACGGCAGCCAAGCAAACTCCTGACGCTGAAATTTATTTATTAAAGTTTCCTAGTGGTTGGCTAGAATTGGCAATGCAGAGGTAGTGAGCTGTCATTTCTTCTGCACATATAGAGGTGTATCTTATGATGTGGCCACTGAGTGTATACGGTTGTTATTTTATTAATACTATGTGTGAATGTTTAAATACATTCAGTTATTAGTCAAGTTTTACTATTTATTCTAATACTGAATTGTTATTTAAAGTGGTGAAACATTCAAATATATTCCTTAAACACAACTATGATACTAAATTGTTGTTGTACATGTTTTTGGAGTATACTTGAACGTACTTGCATGCATTAATGTGTGACAGTATATTATAATTTCCATATGCAGTAGAGCTTCCTTTTTCATTATGGAAAAACCAGATACTATTTTGGTCTGTTCAATGTGGTCAGACCAAAACAGCTGCACATGAAGGTTTTAATCAAACTCAAATCCACTCACTACCGAAGCCAAGTGGTGACCTCATCTGGAAACCATGCTGGCCTTCTCCTCGCCTAGAAAAGACTAACCAAACTGCTGCTTCAACAACAAATCCTTCCCCTGCTTGAGGACTGTATATGAGCACCGATAGATTCAGCCCAGACAGTTCAGAGACAGGACAGGAAGTGTGTCCCCTCACTGACTCCCAGCAGGGCATTTCTGCAGATCCGGATAGTGGGCGGCCGGAGCAGTTATGAGGGCCGGGTGGAGGTTCAGGTTGGGTCCAAGTGGGGCACAGTGTGCAGCACAGGCTGGACCACAAAGGAAGCCATGGTGGTTTGCAGGCAGCTAGGGCTGGGCTACTCCATGCATGCCATCACTGTAAGTAGGACCAAAGACAGAAATGAAGCGCTTTGTTTCAAAATTAGATATATATATATATATACCTTTTGAAAATGTGACACTCTGTTTGAGGTTTTTGCTTTAAAATAACCCATAGCCCAAGAGAAAGTAAATTACAGTACAACATTCATAGGATATTATTATTCTGTAGTTTCTCGGAAATATAGTAAATCACTGACTGTAGTAAGACAAGCGGATCACAAAACGATGATAGATGACTTTAAAAATAAAATCACTTTAAAGGTAATAATGCAGTAAAAATATATCAAACTTTTCAAATATTTGATGTTAATAATAATTGATATATTTAAAAAAAATATTACAAAAAATGTTAGATGCTTATATTATCTGAAAATATAATTGAGTGGTTTATAGATGATGTATTTATAGTAACTATGTGATTAAGTTTATAGTGTCTTATATTCACAGTAAGAAGTATGATTATGAGTCACTCATTTGGACAAGGTCATTGTTCTCCAGTGATCATAAACTCTACCTCATTGTGTCCTCAGTGAGCAGCTAGAAATGAGTCATGGACATCTGTTTTTCAGTATAGCAGATATCGCACTGAACAATGCTGAACAACAATTACTTCCTGATTGATGTTTTTCTTTGTATGTTTGTCTGTTTGCTGTCATTGAATCCCCTGTAAGGAAACCTGGTACTGGGACAGCAGCAATGTGACGGAGATGGTGATGAGTGGTGTGAAGTGCACAGGTAACGAGATGTCCCTGAGTCAGTGCCAGCGTCACAAAACCATCAGCTGTCAGAAAGCAGCTGCAAAGTTCGCTGCAGGAGTCATCTGTTCTGAGAGTGAGTGACAAATAGGAATATTTTTTTTTACTCATACTTGCAAGCAAAGTGATTCTTTTCCAGATGTAATACAAGGATCATAATTCAATACTAATCCTAGTTCTGTGTCTGTGCCCAGCGGCCTCTGACCTCGTCCCGAACGCCTCTCTGGTGCAGCAGACAGTTTACATCGAGGATCGGCCTCTGCACATGCTGTACTGCGCTGCTGAGGAGGACTGCCTGTCAAAATCTGCAGCTAAGGCCAACTGGCCATACGGACACCGACGCCTGCTCCGTTTCTCCTCCCAGATCCACAACATCGGCCGGTCTGACTTCAAGCCAAAGGCTGGGCGGCACTCATGGGTCTGGCACGCCTGCCATGGGTAATGTTGTCTTTATTAGGTTTTTCACATAGTGGCTAGAGGACAAGTCTAATGACCTCAAACATGACCTCAGTCTCCTCCTACATTTCTGTTCAGTTTATCGCCTCCCTTCCTTTTTTTACTCTCTGACTCAGCTGATAAAGAAATAGCTCTTTATATCACAGCTCTTCTGGCATAAAATGCCTGCAAGATAAATGTGGCCACTGTTACAAATTCACAGGCCATAAATTTGAAATGTTTTGTTTTGGATAACACTACAGTGTCCACCTCACAGTATATAGTGCTGATGTATCAATTAACTAGTGTCTTTTATGTTATTTTAGGACATCACATGCTTTTTCTTCTTTCGACTGTAAATCATTTAAAGCATAAACACAGTATTGTCAAATGATTTGGTGCTGTCAGTCATCTTCAATCTTTCATCATCGGTTTCACAAAGTGGATTTTTATGAAATTATGAAAGCAGGACTTTTGCCATTCACAACAACACTTTTGTCTGTATGATACAGCCATTACCACAGCATGGACATTTTCACCCACTATGATCTGCTGAACGCCAACGGCACCAAAGTGGCAGAGGGACACAAAGCCAGTTTCTGCCTGGAGGACTCAGATTGCCAAGAAGGTGAGTATAATGTGTGGGTATTAATCTAATTGGTTTATTGATTGTTTTGTTATTTACTACCTATGAACCGAGTGCATTAGAGCAAAACACATCTCTGTATCTAAGGAGAGTTTAAACACAATTTCAAAGTTGTACTTACACTTTATATTTTAATTGAAAGTATCTATATAGATTTGATGATGCACTTAATTTATCTTTTCATTTGTGCCGCACGCTCAGGTATTTCTAAGCGGTACGAGTGTGCCAACTTTGGTGACCAGGGTATCACCGTGGGCTGCTGGGATTTGTACCGTCACGACATCGACTGCCAGTGGATTGACATCACAGACGTCAGACCTGGAAACTACATCATGCAGGTGACTGTGTTTACTGTGTCTCTCAAAAGGTCAAACTGCCCAACACATATAATAAAATAGTGCTGAAAGACTGAAAAATGCCAATATACAGTATGATAAAGCTTAATTTTTGCAACAAACGATACCTTGTGTTTTGTCTCTTCAGTTTGTCTATATTCTTGCTTGCTTGTCTAAACTTTTTTTTCTGAAGCATCTGTGATGTAATCAGTTAAATAGGAGTAGTACCGGTAGTAGAGTAATGATTATTTTCCTTATCAATTCTTAATTTTGTGTAGAAAATGTCAGAAAATAGTAAAACTAGAATATTATTGGCAAAGAAGAGAAAGCCAAGACTGAGTACTTTATTCGTGCTAAAGTTTTTGCCCAGAAAATATTAAGTGAAAGAAAAAAATGTTGCATTTTTTCGCCCCTTCAGATTGTGATCAATCCAAATTACGAAGTGGCTGAGAGCGACTTCACCAACAATGCCATGAAATGCAACTGCAAATATGATGGACATCGAATCTGGCTCCATAACTGCCACATCGGTGAGCATTCGAAAAACAGTTTAAAACGTTAGATGTTGTTAGTGTCACCTTTGGCCTCTATTTATATATTTCCTTAACTGCTTTATTCATTGTTTTTTTAATACCTGCAGGAGATGCCTTCAGTGAGGAGGCAGAAAGGAGGTTTGAGAAATACCCCGGACAGCTGAATAACCAGATCTCTTAATCGACAATAATTTCACAACGTGATAAACAAAGTCGGGGTTTTATGAATAAAAAAGACATGCCTCACTCAAAAAGAAAAGACACATACTCCTTGTCTTCAGGTGCCGAAATGGATCCCCACATATATTCTGCATTGGTCACAGAAGGAGCCGACAGTATTTTCCTCTGGTCAATGTGTTGTATGCCTGAGTTATTATACTTGAATATTCAAGTGCTAATGTTTTTTTTTTTATTTGTTTCCTCAGTCTAATGTGAGCGTATGTTACTATTTTTTTTTTTATTAAATCACAAAATAGGATTTTATAAAGTCAGTTGTACAGTCTGTGTACGACAAATGTACAGGCTTCTATTGAATGTCATGAATGAGGTGTTATTTGTTTTTATTTTTATAAACAATTTTTTATTTTACTTGGCGCAAACAGGTTCAGATCTAGCTGAAAGTGTGTGTCCTGCATTTGGTAACATTTAGAAAAGAGAAAAACTCAGATTGATGAATGGGAACTGATGCAGCTTTGTGAAAGTCTTACCTGGATACAGTTAAAAGACTGAATATTGCTCACGAGAAAAGTTTCAGGAAGGTTTTCAAATCCGTTTTCTGCCATCTTGTTCACAGAAATAGTTTCAGACCACTCAGTCAAGTCTTCACATGCCTGCCTCCACAGTTACTTTGTGAATATATTTATTTCCAATACCAAGGTGCTTCAGAACAAGATTTGTCAGAAAGTTGTTCATTAGCAGTTAGAGTTAGCATTAGTCAGTTTGAAGTGCTTTGAAACCAGTTTGAAGCCACCTGTAACTTTAGTCTGTATGTATTTAAGCATAGATGTTACTGGGCAAAGGCAAAAAAAAAAAAAAACTACAGTTACCCTCAAGAATTGATGTACTGTATGTATTCTGATGTAATCACACTTGCTGCACCGAATAAAAATGAGAGGAATAACAATTGTTCTGGGACTCATTTGATTAGAAATACTTAATCCATTAAGTCATATTTTTCAAGGTTTAATGCACTCCTCAACACAAAGCAAAGACGGCATTTACCCCCGCAGGAACTTAGCCAGGGGACTGAGACCCTTTTGAGAAACTCTGGGGACTAAGTTTAGTTCCTGTAGGATAAAGAAAGTCATTATTATAAATGGCCAGTTTGCATATACTGTATCTCATGGACATTTTCTGGTATTTTCAGAGTTGTAAAAAGATTTCCTTCCTTTTCACCTAAACAATTTACATGCATTGATAAAGTAAATAGAAAATGACTGGATTTTAATTTTTTTGGGGGGGGCTTCTGTTAAATGTATGGTTGATAGACAGAAATATTTGCAGGCCTGCACTGTTTTATGTGTTGCTCAGCTGCAAGTTTATCTCGGGTAATTTATTACTAATCTCAATCTTCGCCGCCACGGTTGAACAATACAATCCCATTAACCTCAGTTCCCAATCACATTTAATCGTGTGCACAGCATTACATCAGCTCACATCAGGATGCACGTCACTAAAGCCAGCAGCAGTGTTACTGTCCCATAACTTGCAAACAATTCTCACTGTGATGAGTGATGAGGAAAACGTTTGGGTATTTTTATCCTTACTGACTAAACAGCAGATATTAGCTTCTATCAAGTAAAAAAAAACAAATCCATTATTTTACAAAGTCAGCATCAACACAGTATCACCTGAGTTTAAAAGTCTTGGTTATATCTGCCTTTTCCTTTGCTTCATCTCTCACTAATCGCCGCCTGAGTTTCTCTAAAGGAGTTTACCTCTGATCATCATCATCATCCCATCGTCCTGCATGCCTGGCCTGACAGAAGAGAGATTACATTGGTTCAGCAGCATGTTGTCATGCACGAGCCGGTTAATACTTGTGTAACAGTAAAAAACACACAACGTGGAGAGCTGTGCAGGGTGCCCCCCAGAGGGCAGCAATTTAAAGTGCAGCAACAAAGAATATACTGTAGTGACTTAAGACAAAATGTTCTTTTAAAATTTACAATTCCTCTGCCACAGTTTGGTAATGATACACAAAACCTCAAATTGTGCACAACATATCTTCTACAATAATGTTCCTTTAGACCACGGATGGATTAACACATGGGGCTCCTGACATTCCTCATTCTCTCTCACATTAAACCACACACGGCAGTTTAATTATATGTCCTCTAAGAAGACTGACTCCAGTCAACCCGATTCTAGCTAGTAAATGGAGTAAAACGTGAAATTGTTGATAACTTTAAATGTTTGATGTGTTTTAGATTCAAAATCCTCAGATTCAATCAGTCTGATAAAACACTGATTTATTTAGGGATATGCAACATGTAACACAATATCAACTAAGGTAATAAAAGCTTAAACTATACTTTAATGCAGACCTCACCAGCAAGCCTTGCTGAGATTAAGTAACAGGACCCACCTTTATGACCATATCAGTTAATATTGTGTTTTAGTGGCAATTAATCAAACCCCCATAAACATGGTGAACATTTCTAGGCATTTACCCAGGCAGTAATCCTGCTTTACTTTGGACATCATTTGGTAATCTGTAGGTATGTTGTTTTATGTATTCCTATATTTCTACATGACAAGTCTTAGAACACGTGTAGGATACTGTGGAACATGTTTTCCATCTGTATTATTTAACAGAGTCATCTGAATTCCATCAAACACAAAAAAAAAGATTCAAACTTATCCAGTGGAAACTCTGCTATACATTAATTTACTTTACATACATTACATATCATGAGAAGACCGTAATGATCAAAACAATATGTAGCAGAAATATGAAAAATAAAGGCAGCGTGTTTTTCTGTCAAAACTGACTTCAAGCTCATACTTAACTGATGACATATGAATATAGTTTTCCATCAAACACTGCTAATAAATGTGAACATGGTGGTTTGCATCAATCCATTTTATATCACTATAAAATGGATACAGGATGAATTATTCTTAAATATCTCTCAGTTTACAGGTAAATCAACCTTCTCACGCTGAATGTTTTTTTTTTAGAGTTTGAACAAAATCCGCCTCCAGTGTGAGTTAGGAGAAAATGATGTTCATTGGTCGTCAGTCTTTGTTTATCTTCTGAGACAGATATACACAGGTGACTCTGTCCTTTCACTGCAGCACTGTCTGACGAACAACTCTTCCTTCTTTGTCTATGGCAAAGTTGTAATTCTTTGGATTGTCCAGAGCCTTTTCGATACGCTGATCCAAGTTGTCTAAGGTGATGAAATTCTTTACATCTTCCTGTAAGAGATTTAAATAAAATCTGTATTAAAGATAATGCTCATCATATATATTTCATTTCTAATTTTTACAAAAACATGCAAAAAGTAGCTTGTAGAATAAAACAATTTCCCTTTCAGTTCGGCGGGAAAATGGAACAAAAGAAGGAAATTCGTACCTGCAACTGCAAAATTTCCTTCTCTTTTTCTTTGATTAATTCCTGCTGTTCTCGTTCATGCTCGATGGCAGCTTCTTGTTTCTTGCGCTCAGCTTCTTCCGTTTCCTTCTGGATCCTCTGAATTCTGATAGAAACAAAAGAGAAGCTGAGTGACCCACACTGTTTTTGTAATATGATAAATTACTTCTTTTTTTTTTTTTTTAACCAAGCAGATGGATGTAAGACAAAGATGTAAGAGCCATCAGGGGTTTGCAGATAAAGTACAGCACTTATGCCATCTCTAAATATGTTTTATATTCTTCTTCATTTTTTCTCTCACCGGAGTTTGAGCAGGCGCAGGTTTTCTTCGTTATTCCAGGTCATGAGGGCACGGTGCTCCTGTGCCTCCTGCCTCGCTTTCTCTGCCACCAGGGAGCCTGTCTCTTCCTCATACTTCTTTCGAAGCACCTCTTCCTTAAACTCCAGTCTGAAACACAGATGATAAAGCCAGATCAATTCACTTCAATTAGAAAAATGATCAAACTTTAGACAACTCAAAATATTCACAGACATGGACTTAAAACATAGAATGTATATATATAATTAAATTTAGGGGATATTATTTTTGTAATACTGGAGAAAAATTCTGCACATTTCTCAGAGTAAATACACATTATGACACTTAAAGATACAACATTTTACCAAACACGTCAAACAATGCAAAATTTAGGTACAATACTTTAGATTTTGGCAAATATTTGACAGTTCAGAAACATAATTTGTTGGGCAGACACAGTTTTGCCCTTACAGGATTTACTACAACACCACCTCGGTGACATTTCAGTGTTTACAACCAGTATTTTAACCTACCGAAGCGCCCTCATGATCAGCGTGTACTCGGTGTATCTCTCCTTGAGGACGACCATCTCCACAGGATCAACGGGGGGAGGCACTTTAATACGCCCCTGCTTGGACTTGGCCACCGGGTCTGTGCGGGACTTTCGGCCGCGGACAGCCTCCACGAGCACGGCACTCCTGGGTGCGAGAAGCCGGGCCGCCGGGCCGCCCCTCCCGCTGATTACCTGGAACATGTCGTCGTCGAAATGTGGTGACAGATGC
Source organism: Pampus argenteus (assembly GCA_036937835.1). Taxonomy (NCBI): domain Eukaryota; kingdom Metazoa; phylum Chordata; class Actinopteri; order Scombriformes; family Stromateidae; genus Pampus; species Pampus argenteus. Next base: position 13,425,765 of record CM072873.1, read on the forward strand.
AGATTCTCGGTCGGTAAATGTAACTCAAAGCACACAAGAGTTGAAATTAGCGGTGTAACTTTGAGACAGAAAATGTGAACGGTTACCAGGTTGCGGCCATATTGGTGTCCTCTGACCAGAGGAAGTAATTGCTAGCATTAGGTAAGGTGTTTAGACTTTATCGCCATCTGTAGGTTGTAAGCAAAATGTTTCGAAGCTGCTTTTGTTGCTTATGAGTGTATCACAGTAAAACTGAGTTTTCAATACTGTCTAGAAAGCAAGCTAGGTAGATTAACGTAGCAGATACCGTTAACGGTGGCATGTTAACGCTAACTAGCAAGCTATCTGGGTGGATAACTAACGGTTAGCATGACAAATGTTGAGCAGCCATGTCAAACAGCTTCTTTATTGCACAGCCAAGTGACTGCCATTCCTCCTGTTCATACTGGCTGTTAAAAGTGTGTCTACACAGGTCAAGTCCAGTCGTACAAAAATGCAGTCTTTTTTTAGCATGAAATTCCTTCTTTGTGTTTCCTCATGTTTCCCTGTTGAGCTGTGGTGGAAAATAATAACAAAGAGGGAGTTTGGCACTAAAAAGACTGTAAAATATTTACTGGGTGTAAGTGTATTATGAAGGGAATCTCTAATAGTCAGAACAGGAATGTATGTCCAATATTCACTTTCTTTTAGGTCTTTTTTGCTCTCTACCAACCTGAGGGAAATATCTGCCTCTTTAGCTGCTAAATGCTACATCATGTTCACCTGCTACAGTAGGCTGGTAAAAATGCTTGTGAAAACTCCTACATGTTTCAGGGTTTTTTTCTCATTTCTTCAGGATTCAGTGGGATACCTGGTGTCAGCCTGGTGACTGATGATCCTGCAGAGGAACTGTACCAACAACCTACAGCTACAGCCAGGAAACTGCAACAATAGGAAATGGTGCAGTGTTGCTGTGTGACTTGTGAAAGCTGTGAGTAAGGAGAAATTTAAGAAATATCTCTTTACAAAATGTCGTCTTTTTCTAATGTTGTTTTTCAGATGGAAAATGTTATGTCACAGATTGAAGCTATACATTTCATTTCACCCCTTACTATTAATAATTCATGTATTTCCATTGCTTTTTTTTATTACTTTTATTACTACTAGTATTCATCAGTCTTCAGTTTGCATTACTATTTCATTTAAAGACATTAGGTCTTTATTAACAAATTTTAGGTAAGTCTGAAGATATGCCTGGGCTGCAATCAGAGCAAAATCTCAAAATGTAAGATTGTATGAAAATGCATTTAAAACACATGAAAGATTTACCAAAAATATATCAGTTTCAACCTGTTTTGTATTTTGAAAAAGTATTTTAGACAGTAGAATCTGAGCTGAGTTGCCATCTGAACACATAATTAATAATTTTAGACACTCAAGACTCACACTCTAAAATTAGGCTGTAGTTGATGGCTGTGTCTTGTCTTAGAATGCAACTTGTGCAATTGTGTCGTGCATATCTTTAATGTTTGCAACAGTTTACAGGCTTCAAAATTCTAAAACTAGGTCAATACATAGCCAAATATTTCTGTTGTATATGAGAGCCAAAATTGGAGCTAGTTTGTAATGTGTCCTAAATATCCTGAAAATTGTCAAATGAAAGCAGAAAATGAATTGAACTGGGTTGCAGGTCAGTTATATATTTATTCAGATTGTTGTCGGCTTACATTGTTACGGTACATCAAGCATAATGGTGCAGACTTTCTATTAGTTTCACAGATGTAAAGCACCATTTAGATCTAAGGTCAGCAGACAAACAATAAGGATCCAGTTATCTTCAGTTCCATTGTTTAGTTTTAAATGAACTCACAGAACAGAAAAATCGAATGCAGAACGGCTCAGAGAGACACTGCATGATTCTAAGGACAAACCAGTAACAATTAGTCTTCCGCAGCATTTACATGTCCAAAAGGTTTATGCAAGACATGATACAGTTTTATTGGAAATTAGAAGTTTAAATAGCCAAATTGAAAGATACAAACACACTCTTGTTTTTAAACCAACCAAAATTTGCAGTATTTGTGTGCAAATGTAAATGCAGAGGAAGAATAACTAAAAAGGACAAAATGAGTCCTTAATATAGTGAAAATAAAGTTTAAGGTTACTGGTTCAGTGACTACTACTACAGAACCAGGTGTGCAGGACAATGCGTAATCGATTGGTAGAGTTCCTAGTCAATAATGCTGCAGTTTTTTGCATCAGTTCAAACACAGATAAAGTCCAAGCATCGAGAGGTAAAAGGAATTTTTGTCCTCCTTCACAAACAATTGGTCAAATGTTTGCACAATGAGGGCCCAGTAGAGTCAAATGGTCACTCTGCTGTTTGGACCTTAGCATATATGACAGAAAGGAACTCAGCCAAAACATTATTGCAGTCCGACATAGCTACGTAACTACTGCAGTACAGCCACTCTGCATTTTACAGTTTGCCATCTTCTTGATGTGTGGTGTCAGAACGTGTGTAGAAGAAGGGGGACTTCTGGTGGACCTCTTGTTTAATACAAGGGCACAGCTGTCTTGAGAAGGATGAGCTTTTTGTTCACGGTTTGGTTTTTGGAGGGTCGGGGAGATGTTCAGATCAGGGCAAGAGGGAAGGGACATAAAGTATTCAGGTTGAGGCTGTGACATTTAGGTTTTAGTTCAGAGCAGGAAGGGAAGGGTAAGACAGTCGAATCTCCTCCCCCTCCAGGAGTTTCCTAAAAAGAAAAAGAAAATAGTTTACCTTTGAGCTTACTCTTCATTGTGCATATTTACACAATAGAAGTGTAAATTAGTATATATTTCATGTATTGTGTTGGTGAAGGTCTCACCTGTACGCAGCTATTTCAATGTCAAGAGCCATCTTCACATTGAGAAGGTCTTGGTACTCTCTCAGGTAGCGCGCCATCTCCTGCTTGGCTTCAGTGATATCCCGCTCCAGTTCACTTATCCTCACCTATAAAATAGCCAAAAAAACAGAAACATTTTAGAGTTTACAACTTCATGACTTCATTAGATTTTATTAGATTTTTGCTTGATGAGACTTTCCTCATAATGAGATTTTATTGGTTTGAAAGTGGTGATTGAATATATCCAGTTTTTAGAAATCCCTGATATTTTTTGGTGAGTAGGTTGTAATTTGCTGTTCTGGTTTAGTCGGACAGTAACCTTCCAGATTTTCACCTCGGCTGTGTGATCTTGCCATAATTTCCTGCTGAGTACTACAGCACAGGGAGGGTGCAGCTGCAGCACAGAATACATTTACATTTCATCTTTTAGAGAAAAAAAACAGCTGCTTTTTCTCTACTTTATGCATGTGGAGGATGTTCTGTATGGTATAGAAAGTATCTCAGCTGTCTATTTTAAACCTTTTGGCAAATCCAGTTTATATCTATCTTTTGATTTAGCTGTCTCTTCTGAGCTTTTTTTCTTTTCACTATTTGCAAAAGAAAATTCCTCTAAAAATAGGCATAAGAAAGACTTTTGCTTATCTGAGAGCACAAATGGGGTGACCAGGTGCCACATATCAGTACACATTCTCCTATCAATTGTATATTCATGCTTACTGGGATCCAAATATCCCTCATTCACCTGGTACTTTGCCACCTCTTTCGCCTGTGTCTCCTCCAACTCTTCCAGTTGCTTGTTTAGGGAGTCGATGACATTCCGAAGAGCCTCAATCTCCGAGGAGCGGGACTGAAGCAGTCTCCGGTACTCCATGGTCTCCTCCCGGATGGCGTGCACTGCCTCGTTGTTTTTGCTGGCCATCTCTGCCACACTCGCAAACTTGCTCTTGTACCAGTCCTCTGCAGCCTGCATGTTCTTGTTTGCCAGCCGCTCGTACTGCGCCCGGATGTCTCGCAGGGCAGTGGAGAGATCAGGCCGGGACACTTCCACATCCACGCTGATGTTAGCCACCTGCAGCTGGGCCTGCAGCTCAGCTTGCTCCTCTGCAAAGACTTTCTTCAGGAACACCAACTCATCACACAGAGAGACCACAGTAGCCTCAGCATCACTGTTGTAGAGCATGACCTTGCTGGCCTCCTCCTTGGCCGTCTGCAGGGCCTCCTCAGCATCCATGCGCCGCCTTGCCTCCTCTTCATAGCGCTCCTTCATCTGCTCATAGATGTCATGCAGGTAGTCCCTCTCCGCCTCCATCCGCATCTTCTCCCCATTCTCAGAGTCAATCATGGCCCTCAAACTTCGTGCCTCCCCTTCATAGAGACCCTGCAGACGGGATGGATCCTTCTGCCGCCTCCTCAGAGCCTCTAGCTCGGCCAGCAGAGCTCGATTCTGCAGCTCCAGGTGCCTCACCTTCTCAATGTAGGTGGCGAATCGGTCGTTCAGGTCCACAAGCTGCTCCCTCTCCTGGGAACGCAGGCCCAGCAACTCTGTGTTGATGGTGCTAGCCTGAGCCAGGTCCATCCTCTCAGACGCGTCCGGCAAGGAAGAGGAGGCCAGCCTCAGGATCCTCTTCCCGGAAGGAGGAGCGCGAGGAGAAGAATAGAAGGATGATTTAATGGTGGGTCGGGTGCCTCTGTAGCTGTCCCAAGGGCGGCGGTAGGAGAAGTAGGAATCGGAGCTCATGATGAATTTTTGTTGTGGATTTTTTTGTTTGTTTAAGAAAAGGATATGGATGTTTTAGTTTCAGAAGGTTTTTTTTTATGTCCCCCTTGTTCTGCACACCATCAGTGAGGATGAGTGAGCGTTTTTGCACTGCACCAGCTCAGTGATGCTGCAGATCCCTGGCTTTTATAGAGTACGGCTGCCCCCTCCCCCTCCTCCTCCACCACAGAGTAACATCAGTGCTGTCAGCATCCACCAGGCCAATAGCAGACTGCTGCAGTGAAGAGAGGGTGGGTTGGTTTTCTGACTCTCTCTTAGCTATGGCAGGCAGAGTAGATGTGGTAGAGCAGATTTACTTAATATGCCTTGCAAATACCATTGCAAGCAATTACACTGCATTTGTATGAGCATATTTTACTCCACTTAAAACCCTCAATGCAGGATAAGATGCAGTATTGAAGCAATGAACATATTCACATTGATAAATTGTGGAAAAAACAGGGGCAATTGTGAAAAATGATGAGTCTTTTCAACAGACAATGAGAGGACATATACCTTAAGAGGTAGGTACTTACTGGATAATATGCAAGATCACTGAACACTGAATGTAAACTCATATAAAACAAAAGTGTACCAACTAAACACAATTAACTTTTTTACTTTTAAAAATACATATTTTTATATATTTTTTCTTTTTTCTTTTCATCGCTGTCTGTGTTGCAATGATCATCCTTTAGCCAATAGATGTATGCCCTTTGCAGAGTCCTACATATTTCAATTGTTCCCAGAGTATCTTTAGATGTACCTACGTGATCTATTTCAAATTGATGAGTCACTGATGTTCTTGAGCCGTCCTGATAATGTGTGTGGGAGACACCACTGAGGAAGGAAGTGCAATCTGTATCTGCTGACAGAGAAACACTCTTGCTGTTTAGCATCCAATGATGAGTGAGAGAGTAGCTGCAAATCAGTCTTACTATTTGTTTAAAAAGAAAAACAGGCATGAAGCAGATGTTCTTATACAGGAAGTGGTCCAGATTCCTGCTCAAAGACACAGATTCATGACAGACACATTCAGATTGGTGACAGTTATAAGACAGTCTTTTTAAAAGTAGCATTATTCTACTACAGGACATCAAGATGAAAAATATATACTGGTCATTGTCTATTTTAGATTACAAGGATGTGATATTATTTATATCAGTTACATCGAGAGTTTTATTTAAGTTGTTGCAATTCTCAGCAGTTGTCAATAGGGGTCAATGATGCTTATTGATCACTTTATATTTAAAGGGACATAAACATTTCCTCCCTATTTTAACTGGAGTGTGATCTATCCATTGGTCAAAGTTTGATTTCCTGATTATCTGAGCTGTCAGCTGTACATCACTCAAATGCAGTTTTTCCCAATGGCATTTAATTTGTTGTCTCACTGGGCCAAGACAATTGTTTTTGAAAGACTCAAACCACAGTGCCTGTCTCCAAAAATAATACGGCTACTTATAGGAATCCACAGATATAATTACAAGAAACAAGGTGTGTGAACATTCCTATGAACGTAAAAGGGAAAAGGTTTTATGATGTTTTAGAATGGACTTTACCTTAATACTAAAATTTGATGCTACATATATTGTAAAGGTGTAACTATTTATTTATTTTGCAATTTATGCAGTAAAACTTTGTGGATGCATACTGTTTTGTAAATATAACGGTATATTCCTTGTACTGTATAAGTAATATATATAATGTAGTTTTTTATTTTTCAATTTCTTTAGTGCTATTTTAGATACTTTGTTCTATTTAATTGTCATTTTATCATATTATTCTTTTCTAATTTAATGTTTTTAATTTTTGTGTTGTGGTGTTGTAGTGTGATTAGGAGGGGACTGCAACTGAATTTCATTGTGCAATCATGCATTGTACATTGACAATGAAAATGGACTTTTAACCTTGAAATAAAAAAAGAACATATAAACTAGAAGAAGAAGAACACATAGAGGCTTTAAAGCACAAGGCATCTGAGCACCTGAATATCTGGCATTGAGTGTTTCTCACATGTTGTCAGTCCCAAATAGGTGAGGCTCAATACGTCTGGACAATTCAAATAGTTTCAAATAGTTACTGATTGTTTCTTATTAGAAAATATCTTCCTGGTATAGTATCACATAACAAAAACAATTACAAATCATTAAAATGCTATTATTCTAGTTTATTAAACAATCCAGTGCTTATCTGTACAGTAGTTTTAAAGTGAATGTGGAGGGATGTTGTCATTGACAGTTTTGATCACTAGGTGGCACATTTGCATTGCATATCAGTGTGACTATTGCAGAGACGTTTTTCAGATGAAATCCAGTTGTTTTAGTTGTTATGTTTTCCTGTATAGTGCTGCAGGCTCTGATACATGAAGTGTGATTCATGGCATAATATTAAAAGTCAGCTGTAGTCTAATATAATTAAAGCAAATGCAAAGTACATGTTTATTCATTTACAGTGAATATATTTCCCAATGATACATAAGGTAAAAATAAGTACATAAAACATTTCTATTGACAGATAAGGACTTTGGAATGTCAGGCGTTTCGTTGCTAAAGTTGTTCACCCCTTTAGAACATTTACAAGAATTGCAGGAACATTTCCTCGTGAAAAAAATAAAAATCAGATTAGTCATCTGTGTTTTTGAACTTGTGACAGTAAGCTGAAATAATAGAGCTTGTAGCTACTTGAGGAGTGTTTAGGTGAACTGCAAATGTTTTACATTCAGTCAAAATATGTAAAATACTATCCACATAAACTCACATAAAGAATATAAGACATCCAACATATAAACAATGCAGAAATTACCCTTAGGCTAAATACAAAAGTGTATTCCTTTGGTAGAAAACATGTATCCCAGGAAAACGTTTGCTTGATATAACCCAGTATATCTTGCATCTTGTATGGCCTGTCAGACCTCATACATCCACAGGCCAATGAATTACGGGGACTAAACATTCATCTCATATCAGAAGTGCTGCATATTCATTCACAATGGCATTTCATGAACCCAAACCAGCCCACTAACATGCACAGGACTGTTTTCACTGGCACTGCACATCATGGAACACATCAACTCCTGATTACAGCATGAAGGTGGTCATTCACTGGTCAATCTGTACAGTACTTTGGTTCATTTTTGATGACCTTTAGAGTCCTGGGGGGGTTCAAACCTAAACTATGTGCCCATAGAGTTACAAGGTAGACGAAAACATTACAAATGAAGCTGTGACACATATAGAAACTCAATAAAAAATCTTATTTTCTTAAAATCTTTCTTTCCAGACATGTCTTGTGCATGAAATGGCGCAAAATTACTGCCACACATACTAGTAATTTCAGACAGTGCAACTCAAACTTCATTCATATCTTCGCTTAGAAGATTTTCAGCCTTTTGCCAATCGCTCTGCCTCCCTTTGCAGCTCTCTGGCTCGGTTGATCTTTAGAAAGCGGGCAGTACTTGATGGTGTGCGCATTGTCGCCGTTGGCACTGCAGAGGGGGCAGGTGTATGCCCGGAGAATGGGGCACAGGACTCTGCCGTCCGCTGTCTTCAGGATGTGGGTGCCGTAAACCTCCTCCGGTGCGCCGTTATTCCGACAGAAGACGCACACCTTCGGCTCCGGCTTGCTCCTCTGAGTCTGTTTGCGCCTTCTGTCAATGGAAAGCAGGTCGAGACCGGGGAAACTTCCTCTATAGGAGGGTGAATCTCTGTCTGCCAGCGGCGAATCACCTGCAAGGTGTTCGTAGGGCCTGAGAAGCGAGATCCGCTCCTTGAGATCATAGATGGAGATCGGTGGGGATCCCGGGGCCGCGCAGCAGCAGTCCAAATGTCCGTCGCTGTCCCTGCCCTGCCCAATTACGCAGGAGCAAACCGGAGAATCGTCCAGACCCAGGGTCGCCTTAAGAGACTCGGTTATAGAGTTGGGGCTACAGGACGGGCTGTTGATCTTATTTTTGGCGACAAGTGTAGACAAGCCGAGGTAGTCGTTCCAAAAATTAAAGGTGTAATCATACGGAGACCGCGCGTCCAAGTAGCCGCGGTCTAAAAAATCCATCCTGTCAGAGCTGGAGAGTTTAATGTCCACACAAGTGAATAGACGTTTCGGGTGGAGTGTCTGTCCGCATGGGTAGCCTGTAGAAGTGCTCTTCTTTCTGCTCTTGCTGGGTCTCGTATGCAGAGCACTCAACATGTAGGCGATGATAAGTTCTGTGGAATAAAACAAGGGGGCGTGGTTTGGTTCAAGTTGATTATCTAGCTGGTCCCATTGGAGGGTCTACAAAGCCAAAGCAGGGAGCAGGGAAAATCATTTCCCCCTTTATAAAATATGATTTCTTTTATCACTAAAAGAGTACTTTTTATGTTATAACGGATTTATTTGTGCTGTTGATTTAGAGAGACTGCTCAATTTGTCCTGATCATAATTATTTCTTAGGTTGTTAATGCAAATTTAAATCAAAGGAGGTCTTGTATATTTTGTAATATGCAATTGTTATTACATTTACAGCTATGATATGAAGTATTTCAATTTACTGTTTCAAAAATCCCAGTATGTATGTTGCTTTCTTTGCGCCCAGCAGTTTGGTTTAAGGGGAACTCCATTTTGAATAATGTTGTGGCACTGATGGGGGGTTATTTTGTTTTTAAGACATAAAATCAGTTCAGCAGAGGCCAAGACATCTTGACCTTTTGTCCCACGTTGGGGTCAATCTCTAAAAACATTTTTAACATTTTCCAATATAATCTGAATATGGTCCAGGGTCAGATGTTAGCCCAGGGCAAGATGGAATAAAATAACCCTAATTATATCATTAGGGTTATTTTCTCAGGTTATACAAAGCTCATCAAGAGTCACAGAAGACAGTAGTAGAGTAGTACCAACTAACTATGGCCACTAAACTGATCATCATATGTTAAATTATTAGAGTTTCTCTTTAAAGGAGCCTAAATAACTTGGCGCAAGACAGAGCCCGAATTTGTAACCTCGATGTTTTGCAAGATTGATGACATAAACAAGCATGTGCTGCCTGCTGCTCACAGATCACGGTAGATCACAACAACATGCACAATAGTAACAATAATTTTTATTTAACCTGCACCAGGTAAAACATCAGCAGAAAAGTTAAGGAAATTATATGGTACCTCACTGTTTTTTTTTTTGCAGTAGATTTTAAGGGCACACGGTGCAATAAAACCACAAAAATGATTTTCTTACTAAATATGAAGACAGAAAAATCAGGATTGTCCATATAACTGAATAAATATAACAGATCCTTCCCTGCACTGCTAAACCTAGAGTGTTTCCATATTTCTACATAATGTCCTCCATGCACCTGTTCTGCTTCCTCTAAGTCCATGGCTTCGTGCTCACAACCAGCCCTCCTCTGCCCTATTGTTTCCTCTCTACAGCGGGCCTTTTAACTTCATTAATATGCATTAAACTGGAGTGTGCTGCGTGTGTGTGTGTGTGTGTGTGTGTGTGTGTGTGTGTGTGTGTGTGTGTGACAGTCAAAGCCAAGTAAAGCAGGCTCACACAAAAAAGAGCTTGATAACTGACCTGACTGCTGGAACAATGACTATGTTACTATTTTTGTCACACACCCAAGTGAAATATTAAAAGCAGTCAAAGTTGAGACAAAAACCATTTGCACATCTAATATTTTAAAATTTGGAGCCAAGATCCCGTTTACTGTCATTGTGGGGATTTTTATTCATTAAATAATCAATATCAGGGCCACCAGAGACTTAGAGTGATTCTCTACAAAAAAGACCCTGTGATTTAATGTCACAGAGAAATTTATAGACTTCAATATATAATTAAAGTATAACTCTGTTGTTATTCTTCCTTAAATGCTGTTTTCTTTGCAAGTGTATTTTGAGACAGTTCCAGGTCTGTATTTGGTGTCACAAAGGGATTAAAGCTGTAATAGCCTGACTTTAAATCATGCTAAAATCTTCATGAAAACATATGTGTCCAATATCGTCACGGTCCTATAAATCCTGAAATAGATTCTTTGTGAAGAGAATACAGTGGCTGCTGCTATAAAAGTTTCCAGCGAGTGTAGACGGTACGAACCATGAAGAAAATCATGTTAGTGAGACAGTTTCTTGCATGTGAGAATAAATTATCATCAGAATACACCACATGGTCCATTTTCAAGGTTACCTCCGGCTCTGTGTGCACAAAGGAAATCATGAGAGAGCATTTAAAAGATGAATGGCTGCCATATCACAATAGATAAATTGCATGGGGGCCAATATGACATGTGGCTCTGTTGCTTTAGGGTGCCTATATTACTCGTAACACAAAGCCTATTTGGCTACAACAAAGAAAGTATCGATAATGAATATGAAATACATACACTTTTATATTTGAGATTAATTCATTCAGTCCCATCACTGAAAAAAGAAGGCAGCAGCTGATATTACAGAATGTTTTCTGCCATGAAAGTTGGAGCTAGGGCAAGTTTGTTTATACAGCATCAAGGCAATTCAAAAAGTGCTTTATAGAAGTTAAAGCACATTTAAACTAAATGAAAATAAAAGTCAAATAGAATAAAAATCATCCTAAAATGAATAGAAAGGGAGTACCATTTCAGTTGCAGTGAAGTAATAAATCACCCTAATTTAATAATGGAAACCAAAGTGCTGTAGAGAAATAAATAAATCAAAGAAACAAGAGAAAATGGGAAACAAGACCATCCTGAGATTCAAAAGTATGACTTCAGATAGTATTAGCTGACTGCTCCCTAAAGATCTAAGGGACCTACAGTAGTCAATGTATATGTTCTACGTATATCAGATAGTATTTAGGTCCTCGGCTGTTAAGTGATTCACAAACTAGCAAATTAAATGTATTATATAACTAACTGAAAGTCAACATTAACCTTTAATAAGAGGAGTAATGTGCTCTTGTTATTGTTCTGCAGTTGTCTAAAGGTCTTAATTTGCAACACATATGACAACACATATGACAAAAACAAGAACATTTCATTTCTTGCAAATAGTTAGGTAACGCAGGTTTAGACAGTTAAAGTGCTTTTGATTAAGGTTAGAAGAAGGTCGTGGTTTCAGTTATATATTAATAGATAAACAAAAAAAATAGATTAAAAAACAAAACTCGTGCCTTGTGATTAAAGTCATTTGTTTCAATATTTAACCACAACTATATTTTCCTAACCTTAACTAAGTATAAAATGTAACCATAAAAACACTAATCATACTTTATTTTCTCTGATATTGTATTGTAAGAATTGTTATTGTGGTGTAAACAAATAATATTGTCTGTCAAAGTTTTTTGTATGTTCATCAAGAATGTTTCTTAGTTGTATATAAATAAGATATCGTAAATAATAGGAGACATCTTTGTATTTGAGAGTTTAATTATCAATGCTTGAGAGATTTTAGAATTTTTCCCCGAAGTAGAAAGTGAATAATTTATGTTCCAGACATTTAGCTGATGTATCAAGCTAAGTCACTTAAAAAGAGTGCATGATAAGCTAAAACATCGAACTGGTCAAGAGAATAATAGCCTGCAGTTACAAATACTTCTTTGTTCATACAGGCTGTGTTTACTTCTCAGCTCTATCTGGCCTTCACACATGCTGCAGAGTGAATGCTACATCTAGCAGGGTTATTTTTCCACCTCCAGTTAATACAATGAGTCTGGCTTCCAAAGGGTTAAAAATCTTAATGTGTAAATACGGTTTCAGAGTGTGATGATCACACCCAGAGGCCTCGTAGGCAGCTCTGCCTGCCCAACAGCCGAGGCTGAGATGGGCAGGCACCGCTCCCCCATTCATCACTGTCAAGTTGAATAGAAAATTAACAAATCCCTTAATTAAAAGGCCTCTTTAGTCTCTGGTGTGTGTCTGTGTGTGTGCTTGTGTGTGTGTGTGCGCACGTGTATGTGTGAGAAAGAGTGTAACACGTGCCAGCTGCACTGTTACATTGTGCAAGGCACAACAGCCTGGCACACAGACAACACTCCTTTCCATGCAAATGCACACACACAAACACACACAGAAACAGCCCACCACTCTTACAGACCCCTGCCATTCCTGTCGCTGCATTAATTGCATAAACTGCATAATGTGGTCGGCCAGAGCAGCAGTTCATTCTGGATCTCTGAACGTCCCCAGACACAGAGCTAGGTAGGGAGTCAGTTGGGGCTTTGATCCCTGACCTCTGCCTCCTCTCTTGGGAATACAGAGCTGCATCCCTAACGGTCCATCCATCTGCACACACACACTCGCACACACACCCTCTGCTGCCCCCAGACCCCAGCTACGAGAGTCAACCCAGCCCCAGACACGTGTCACAGTCATCAGCAGCAATAGGGAATGCTAAACAAGCCAAGGTCAACACGAAATTAGGCAGTGTCTTTCGGCCCGTCAAGTGCTTTGTCACGACCACCAGCTCTCTGAATGAAGGCTGCTATGACTTACCCCAAAACTCCACCCACACCACCCGCGGCCATACTTTCATATATTCACGCACATCCTCTTGACATGGTGGAAGTGGTGGGACTGAAAGGGATGTGGATACAATGTCCAGAGACTCCAGAAAACTTTAATATGCACTTGAAAATTAATATATTATATAGATACTTTAATATTTTGAAATTCATGTTAACTATTCTTTCAAAATCCTTGTAAATCAGTGCTGAAGTGATCCAAAGTGAGTATTTGATGCTTTTTGTCTGGTTTTATATCATCGTAAACTGGATGTCTTGCAGTTTTGGAGTTTTAGTCAGACAAAGCAAGAAAATAATTTGCAGATTAATCAGTAATAAAAACATTAGCTGCCGCCCTATTGCAAATAAATCTGTAAGATTTAAAGTAGGAACAAATCTTTTAGACAAATAGTGATTGCATACTAATAATGCCTAATATGCACAAGGGTTCCCCATCATTCTCTGTACAGGTTCCTTTACTGTTAAATGACCTTTAAAAACACATTTTTTATTCTCATTTTCTTAGTTTCTATTTGCAAAGTACTTTCTAATAATGGTTTTAAAAGTGTTTCAGATTCATCATTACTGTTAAGGAACTAAATTCTCTGTTGAAGCCAGTTGCTGTAACTGAACTTGTCACCACAAGGAGAGCAGAGACGAAGGAGAAAGAGGAAGAGGAGGGAGTTTGTGGGCCCACGGATCAGGAACTTGTTTAACTCACCCAAATCTGAAGAGATTAGAGTGGGAAGTGGTCAAAGGGTTTAGACTATATCGGTACAATGGGGCCGAGAGGATTAGAGGTGGATTCGCCAAGCCCCTGCGATGCCCTTCATCTCTGGGGGTCCACAGCCAGAGCACCTTTGTTGGGTTAACTAACAGCACTTCCCATGAACGCAGTGAACAGACCAATCCCTTTTTAATGATGCAGGGAAAATTCCATCGGCCCTGATTACCACAATGCTTTCGAAAGCCGCCATTGTCCGACACACCATGTTGAGCTTTTAAACTGTGCAGCCAGGCGAGTTGACTGCAAGGCGTTTGAAGTCTACTTGTAGTATTTAAGCCTGGTAGAAATAACCTCTACTAAAACAATGCTGATATGTGCTTTTACGTTATTGTTGAAGCATAATGCTAACACTAGCCCTGCCAGGGATGTAATTGTCACTGTGGCCACCCATGCTTAAAATATATGCAGTATGGAACTAATGGGTTGTGATATAGTGCTATTAAATGTTGAACGTGTATATGAAAGGAAAAAGATTTGTTGGTGATTGCCCACATTATCTTACACTGTCCCCTTGTGAGATCCTGTTGTCTTTAGAGCTATACATTAGATGAGCTGCAGATTGAAGTCTACTGAAACATCCCTCACTTACACATTTGAAGAAATCATTTTATTGGTTGAACTAAACTTCTGTGGATCAGGCCCAAAGATGCATAGCTGGCAAATCTCGGTAAAAAAAGAACTCAATATATGAAAAATTTATGCCAACTACAGTTTTCTATCATTCATAAATTTTATAAGACACTGGTTATACTTCGGATGGCTGTACAGTAGTAGAATTGTTTCCAGGAATCCATCCAGATACTTGGAAAAGTAGGCTTTCACAAAGAGACACGTCAGCATAAACGTCTTGATGAGGCCTGAGACATAGAGGTGCCAAACATGTATCATTCGTGTTGCAACCTGAGTACTTGCTAGACCAATTCTTGTATTGTTTGTTTAGTCATTTAGTGCCTGCATCAATTGAGCACTTTCATTTCACATTACCCCTCTTTTTTCTATGTAGTAAGACCTTTTGAAATTTAAGGTCCACTCAGACCATTACCTCCCTGAGCCTTTTTGTATTCTTTGATGTATTCACAACCAAAATCCAATACTGTGTTTGTTCCAGCTGTTTGCTGTAACATTACTCTGTATATTAACAGCACAACAGCCAAGCTAGCTTCCATTTGTATAAATATCCTGTGTTGACATTTGTTTACTTGAACTGCCATTGAACATTGGTGTGAAACGATTCATTAAAAAAGAAGCCCTTTCCCTGATTCTGAGGAACTGACACCAAAGCTTGATATTTACTGTTGATGTTTTAGATTATTTTTTTGCTGCCAAATTTTAATGTAGATGATTTTACCTGATGCCATCTGAAGCATCTTGCTGCTGCAAATCCTGTCCATCTGTACACCTCAGGTGGGTTAAAATTATCACCAAGAGTGATTTGCTGTTATTAGTTGACCCGCTATCCCATCTGCAGAACACACACAGACCAGTGGACCCATGTGTCAGGACAGGCCTGGTGGTGTAATGGTCGATACCACACAGGACCACAGATGGGTCCCTGCACAGTGGAGCTGGTGGCTGGCGCCACAGCCTGGGCGCTGGCCAGATGGGCCACCCTGAGAGAAGCTCAGCCTGTCAGGCCCAAACAGGCTGATCTTATTACTGTGGGCCAAGATTGGAGTCTGGTTCCACACATACATACATCATCAGGGGAATCCACATTATCATGCCTCACTGTCACAGGCTGGATTCACTCTGCTGTGTGTGTGTGTGTGTTTCACCTGTGTGGTTTGTCAACTGTTTTCATTTCTGTTCAAACCAGAAAAATCTGGTTTTATGTGGGTTTTCAATGTTTAGATGACAAAAAACTTAATACTGATTCCAGGCAAATGGTGCCCTCTCAGGTTTCTTAGGACATGGTAGTAGTAATACTAAAAGAGACACAATAGTAGTTAATGTAATCAGAGTTTCAACCTCAGATACTAAAATGTTAATGAACAAAGCTCTAAAAATTCCCAAATATAAACAAGTGCAGAACGTTAGTGACTCAGTATGCTCAGTAAAACAGTTCCCAAGATAAATAAAAGTTTAAAAAGCTGAATTTTGTTTAGATCAAAGGTCTGACAGCAGTGCTACATTCCTGTTAAAGTGGAGTATCAGGGTAACAAGAACACAGTTGCCCATATGGGCTGCTATCTGCTTTCACCTAATGGCTGAACTCCATGTGTAGGTCATGTGCAGTTATTTATTGTTTTCTGTCATCTGCTGTGGTGTTTTCATAATCAAGAAGAGGAGAGACTAAAGAAATCTGAAAATATCCACGTTTTAGAAGCTGGAACCTCGACAATTTGATAAATCTTTTTGATCAATCAATTATCAAAATATTTGGCGATTAATTTGGTGCAACCAAAAAATTTAATCTGAAGAAAAATATTAATTTGAGAATTACAAGATGTGTTTTAATCTGTTGAATTAAATGATGCAGTTGTAACTTGGTATGATGGCTCCATTATTGGCTAATTATGATGAAAACTGTGAACAGTGTTAATCAATGTTATATTTTGCAACTGCCAAATCAGCTGTATTGAGTTGTCATTCACTCCAACCCTTAATTTTCCATCTGCAACCAATAATTATATACATATATCCGAGAGGCAGGGCCTAATGTTGCGTGCTGCCAAAAAGAAATGCATTTTCATCCTGTGCTGGTTTTTGTCCTCAAACTGACAGCTCTGAACGATGAATGAGAACCATCTCACAAGGTCAAGGTCACGGTTTGGGCTGATTTAGGCTCCAATGCCTTTCTTATTGTCAGAGGCGTCTTCTTTGAAATTCACACAACATAAAGTCAGGTTTAACTGGTAGCATTAGTAGGGCATGTGGGGGTTTGTAATATCCATAAGAGTGAAGCAAGATGGATCGATAGGTTTCCTTACTGCACATTTGGGTGATTAAGTTTATTATTTGGCCCGCAGCTACATTAGCATGTAATTATCCTGGGTATCCTACAGAGGGAAGCATATATAACTTTTGAGAACAAAGGAGGATCGCAGTGATCACCTGAGTCTCTTTTCGAATGCGCGAACAAAAACAACATGGAAGCACTCGGGCTGGTTGCTTAGGTCTGGGACTGTGTTTTGCTCTGCGGTTTCCATCAGTCTGCCTCCTTTCTGCTTTTCTCTGTTTCCCCATTTCTTTCCATCCCCTAGCAAACATTTCTCCCCGACTCTTTTGTTTGCCAAGATCCAGGTTACCATGGCTACCAACTGGCGCTTTATGAGCACCTCATCCCTCATCTAAATATTCCTAGTTATCTATGCTAATGAAATGCACACACCATTATCTGGCTTAATGAAATACACTCTGTTGTCTATGATTAGAAGGAGAAAGCTTTATTTCTCAGTAGTCTATTGTTGCAGTGTTCCCTAGCTGCAATAACAACTGTACCACTATTGGAGCTGCGAGGTCTTTCAGGCTCTTTTCTCTTCTGAGCCTTGGACAATAAAGAAACACTGTCCAGTTGCTGTGAGTAGCCCGGCTATGCGGCTTCTGTGCTACACTGGCTGTTTGATTGCACTAATTGGCCTGTCAGCACTCTCTTTGCCTTCTGATAGACTCACTGTTCCTGCGAGTTTTGCTTTGCCAGTGCGGCCCATTAAAAAAAAAAAAAACAGATTATAACAATTAAATCTTAATCCTGATTTTGACATAACAGGCTGCAAAAGAACCATACTAAGAAAAGCAAGCACAAGCAAAAAATAAAACATCATTATCTAACAGTATCTGAAATCTAAATATGTGCCTCTTTTGTGGTTTTGTGTGTGAGGAAAAAAAAGCCCCATCAACTCCTACAAACACTATTTACCTCTGTTGAGTTTTCAGTGTTTTTTGCAACCCTTTTAAATATCAAGGCGTTCATAAAACAGATATACCGTAAAAATGTGCATCTGATATCACTTGTTCCCTCTCAGTGATAAAAAAAAGAGAGTAAGTGAAGTGAAAATAACAGTAAGTGTGTACTTCGTGCGAGCGCATCTGTGTGCTGGTGTCTATTTCCAATTCAGTCTGGGGTAATATCTGCAGATTGGGTGGTTAAGTCACTCTGCATTTCATGAGCCAGTCCTGTCACTAACAGTTATCTCCTCACTGCCCTCTGAGGAGTTGTCTAGGTGAAATGATTCTCTGAAGCTCTGAATAATGCATGAAATTACGTAATGCAAATGGAGGCTTTATTTCCCCTGCCTCTTGCAGACGCCGGGGCCGGGGCCACTGTATTAGAACAGCAAAGGAGAAACAGTGGGAGTCCCCAGAGTAAAGGAACTACAGCAGAGAGCAAAAAGGTCAATGATAAAACCCAAGGTTTCTCCTCACATTCAGCTTTATAACGTCTGAGTTGGAGTTATTGCACGCTGCTATAAGGCGGGATTGCAGAGCGGAGCAGGACATTATTGACAGGGCTATCATGGTAGGCTTTATTGTGTGGAGACAGCGAAACAATTATTAAGCAACAGCCTGGCTGGTTTCTACACAGTCTGCCTGTAAACAGAAGTTCAAATATAAATAACAGAAGACAAGAGCAATGCCAAATTTTTATTAGATCAGAAATGTCACTTGCCTTATATGCACCAAATTAGGCTACACTAAACTGTTGTCAAGTCCCCGCTTCAACAAGTAAACGAGCCTTTCCACCATCTTTCTCTCGCTCTCTCTCTGTAGTGGGTAGACCTGAATGGCATTAATTGCCCCCTAAGATGACGGGCAGATGAAAGTGAGGTGGTGGTTTGCTGTGGGACATGGGGGCTGCGTACAAAGAGAGGCTGAGGACGGCTGGCAGGTCTCACCGACTTCAAAAGCAGATAAAGGACCTTTTTACACAAAGGATCCTCTTTTTTTTTCTTTTTACTTAATCTTCAGATTCTGGGGTTTATTTGTGCCAACCTCCTCGCTTTTGTCCACTTTGTGTCAGGTTTTAACGCCAGAGGATTAAATTACTGTTGCGGAAATCATTGTTTGTGTTTTCTTCCAACATGCTGCCTCTCATTGTCCCGTGACATAATCGACCGCTTTCTGTCAATATGAGAGTTTCATTTATTCCTTAAGTGAGAAATGAACAGTGGGTGGATCTGGTCACCTTGTTTGTCTGAGGAAACAGTGACACAATATGTTGTTTTGTTTAGGCAGAGGGCTCTTAACTCTTTAAGTAGGAGTCTTTACTTGGAGGAGGATCAGAACAGAGAGAGAAAACACTGAGCTGCCGTTGAATATTACAAATATGAGGTTGTTTTTATTTTCACTGCAAACAAAGGAGAAAATCAGAGTGAGAACACACTGGTGCAGAGGAATATATCAAACATTCAGGTTTTGAGACAGAGGGCTCTTACACACAAAAAAACCTTAGAAATAGGAATGTGAGGAGGTAATAAAAAACAAATAAGTGATGCGCCTACTCCCCCCCCCCCCCCCCCCCCCCCCCCCCCCCTTCCTTTCAGGTCCTCTACAGTCTGCCTGCTCTACCCACACAGACCTTCACTTACAGCTCAGATTCCTGTCATTCTCCAGTGAAGGTACTGGTCTCCAGCCACACAGCCAGCCCTCCATCTGCCCATGAATAGGACCAGTCACATTTGTGATAGCATTTAATGAAAAATCCGCACAGGCTTTGGAGGGGAGGGAGGGAAGGGGGATGAAGGGTGGATATGGAGGGGGAGGTTGAGGGGTGAGGGGTGGGGGGTTTGCACAGGAGTGCTCAACAAAGAGTGCCTTTCACTGGAGTGGAAAGCCTGCTCCCTCTCCCTCCTCACTCCCTCCTCGCTCTCTCATTTAGTCTTTTTTGATTCAACATCAAAAATGTGCCAAATGACTGGGCAGAAACCCCCAGAGGGTTTCAGGGTGAGTGTGTGCACGTGTGTGTGTGTGTGTGTCTGTGTGTGTGTGGAAAGTGCCACACAAAGGGACAGGTGTCTTGTGGTTTAAGGTGGCAGTGAGGAGGAGGACACAAAGGCAAAAGCAAACAATTGGTGAAGCCTCACTGAGAAAGGCGTTCTCCTTAATTTGTTCCTCCTGTGACATTCAAGTTGTAATCAGTGAAAGCTTTTTTTCTATGTGACAATGACAATAATAATGAAAATGAGGGTATGTCTGAAAAATGACTTAGTATTAGTTTCTCTAGAATGTTCAAGGCTTTCCTTAACTTTCCTTAATATCAACAAATCCCATGAAAAGACCAAAACCAACAACTTTTAGACTTCCTCAGTCTTCCTGTGATACTCACATTCATGTCTACTGAATATATACTTTTTTTTTTTAAAACAGATCATGCATACATAGTTTATTTTTAAAAAGGTTTTAAGGGTTAAATAGCTGGTCTCTATACTTTTTTTGCCAAAAATAGAGAATTATTTTCAGCCTCAGATTTGGTGCTGTAGTGAGCATTTCCAACAGCAGGATGGTGTATGTGGGATGAACCTAAAATTAACTAGAACATAACAAAGGCTCATGTCACCCAGCGCGACTCATTTAGATGTAGTTTAGTTTTTTTGGATGACAACAGAGGTCTATGGCACAGGGAAATAACATACCTGTATATCTGGCTTTGGATACACAGACAAAACTTAGTACTTAGGCTCAATTCATTGCTATTTTTGGGCAGTGTTTGTTGACAGTAATTTATGTTTGGCAAGGGCGTGCAACACTGATGAAAGCTGCCTTTAAAAGTTCTGTTATTACAAATTAAAAAAAAGTACAATGTGTAGAGCCCAAATTGGATTTTTTTTTTCTGATTTATTGTTGATTATTATTATGGATTAATCAACTAATTTTTGCCGTTCTAGTTGACAATAATAAATTATAGAATATCAGCAAACGTATCCTCTAATGATCTTCTCTGCAAGCATGCAATCTTTTTGTGCTGTCAGAGGAACAAATGATGTCCAGACAAGAGCTTTTGGTGACCTGCACAGAAATATGATTAAGATATTGCACAAGAATAATTCTCTGTGCATGCGCGGTTGTTTCTGCACTGAATGATGACACTGTCAGGACATCTTTGTTTTCTGCTCTTGCCTCCTTTGTAAACAGTACACAACCCAACAGGTGTGAAATAAATCTGAGAAAAGCTTTCATCTCTCGTGTGACATCAGATAAAAGGCTGCTACCCTTACTCATTTCTCATTTTACAACGGACAAGATGCAAATACTTTGCCATCATCATTAAACACAGCATGGTCTTCTTTGAGTTAGTCTAAGCTCACTTTTTGTTCTCCTTGAAGAAGGTCAACCAGACTAACAGTATCTCATTTGCTGCTGCTGCCTTTAAGCTCTGAGTTTATCTTCATTCAAATTAGAAACAACAAAGTGCTAAGGGCATGTTTTGCTAATAGAACAGCACACATTGATTCTCTTTTTTGCTCATATCTAAAATGTTAATCAATACACAGAGAGCCGGTGGCTTTTCCTTAGAGGAATGTGCAACAATGAGCTGATCAAGAGTCTTCACAGAGTGTCCCCAGACACTAGAGGGTTTTTTTTCCATTGAATGGATGACTGACTGAATGTTCTTTTGGGGAACTACACAGCTGAAGGGTTTTGTTCCAAAAATCTGACACCAACTCTTACAAAATGACTCGAAGCAGAAATAAAAAGGAACAGGACAGAATTTTAATGTAAGTTTTTCTTTAAAAGGAAAATTCCACCTGTAAGAAATCTAGATATCATATAACAGTACAGTGTAACAGTAAACGACTAACAGAATTAAAATCTAAATGCTTCTTTCATAAATCACCATTTTTTGATACACACACATCCTAGTCTATTTCCTGCTACTGTGGGTGAACAACGTGATCTTTGTGCTTTTTTTTTTACAATGAATTTCTCCCTTTCTCTTGCTCTTAAAATACTACCTCTCGACATCCATGTTGAGTATAACCTACTGCTAAATGCAATATTATTAGATACAATCTGGGAAATGACTGAACTGTTGCAGAAGTGAAACAGGTAGATTTATGTTAATCAAAAAGTAATATTACAACAAATTCTGATGACGCATGACTGTATAAACTTCTCCTGTATGTTATTTTTATGCAAAACACAGCCGACTATAAACTGAATGTTGTTTTTTTAGAGTGGAAATAATCTTGATGTAATAATGCAATTTGGGTTATTACGCTTTCAAATAAATCTTCCAGCAGCTGAGCTTGTATTATTCTTTGAAGCTTTATTAAACTCAGGGATAGGATCAACAAAGTCATTTATCTGCTAGGAACCATCGATGTTAGTACATAATTTCAACCCAATCCATGCAATAGAGATATTTTAGCCCGGACCAAAGTGACGGAGCTACCAACACAAATATCACATTGTTTGACAATTAATTATTTTTTTTAATTGACTACTCAAATATTATGTTATATAAACGTTTAAACTACGATTTGCTCTCCAGGTTTTCTGTGACAGTGTGAACCTGAGTGATGAAGTTATCCATCCTGACTTGTCCCTCTGCCACAGGAAGCAGAGATACAGATGGCCTCTTTCTGCTTGTTGCTCCTGAAAATCATCCTTCTTATAATCCGTCTATTAATCACAATCATAAACGGCAGGTGAACAGTAGGCTCCAGTAACTGTGCAACAGTGGCAGCTGGATGGTGTAAATGTTTGGAGGGAGCTGGGAAGGAAGAGCTGGGATGTTTACTTGTTTGTGCAGGTGAGGCTTCTGCACAACTGTTACTGGACAAGACACAATTATCTAAACTCTTGCGGTTTGGTTTCCAGGACAAAAAGAAAAGAAAAAAAAGAAAAGAAAGGCCTTTTTATGGTGCAACTTGGACACAGAATTGCAACTGGGGGGGTAAACAACAGTGTAAGGGGCTAGATGTGCCCCTGTATGCAAGCCACTGAGGACCCATGGTCCATGTGCACGTCTGAATGATGATTAACTGTAATTACCTAAGCAGTACCTGGCCTGCATGCCAGGAGGCATCCCAAGATTAATGGGGCTCTGCTGAAAACAGAACAAAAGCTCACATTTCCGAGGTAATGAATCGCTCTGGTACTAAGTCGTCTTCACATGGTGTGCTCAGGCCCCCAGGGAGGTTCATTACAACGAGAGGAATAGATGGATCCTCTGCAGCATTTTCAAACAGGCAAAGCAAGCAGGCGAGCATGAGGAAGTCTTAAATCGTCCCAGACATCCTGGTTGCTACACAGCCTCTATAACCAGAAGAGAGATAAACAGCCTCTTAAATGGGTGGTAAACATTACACAGCAAACTGCCTTGTTTGCCTTGTCTCTCTCGTACACAAGGTGTTTAAACAAAAAAGCTTGGCATGATGCAAACTGGTTAAATAGTGAAGATAAATTTGACTGAATGAGAAGTATCCACAGTGAATTATATTTCCTTACCCATTCATAAACACCAACCCTTCATAATAGAGGGCATTAATGGGCCTGACATGCCACTTTACATTATCTGTATTAAAGGAAGCAGGTTTCATTTGTACAGGAAGCAGTTTGGTAAAGCCTGGAGGACAAAGTTTTATTACAAGTGTCTCCTGTTATAAATCTCTGTTAAAGGAATAATCTGTAGATTAATAGTGACATTTTTGTGTTCGGTGTTGTAGGGGTCAACCTATGGTTTCTGAAAAATGAGTGACACAAAACGGAAAACAGCCACTGGCCAATGTGTGAAAGAGGGCCACGGGAGTCCATGTGGGATTTAGCATTAAGACTTCTGCAGGAATGAAGATTTGTGATGTGTGTATTGAAAGTCAAACTTCCTGAGGCAACAATAAGAGGATTTACAGGCTATGGCATATTTCATGCTCTTAAACATGTTACCTACAGTTATTTATGTTTATAGCAAGATGAAATACAATCTGACTGAAAGTTTTAATGATTGCAACACACTGGACAGCCAAATATTTCTCCCCCATCAAGTCATGTAAATTCTTGAAGGAAACACAAGTTGAGGCATGCCCAGCTTTACATCATGGCGGGTGTAACGGTGCCCTAAAAACCTAAAAGCCCTTTTTTTGTTTATAAGCCTCTAATCATGTTAATGACATTTCACTCCCATATTGGCTATTTCTAAATTGATTACAGTGACAGAGACCAAAATCAAGTAACAACTCTCAGAATTTGTGTCTGTGCACATCTGAAGGGGGACGAAAGAGATGCAAGATTCAACCTTTATACTGCCGTTTATCAGGGAAGACAACAAAGGGAGTCGATGCCATTATCCTCCCTGATAACCCGCAGTCTGTGTGTGAACATCACCATGCGCATATACACAAAACATGCACACTTGAATCTTTTATTCAAGAGAAAACAAACAAGAATGTATATTATGGATGCAGACAGTTTTAGTGGACACATTATATGTGCAGAAAGCAGAAAATGTTCTCGCATTTTAATTTACCTACAATTATTTTAAACCTAATATCATTCCTGAAGATTGTTAAATCAGTCTGTTGTTTGTAATGTTTAGATGCCTTTTCTTCTTTCCAGGCAACCACTGGAGAAAACAACTACAGTTTTAAGTCTCTCCAAGTTGAGTTTCTTACCACAGTGAAATGAATAGAATCCAATTCACATTAAACCCCTATAATGACATTTTAATATGCATTTGAATATGGTTGGAAGTATATATATCCACTGAAAGGTTGTGCATGAGCACCATCTCAAAGCACTGATATTGTCCTTTGAATGATCCATCAAATTATCTCATAACACACATAAAAAAGCATGTATTTCTACAGCAGTGTTGGGAGAATGAGTCTCTGTTTAAGGCCTACAGCGGATGTGTTCATCAAGGATAGACAAGAGACTTTTTCCTCTTGCCCATTTTTTAGCAATAGATACCCCACAACCAGGAATGACAGCGTGAACAAAAGACTAGACATTCATTTATCTTTCCTATAAGACCCTGATGCAAATGAGAAAAATGAAAGCAAGCAATCAATTCCATAATTGGGTTTGCGCTATTTTAACTTGTTAAGGAGGCCTCTGTCTAGATTAACGGGAAGGTCAATTTCTCATTGTGACAATTACTGTATTCATTTCACAGTGCAACAAAGGAATCCAGCAAGGGTTGGGAAGAGACTGCAGTTAACCAGATGCTTCCCCATTGTGTGAGTCTGCCATCACAACATCTTGTTGATCTCGGTTATCATACTTAATACAGACACAGTAGTTTGATCCAAAAGTATCCACATTTTCAAATAAAGCATGCACTTTTTTAAAAAGCTGATTATTTTGGCATTTTTATTTGCAAATTAGACTTTTTACAAATTGACAGAATATCAGCGACATTTTACCAAACATCATCATCCAATCTAAGAAAAACTCAAGTATGATGTTTCAAAATACACACACTGACATGTTTGAACTGTCATTCTTTTAAAGAGGCGAAGTAAACAACAGCAGCAGCACTGCTGGGAGGGTTATGAACTTGGAGCAGAGCGGCTGTGAAGCTGTAGTGGGGCATTTATTTTAGCTTCCTGAGAATCAAATCTACTCCCTCATAGGACATCAATGGTTTATTTACCAGCGGAGAGAAACCACAGAATTAGAATAAAAAATGACATTATGTGTCCCTGCGCTATAAGTACTGCATTCAATTACTTCAATTCAAAACTACTCCTGCAAAGCAAAGAGTGGCTGAACAACATGTCATTCCATAAAATTTCTGTTACTATGTTTTCTTGTTTCCTTCTTCTTGGGAGGGAGAGAAAGAGACATCTGTTAAGAGCTTTTCAGCCTTTTAACAAGATGCACTTAATCTTCCCGGTGTTTGCTTTAGTCAAGTAAGGGATTGGCTTTCCTTTGTCTGAGCCCAGAGTGGCGGGATGTTGATTCCTGCCTGTGTGTGTGAACCCTAACCTCTTATCACTCTTTTTATCTGCATTTGAACAAGTTTCTAGTCAAGCAAAGCCAAGCGGACCAATAAGATTAAATATAGGCTCATTTTGGAAGTTGGTAATGTATCAACTGCATGTCCCAGTGCTGCCTATGGGTTCAACCAGAGTTCATGGTATTAGTATTACAGGCCTTTCATGCTCTCAAATCTTAACCAGATCAAAAGGGCTTTTTGAGGTATGCCACCATCAGCCAATTAATGCCCACAAGTACAGCTGCTCTGCCTGTAAGGTCAAGACTAAGAACTTTTCACAGCTAAATGCCTCAACTTTTTCACCACTCAAATCTAATTTTTAGGTAATTATTCAGCTCTTTGGGAAGGTTTTGTAATTCACACCTCAAACGTTGTGTAACAGGAGTCACAAAAGGGACCTTGAATTACTTGAGTCAAATAGCTTTAGCAAAGAGGGATCTACGCAAATCCCACCCACATTAACAGCAAGGAGAAAGTCAGGTAGATTGAGGTGAGGCATTTTAGGATTAGAGGGGACAATAGTTACTTTTCAGGCATTTAAGTCATACTTTAAAAAACAAAAGGTTCACCTAAAACAACTGCAGAGGGCGTCAGTGTCTCATTCAAGGACACTGCAACAGGACACACAGCTGGTACCAGGATTAATCTGGTGTTTTAGTGATGGGGCAGCAACAAACCGCTGGGCCTCTCATCTTCAAGTCATGGCTTCCTCTGAGCTCCAAGTGATATCTCAAATTACATCGAGATGCACGCTGAGGCTTCAATAATCATGCTCACAAATCACGCTTTAGCCTTATTCTGCTCATCATCAGACCGACTTTATTATTGTTTGTAGTGAGTCATATCCAAGTTTATCTATAAGGTTCCACATACACAACATATTTGGTCATGTACTGTATATACTAAGGTTTATGGCACGACATTAACATAACAAAGTTGAGGCTTTAATTCCCTCTGGGCATGATAAAAACTGAAACCACAGGTACTAAAAGGCACTTATGATATGACTGTTTGTGTCCTAAACATCACTAAACTTAAACAGACTCTCCAACAGACAAGGCATAGCAACGATTTATAAATATTTACACAACTGTTAAACTGAACCATTACTCCCCACACCTTGAACATGCCTTATGTCCTAGCAACCTGATTACAGAGTAGACTCAAAACTAAACATAGCACATTAAAAGTGCTGGTAGCGTAACTAATGAATCACAGCCTTTAAAATAAAAGCACAACAGCCCTGAAGAAAAAAGGATAAAGGTAATGCTGCCACCTACTGGTGACTGAAAATCAACAGAAAAATCTGTTAAATGAATTTAAAACGATGCAATGCAACAAATAAACAAAATGTATTTGTTGTTTTTAACACAATCTTTAAACAGATTAGAATATAAATAATTACTGACAAATCCAACAGCAAAAGAATGATCAAACCTTAAGTTAAAGTTTAAGTTATGTACTGTATAAAAGGCACCTTCATTAATACAGTACACTAGAATAATGCAACCTTTGTGTTAAAGTGGTGGGCCATCATGGTGCAACTTTTCCAAATATGCAACAGAGTGTAAAATCCAAACTACACTATTCTATTTGCAACAAAACTTTGACAAGAAGCATAACCACGAGCAAAAGAAGGTTTGGAACCAGCACTCGATCAAATTTCAGAGGAAACACTGCATGCTTATTATTGATCTTGTCATTTTTTTATTCCTCTACATGTGACTAGTTCCCAGTCTACTTGTGAATTTATCCTTGTCAATATTCTTGTGTTCTGGGACGTGTCTGTAAGTGCAGTCCTGCCGTGTGCAGCCTGTGGTCCTCCAGAAAAAGCACTCCTTCTTGTACATGCTGCAACAAAAGGGAAAACAATTTACATTAGAATATTTGAAAGCTAAATTTTATCTTTTTTATTTTTTTTTTGAAATGAGGATTACTTTCCACTTTAAACTAATGGTAACAAATAATCAAGATAGCTACTATGGACAGAAAATTTAACACTAGTTAATCTACATTTTTTAAAAATTGGCAAAGTATGCTTTTTGAGCAGGTTTTGAAAAGCAAGCAAGGTGAGCATTGTCATCTACAGGTCCTCAGAGTGCAAAGTTAACCATCAGTTAAATCCTACACATACACTACATCCACACTTATCAATAAAATGTGATAAAGTCTGTGATGATGGGTGGGTTGAATCTAGATAGTTCCCCCCCCCTTCCTCTCTTTTATAGGGTTCATATCATTTTTACACTTGAAGATAATTAAAATGTCTTGTGAAATGTTTCTAATTTAAAAATGTGCCACCAAAGTGAAACACTTAGACAAAGGGACAGAGGCATGGTGGCAGTTTTTTGGCAGTTCTTTTTAAGCTGTCAGTTTTACTTTAAAACATCATTAACAGCAGGTAGAGACAGCAGGGAAACAACAGTTAATAAAAACCAGGTGTGCCAGCTGATTGCTCAGTTGCATCAATTAGACTATTGTCAGCAACAACAACAACACCACAGATTAAACACTCAAAGACATCTGTCTTTCTTGCAGTAACTTTACTCTTATAAATGCTAAATATCAATGGATGTGAAACACTGATTTCAAGATATCATCACAGAGAAGAGAGAGTTGCATGTTCTTACCTGGGGCGTGAAGAGAGGTCAGTGGCAGCCGATTTGGACACACCCAGTCCAAAGTATATTTTGTTAGGATATCGCACTAACAGTGGAGCCCCCTCTACCACCAATCCCTGAGGATGAAACAGAAAGTTAACATCTGCAGGACATATTCAGTGAACAGATCAGTATCGTTTTGGCACGAGTTTTATGCCCTCAGCTATCATTGCTTTAAATAGCCTGGGCACACTGTAACAGACTTGAGTTGTGCTGTTCTTGTTAGTTAGGGTAGCTTAACCCTAACCCTGTTTTGAGTAACACTTCACAGACTGTGAAAGCACATTTTCATCTATTGAGGACAATAAAGAATAATTCTAAATCTGAATGCCAGAACAGTCATTAAGAAAACAAAACCACACAAACGCTCTACTTGGAAAACAATCAAACCGGCTATGGTGTGAAAACAAACAAAGTGGAACAATTTGAACCATTTTGTATTCAACACGTGTGAAAACTATTAATTATTTTCCGATTACTTTCTTTCTCAATTTTTACTTCTTTAAAAGGAATATTTTACATTTTTCTGTGAATTAAATCAGTGTGCTTTTGATGTAACTGTGGCTCCAGCTGATCATCAGAGTTCAGCGTAATTAACACTTTTCTGCTGATAGTGACTGAGCAACATGCCTTTCAACTACATCATACCACTCCCTAAATGAAGATTACAGATAAACAAGACATTGGACTGGGCGTGGCTCAGGGCACAGGCCCTGGATATGTTTGTACGTTTGTAGAAGGCGACTGGCCTGCACTACATCCATTCATTAGTATCACTGTATCCAATATCGTTGAGTGTGGTAGTGTGTTATTGTTTGGTATTGTCCTGGGTGTTTTTATTTAGTTGTGTTATTAATCTTTTTTGTGTGTTCCAAATAATGTCAGTTTTTTGTTTACCATGTATGCTAATCTAGCTAAATTAATAAATAAATACCCCCCCCCCACACACCAATATACACATCCAAAAAACTCCTTAACCTGAACTAAACACCAAAAGTAGAATCTGCACACCATTTTCTCAACATAATAAAAGAAATGCAAAATTAGCAAATTAAAGACGCATTGTGGGAGCAGAGAACAGCATGCACATTCTACAACAATGTTACTGTTACTACGTTAATACTACGGTACGTTAACGGACACATACATTAATACACTGGATGGCTCTGTCACAGTCTTCTTTTCTGGCATAGTTCACAAAAGCACATTGGTGTTCCAGCAGCATCTTGATGCTGCAGACCGTCCCGGCTCTGAGACAGAGAATGAGAGTGTGTAAACGCATGAGCAAAGACCTGAACAAACTGGAGCAAATATTTATCCCTGCAGGCAATATGCTTTGCAGCCTGGAGTCAGTAAGGGGAAACACACATAAAACAACTATTCAACAACAATAATACATACAGTAGTACGCTCAGAGTTGACACACTAACAGCCTTCTCATGGTCAAATCCCAAGAAAACATCATCAATATTATGTGTGTGTGTGTGTTTTAACTTAAATATCTGACTGAATCTAAATCACAGGAAAATTAAATCTGAAAATCCAGAAACTCAAGCTGTTAAATACCGTAAAACTTTTCCATTATATTCTACACACTTAAGATAGGTGTTTTTCATTATTTCTATCCTTTGCTAGCTGGAACCGTCTGCATCGGTCATTGTGTCACTTCACCTGCTAAAGAGCTCGTGGAGTGTTGCGTAGGTGACAGCGGGTGCCAAGGATCCAACCCAAATTGGAAAAAGCTTCCTTTATACAAAACAAGAAATTAAAAGCTGTTCTGATTTAGCCTGTCCATTAAAAACATCAAATATAGAGCTGCAACAATTAGTCAATCAACAGAAAATTAATAAGAAACTATTTTGATAACATTGTAGTATTTTTAAGCAACAAAGCCAACGATTTGCTGATTTCAGCTTTTCAAGATGTTTTATAGTGTATTCTATTTTATTGACAAAAAAAGAATTGAAAAAAAGATAATATATAATTTAAGATTATGTACATCAAAAATGGTATTTGAATTGAATTGGAACTGCATTGTTCAGTAACTTACGGTTTCACTGAATTCCTTGAGTGAGGGGTCAGCGAAAGAGAATTCGATATGCTGTGGTCAAAACCATCAGACTCTTTGATGTGCTGCGTTCTAGGACGGCTTATTTGTTGGACAGTCCACTCCTCGTCATCGTCATCGTCTTCCTGCTGCATCACTGGTTGCTCTATGTTGTCTCTACTGGTACCAGCATCTAAAAAGATCAAACAAATGGTATGAGAGCCCATATATGAATATATCACTGAACTTTCCAACTTTTTAGAAACATTATGTCATCTTTACCTCCACAAAGCAGATTACTGTCACCGCCAAACAGAGTTTCAACAGCTTCCTCTAGCGTGGCGTGGGTTTTCAAAGCCTCAGAGCTCTGCGCCCACGAAAAACCCATTTCCTAAAAGAAAGACAACCTTCTAAGTTTCAACGTACATTATAGACATTTAACTGATACTGTACACTGACTTGGTGTATAACTTCTTTTCACACTAGACAATTTTGACTTCTCATAGTAGGAAAAGCACAGGTGCTACTAAAAACATTAATGATGGCTCTATTCTATTTTATTAGTCAGCCACCAATTGTGCAAGTCCCACTTAAAAAGTTGCGAGAGCACTGTAATTGTCATCATAGGTAAACTTCAACTATGAGAGACAGAATGAGGCAAAAATAAATAAATAAATAAAATCCAGAAAAATCACATTGTCTGATCACACATTTTAAGGTTACTAGATGTAAATACCTGTGGATTGGTTATCATTATTTAGATACAGATTACGTCAATACCAGGTGTAAATGGGGCCAAGATGCTGAAACTGGAGAAGCTAAATGGAACTCAGCCATCAATCTTTTTATTATTTACGCATGTGCTTTTCATACTGTGACATATCAAATGTCAAACTAAAACTTACAAACGAGCAGAAACAAAAGCATCTAATCCCCTTTAACTGAGTCCCTGGAGATTCACCCTTCATTAACTGCAATTTATGTGTGGGGTATGTATGCTTCTCCAACAGGAAAACAGTGTGCGTAATGCTGCATTCATGTCTTTTGGGGTGGATGGCAGCAATGCAAAGATCCCACGGTTACAACATAAAAGCGTTCTAAGCATGATAACGTCAGAGAACTCAAGAGTTGGTTGAGTGAGAGTTCAAAATACTGTACATTAGAAATGTAACGCTATATACAGTAAATGTGGATTTAATTTCCTCAAAAAAAGAGGAAAAAAATACAAAATCATTTTTCCCTTGTAAATTGTTGTTCATGAGCTCTTCCTACCATGAGGTGCAATGTCTGTGCTCGTTTCAGCTCCTGTGTGGCTTCTAGGCTTGTACTGTCCAGCTTCAGCACCTCCTTATAGACCAGCGAGGCCTCATAATATCTCTGGAGAAGAAGTGAAGGAGCAATAAGTTTTAATGTAAACATTACCGGTACATTTAACTTTTGACTTCAAACAAGATTTTCATACCTGTATACACCACACATTGCAATGTTTTACACAATATTAAGTTTTTTTGTGAAAATGTCATGCCAAATACAACATTAAGAGAAACTATACATTAAAAGAAAACATGACGTAAAAAACTGTAGCAGCATATATATATATGTATAAAAATAAGCCTTACCTTGAGCCCACAGAGAGCTTTCCCTTTCCTAAATAAACCTTTTATCCAGTTTGGCTCCATGGAGAGTGCTAAGTCAGCATCCCTGAGAGCGTTTTCATACTGCTGCATCCTTTCATAGCAGAGGGACCGATTTCCAAATAATCTGAAATACGGAGCACACATAATTCAGTCATTAATAGTCAGTGCTGCTGGGTCCTTCAATATACAGTAGACTCGAGTCAATTTAGTCCATGTTCTTACTTAAATTCCTTTGGGTTGTATTTAATGGCATCAGTAAAACATTTCACAGCCACCTCGTACTGATCAGAAGCAGCCAAATGATTTCCAATACCTGAAAGGAAGAAGAAAGACAGCTGTTTCAGTACTATCACATTTTTGTTACATCAAAGTCTCCATTAAAAGATGTTGATGGAAAATCACTTACCAGCCAGCTCTCTACTTCTTCTTACATACTCTTCTGCAGTGGGATCCATTGTTCTCTGTTCAAATTAGATGTATTAGTCTGTGAAGCATTCAAGCTCTACAGGAAACACTGAATTTGCACTTACCATAACACTAGGGAACGCAATTTTTGTTGAGTTAGGTCTGACAGCTGTTTTTAACTAATTTTTGAGTGCAGAATCACAAACCAATCTCAGATTTTCTCTGTCACATCAAGTTTTTGAACTATAGGATTCCCGCTTTTTTATCTAACTATGTAAATAAAACATAAAGGTGGAATAGTTACAAGCTTTGAAAGCATAAAATAAAATAGAACTTACAACGGTATGGCCGTGGTTACAAAGTTAAGAGAAAAGCCAGCACAAATCCTTTTAATTCCTTCTATGCTAGCTTTCGGTTTGCAGATATTGATAGTACTGACCTATTGAGAGCTGCACACACCTCTCACTGCACTCTCTCACTTGTGACTGAACACACAAGTTGCCACGTAGCTGTAGATAAGTCTAATCATAATCAGCTGACATGTCTTCCTACAGCTAATCAGTGGAATTTTGCATATTTCGAAGGTAAGCCGTGGAGAAAAAAAAACTGACGGCAATTTTGAAATCTGCATAAAAACCTAACTCAACAGAACATTTTTCTCAAAGTGTAATTGATTGATCTGAAAATAATTAAAAAATATTATATTTGAACAACAGATCTTCAAGAAATCCCACCTCTTTAATGGTTTCATGTTTTTCTTCCTTGTTCCTTTGAACTTCAGGTTTCTCCACAACTTTTGCCTTCTGCTCATTAGGCTGCTGCCGAACATCTAGTAATTTATCCTTTTCTTTTTTTCTCTCCGTCTCAGACCTCTGGTTATGCTTCTCTCCAGGCACCGATTCAGCAGTAGAAGCATATGAATAATTTAAATTCAAGTCCTGTTGAGAATAATAAGACAGGAGGTGGTTGTTTTTTTTACATAATCATCCACAAACTACTCTCACAAGAATTTCATGTCATTCTCAAAATTATGATGAAGAGTAGACTAAGAAGAATAAGCATTATGTTGTTCAACAAAGATTAGCATTTATTCTTTTTCACTTAAGTTTATGTTGCTTCACAATGTGACACAAACAGAAATATAAGTTCTCCACAAACCTTTTGCTTCCAATCTTCTTTTTTATTCATCTTCACAAGACTTTCTTCTATATTTTTACCACTGCTATCATCACATCCAGGCACCTCAGCTTCATTTTCAGTTTTACCAGATACAGCAGATTCATTTGCTTCTGCATTACCGTCAATTTCTTCTTGATTTTCTGAAGAGTCCGACTTGCCTTGTTCTTCCTCCTGAAATTATATTATAAATAATCATGTTACCAATTCTTGCTGCCTGGATGTTAATTCCAGCAATATGAGTAAAACAAGACTTACAGGTAAAATGTCTTTAACTGCATTCTCCTTTTCAAGGCGCTTTTTCTCTTTTTTACGCTATTAACAGAAAGAAGAAAATGTGCTGTTAGCAGACAATTAAAAAACACCAACATTCAAATTTCATTTAAATCATAATTATGCCAACACTGACCATTTTCTTACGCTTGTTCTTCTCAGTTTTTTCCTTACGTCGTTCCTCTTCTTCCATTAGATCTTTTGCATGTTTTTCAGCCTCCTGAAAAAGGAATCTGTGTGTTAGTCGACGCTCAAGAAACTCCAAACACATTTGCTTTGCTCTTTATTAAGGATTAAAGATATAAAACAGAAATAACTTTTCACATAAAACAAAACAAAAGTATAATACCTCATCAGTGAGTTGTCTTATTCGTGGATGTGGTTCTAAAGGCCTTTGAGCAGCACTTGGTGGATAAATATGATCATTATCCTCATCCTCAGAATAAATTATGTCATTTTCCAGTTCTGTGTCAAGGCCTTTAAAAATATCTAAACCTTCAAGACATGACAAAAAAATACAAAAAAAAAAAGTTCCATTTACTTATTGTAATTCTTATTTGTTTCATCTTTTGTGGTGCTGAAATTCAATAATATCTATAATATAACAGTTGTATGTGCAGTAGCAGAGCAGTTAAATTCTCTCTAAAACAGATATTATAGCATTCCTCGTAGCTCTAAAAACAAGGATGACCCAAACAAGAGAACACCTAGAGGCGATGAAGCTGCAGATGTAACACATATTCACAGAAAAGAAAGGATCCACAGAGGGATGCAGGACTAAGAAGGCAGTACATTTGTGTTAATCTGATGACTGTCTGACATCCAACATCTCTGTAAATAAAGAAAATTAACTTTATGTACTTCTTCTTTAGTGAGTACTGGTTAACTAATCTTTTTCCTTCCAACGGTTGTAAATCCAATAATATTGGGTTGTGCCTTTTTTCCAGTTTTTTTTTCTCTCACTGTCACTTCAAAATAATGTGCAACAGCCTAATAAAAGCTTACCTAATAAGCCAGAAGCAAAGACGTCTAGGAAAGAGCCGCCAGGATGACGTCCACTTATTAAATCCACCATTGATTCCTGAAAGGAGAAAAGATCAACGACTTGAACATACCACATCATTTTGGACTATTATTATTACTATATTATTTAAAAAAAAAAAAAAAAAAAGATATCACAAAAATAACATTGATCAGTCTTATAGTGAAGGGATTTGAACTGCGATTTGCTCATCAAGTCAGGGTAAAGACACTGGTAAAGGCCAGCTGTAGGAGTGGGTTAGACTTTTATCTTTATCTTATCCATACTCTTATCAGTCTGGTTCTTCATGAATACACATTTTTTTCATTATTACTACTATGTACTTACTACTAAAAAAAGAATACATACAGAACAGGATTTTAATTAATATTAATATTAAAAATTTAACTAAATATAGTTTTTAGAGCATCAATACTAACATTTACCACAGCAGAAGTGGATGGAGGGGGTGAGATAATTTTGTGTAAAAATGTATCTTTACTGTGTCTTACTGGAAAAATGCTTAGACACTGTGCCTAAGTCTTATAATGATAGGAAAACCCCTTAATGAGCTACTGGTAATATACCAAAAGATACTGTATTTTTCAAGTCAGTCTATGAACACTGAAAGAGGTTTTGTTCACTGTAATCATTCCTCCTGTTCATACTGGCTGTTAAAAGATCCCTTCAAATGTGAATTCAAATGTCATGTGTGTTTTATTGTTGAGCTGCAGTAAATATATTAACAAAAGGACCTTTGTAACTAATAAGACTGTAACGTTGAAAGATATCTAACCGATTTGACTGGGGTGTCTGAAACTTCATATTAGCATCAGATAAACTTTTAAATACATTTTTGCACAGGACTGTGGATTTTCCCTCCATCACTTACACTGTAAGTTTATTATGAAGGGATCTTCTAATGGTCAGTATTAACAGGAGGAATAATTACAGTAAGAAAAACATATTTCAATGTTCATTTGGGCACCTGAGTGCATCAGAGAAGAGCTTTAAACTAACTTGACTGATGTGGATCAAGCTTACCTGGTAACTGGCAGCATCATAAATACATTACTGGACGTTACGTGCAAGAACATTAACTGGAAAACCTGTTGTGGCACAATAATAACACAATGTGTGTTTGAAGAGCTTGAATCATACTTACGTGTGCCTGCATTACTCTCGAGTTTTCTCGAAATCTATGTGGAGTGCCAACTGAAAGGTATTAAAAAGATAGGATACTGTTAAATGAATTATCAAACACGGGCCTTTAAAAAATCACCGCCGTCACTGGTCGTCAAACACCACCACGTTAGCTCAGGTTAGCTACTGAGCTAACTAGCGAAACATTAACCGAAATAACGTAGGTCAAACTCTTAAGTACAATTAAACTTAGAGACGAAGAATCTAGCAAAATGAACAAATGTAATCCTCTTCTTCATTCCTACCTTTCACGAGTTCTTTCTTTTTCGGCATTGTGTTAACTTATTTCCTTATACTGCTTTCCGGTGGCTGTGATTAACAATATGTGGCCGTGTTTTATTGAAAAATAAAATGTACAGTTACTGTGTGACAAGTGTCTCCTTTCCGGGTTTGAGCTGTGGACATTTTCGTGCCCTATATGTGATCTCTCAGGTTAAAACACGCCTACAAACTTCCTCTTCCTCCATTGATTATGTTTAGTTTTGATGCTACTGGGCGTATCACCCCCTCCACAGGATAAAACATGAATTACTTCCGCCACACTTCATGTTCTTGGACAATATACAATTTAAAAAAAACATACCACTTATTGCTATTTTTCTGTCCTCGCTGTCTATTAATTCATGTATAATCTCAACCCTTTCATGTAGAGTCAAGACACCACAGAGCTGAACTGTCAACGCTACCAGGAAACCTTATAATAGCTTTGCTCTTGTCTTGTTTTTTTGTTTTTTCTTTGATTTTTGTATTATTATTAATCTAATGATTGTACTGTTGTTCCTCCAACTTTAACTTTTTTGAACCGGATTGGTTTCAGCTCATTTTTTTTAACACTAGCAAGAATCATTTCAATAGACGATCTGTGTTTCAGTTCAAATCCCCTCTCGCGCCCTATCCCGCGTGAGTTCCGTTTTTTTCCCCTACATTTCCTAGCAACGGTCCTTGGATACCAGCAGGAGGAAGCGCGCTCGCGGCGGCGGTCAGCCAACAACAACATGGAACATCCAGAGGTAATTTGTATAGCTAACGATAACCTTTTTCCTACTGTGAAAATAACGTTTGTTTGACGTCATTCCAAACCAAACACACATGGGTAAACTCCACCAACGCTGGCCGTAGCCAATAGCTTGCTACATGCTAACTGCTTTGCTATGTTGTTAACTCGCTGATTTATCGGTCGACTAACAAATAGTTAACGTTACTGCTTTTAAACGTTAGATCGTTGTCAGGGAGAAAAATAACACATGTGTTGTTAATAATCTTAGTTGCACAGACGACTGACGGTTAGTCATGTGTTAGTTTACGTCAGCAAGAGCGAAGTCGTGTCTCTCGAACAAACAAATACTAACCTGTTGCACATCGCTAACATTTTAATGCTATACGTTTTAATTTCACCGAATTGATGGTATAACATTAGTGTTTAAATATGTAGATAATGTATCTCCTCGTGGAAAAGTAACTTAAAGAACTGCAAATACTAGTTCGATGCAGTTGACAGGTATTCAAGAGGTCTGCCAGTCGTCGCTCACTAACAGAGCCCTAAAAAGACTAGTTAATCCGCCCAAGATACAGGTGCAACAGTCAGGACAACAGCAAATAATAATAGTACTTCACCATACAATGCTATAAATGTACACCTTTTGTATATGGATCTTGAGTCTTTAAAGGTGCAAAAGAGCAGCAAACAGTATTGGATAAATGTTTATGTCCAGGTGAGCAGTCTGTTCCAGTTATTCACATGAATAGCTAAGTGGTCTCAGAGTTTTGGACCCTAATGTGTTAAGAAACCCGAGGCTTCAGCAACAAACAAGCCTCTTGTCCCAACACAGATTTTTTTTTTCAGGTTTAAGGGTACACAGCAGTTGCATATTGCACCAGGGGACAATAACAATGACCTACTTTGGTTCACAGACGGTGGTAGCGTCTCCTCGGTTGCCAGTACATGAAGATATGAGTCAATCCGCTGGGCAAACTATAAATCAACTGGGAACTCAAAGTCATCACAGTGGCAGTCAGGACCAGAGACAGTCCAGGATGACAGCAGTCGGCTGGGAGCTTCAGCAGCCAGCGGGAAACTCTTTGCAGCTAGGTATGAACATTTAATAAAAAGCTGACATTCGTTTTGTTTTTATAATGTTGAATATGATTAGGTGATGCAGAACAAGATTTGTCGTTGGCAATCCGTGGTTTTATAAAAGACAGTGTATTATCAATATTAAATAGTATCAGTATTTCATGATATTTGGTATGGAAATAATTCATCACATTGAATTTTCTCCTTTTTTTTCATTCATAAAGTTTGAAGGATCTATGCTTACGTTTTGAATTGCAAGGCTGCTTACGATGCCTGTGGATATAATTAAACCTTTTTTCACAATCAGAATTTCAGGACAGCAACCTGTCTCCAGCGCTCTCCCTCTTGCCTATAAACTCTGGAGTCGAACACAGTTCCTCTGAATATTCTTTATTCCAACAAAGTGAGATGGAATTTGCTCCTTTAAGGTACAAATAAATCCATTGGTTCTGTGGGCATATATTTCTACAAAATTTAAATTTTCAGAAATTGATATTCAGTTTTTTTGTTTACTTTTTCAAGGGCATACCCTGACATTTCCATGGCATCGGAGAGGTTTCACTTTCCACCCCAGGATTGCACCACTCAGGCCTCTGATCGTGGCTCATTGTCCCAACATCCTTTGGCCCAAGCAACCATCCTATCTGAAGAAGGAGCCAGTAGCATCTTCACTCTCTCTCAGCTTAGTTTGTCACCACAGGACAAAGAAGAAATGGGTCACTCCCCACTGATTACCACTGTTAATGACAGGCAGTGGGTACCATTCAGAGATGATGCAGGTAGCAAAGAGAAGGACTCAGAGACACTAACTGACCCTCCAGACAAGCCAGTGGGAGAGGCTCCTGGAGATGACACATTCTTTCTGAGTAAGGATGTCCCTGCCCAGCAACTTTTGGAGATCCTTCAGAGAGATGTTGGCATGCCAAGCTGCAGTAGTAGCGCTGCATCCTCCACCTCTGAGACCTCTGTAAAGATTGCTGCCTCTTTTGGCAGAGAAACTAAAACCAACAAAGTTAGCAAAACAACCACTGACCTCGGCACCGTTAGAAGAGAAGGTCCTCCAGGTGAAGCTTCTCTTCCTCAGCAGCAAACACAAAAACCTGACCAAGCAGAAACACGGTTATCTGAGGTCTGTAACATCACCATGGGTTCCCGCAGCACCCAACCTGATGAGAGTAGTGAAGTGTTACACAGAGAGCTGCTGTCTGAGACAGAGAGGGGAAACAGCCATGAAGCTCAATTTAAAGGGCAACCACTGAAAACTGCTGCACTGCATGGTGAATCTCTCACACCAACACCATATCCCACAGAGATGTCTGAGGGTAAGCCAAGTGGGATTAGAACAAATATGGGCAATGTGCCATGGACAGGAGCGTTTTCCACAGGTGTGGAACGGGTTCATAGAGGTCAAGACCTGTGGTCTTCTGGTAACCAAACAGGGATTGATGGGTCCTACCTGGGTTTCCTTCCACAGTCCCAGTCCACCCCAGGGATTTTTAAGGCACCTCATAAATCCAGCGTGAAGGCTACATCGGGGCAACTTTATACTATAGAATCCAACAAAGAGAGCTTGTATCAATCAAGCACTGGTATCTCTTCACAGCCAGTTGTTCCTGTGGCTGATACCCCTCCCGCCAGCACAGCAGATCAGTGTCAAGATGAAACCACCTCTGCAAAAGTCCAGTCTCTCCCATGTCTCAACTATATGCAGAAAGTAGACGCTTGGAGGGAAAATCAGGGTTCAGGCAAGACATCACTGTTCGATAGCTTGGCTCTGCAAGGATTTTCTGGCATCTCTCCTAAGAAGAAAGCCTACGATGCAATATCAGACTCCTTGAATCGCATCCTGAGTCAGCAGGCAAGGAGTTTACATCAGCCTCCTGTTTCAAGCACTGCCAACCAAAATGTCACACAGAGTTCTTCCACAGTTCAGTCTGGCTCTTCTTCTCCAAGAAGAGGGGAGGCAGTTGGCAGTGCACCTACTGACAGGGATAATACTGGGTCTGCAGCTCAACCTTCTGCTTCCCCCTTTGGCAGGTCACAGTCCCACTCTTCTGTCAGCACAGTCATGTCAGTCCAGAAAGATCACCAAACGGAGAGGGCTGCAGGAAAAGAGAAGAGTCAGACTCCGGATAATGTCGGTCAGCAGCCGAGCGCCACAGTTCAAACTCTGCCTCCTGTGAATCTCGGCCAATTCAGCGATGTTTCACTTGATACAGATTTGATGCTCTCAAGTTCCCAAGATAGCTGCAACAGTGGAATTAAATTAGGAACTTCCATTGGAGCGTCTTCTGTTGTCAGCCTAGAGGTTGATAATTATGCTCCTTACTGGACCTCAAAATTATCCACACCACCACCTCTGCCCAAACCTCGAGAGCTGAACATTGAAGAGCGAATTCCGGTAATTATAACGAACATAGCATTTCTTTAAAATAATATTTAAAATATGTTTAGGAATTGAATATTTATTATGTATGTGTGTATTATAGAGGCAGTTTCAGCAGTCTGCAATCTCGAAAGAGTTGGCATGCACAATTTTGTTGTTCTTAGGGGAAAGACATATATACATGTATTGAGACCAATTCTGACATGGTGTTCATTTGTCACTTGCAGTTGTATCTCCATAATCTTGGTATTGACCAGTCACCCTCAACAATCTTGACTCCGTTTGTGCCCAGAGGGCCCATCAGGGAGCCTGAATTCTCTCCCACTGATCTCTGTACAATTAAAGGATCAATTGGGACCCCAACCAAGAGCACTCAACCCTCTGAAGGTAAATAACAATAAAACCGACCTTCAAAGCACGAAAAAATAACTGATATTTGTTGAAGAAGCATGTAAGATTGAAAAATAAACACTGTTTTGATTTTGTTGTGTCAACCGACATGTAAAATTTGGCACCTTTTTTTCAAAAGGTGTCTACCAAATATTTTTTTTATTTATATATACATTTCATTACAATCTTAATATAATATTTTACAAAAAGATACATGGATCAACTTTTGTTAATTAACAAATGTATTACCCATAATGAAGCAGAGGTTAATTTAAAAAAAATACTCTCATTTTGTATTTTCAGTTGGCAGTCCCCATAAAGGAGAATTTTCCAGATGCAGCATTCTGTCAGTGGACTCCAGTGTGTCGATACCGTTTAGCCTGGACAGTCTTGGCCTAGCTGCATCCATTCCAGAGAAGACTAGGGCTTCTCCGTCATCAGATACAGCAGCTCTCCAGAGCAACCACAGACTAGCTCAATCTGATGAAGACTCCCTTTCCTCCACACTGCAAACCAGCCAGCAACGGCAGAGGGACAGCAGTTTAACCAGCAGCCAGAATACCATCCAGCTTGGAGCAAGGTTTGACTCCGACCTCTCATTAGCTACCAAGGCTACGAGCGTGGATAGAGACTTGGAGTCACCCTTGCAAGCAATCTGTGGCACAGAGCAAAGCGCAGAAGATTCTTTTGTTAGCGCCAAAGCCTTGAGGGAGATCCGTAAACTTCTCTCTCAGGCAGAGAACGTGGTATCTGGATGTTCAGCAGCCTCCTCCACCCCTGCAGTGCCCCGTCTGCTTTCTGATGATGACATATTCCTCTCACTGAGGAAGAAAACTGGTAGACTCCAGGATTTCTCGTTCTCCTCCTCCTCTACTGCTGGAGAGCCCAGAACTCAATCTCCCCTGCTATGGGCCAGATCCGCATCCGACTCCATGTTAACCTCAGAGAAACCAAGAGAAAGCTCTATTGGTCGAGAGAGTATGACCTTGTCAGGGCAACCTGGTTATTCATCCACAAAGGCTGTCATTACTGCGCCTGGTGCAGGAACATGTATAATGCCACAAAACAGCAGTGGTGGAGGTGCAGGATCATCCCAGGTGCTCTCCAAATCAGCTCGGCGGACAGAGCCTGAGGGCTGCAGTGCTGCTCCTCTAGACAACGCAGTCCCAATACAGCCGCCAGTGATCAAACCCTCACCAGCTGTGAGCACACAGCAGTCCTCTTCTACTCCTTCTACTCCTTCAGACACAGTCAGCACACCAGAGAAGGAAAATCTGGCCACACAGGGTGGTCCTGTAGAGAGTGGCTCCTCCTCACCCATCCTCGAGGACACTGATCAGGGAGTGATGAGCGATGGGAGCAGTGAGAGCTCGCTGGCAGTCAGAGTGGCCAAGTTACTGCAGAGTGAATCTCCATCCACCATGGTTTCTAGCACACCCAGTCTCACTGACCAAGAGGAGAGCAAAGCCAGAGGTACGAGGATTCACATGCTCTAAAACCTTTCACCACGTCCATTTTTGCAGCAGAATTCACCTCCTTATGGTGAAATACACATAGATAAACTGAATCTGCCTCGTTCCCCCAAAACAACCATATCAAGATCATAAGCATGCACATGCTTTGCACAACACTGCCTCACTGTGCCTCTGTGGCTTAAAACTACTCACTCATTGGCTGTGTATATTGACACTGTGTTAAATATATGTTGCAGAATGGATTAAGCTGAAGATATCAGGACAGCAGTGTGAGCCTCTGGAGTTGGACATAGAAGACAGAAAGCGGATTGAAGAGATAAAGAGAGAGCTGCTGTTAAGAAACCCCATAGAGGTATAACACTCACATACTTATCATTACACTTCACACACCAATCAGTCACAATTAGAAAAGCTTTATTTGTAGTTATTTACTGAATTGTACTACATTTATAAATTATGAACACTAACAATTTTTTGTTTATTTAAAGCATGTAAATATTTAAGATTTTCTTTTTGTCATTTTGATGTTTGCCTCCAATATCTGGACCGTGCAGGTCTTATTCTTGAGGTAACTGGTGTGTTGCAGGCTTGATGTGTCATTTAATGCATGTTAGACTTTTGGAAAAACTTGATTAACTGTTTCCAGTTATGGGTCCAATGCAATATTGTATTATGCAATTAAGTATTTTCTTTGCATCTTTGTGGTGGATGAATTAATTCACAGGATAATGGAAACTATGACCTTATCACAGTTTTAAACAGACCTCTCCTTTTTTTTGCTTCTCCATCCAGAGCCAGGGGAGCACTGATACAGAGAGCACTACAGCCTCCAGTCAGAGGGAACAGGAGCTGCCACGACCTACAGAGACATTTGTCACTTTCACCGATGCTAAAAAACAGGCGTCCGAGCAGCTGCAGCGTCTCAGCATAATCTCCTCTAACTCCAGCGTGCAGTTTCAAAATCCACCTCATCCAGATCTGGA
Source organism: Pampus argenteus (assembly GCA_036937835.1). Lineage (NCBI taxonomy): Eukaryota > Metazoa > Chordata > Actinopteri > Scombriformes > Stromateidae > Pampus > Pampus argenteus. The sequence goes on from CM072873.1 coordinate 13,469,213, forward strand.
GGCTCGTGTACGTGAGATTGCTGCCAGAGAAGGGGTAACTCTCCCAAGAACAAATGCTCAGGCCTTCACATCCATCACTATTGCCACTCGAAAGCGCTCCACCTCCCCTTCTCCCTCCACATCCCCTGTACCTGCCCTTAGTCCAACCCCAGAGCCTCTCCACCTGACTGAGCTCTCTACAGAAGCAGTCAAACACCCTGTGGGCAGGAAGTTTCCACCTACCCTGGATGAAGCAGATAAGACAATCAGGATACCAGCAACATTTGAAACAAGCAGTAGTCTCTACACCAGAAAACAAAACCTGACCACCCAGTCAGCCCCAGTGAATCAGAAAAGACAAGATGCTGTAGGAGGCCAGTACGAGGAACCTCCCTCGGCCACGCTGGGTTTAGATAGAGAGGATGTGAATGTGAATGGCGACAATACACAATCTTTTAAGCAAAATGATGAGTTATCGATCCAGGACTGCTCTATTTCTGGTGTTGCAGCTGAACAGACCACAATCTCATCCACCGTTGAATCCCCAGAAAGGACAGGTCACGTCTCACATGTTCATCTCACTCTTTCACCCAAAGCTACTGATCACAGCGTGGCCACTGCTGTCCATGACTCCACTCATGTGAATGCTCGTCTGGGGCTACCGCAAAAAGAGTTTGTCCCTCTCAGACACTCTCCTATAGCTACCAGCAGTCCAGACGAAGGTGTCGGTTTGTGTAGTCCACCAGAGTGGTACGAGATCAGAGCGCCAATAGGACCGCTGCGGCCTGAAAGAGCCGACACTTCCACCCTGTTCAAACCTGTGTCTCATAAAAGGACGACCTCCTCCTCCACACAATCCTTTACAGAGCAACACAGAGATGAAGTGTCACCAAAATCTTTAACCACTAAAACACCAGGTAGGCTTGTTTTTATATGCACTTAAATATACCATGTACTGTATTGTAGAACATCGTGTTTAAACTTATGCATATTACTGTATGAAAATAGCTCCCCAGATGAAATGGCATGGGTTGGACCAAATAGTAGGTGTAGCAGGGGCTCAGTTATTAAAAATATATCTGCAATTAAAGAGTAAACTCTCTTTTTTTTTTCACGATTGACTAATTTTTTTATTCTATAGAATTACAGAAATTAGGGAAACATTTCAATCACAAGAGCACAAGGTGTTGAATTTAAATTACTCCAGAAGTCCAAAGACATTCAGTTTACACAGATTATTTATTTTTTAAACAAAGACGTAAATAATCACATTTTAGAAAATGGTTTTAGTTGAAGATGATTTTATGTGCCTCATACTGCAGTGCCTGTCCTGTTGCCGTATAAGCCTTGTGGCAGTGAGGAGCTCTTTTACGTCCCTCAGACCAAAGCTGATGTCTCCTCTACCAACCCTTCTGACACCACCATGGAAAGCTCCCACACAGGTACGTTTGAATCTCACACAAATCTATCAACATGATGTTTTGTTTTTTTTGTTTGTTTTACATTTTAGTAGACAAGTAGACAAAATTCCTGGCATCACGCAACCAAAACTTGACAAGAATTGCATTGCATGCATGTGTGTTTTCTTCTGAAAATATATGTAAGAATTGCTTAACTGACTCAAATCCAACACAGCAAATAATACAAATCAGAATGAAGGAGTTTAACAGAGAGCAGAGTAGTAATTTCTATCCTTGATGAATGATGAGGCTCTGCTCCTATTTCCCCTGTGTCTGTATGGGTAGCAGCTGGTCCTTTGTAACGTACACCAGGCAGTGCATTTATTATTCATGTTCAGGGGCTGAGCGAGACAAAGGCAGAGAAGGGGGCCCAACAGAGAGATGCAGAGAGGAGAGTTTTACAATCCATGTCTGGATATTTTCTGCTTCTTTCTGTCTAAAAATGTTCTCTCAGCTATTACGGTAGGTCTAACACTCACCGTGTGGTAACAAACCACTATTGATTTCTCACAGGCTCAGATGACGCTGTGCCTCCACCTTTCAGCAGTGAGGTCCTTGGACACCAAGACCCAGGGTTGGACCGCGGCGTCACCATCAGACACACAGAGGGCATCTACAGCAAGAGGTTGAAAACAGCCACTTTTAAAATGCAAGAACGCAGACACAGAGGTGAGCTGAACATATGAACTGTATAGTTACTCCCTTTTTATTTATTTGGCTATGACATAAAATGTTGAGTATTAAGTTCTATTGAATCAAGTGTATGCAATAAACATTTTAAATATATCTTATTCAAATTCAATATTAAAGAATGAGTGGTGATATTCCATATTTTGTGATTGGCAACAAACCTCCATGAAAAGACAAAAAATCAGCAAAGTATTCATCTTACAAAGTATTTTTTGTGTATCCACTGATGTACTTTTTTCTTCTTCCTCTGTGCAGCAGACCTCCATTGTTGCCAAAAAATGATTTAAAAACATATGAATGAGCCACTCATGCAAATTTCCTGCTGCTGGAAATACTAAGTAGTAGTGCAGAAAATTCACAAATGAAGATAGTCACCAATTCTCCTATTTGCATAACACGTGCAAAATGAAAAATGGAACTATACATTTGAGCTGGTTTTAAAAAAAGTTGACACTAAGAAAAAAACATATTTCAAGCTTTATCTTTATCATTATGTCTCTCTCCTCATCACAGATGGAAGCTCACAGACGAGTGTAATTGCACCTACAAAACCACCTTCTCAGGTTTCTGTTGCCTTTACCAGAGTCCCTTTATCGAGCAACCAAGTAGACTCCAGCACCACGAGAGACCGGGGCACCAGTCCAGTCCAGTTTCTTAATTATGATCAACCAGAGACAAGAGGTGTGACATTTCAGGCAGCTCATGTGGAGATGGACCAAAGCAAGACAAGTCATCACTGGGGCCAAAGGTCTGTCCCCCAAACGGGAGCGGAGCAAGATCAGGAGAGGAGTGACTCTGACCTCCATCAGCAGAGCAGCAGCACTCTGGATCAGCTGTGGCGCAGTTTCTGTGAGCGGTGGAGTGTGGAGGAGTCCCGTCCGACCAGTGACAGAGAGGCATCGCTGCTGGAGAGGCTAGAGCGCCTGTCCCGTCTTATTCACAGCACCCGGGATACTAACACGTCTGAGATGGAGATGGAGGCGTATCGTCATCCAGAACAAAAGCAAGGACGGAGAGGACAGGAGCCTACGCTGATGAGCAAAAAGAGGCAGGATATTGGAGAACTTAGGAGGAGCGTATGTGGTGAGTCCAGAGAAGTGGAGGGACACGCCAGTAGAAATGTTCGTCATCAGGCCTGGACACAGAGGTGGCAGGTAGAGGAAACTCCTCAACCTACAGAAGAAGACAGCTGTGCCTCCCACACCTCCAGCTTCTCCCACAAATCCTCCCAGAGTCAGCACCTCTGTCCTGCAGACAGAGATGAGTCAGAGTCCATATCCACCGTGTCTGGCTCCATGTCCACCGTGGACACAGCCCGGCTGATTCGAGCCTTCGGCGTCCATAGAGTCCAGCACGTGAAGACGAGCTCCAGCCTCAGTAAACTGTACAGCACCATCGACAAGCAGAAAGAAGGGAGGGAGCAGAGGAAAGGGAGAAACAAAAATCCACCTCACATCTTCACACCGATAGAGACCAACGGCACTGACGATTCAACAGTATGTTATTGTCCATTCTATATATCGAGTATAACAACATGTCCAGTAAACAAAGCTCCTTCTATCATTCAAACCCCTTTAAGGTTTATGGATTTGAGAAAATAAAATAAGTTCTTTAAAAGGTAAAACTTGGATAGTGTTTGCAATACTGTTTTCTTAAAAACATAGCGCTAAAATGAATCAGTACGTACCTTTTTTCTTTCCAAGGATGAGCACTTCCTACTTTAAGAAAAACTTTGTCATTATCTAAAAAAAACGTAGCCTTTATGTTATTAACTGTGTGGTTTCAAGCTGGAAAATATGCCAAACTTGAGCTGCACAAACTTTTCATATCAACTGATAACTACAGGTATCGAAATGAATCTAAATTGTGACGTCGCTGTGTTGGTCTGCAGGTCGCTGCAGATTCCTCGTCGTCAACCAGCACTTATACCTTCCCATCACACCACGGCCCCTCCACGTCTCTGGCAGCCAAGAAGACTGTTAAACTGGTCAACAAAGGCATCCAGGCAGGTCAGTCACACAGATACTCAGATTCAAGAGTGTCTGTTAAAATTATGTATAACAGTTTTTAACCCATCACATATAATGTAAAAGTCTTTCCAAAACTGTTAACAGGATGAATCAACTGTTGAAATTTGTTCAGTATTCCTTATGAAAAGATTAGAAAGGGTCAATTTATTTATCTCAAACCTTGTTATTAAAAACTAATCAATGAGCTTTATTTTTGCTATAGTGAAAAATGAAGCACAAAATTATTTAAATTGTTCTTCTTTCTTCTTCTTCAGGTGACCTGGAGATTGTTAGTAATGGGACTCGACGCCACACCAGAGATGTTGGAACCATATTCCCCTCACCCGGTGAAGCCACAGCTTTCAGGCAGATCTCATCTTCTTCATCCAGCACAGAGAGAGGAAGACGAGAACAGAGGAGCCCCTCCAACAAGACTCCAGGCTTACAAAAGCAGAGAAAGACCAAAAGAAGCCCATCAAAGCTTTATCCTGAAGGTACGTCAAACTATAAATGAGGTGACTCTGATCTTATATGTCACACAAACTAATGTTCAATACATCAGCTGGTGTGAATTTCCTATCTCGGTCCCTTCCAGGTGTTACATGGTTCATCTCTGCTAATGATCTGAGAGCAGAGGCGAGGAAGGAGAACCGGCCAGAGGAAGAAGAATCGTCTTGGAGGCCGAGCACAGCCTGGTTTGAGCCACACAGCAGAATCTCTCCATGGAGAGAACCACTCAGACAGAGACACGTCCACGAGTACACAAACAAACCGCCCGCTTTTACACATCATGCCGAATCTAGTTCACATCCTACATCCAAAATAACATCCTCTGGTCTGACACGCATCACTCTCCAGGTTGGTTACATTTTATTTGTGTGTTTAAGAAGTGATTGACTCTGTTTGATGGATGGTGTTGTTTGTCATTTTCAAGATTTGTAATTGTACACATGCTTAGAAGAGTCAATAAATATTGGGCATCTATTCTTTATTGAAGATTTAAATTTTATATTCATGAATCAAAAAATGCCTCTTTTTAAAAAAAAATTGTCTTATTGTTATTTAGAGCTGCAACAATTAGTTGGTTAGTTGCAGAAAATGAATTGCTTTTAAAACTATTTTTCAGAATAATAAATCATTTTTAAAATCCCTTGTTCTAGTGTTTTTAAATGCAGTTTCACATTTAATCATATAAATAACAATAAAAATGAGCATTAGTTGCAGTTCTATCAAAGTACACATATGTGAATTTGTTTTTTTTTGTTTTTTTAGGAAAAATAACTTACTTTTTCCCTTCAATACTACAGGAGGCTCTGGAGATGCGTCGTCCGGAGTTCATCTCGCGCTCTATGCAGAGGGTGAAGCGCTTGACTCTGCAGGTGGAGGAGAGGAAGCTGCAGACCTTCAGCAGAGAGAGAAACCAGCTCTTCGACTGGTCCAGCGGCCAAGAGAGGCTCCTGAAACCTGCAGGTACTCGACAACAAACACCACAAGAGAAAAGTCCTGCAGATAGAAATGTGTTTTAGTGCAGAGTTAGTGTTAACCTTGGTGCTGCTGATGCTCTGCTCATACAACACATCCTGTAACTCAGTTCATTGTTTCTTCACACAGTAAAGCTCTCAACTGTGAAGATGAGTAAAAGGTTTTTATTACTTATTCGTATTTTATTTCTGTGAAGGCACTGCTCTGATCAGGAGAGCTGTTCCCAGGAAGGAGATGATCCAGAGGTCCAAACAGTAAGCTTTTCTTTTGCTATTCCGGTGAAAATATTTCCAGGACTGCAACTAGTGATTATTTTTAATTATTGATAAATCTGCCAGTTATTTTCTCAAATAATTGTGTGGTCTATAAAATGTCAGAGAGTTTTTTTTAGTCTTTTCTCCAAAACCCAAAGATATTCAGTTTACTATAAAGACAAAGAAAAACATCAAATGGTTTTTCGATTATCAAAATTCATTCAAAATTCATTTAAATTGCCATTGATCTAAATCTTAATAATTCTGTAAAGATATGATTTTAACATCTTATTGCTGTGAAAACCAATTAATGATATTGTTTCCTATTTTATATTAAGGTGGAGGCAGAAATCTGATATTACTGATACTCTAAAAACCTGAGCAAATAAAACCAATAAAGGCTAGATGTAGTAAAAGTTTTGTCTTTTTTGTTTTGTTTTTGTCAACTGAACCCTCAAGTGTCTTAAAATCCATTAATAGTTTCGGGACACAGATGTTGTAGACATCAACACTTTGCCTGAACACGTCTCTCTTTCAGGATCTATGATAATCTGCCGGAGGTACAGAGGAAGAAAGAGGAGGAAAGAAGAAAAGCAGAGTATCAATCGTACCGGCTGAACGCACAACTCTACAACAAGGTACAACCAACACAAACAACTTCACCGATTCACATGTAAATGGTTCTAAAATGAATCAGTCTCACAAAAAAATAAATCAGATTTGTTTTACGCACTAAAGACAAGTTTTCAAATTCAAATTCAGACATTTTGACCAGAATCAGTGAAAATACTTGAGTACATTTTTATGTCAAGTATTTTTCTTGGTATATACACAGCAGGCTGAAGACAAACTGAGAAGTAAATTAATGAACATACTGCTTCTTGTCTTTCAGAGAATCACGAACCATGTCCTGGGCAGAAGAACGCCGTGGCAGTGATTAAACAAACTTTTTACTGTAGATAAAATCAGTGGTGATTTTTTTTTTTTTTATTTATTTGAAAACTACCTACTTTAACAAAAAATCAGATTTAATTTATTTGCGACAATCTTTTTTTAGTTATTTTAAAAATTATGTAGAAAAGTAGAATTCTACTCATAAAATAAATAAAGTAGCATCACTGGTATTTTTGACTTTTTCTACTTACAGACCAGTTGGATGTTTTAATACGTTTTAATACAAAATGTGATTTCATGTAAAAGAATAAACAGTTTTTGCATTTTTTTTTCATTATTCTTTAACTTTTTGAGTCAATGTTTTGATTGAAGGCAGACAAGGTGGGACAAAGATACACTGGCTTTAATGTCTTTATTGATCAGTTATCGGTTGTGCAAGAGCAGGAAGCCACACGAGGAAAAGTTAAGACGAGTTAGACAAGCTGCAGATTCAGTACATCAGCTGCTCTTTGAGAGAGCACAGAACCACAGTGAATAAATAAGAAATGAGATTATCTGCATTTATTCCTCCTAATATTATGTAGATGCACTATACCCATTAATTAAATTAATTACTAAATAAAAATGTTGTACCTCAATTGTATGTAAACATAAATATTCTAACAAATAAGTAAAACATTTAGCATTGATTAATAAACTAAAAGCCTTTTAAAATCAGCCATTGCAAAAGAGATAAAGAACAAAGATTCTTTGGCAAAGATGTAGTTTTGCTTTAAACGAGACTCAGGCTAAAAAAAATAAAATAAGGCAGGTGACCAATCTTTACCACAAGGCTCTCTGCAGGTTTAAGGCTCGGACAAGGTTTAAAGTCTACAGCAAAACAGGTGTTTCTGGATTTCATTGTAATTCAGTAAAATTACTAATACAACCAGTGTGTCATGTATACCAAGCATGTAAAAGTAGTAACTAACAATTTACACCACAAGTGTAATAAATACTAAATAATTTAAACCATATAATTCTTTATCTGACCAAAGTCAGGTTTTAAATAAACATAAAAATATGCAACATGCTTGAGGTTAATCAGTGTTCTGTGCAGCCAAACTACAGAGGTAAAAACACTAAATCCTGAACACATACTTTTGCTTGCATGTAACTTTATTGCTGCAATGTCAGTCTGAAGACTGATTGAATCTTTACAGCAATGAACTCACATCCAAGTAAGCACAGTGTGGATTTGTTCCCCTCTGTGGTTTCTTCTTACGATCCCGTCAAATACTTCTGTGCAAAAAAGTCTATTTGTTCAAACCACAGTAAAATGTCCTCTACTGTAAATGGACAAATCTTTTTTTTTTCATAATTTCATGAGCTTATAATCATTTTTCTCCTTTTAAACATTTACCGGTATAAAAAAGGAGCACACAACAATGAGACCTGATTAAAATAACAACACAGTCATGAACCTTCACCAGCTGTGTAGCGTTAATGGTAGTGCGCACAGTTTAACATAAAAACATACAGCAGAATCCAGTGTTTTGGCCCAATATGCTGCATTGACTGACAAACCACATTGTGCAGGTTCCACACCAGAGCCAAAGAGGAGTCGGAGCATACAGATTTCAAAGTGATCTTGAGAAAAAGACTGGCCTCAAACTACAGCCGTGACACAGATAAAAGTAGAATTTCCTGCAGGTTGTAATCTCAGCAGCAGGGATGTGAAATACAGATTTTCTCCAGTTTGACTTGTTTGGCTCTGGAGTGGAAACCAAGTGATCAAGCTAATGATTGTGTGGGTGTGTGTGTGTGAGTGTGTGTGGGCGGGTGTTGTGTTGGGGCAGCAGGTGGGGTTCAGGTCCGCAGCAGACTGTGCACTCTCTGGAGCTGCGACTGTGACAGGACGAGGCGGTGAACCTGCTCCTGACCACGGGAACACGGCACCATGACACGACCCACCAGCACTGTGTCGCCCTGCTTCTCCTCCTTCGCCTAAGCACAGAAATATTATTGTTGTTATTATTATTATTATTATTATATTGTGCAACATTAGATCTGCCAAGAGATGTTTGTAGTCCTACTACTACTAGTAATCTACTGGCCAAAGACTAAAACATGGTGGATCTGTCTCATCATGAAAAAATTCAAACAGAAAGGGTTTATTTTTATTGAAAAACAGCCTACTGACTGGAGTTTTTCAGAGTCACCACCATGCAATAGGCACCTTCATACACACCTATGCATCCCCCAAGAAAAGTAAACTACTGTAAGCGAGGAGCTTTATGACAACGTGTCATCCGTGGCGTTCTTACTGTACCTTTACAAACGAGTTTGAAGGAAATGTGGCGAAGTCAGACGAGGCTCGAGCTCCTGGTTGCTGGTTGACGACGTGCTCTGCCACTTCGCCCTGACAGGAAGGGAAACAGTAGAGATGTGAAGACAGATATTATACTGCAGTAATGTGAGCTGCTACTATATTTTATCATTTGTACTGTTTGGTAGATTTTGGCTGGACAGTCAGAGGACAATGTTTACAGAGCTTTCAGTGAGAAAATCAACCTGAAACTATAAAATCCTCAGTAGAAATTACAGGCTTGTGTGCGTGTGTGCGTGCGTGTGTGTGTGTGTGTGTGTGTGCGTGTGTGCGTGCGTGTGTACCTTCAGTCTCTCCAGAGTGTCACTTAATGACTGTAATCTAGCTGTCTGTTCCAGGAGTTGAGCACTGGGTGTCACTGCAATACAAAAAGTCCTTTCAAACAAAGACCTGCTGTCTGGCTGCCAATTCATAAATCAGTACCATGAATGTATTTTTAGTAATGAAAACTTTCTTACTGCTTCTAATTGATAACTTGGTTACTCAGCTGTTACAGTGAGGTACTCGCCCTACACTACACTCACGTACCTGGAGATTTCCCAGTAATGTCCACCACTTTGACGTTGGCACTCATCTGCAGCAGAGTCTCCAGCAGCTGGTCGGTCTTGCGGTAGAGGGCGCTAGAGATCACTTCTGGTCGGCCTCCATCTCTGGAGGGAAGTTTGGTGACGTGGAGGGGAGGCAGAGACGCCAGCTGAGAGCGCATCTTCTCAGCCTGAGACGTTAGACAAGACATTACTGCAGTCAATAAGTATTAACTTGAACGTAACAGTTAATAATAGTCAGTTTCTCCTCGTCACAGATGTGTACAATGAACCACATGTTGAGGCTCTGGAGACATGATTCGTACCTTTAACCTATTGTTGTCATTTTTCAGGTGTTTGATGCAGAGTCTCTGTGCTTCTATCTGCTGAGTCAGCAGGGGAGAGTCGATCACCTGGACACCTGAAGCTGAACCCACACCGGGCATCAAGTTCACTGTGGACGAGGGAAGAGGTATTCAAACCAAGCGCCGGCAGGCTGACTGCTAATAATGTCCAACTGTCCAGTTCAAAACACAAACACTATGTTTTTTACTTTTAGAATAATTCATTAGTGATTTGTAAACGTCTAAACATCATTGTTTAGTTTTTCATTCTTCCTTTGCTCTAATTATGAGGAATTACAGCCAACATGTTTTATCAAAAAGATCCATTGCACCCATATAGAATATATATATATATATATATATATATATATATATATATATATATATATATTGATACACACACAATAAAATAGAAGCATGCATGTGTATTTAACTGCCATTAAACCACAATTAAAACAAATCTCATTTTTATTGTTAGTTATTTTGAGACAAAAATGAGCATGCAGCATCATCGACTGATGTCAGTACAAGCAGGTAGATACCTTTTTGTTCCTCTGTGGATAAAGCAGGTAAAATATGAGAGATTAAAGGGAGAAAATCAGGAAGGATAAAGTCAGTGGTTGTGAATGAGGAGTCCAAAGATGAATTAAAGAGCAGTTGAAGTGAAGAACAAACAGACAAAATATTCTCCTGATCATTATTGTTGATGTCTATCCGCATGCATGTGTAGCTATGTGGCGTCTTTAGTGTGTTTATTGTGTTAATGGTTAACGTAGTTTTCCATGACTCACCTCCTGCTACTCCTGTGACGATGGAAGCTATTCCTGACGGGCCAGTTCCTCTCAGCCCATCGATGGTCATCTTTGATTGGCTGTTGATGCGCTGCTTCAGCTCCGCCTTCTCCGACTCTAGCTGGTCGATATCAGCCTGCAGAGCGTCCATCGTCTCCTCAAACTCCCTGCAGAGGACAAGACATCACATACATGTAAACCTGACTGAGACCAAGTCCGACAGCTGAACTCATTGTGTTTGAATCTGCAGTCTGACATCCTTCTTACTTCTCTTTCTTCTTCAGCAGAGTCTGGGCCTCGTCCAGCCGGGTCTGGATCTTCTCAACACGTTCATCTGCGTCTTTAGATGAACTGTCCAGCTTCTTCTCCAGCAGACTGAGGCGGACGTTTGCTTCGCTCAGTTCTTCTCCCTGAAAGCATAACAGCAGCATGTTGTGACTTTAAGTTGAATATGAATTGATAGTAATTACTCCGACTATGTTTAATGGTTTTTATTCCCAGTAAATTTGCCATATCTGTCTGCAGGTGTGTTTCTCTACCTTGATCTTGAGAGACTTCTTCAGCTCTTTAATGACCGTCTCTCTGTCCTCCAGCTTCATACCCAAACCTTCTGCGTCAGTGATTTCTGCTCGAAGGGCCGCGGCACGCACGTCCACAGGTGGCGGGTTCTGATAGACAAGAAACAAATTATATTCTGATTATATTCTAATAAAACTAACTGAACTAAAAATCATGTCAGGGAGAAGTCAACTACCAAAGTAGTTTAACCTGCTCAGTAATTCTCTCATTCACACTGGGTTACCTTGTTTTGAGGTCTCTCTGAGTCATACTCGCCCTCCTGCATGGCGGTGGCCATCTTGTTCATGGTTGCTATGACAATACCACAGGACTGTCGCAGATACTCGTAGGGGTTTGCACCCTGCGATCCATAAATCTTAAAAGGACAGCATGATAACAACATCAGATCAGGTAACAAAGTTTATTTGATACTCATTTAAGACTCATTTCTAATGCAGATGAAATGTTTGAGACAAGAGGAGTTTTAACATACCTGTTCTCCTGCCTTGAACGCCACATCTTCCAGTTTGACGGCTGACAGCCCCTCCTGTTCACCAAGAGGTGACATCATCTGGGCTCCGGCTGCCGCCACCTCCTGCAGCACCGCCACCACCCAGGTCAGGTGTTTCCTACAGTCTGAGAGGGTGTCTGACACCTGCGGGGCAAAAGTTGAATATACGTATGTTATCACAAAAACTCATTCAACTCCTTAGAGTAAATACGTTATTATAATGCTGTTACCTGCTCTCCGAAGTTCAGTGCTGTTGGGATGCCGGGCGCGTCGGTTCCTGGCATTCTGCGACGGATCTTCTTGCAGAACTGACGGATGTCGCTGCAGGATGTCTCGAGGTCCTTCAGCAGCACGGCCAGGTCGGCCTTCTCCTGACCCGCATGCAGGAATGCCCGCAGACGGCCGACTTCAACAGCCATGCAGTCCAACGCACTCTGAGTAAACTGCACATGAATGATAGTCACAATATTTATAACCGTATTAACACACAAGCTGACTGAGATCAAAAGAAAGAAGACACGGTCCAACTCAAAGTTTGCATTTAAGAGATGTGTTGTTTCATCGTCTACAGATTCCTCTCAGACGTATGTTTGTACTCACTCTGATGTGATCGGCGAGCTGCATGGTGCAGTCCTCGTCCTGATCTGCCAGATGGATACTGTATAGGTGCTGAAGAAATATATAGTATATGAGATTGTATATCCCAAAGGATACAACATAATAGAACAAGTTCATTGCTTGATACAAGCTGAAAGTTAATGACGACTCTTATAGACAAACAGTCTTGTCCATCTGATAAATAACAGAACAGTGAACTGTGGATGAAATTGAACATATTAATTTATTATACAAAATTTTGCCTCCAGCTTTAAAATAAATGACAAATGAAGATACTATTGAAGAGAATAATTGGTTGGATAGCAATTACTACAGTATATTTAGTTTATAGTTTTTAAAATATGATGTGGAGCAAAAACAGGAACCTTTTCTTTATTTCCTTTTACCTGGAACAACAGCCGCTTTGTATCATCTAATATTTCCAAACCATGTGTGAGTATACATACTGTATATACAATATATACACTGTATATACCTGATAGTACTTGATGGCCTTGGTGAGCGGCTCCACGTTGACGGTCTCATCTAGCTGGTCTTTGTGCAGCAAGTCGATGAGGAAGTCCAGGGAACGTTCGTGGACGCTCATCTCCGGATACAGAGAGCCGATCTTCTTATAGACGTCCACGCTGCACTGAGCCAGAGCTCTGACACACAAACACACACACACACAAACGTGAGATTTGTTTGAATCTATACACTACGTATCAACATGAGTTACATGAGGGAAAGTGTCGGATTTATATATTAAACTGAGCTAAATGTCAACTGCACCAGAGGAAAATGAAGCACGAATATGTTTACGAGACAAAATGCAAAAGTGCAAACTAAGCAGAGATAAACAGTCAAGCCATTTTTCAGTGCTAAAACTCTCTTCTGTGTACATCTTTGATTTAGGATGTTGTGAAACATACTGCTCGTATTTGTGAAGCGTGGCCTGCAGGAGACTGAGCGAGTAGACAAGGCCGCCTGCGAAGCTCAGCTGCTCCCCCACGGCTCCCTTCAGCCCCGTTCTTTCCACGCAGTTCTCGTTCAGGTCAAACTTCTCCTGGGCCTGTTTGCTGATCAGCTCAGCCTGCAGACACACACACAGCCAAGAAGAGATAGTAAAAACCCAGACAGAAAAAACACACTGAATGAGACCAGAGACTCTTTTTATTGACCACTTCTCAGAAGTATTGGCATCTTGTACTTTATGATGCATTTCAGTGTTTTTATATTTCAGTGTAATGAAGAAACAGTAGTTTTTACTTGGACTCATTTTAATTTGTATGAGATTGAGGCACAACAAAACATTCGTAAAAGCTAAAAATCTTTGCATCAACTATGCAAAAATCTACATAATTGCTTTCATTGTCATCCCTCCTCTTCATCTCAGTCTGTCTTGCTGGACACCATGTGTTCATGGAAGTGTGATTGTTTAGCATCCAGTGTGTTGTGTTTACCTTGCAGATAAGTCTGGGCATGAGCAGGAGCACCAAGATGCAGTCGTGGTCTCCGCCGTGACGGAGGAAGGACTCCGGCATGAAAGAGGTCAGGAGAGAAACGTGTCTGTTGGCCTGACCCACCTCCATCTTCCTCAGCTCCATCTCGATAGCCTGGACACACACACACACGCAAAAGAAAAAAAACACAATTTACAGCTAATAGATCATGTAAACTCTGTTGTCATACATCCAAAAGAAAGCAAAAACCACAAGTGATAAAAAGGGACATTCAGGATGACAGTGAGAACCATTTTATGTTATCACACTGCTCAGGACTTAATATCCAGACTAAAAAGCTTCTGACCTTGGCGTAGGCCTTCGTCTCAGCAAACTTAATCTTGAAATCAAACATTTCAGCTGGCGGCTGCTGCTGCAGCTCTGCAGAGGCTTCCTGCTGGCTGGTCAGCTCTCTGTTCACCTCCTGTAGCAGAAAACAAAAGAAGAATCAAGATGGAAACATGCAATAATGTGCTAAATATGCTACAGCTACATAACAGGAGGAACTGTTTGTACCTGCAGGTGAGCTGTGAGCTCGCGGTACTTCTTGATGGTCTGCTGGTAGTCAGCTACAGTCTCTTGTGCAGCTTCCACTCGTTTCTCAGACTCTCGGACTCTCGCCGCGCCCAGATCCAGCATCTCCCTCAGTTCCAGCTCCGTCTCTCTGGCGTTCTCCTGCAGCTCGTCGTTCATCTCGTTGATGGCTTCCTGCAATGTGGGAACAGTGACCAAAAAACAAAGTCAAACTGGAACTGGAATCCGTTAAAAAACATGATTTCAACTACACAGTGTATTTCGATTATTGTAACTTTTTTCTTTTAACTGTGACAGTGACCATCCATACAGGTCTCAGCTGCAGGCTCATTTGTTCTGATCAAGGTCAGTGGATAACAGAGGAAATAGTAACTCAGCAATGACTGCAGTGGTAGCAAACACCAGAGGGCGTTACATACATATATAATGTCTTTGGCCAATATCAATAATGAAATGACTCAGCAAACAGTGGCACTTTAATTTTCTCTGACATCAGCCCTATAGAAAACAATTTAGTGGGAATTTTATTTGTCTACAACGTAAATCTTTTCAGATTTAATTGTATTCTTTGTGTTTCTTTACTGTAATCTGATATTAGCTCTGTCTGTAGTTTTTGCAGAGGATGTGTCAAAGATGGTCTGTGTGTGTGTGTCTTCACAGTGAGACGAATGTTCTTCACTCACCAGGTCAGTGACTGTCTCTCTCATCTCTCTGACTTTCTCCTCCAGGTCCAGATTTCTCTCAGTTAGAGTCTCAACCATCTCCTCTGCACCTAAAGCTGCATCCACCTGAAACAGTGAGCACATCATCATCAGAAATGGCCAAACAAAAACTGCTGTAAAGACGCTGAGTCTGTTGGCCTGCAGAGCATCAAGAAGGTGATTAAACACAGAAACTCTGACCTGTTCTTTCAGCTCGTCGATGGTCTTTTCTGCCACCGTCATCTCTTCCTGCAGTTTTTCTTTCTGGCTCCTCAAAGCATCCAATTCCACATTCTTCTTCTCCATCTGCTTCTGCAACTTCACATGTTCCTGTTTCTCCGATGCAGACAGGTCACGCATCCTGACACGCAGATAGAACAGTCCATTAACATCATACAGTATAGCTCGAAGCTTACCTGGTACATCAGCTGTCCTGGGCCAGGCCTTTGTTGGATTTCTCTAGAACATTCCTGTCTTTCTTTACTGTTAATCTTTTAATGAAAGTCAAATGAGACTTAAATACATGTCAACAAACCCACCTGACCAGTGCTTCCTTCAGTCTTCCATTCTGCTCCTCCAGCTGTTTGACATGGTAACTCGAGGCAGCTCCATCCGAACCTGAGAGAAACCCAAAAAGATGACTGACTTTGTTTATATGTGTTGCAGAGTACAGCTGCATATGTGGCACCAGAGGGAGCTGCATGGAATCGGATAAATTGTGGTAAACCTGGGGTTTGAAAATGAAAATAAATCTAGGAGTGTGTTGCAGCTTTTATTACATTTTATTTTATTCCTTTTTCTTTGTTTTCTTTGTACCTTTCTCCTCAATCTCGTGCTTGAGGATCTCCAGGTCCATGGTGAGCTCGTCTACTTTCTCCTTCATGGAGTCAACTTCCAGCTGCAAAGACTCCGCCCGCTCCTCAGCCATCTCCTTATCCAGTGTGGCCATCTCAATGGCATCTGCAGTGTCTGACATCTCCTCCATGTATCGCTCCTTGGCCTCCTGGGCTTCTTTGGCCTCCTACACAGAGAGAGAAATTCAATTATGTACAAATGGGCCATCATTCTGCCTTGTCTTCTTCTTCTTCTCCTCCTTTTGGCTTTTCCCTTCAGGGATCACCACAGTGAATCAGTTGCCTCTTTGGTCTTCCTCTAGACCTTCTGCCTGGCAGTTCAAAACTCTATCCTGGTCACTTTCAAAAAGATCCTCAGCATCTTCTGCAAATTAATTTCAGCTAGACCATTTTTACCACATTTAACCATGCCATCAATCAACCTTTACAACCTACACAACCACTCAAAAATATGTAAACACTCTTTACCCTTTTAGCCTCTTTGAGTTGTTTCTGCAGTTCGGCCTGCTGCTCCTGCATCTTGGTCTTCCACTCCTGCAGCTGCTCAAGTTGGATCTTGTGCTTCTCCAGCTCCTTTAGCTTGGCCTTGTCCTCCGTCCGCTTCATCTTCAAGGTCTCCAGCTTCTCCTCCAGGTCCTTCACCTGAGAACGCAGTGCCTCCTCCTCCTGGTCACAATAAAAAAGTGAAAGACACAAAAGGAGATGTCAACCTTACTACATTACGCTAGTTTTTTATTTTCACAGTAAATAATGAAAGTGGTGGATCAAGCTTTCAGTGGTAGCAGCACATTCATGTTTTTTGAGTTAGAAAGCTTTAATTATCACCTGTGGAGAAGAGAAAAGTCAGTGTTAAGACACACACATGCACACACTCTTTCCCAGGAAAGACACACGTGTGCTTATGTATATATAAAACCACCACACACATAATCACACAGTTCTCACTACTTTCACACACACACACACACACACACAGACACACACACACACACACACACATCAATTAAACACCAGCAGTCACAAAATGTTAGCGAGAGAAAAATAACACGTCAGTTTCGAGTGCAACCACATCACATCACACCACTGCACCTGTGTTTCCATGGTGACGTCCTCCTGAGGGGAGAAACACGAATCAGACAGATTATACCTGCCTCAAAATTAAACGCCAGATGACAGCTGACTTTCACAAAATGGTAAAGTGATAATCCCTAACATTTTCATACAAATTAACATACATTTTGCTGATTACCAAGAACACAGTAGAGATTCAAGCTTTCTGTGCAAGTCTGCACAGACAATGAGGCACCTTCACTGGTGCAAATCACCTGTTTAACTGACCATGTGGTCCAGCTATAAATCACCTTTTATTGTTTGGTTGGTCTAATGTTGGAGAGGCACCAAACTGGTAAATAACATCAGCTGAAGTGCAAACACTTCTTCCCCATCTCCAGTTCTCAGCCTAATTAAGATGAAACCTGTGATTTTAGAGAATCACTTTTATCTATTTAATCTCCAGGACAGGATAAGATGTTCAGAAAATTAACGGATGGATGGATTACATAATTAAAACATCTAGTGCTGTATTATGAAAACAATTTAATTTTGGTGGTGGTAATTATGGTTACACACAAATGACAGCAATACAAACTGACAGCTGTGTCAAAACGTCCCTATATGCTCACAGGAACAATAAAAAAAAGATTTCAAATCTGATTTAATTTGTGCACTTCAGTCAGTATGCCCCCTGAGTGGTCTTTGATGTTTTTGGCACATTGAGTGCTGCCTTACAAAACCGCAGTATCACGTGTTATTTACTATTCCTCATTACATGCATGTAATAATGGGCAAAAAATGAACAAACCTTTGACTTTGCTTTGTCATGTTATGCTGCTATAAGATGATACTGACCTTGCTGGGGGCGGGGGCCGGAGGGTTTCCAGGTGAGTGGAGGGTGGGGATGACGGGCGCAGCTAGAGGCGTCTGGGCGGGCGTGCTGGGCTCACTGCTGCTCATCTCACCAGCCGAGGCTGAGGCCGAGCCGGACACAGCCCCTTTCCCACCAGTGCCTGCAGTTCGACTGGGCTGCTGAGAGAATCAAGGAAAAAATAATGAGCAAAACATAACTAGATGTTTACAACAACAACAAAAGCAGACCCACAAGAAATTTTGATTAAAAAGATAATAGTTATGAAATTACACAAGTATGAGTGAATGTCTGATAATGTATACTAATGGTAGCCATAATGGAGGTCCTCCTTTCTTGGGTAAGAGCTGCTGTCAAAATAGTCATAGCATTTAATTTCTGTAAACTGTAAAATGTTTCAATTGCACTTTAGCTCACAATTATGTTCTTTATGGCTAGTTTTGTAGCTAACCAGTTTTTTTTAGGGTTGAGTGAGCTGTCGTCTCTCAAGCTACAGTTGGTACAACTCTGCAAACTAGGCCCAATAATTTAAGAGGTAACATTTAACTATTAATCACATAAAATTACCAAACTGACACACACCCTCACCATAACAATATGGTTTAGGTATGTCTCTTTTATTTCCTTCCATATTAAGTTATTAACATTTATTTGCAAATAGACAATCTTTTGTGGACCTCCACGATGGCGCCAGACCAGATTCGTGACATTATTACAAAACTGCAGTGGAAAACACTCAAAATTAAAAAGGAAATTATAAAGCAATAAAGCAATTGTTATGTTGAAACAGCTCTAATTAAAACAAACCAACGACAAAACTGAACAAAAGCAATAATAGGAACTTAACAGCTGTCTATAACAGAAAATCAAAGAGAGCAGGAGCAAAGAAAACAGACTCAGTGTTGACAGGATTCACTATTAGAGATGAAATTTACATGAGAAAAAGTCAAAATGGACTTCAAAAAATATATTGGTGCTATTAACCGCCATTTCTTTAATGAAAATTATGTATTGTTTCGAACATTCTTGGCAACACATTCACACTTACACACACACACAAACATACACACAAACTGCTGCATGAAGATAAATAACAATCACACACATAAATAATTCAAATTCAAATAATAGAAATGGGAAGTCCTGCAGACGTGACTGAAGAAGGGGCTCACCTTAGGCCTTCTGGCCGTGGTCTGAGGAACAGAGAAGAAAAAAAGAGGAGCAGGAGGAGTAAAGGTAGTAGGAAAGGTCAAAGGGCAACAGAAGAGGAGAGAAGGGAAGGAGGGAAGGGAAGAAAACAAACAGCCAGGGTTAGTGATCCATGCAAAGTTCATAGTAAATAGGAAATCACAGACAAAATGGCTTGATGAAACTGATATGACTGTAAACTCTCCCGACATGCTGCAACAAAAAAAGTGGTTTTTGTTTTTCTGAAAGTACCACAAACACAGATCCCTGCTTGACTGTTTTCTTTTTGCATCTCTCTTGTCCGCCAGTCTTCAGAGGCCTTGTCTCTTTCTGCCACGTGACCACAAACTCAGTAACAACAGGAGCACTGTGACTGGCACCATCACTGTGACCTCAATGACTGCATTGTGTCTCAGGGGGCACAGCAGATCCGGTTCATCTGGGTCCAGTTTTGTTGTACAGCACTCATACTATAGATAGAGCGAGGATAATAGCTTGTTATCCTGCAACATACCATGTTTCACACTAAATACCAAAAAGTGATAATAATAACCAAAAATATTGCAAGCAAACTGTCTAAACTTGAACATGCATGGTGGTGGAGCTGGAATATCTCTCATCTCGCTATATGTTATATGCTCTTTATGCACTATTTTACTGAATACTGACATTAGCTTCAGGTTCTTTGTCAATGTAATTAGACAATTCAGTGTTTCCACTATCAGTCAATAATTCTGTGCCACTGCAATCCTTCATCTTATGTTAACGTACATTGAAATGATTTCAGAGCTCTGGTATCTGATCAATAACCTCAGAGAAAAAATAGGATCCAATTAATACATATATTAATAAACTCCATCTATTGATAAAGCTCATGTGATATGATTGAAAACCCTAGAACAATTACTAAATGGACAGACAGTAACAGATACTTTTCTAATAGACATTTTGAATTGTCACAGTAGGAAAAGCAGAGGTGTAAAAACTACAATTAAAGATGGCTGCACTTCATTTCGCTGCTTCAGTTTCAGGGTCCCAGCTCACTGCCCCTTTCACACATGCACCGCAACCCTGAAGTTATCAGGACATCACCCGGGGGAGCTGTATGTAACTAGTAAGACTCTACTGCATGTCATTTACACTCACCGTCATGCTAGTTTCTCTACTCTTCTATGATCTTTCTCACTGCAGGCGGGGCTGGGCCCTCTGTGTGTGTGTGTGTGTGTGTGTGTGTGTGGTGTGTGTGTGTGTGTGTGTGTGTGTGTGTGTGCTGCAGCAGGTGAAGTAGGCTACTCAAGTTGACAACAACTCGTTACGTTACTGTAAGTGCAATAAAAGCTTCACTAGTAAAAAAAACCAATAAGAGTAATTTAATCTGTGCAAAAGATAGACAGACACTGTCTTGAGTTTTTTCTACCTTTCACTTTTCAGCTCCTGACATTTCTCATCCAACTGTCTCTGTTTCAGTGATCAGTTTGGCTCATGAATTAGATGGACACTGTAGTTTCAAGCAAATGTTACTCAAATAGGCGTATTTGTAAGGCACTATTTTCAGCTTCGGTACAATTTAACCCAGTTCCATACAGATACTTCTATCGTATGGAACTGATTACTAACTGAATGTCTATCTTTCACTTTCTCTCTCTCTGCTTCAGCCACCACTTTAGCTAGTTAACGTTTTATATTGGATTAGAGCTGGACCATTAAGCAGAAATTAGCCTGAGCTAAACAGCTGTACCAAATAAGAGTTGACAGCCTCTTTAAGTCATATCATGCTGTAGACTAGAACAGGTTGTACTAAAAATCACATCAGCCTTTTTTCATTCTCTGCAAACAAGTGTGAAATCACTTGATTCTCCCTGTTAACATGATGAGGTCAAAAACAACATAAAGGGTTGTATTGCAGACAGCGAGATACCACTGAACTCCACTGAGACACACGTACAAGCAATTAAATAACACAAAAAAGGAACTATGAATACTGAGAGGAAAAATAAAAGGATGAAAATCTGCAGGTACAGTTCTAGTTCAGGGAGCATCAAATATCACTTTAAAAATGAGGAAAAAGCGGCAATTCCCACCAAAAAAGGAGGAATAAATGAAACTTCTAAGCTTGACCTTTACAGCAGCTCCACCAACAAAATGAATGGATGGTGACAACAAGAACAACAACATCCCAACAGATAAGAACAATCATATGGAGTTCTGTACCTTCCGGGGTGCAGGAGTCTGTCTCATCATATTTGCAAGGGAAGAAGACACACAAACACACACACAAACACAGTCACCGAGAAATATATACACACACACACGCAGGGCAAGGTGATACAACAGGCAAAGATGCTCGAGAGCTGAGACCGAACAGACAGACAGATAAAGCTGAACAGTCAGACAGACAGCCGCTCAGGCCGGGAAGCTGCAGTGGTGCAAATGGCCGCAGCGATTCTTTTTCCCAGGCTCTCCCTCCCTGCGTCTGTCCTCCCGTTATCGTCCTCCCTTATGTCCTCTTTCTCAGCTTCTCTCATAATCCAAGCCTTCAGTCGGCACCTCCCTTTTCCTTTCTGCTCCGATTAGGACTCTGACATCCTGCTGCTGCGAGCCTCCGACCTGCTACTGTTCACAGTAGACGTCTCGCCTCCCCTAACCTTCCTCTCCTCCCTCCGTCTTCCCCCACCCCGACCCCCCTTCTCGCTCTGCTTATTGTTATTTGTCAGCCCAGCCAATGCCCTGCTCTCCTGCATTACATCACTGTGCACCCTCGTCCCTCCCTCTCCCTGTGCTTGCTGCTGCTCACCCACTCATCTCTACCTCTCCACAGACAGACGCTGAGGGAAGGGTGAGACAGTGTGGTCTCTGAGGCGGTGAGTGGGGACACACTGAGGAGCACAGATGTGAGATAGACGAGGGCGGGGCTGGAAACAGAGGTATGAGGGGAAAAATGAGCAGTGACACTGATGCAAGCCTCTCCCGTCTCCTAGCAACGTTCACAGATCTAATGGGCTCATTAAAATGACACAAAAACAATGAGGAAACCTACAAGTGATCTGCTTTATGAAGTAATTTAAGAGGTTCAAAGTGTATAAGGTGTAATTTAATTTGATCATATTCTGTTTGTTTTCTTTTCAGATTTAAATACATAAAGGATAAAGGTGGTAAACATTCTATTTTTTTTTTTATCATGAAACCAACAATTTGTTTACGTACATCTTACTCCAGTCTATTGGTTCCTACTAAAGGCATAACGACTCACAAATACATATTGTATTTTTACAATATGTATAGGCTCAATAATTTCCTAAAACAGCTGGGCACTGTAGTTTTTAGCAAATGTTACTCAAACAGTAGTAAATAGGGGATATTTTCAGCCGTAGATTAATCCAGGAAGTGTGTGTGGGACTTAGTCAAAATAAACTACCTATGTTTGTAATGAAGGAACATATTCAGTGCAACAGTGTGATGAGCATTGATGTATTTTTAATAGATTCTGGATAACAATGGAGCTCTGTGGCATGAAGTGATTTCTGGCTTTGGCTACACAGACAGTTCATTGGTTCAATTCATTGTTGGATTTGGTCTTTTAATGAGATTTGCTATCAATAATATGGACAAAATCTTTAATGATGTATGTAATTTTATATTGTTATATATCAATGTAGTGTATATCTTCATACAGTACTTTTTTAGGATATTCAACTGATAAACCGAAGATAAAAAGCAGACATTTACATATACTGCTCATTGTTTCGCAACACTGGCCCATAATGGCCAGAGTTATTAAAGGGAGCCTTTTCGTTTGACTTTAATATTCATTTATTAAACTACTTGAATCTCGAATCTTGAATAAAATCATCTATCACAATACAGTATAAATAGTGTACAAACGTATTTGGTTGACAAACTTCAATCATTTCACAGTAAGCATAGACATATTGCCCAACGATAGTCACAGTTGTTGTACACTAGTTTATTTATTTATTCCTAAACAGCCAAAAGCCATTTGAGTAGCTATTGTACTATAATATCTTCCTCAACTCCACTAATCTTCTTCTGTGCACTAACAGCTCATCAGGAAGAGAGAGGGATGTAAGAGGATTAATACAGTGGAGATACTCAGATTACGTGTGAGCGTTAAACCCAAAATACTTCTACAACATGGGCATGAAAAGAGGCAGATATCATTTACGACTGCTGTGATGAAACATGATGAGGTTTACAGTAAAGTAAATACAGGTGGTGTAGTGTTTGTGTGTAAAAGTATATTCTGATTTATTTTACAAGCAAGAAAGAAGCTGGATCTCAGAGTCTGGACTGCTGAACCAGAAAGAAAATGTTTATCCTTATCCATTACAAAGTAGTTGAGGGAAATCTGTCCTGTTGAAATATTAAGCATCGTTCTCTCTCTAAACCCTGCTCGCTCTCTTTGTACCACACAGACTAAGTGTTTGTCCACCGCTCTGAGGATGATGGGATGGGTGGAGATGTATCAAATTCCTGTTTTCTCAGCACACACAGGGAGGATCGCTGCTTCTGAGGACGCTAGTTTGCAGCCTCTAGCAGCACAAAAGGTGATAAAATTACTGCCCCAGAAGCATTAACGCAGCATAAACCAACGTGCTCAGCTTTTTCTGCCTGGGCCAAAAGAAGTGGCTGGCGTTTCACATATTTATAAAAACTTGTTCGTTGATCAGAGGAGCCTGCCACTATTTTGATGATCAAATAATTGTATTACAGTATTAATACAAATATAAAATTATATATAGTAGGGGTTAATTGTGTTTTTCTTCATGCCATTGACTCTAATAAGTGTCATAAACTGCTGTTAATTGATTATTATTATTTTCTTTTTTTTTTTTATTTAATTTTGATCATGGTTACTTCCTGGTTGGTGCTGGTTTTAAATTGATTTGGCAGTGTCTGGTCACAAGTACATGTAGATCCTAATAACAAGGCTGCTTTCATCTGGGTATCCCCATTCTCATTCCTTTCTTCCCTTTACACTGTGTACCATGTTTGCGTATTGCCATAGTGATCTAACACGTGTATTTGTTGTGGTGTGGGGCGTTGAGGTTATCATTATTATTTCTGCAGTCTAGTTGATTTTTATATTACATCCAATGTAAACACCTATACCACCCTTGTAAGTGGACTGGAAAAAAAACAGTTCCAAGAAGTCATGTTTCTTGTCATTTTCTAGTCATGCCATTTTATGTTTCATGTATTTTCCTGTGCTAAAACTATACTATACATTTACTACCCACAGACTTCAGTTAGATCTGGACTCCATTATCAAATATTTAGGTCTCCTGGTTCTGCACTAAAGTGAGCTCTTCATGTTGAAACTCAGCCTGCCAAGGAGTGCAGTCCAAGAGACAATAAAGCACAACAGAGCTGACAGGAAATCTATACTCTGCAGGCGAGAGGACGGGGGGTTTCACCTTGGTCACAATCTGGCATTTTCAAGGCTTTGCAGCGCAGGAATGCTTGTATGACTCAGCTAAGGATGAACACTGGACATTTCCTCCTATAAAGTCACAAAAAATATATATTTTCATGGTGTCTTGTTCTATGTTTATTTGAAACAAGATGTTGTGGATGGATTTGATAGAGTGGACAGATAAAAACTGGGCTGGTTGGACTTAGCGTCCAAAGAATAAAAAAAGATGTAAAGGAACTGTGAAATACTGTAATGCCACTTCAATATGAATAAATTCAAGTTCATGGTGTCTCAAAATAAAGAAACAAGGATGGCAGGGACTTTCAGCAGTGTATTATAGTGAAGGCTCCCCACCTTGCTTTTACTAAAAAGTGCTAACATTTGAATGAAATACTACATGTTACATTTAAGAGACTAGTAACTAAATTGACCATGAGACAAGATGAGTCAGAATTAAAGCCACAATGATAATCGATTAATTCAATTTCTAAAGTAGAAAATGCCAAACATTTCCCAGTGCAGCTTGTCATTTGTCAGGATTTGCTGCTATTCTCAGTCTTGTGTAATAGAAAGGTCAATATGTTTGTATTTTGGACAGTTGGTTGAACAAAACAATTTGATGACATCACTTTGCATCTTAAGAAACTGTGACAGACATTTTTCACCCTTTTTAACTAATTGGCAGATTAAATGATAATTGCAGCTGGAGTAAGAATCTGTCTGATTCAACTCAGCAGGTGGCACTGATGATTACATTGTATGCTTGCTTTGTGAACATTAAAGAACAGTTTCACAATTTACAAGTCTGTCCTAAAACACAAATAATCGGGTGCCCAAAGGGACACATTTTTTTCTTGCCATAGCCAGACAGAACACAAATGAGCTGGTGATAATCTAATAAAGTCCCACCAAAACCTCTGACTGTCCCCTTAACAATCTAGGGTGCCTTCACAGACACTACATCCCGGTCCACGAATAATCTACAGCTGTATCTGAGGGGAGGAAGCTCATGTCATAACTGGCTGGGATTTATATGTCTTTGTACTTATACACCAGATAAAATCACTAAAACTACTTTTCCCGAAAAGTAAAAAAAACTTTTTTTTCATTTCAGTTTCTTTAACATGCTTCAAATGCACAGAAAGCAGATAGACACAAAGGCGACAAATGTGCCACAGAGCTGAACCAATGCAAACAGTCCAGAGCACGGCGAGATGACAAGAAGTGGGCGTGGCACTATGGAGGACACAAGATCTGATATTCACTCTCACATGAACACAGAGCAGCTCAGACACAAGACGGAGGTGAGTTGAGCTGCAAGGAACCATGGGTAAATGAGGGTTGATGGGGCCTTGTTGCCATGCAGCAGCGAGGCCATTCAGAGCCACAGTTACTATGGTTACCACAGGCATCATAACATTACCACTGTACCGAGGTTAGAGAAACATGCAGCACCTTTTTGGGCTTCACTCCTCGCTGCGTGGTAGGAAGGAAGGAAGGAAGGAAGGAAGGAAGGAAGGTAGGGAAAGTTAGAAGGGAGGGAGGGAGGGAGTGAGGGAGGGAGGGAGGGAGGTTGAAGGTCAAAGGTCTGGTTTGTCAGTGGCTTTCTGGAGGTGATGGGGACTGTAGTGAATCAGTGCTCTCCATTGATGGATCACAGACCTCAATCAAATATACTCTGCAGTATATTTTCACAAACTCGAACCATTTAAAAATGGGTCAAACATGACTGATTTGTTATTCAGTCATTTGCTTGCAGCCTTAACATCATCATCTCTATAAATGACACACATTTCTCCTTATAACACATTCAAAGCACATTGAAATGTAATGTTTTCTTTTATTTCCACACAGTGACAAGTTCTGTGTTTTTTCACAGGTCAAACTGCAATGAATACGTAAACCAACTTATGAATAAGATATACTAAGCAAATCTGTAAAATGACATATTTATAATGACATATTTTGCCAGGAGAGAAGATAATGAAGGTGCCTGTATAATAGTTATTTATACTGTTTTACATATCCAACTAACCAGGTCAAGTTATTGCTTGTTTCTCTTTTTTTCTCTTGAATAAGTCTCATTGACTTGTATCCTGCTAAATAAGGGAAAATGAAAAATGATAGAACAAAAACAACAGGTTACTACTTCTGGGTTACAAAAAATGACCTGATGGTTCTGTGTAACATCTAGTAAATGTCAGTTAAGTTATGGCCGCGTTGACATTTAAGTATGAATCCAATAAGATCTGACAGAGCAGGGCAGAATGTCTCATTATTTTGAGTCATGACTACACTGATAATAAAGATGGAAACTGACACTTATCACTTACAAATAATTAACCATTACTGTACATTAATAACTAAGGTCAAGGAAAATTTAAGTATACATGGATTCAGCCTTAGAGAATATTTTTAAACCGTCTCTTAAACTCAACATACTTTTTTTATATTTCACAACTACTTAACAGTGAAAATGTTATGGTTATATCATAATTTTTAAAATGCACATGCAAATGTTAATGTAAAATAAAAGAATATTTACTTAGAAAATGTGAAAAAAAGTCATGACTTATCTGACTCAACACTATACCTATTGTAAGATTTCCTGTACTAAGTTAAATATATATAACCATGACACATTGGTGAAATTGATGGATATTATTGTCTTGAAAGATCACCAAATACTTTGACCGTGTACTTGCACATATCTGTCTAATGATAAAACTCATGAGTTCTGAGTCCTAAATAGCATAGACACACATCAGGTCATATAATTTTAATCTAAAAAAAAGTTAAAGGTTAAACTAATCTCTTCCTTCTGTTTCTTATAGTAAATATCAGTTAATGTCTTGCAATCCACAGCTAGAAATGAATTTCTCAGTAAACATCACCCTCTGCTGGTCAGATAAGAAAACAGAACCCTCAACTCTGGATTTAAGAAAGTCTTTTAGCACAAACACAAACAGATTTTTTTTATTTGTGAAGATGTATGTATATTATGCTTTTGTACTGCAAGTTACTACTTCCAAGTTGCAAATTGTGTCCCTACTTCAGGATCACAGACAAAATCACCTTTTTAATATTGTAGGTAGCTTTCATTTAGACTGAATTAAAACATTTAATTAAAAATAAATGATAAAGATTAAAAGTCAAAATATTCATTCCAAACATCTTCCCACACATTTGTAACTAACAAGAGCCAATGAAAAGGCAGATTATTTTGACAGCAGAAGCCAGAAATCGCTGAACAATCATTGAATCAGGCTGAAACAACAGGGCACAGGGCAGATGTGGCAATTTTATCCTCAAGTAGTCAAAAATAGGGTTTACTTTAGATAACACAGAGTTAATATGCATGCATGCATGCATCTGTGTGTTTGTGTGAAAGTCAAGGTGTGGGTCCATATCTGCTCCTGATTTCCTGCAGGGGAACTTTGTGTCACAGAGCAATGTAATCTGACTCACCAATTTAGTGGATTTAGGTGTCTCCAGGATCTCTGAGGAGATTAAAAGAGAAACAAAGACAGTCGTTTACAAGGTATAGAGTCCCACAAAGGGCAATCAATAGTATCAACATGCATTTATTGTTGACAGGATTCATATTTAGATTTTTTTTAATTACTAAAAAAAAGGCAACTTAGGTCAGAATCGACATGATTAAAAATGGCAAATATTTTTTTTTTTTATGGGCAGGAGGCATATAGAATATATATATATATATAATATGTCATTCTGTCTTAATGTGTGTGTCCTTACCTCGTTTGGGAACTTTGCCGGTGCCGGGCTCAGGTGTCTCTGGGGACGTTGTGTCTGCTCCATCATCAACCAGCTGGATCTGAGACAGAGAGATAGACAGAAAGCAAGACAGCCAGAAAGAGAGTCAGTCAGAGAGAGAGAAGCACTCATCTTCTTCCAAAACATAACAGGGTTTTACTGCCAGCTATTTATTCACCAGCATAACTGGCAGAGGGAAAGCAACAGATATTAAAGGGCCTCCACAAAAACAAATTTGGATTGTTTATGGGTGTTTATTTTAATATACTGTAGCACTTCCCCAGTGAACTGTAATTTTCCTCATCTCCATGACAACATTTACAACTCTGAGACAGTCAGGCGCATACCTTGTAGGGGAGAGGGGTGAAACTGTCCTTTAAACAATATCTGGACAGTATCAAGAGAAAGACCACAGCCCACGCCGCTCTGATACGGCACCTTGCCGGCACCACATGGGGAGCCACCACCAAGACACTGCAGATCTCCACTGAGGCTCTGATGTTCTCTGCAGCCGAGTACTGTGCCCTAGTCTGGAGGCGCAGCACTCATGTTAAGAAGCTGGACGCTGCCCTCAACACTGCCCTACAAATTGTCTCTGGATGCCTACGAGCAACTAACCAACTGCCTGTCCTTGACGGAATTGCTCCAGCAGAGGTCAGACAAGAAGCAGCCACGCTTACTCTCACTTGGAAGGCACAGCTGAGCAAATCCCATCCCCTCCACAAGGCTGTGTGGCGCCTCATGCCCCAGCGCCACACAGGAACTGCTTCGCATAACACCTCCAGACACCTCCAAGGCTTCCTGGGTGAAGGCAAGATGGAGGAACCAGTGGAAGGCAGCAGTATCATCCAAGCTTCACCAATTCATCAAGGACCCGACAGATGTTCCTGGCCAAGACCTCCTTCGTAAGGAGTGGACAACACTCAATCGCCTGAGAACAGGTGTGGGACATTTCAGTGGAGCAATGCAGAAGTGGAGTCTCACATTGCCAATGTGGGGACCCACTACTGACTGTGGAGCATGTGACAACCAGCTGCCCCATATACCGGCCAGTAAATGGAGATCGTGGGTTAATTGTTCTAGACAGTGACACACTGGACTGGCTTGCTGCAACAAAGCTGAAGGTCTAAGGACATACAAAAGAAGAAATAGCAAACAAAACTGTTTCTGTAGTTACCTGTGACTGCCTCACAAATATCCCATGATTCTCCTCGCAGGTGAAGTAGCGCTTGCCCTGCACGGTGCCGTCATTCTTGCCCTTGGCCTCGTCCAGAATGACGCCCACCCACTTTCCGGAGGCAAAGAGGGTGTTGCCGATGTAGGCCACCGTGCCACGTTGCCCCTTCCCGATCACCTCCACCAGGGAGCCCACCTTGACAGGCCGCCCGCCCCCGTCCGAACTCATCCTGCTGCTGCCGCTGCTGGTGGTCTGGGTGGAACAGGGAAACACACACACACACATAGCTGGACTGTCAAAATAGACATTTGTGTTCAAGTTTTTTAAAATATATTCTATATATATTCTATATTAATTTTTCAATCCATGTGAGGACATCTAACCTAACTTCATTATTACTGTTAAAATGTATTTTTACAGCAGTAAACACCCTTGGAACAAAAACAAAAACTTCTTGAACTAGTCTGTAATCACTTTTATAGAAAGATCAATTCTTTATAGGTGTTCATTGGACATCTGCATTAAAAAGAGCTTTTATATGACCATGTTAGCTTTTTGCAGTTGGAAAAGACAGAATTGAAGTAGTTTTAGTGTAATTCTGACCATCTGAGTGAAAACCTGAGCTCTTGTCCTCATACTGCCCTCTCTAAATGTCATTGCACGCTTAAACAAAACTCTTGGTTTCAAGCTGAGAAGCCACATTTTTGTGATAATTCCTTGGCAACAATCACCTGAGATTTCATAACCCAGTTCAGATGTGTGTCGAACAAATAGCACAGTAAATTGCTTCAACAGGCGGCAAAATTACTCGTTCTGCAATATTTTGTAATCAGATAATCCTGCATAACCCAATTTACAGCGTGATGTCCTAGAACTGATGGTGAGTCAGCACAACAGCAGAGCGAGGAGCAGATAGTATTGCTCTGTTCTGACTCTCCCTGAGCTTACTGTAAACATACACTGTGTATTTGCTGCTGTTCAATTTAAAGATTACGCATCACAAAAACCTATACAGGATAACCAAAACAGACAACAGCAGCACAAAGGCATTTTTACAGATTTAGACAGTATTTTAATCCACATTCACTGCTACAACCACAGCCAAGCTGAGCAACACTATTTTTGAAACCACGTCTTATTAAGTATAGTCATTATTTGTTTTTTCTTATGAAACAGTGCAATAATAAAAAATAATTAAAAAAAACCATCAGAAATATCCAGTTTTGAGTATATGGGTAACTGGCTGTTGTTCCTATTAATAGCAATATCATGAGTTAGTATCATGTGTTGTATTTGTTGTATTTGTGTTATGCTGCTGCTACACTGTAATTTCCCAGTTTTGGGATTAATAAAGTATATCTATCTATCTATCTATCTATGATATTAATAATAACACTTTAGCATTTTTATGCTGGCAGCACATCTCTAAGGATGATAATGTTGATCTGTCGGTCAGTCCAGACTGAAATGTGTCACCAGCTATGGGAATTTTGTAAAGACATTCATGACAATTCCTGACTCCTTCAGACTTTGGTGATCCCATGGCTTGGGTTGTATCATTAGGAACTTTGGTTCAGGCATTCATGTCCTTCTCACTATGAATTGCAATCACTTTAATGACATTCCCTTGTCATTAAAGTGAATCGGGGTATCTGTATGGACTTAGGCGTGTGATCTAGGGGGAATTAGGTCCTTGCTGACAGGTAGGAAACATGTATATTAAAGACTGTGTATGTACAGGACTTAAAGCGTCCATATGGCTCTTGGTTGAAGCATTAGCCCAAAGCAACATGTATGTTGGAATGTGGAAGTATAATGTTTCGTTTCTGAGCTCTCTTACATTATAGCCCCTCTGAAATCTCTTAAAGAATTTTAATGATTGTAAAGCTTTAGTTTCTAAAACTTATTTATACATAATCTCAAAGATGGTGTCAATTCTTAGTGAGCAGTGAGATATACATTTGTCAACCACAGACTTTAAACACTGGCTATACTATGTATATTGGGGCAGGAAACCTGTCACTTATTTCTACTTTAGTATTTGCTGTTGCTATTTGGATTTTTGCTGAGTCATAACTTAAAGCTAGGTCATCAGCTTCTTTCTCTAATAAATATCTTTAATACATTTTGTGGCAATCAACACTTGGGGATGGTCTTTTATTCACATCACTGTTATGATATTTACCTTTGCAGCGGGAGTGTAAACGTGAAATAGTGTGATTACTGTAAGTCTATTTAGCTGAGCTTGCTATTCATTAGCACCAAGGGAAGAGACATTTTAACTGGTAATATCTTTAACTCTTTGTCAAGAGTTTTCTATATCACAGTCAAATCCTATTCAAGCTTTAACATGTATTTAAAGCCATTAAATCATTTCAGATTCCGAAAAGAAGCAGGATTCATTGGTTTACGGTACTTTAGGGAGGCTACACATCTCAAACACACCTGTCAACAATCTGCAATCAAACATCCACTATGTTTCATACCTCGTTCCTTCTTTCAAGTCATAAAATAATGAAAACTCTGAGCAGCCTTGCTCCAGAGTGCCTGTTAACACTAATGAAGCACTCAGTGTTGTTCAGTCATTGCTCCGACTCGTTTGCCATGTGCTGGAGGAAGAGAGGACCCAAGGAGGGCGCGCTGAATTATTTAGTGCCACTCTACTGTTACAACACATGCCCACTCGAAAGGACTACAATGCTCAAGTAGACGATAAAAACAGTGAAACAATCTCATTTGCTGCACTGTAACACTCATCATACTCTGAGCTGAAATGCACACAAGCACTGATGTCATTCCTCCTGGTGACAGGGAAGCTTGCCTGACTCAGATACGGATGATAAACAGGAAGTCTTCTGGAGTTCATGGATTGTATGTCCAGTGTCTGCTGATAACAAAAAACCTTAAAAACCAGTTACCTGCCTGCCATATATCAGCTTATACTTTAGTGGTTCACTGAGACATCACAGAGGTCTGAACCCAAACATCACAACAGCAATGTCAAGCCCAAAAGGGGGCATCTGAGCCTAACAAAGAGACAACAGTTTAAACAGAGGAATGCAGCCCTGAAATGGATTTGAAACCCTCCGATTCAGAGTAGAAATCGACAAGGAGCAGATGACAGAGGGAAACAAATCAAGCAGACGTAACAGACACAATGGCGCACCAATCGGGACTAACTTAAACGCCACAGTCTGGACCATTCATTCACATATCTGGGATGTATAAGCTCCTAACACACACTCACCCGGGTGTACGTGTTCCTCCTAGTCTGTGACATGTTTCCTTGTCGCCAAGCCCCCCCCTGCCCCACAAACTGTCTGTCTTGACTGAAGGAGGCTTTAGCGTTGGCCAGACAGAAGGGGGTCGAGGAGAAGGGTGGGGGGGTTCGATGATGCTGCCAGAGAGTCTCTCTCTTTTCACTCTCTACAGAATCACACCATCCCTCTCCTGATCCTCACAGTAAAGCCTGAGCTCACAAAACTCCCCGTCCCTCTTCTCTGCTGGTCACAGGGGAAAGCCAGCAGGGAACTCAGCTCTGTTAGGAAGTTTGTGAGGGGTGGACGGTGCTGATCCACCCCTCCGATGAATGGACCAGAGGAAAACAGCAGAGCAAAGAGGGGAAAAAAAAAAAACAGGCTGCCTCGGTCTGCTGTGAGTGCATCAGCTGAGGGGCAGCACTGCGCTGCGCTAGTGTCTGAGCTGGCTCCTGCAGAGGGGAGGGTGGTTAGGCCCAGACAAAGGTGCTGGGTCCTAAAGCCTGTAAATGCACCTTTCAAAATAAACTTGCCACACATTATTTTCATGCATGTCCTCCTAATTTTGCAATTTTTGCAAAAGGGTTAGAGTTGTCTTCAACAACTTCAGTACTCTTCCGTAGCTGATCAAAGAACACTTTGAAGGACAGGGTCACAATTTGTCAAGTGTGTCTTAAAACAGTCAGGTGACCAAATATTAAAATATGTTTTTCTTGCCATAATCATTCCTCCCGTTCATACTATCACTAACCCAAAATCCACAGTCCTCCTTCTGTGCAGAAATGTATTTAAAAATGTATCTAATATGAAGCTTTTGCATCCAAATAAGTCAAATCAAGTAGATATCTTACAATGTCTTTTTATTGGTATGACTAATTACTACTGAAGCCTCATACAAGCTTCAGATAAACATTTAAATACAATTATGCCCAAAATGACTATGATGAGCACATGTGTGGATTTTGGCCCCCCATCACTTAAACTGAAAGTGCATTCGAAGGGGTCAAATGCGAAACACCTCTTTCAATGTTCACATGGACAGCTAACTGTTGTTTTAATATAGACATGGAAAATTATGAACCTGTCCTGACACGATAAATCATTAAAGTGTGTTACTGCTACAAATTATTCAATAATCATTAAAGATAAGAACAATCAATCAGTCAACAAGAGCAACAAAACAAAGAGATAATGTAAAAGAGGCCAGCTTTATCCCAAACTGCGGGCTGTGTCAGAGAACTGTCACACTTCTTCAAAAAGCACTTTATTTTCTTTCTGCTGCTAAAAGAGTGCTGGGAGGAATATAATTATAAATATATGCAGCCTAGAACTTAAAAACACACAGGCAGAACACTTGTTTTTTTAATCAACCTGGCAAAGGTGAACCAGTTCAGCTCAGTTTCATTGTGGTTGGACACAAAAGGCCCAGGTGATATTCTGTGATGCAGCACACTGTAAACAATAGCCAGCAGATTGCATTAGGGCTGCGCCTGATGTTCTGGCCCATCGCAGAGTGAGGATTAACTCTCTTTTATCAGCTAACTGCATGGCTGGGGCTTTTTCACTGTCGGTCCTCACTATTCCTGTGTTGTCATCTTTTTGCAATGGAAGCAAATGCTGCAGGGTTTCTGTGTAAAAGCTTCCAGCTTAAAGGCTAATGAGAGTTGCTGTAAGAGTATGCATTTCTGGAACCAGACAAAAGAAGCCCAGCTTTCAGGAGGGGGGGAGATATTTCCCCAGCCAAATAATGCATCTCATAGAGCCAGACCAGGACAACAATTTATACAGAGGGTGTTGGTAATCTGTGGCAGGAATAGGAAAGGAGGGGGCCTTATCTCTCAGTGAGGAAATAGGGAGTCAACCAGAACACAGCCAAAATCAAAGGACTGCCTCTGAACAGAACATAAGGACAATGACATCGAAAGAAGCGTCACCAGCTCAGCCAAACACTGAGTGAGCCTGTGAGCCTGTTCAGACCGGTGCACAGGAAGGTCGCAGGAACAGAGATGACACACTGGGATTTTAGGGCGAACACTACTGCTCCACCTCGGCACACAAGGTAAATATGATGATAAAAGGTGATTAATACTATGTAGACGTAAACTGTGCGTACATATACGCATACATATGACTAACTAAAATACAAACTGCTGTGACTCATCAAGGTAGAGATTTATTAGTTATGTCTACAGACACGGAGCGTTTCATTTAAGGCTGTATAATTTGTGTTAAATCAGATTTAACAATTTAATTAGTTAAATCTGATTTGATTCAGATTAAGTAATTAAATCAGTGATTAGTGTTTATTTTATATTTAAAAAATTATGACAAATGCCCCATATGAGCAACCAGATACCAAAGTGATTTCTTATTAAATATTAATGATATTCAAATTAGCAACGTATTTGAGAATCCATTGATTATGTAATTATTTTACACAAGCAAACATTTGCAGGTTATAGATTCTTAAATGATAGGAGTTGCTGCTTTTCTCAGTTTTGTATTATTATAAATAAAATATATTTGGGTTTTGGACAAAACAACACAACATTTCCTATTAGGGCTGCAAATAATTATTTTCATTAACTATTGATTGGTCAATTCTTTCCCCAATTAATTGGTTAGTTCTTTTGGTCCATTCGTCACAAAATGGTGACAAATATTGATCACTGTTTTTCCAAAAAAAAAAACAGTTGCAACCTAAAATGTCTTATTTTGTCCCGACCAGCAGCCCACAACCCAAACAAACCAGGTATTTTTCACATTACGGAAGCTGAAACCAGAGAATTTGGCATTTAAATTTATTAAACAAAACAAACAATCTATTATTTTAAAAAAAATAGTTGGCAATCATCTAATAGTTGCAGCCCTAATTCCTACAATTGATTGATGAACTGAAAAAAATAATCAGTAGATGCATTGATAATGAAAACATTACTAGTGACAGTTCACTATTTTTATATCTACTGTATGTGATGAGATTCCTCTTCACTACATGCATCTTAATAATATTCAGGCCTTGTTTCATGACAGGGCCATGCATTCAGAAATACGTAGAAAGCGGGGGCAGATACTTCATTGCATCAAAGTGCCTGATTAAACTGCATGATTAACAAAATATATCCAGTTAGTATAAATGGCTCTAAATCATGGAGGCTAATATTGAAACGTTAAATGTGAAATTTGGTGCCATCTAGTGAGTTCATAACCCAGACACTACTGTTTCAAATACACCCTAGTAGTGCCTTAAAGACTGGGATGGTATTATTTAAGTAATTTAATTCACATAAAGAGCAAAAGCATAAATCCACATTAGGATAAATTAGAATATTTTAACTGATATGTCTGGTGGGAATCAGACTAAATCACAGCATGGGTGTGGCAGCAGCCTCACATGGCATTTTCTCTCACGACAGATTAACAAAATAGGATGAAAACATTAGGAAAAACTATTTGGATTATAGGTTAATTAATGTAAAGGAGAATCAAGGCTAGCTAATCCTCCCCCATTAGGATTTATGACTCTCCGGATTCACACACACTGCCTCTATTATTACCAACCAAAGTTCATTAAATATCAGTAATGTTCATGACTACAAAATGAGGCGTTTTAATGTTCATATTATTTCATTTTAACAGCCGTAACTGCTGTTACAAATGTCACTTTTAAAGATGATATTTGACAGCTGTCAGTTGGATACTCCCTGACCAACTGCTAGCAACAGTACCCGTTAGCGCCGGTTGGCTTTTTTGTTCAATAAAAACCTCACTTTCCGATCTCATTTCAACAAAATACACACATATGTTTTGCAAAACAGATGTGTAAATATGTTTTAAAGTCAACCAATGTAGTCTAGACGACAAATGTGTGCTAAATCCTACCTGTTTCTATTCAGAAATCCGGCTAACCGTTCAGCTTCGCCCCAGACAGGCTACATCCATCCATGGAGGTCTAACCAGACACATCCTCCCTGCGGTGTCCGAGCTGCTGCCTGTCCCAGCCCGCCTGACAGACACTGTGGGGCCCGGTGAAACTTCAGCTTCAGACTATAAACGTGAGTATATATATATATAAAAACATTATACTGTATTCGCTTGTATGTAGAATAGCTGGCAATGCTTAAAATACAGAGATACAGTGTTGTGTAAATCAAAGACTGAATTAATTAAAGAATTAAAGATATGCATTTTTGATTATATTTTGATTGTGAGATTATATTTTATCTACCTTTTTTTGTAATGCATATTTAAAGATAATTTGTACATAAAGGGAACTTGAATAAAATGTCTTCTTTGTCCAATCTTTTGTCTTGTGAAGGTCTTTTTAAACTTCATATAATAATACAATAATCAGTATCAGTAAAAAAAAAAACAAAAAAAAACCACATTGTCACAGAAAACAGCCAACAAAATGAGTAAATTTAAATATTCACAAAAAAAACCCAAAGCAACAGAGATAAATTGGATTCAAACTAAGTAAGCTGAAATTTGCCTCACTCATTAACAGTGAAGCATACTGTATACAAAACAAACACCACAGCTGTATTACTCGGCAGTAACGCCCAAAGCTTTCAGTATCTCCAGGAAGGGAGCTTCACCCTCTGGCCACAGTCTTTGACTCTATCTCTAATTATATGAACAGACAGGAATAAAGCTTAGATACAACAAGAGCATGTCAAGTATGTCAATGGGCAATAATACTGTGGAGTTTGTAAACACTATAAAAAAACATAAGTGAGAGTAGAAGAGGATTTGTTCACTGGTCTTTACTTGATACTAAATAGCAATGCCACAAAAATCACAGGAGAAAGTTCAGATCTATCAATTTATTCTATCCTGTAGACATGAATGAAGCAATTTACTAAATTAAATAATGAAATTAATTTCAATACATTTTAAAAATCAAGAAAATCATGGACATCGTGGATTTTTCTACTCTAATATTACATGCAGTCAATGATGAAAACACAAGAGGTTATAAATGATCAATCTGTCCTGCGTGTTTGTATGTAGCAATAGAAAACACGCGTAACCTTACTGAAAGTGTGTTTAGTAAACAGTTCGTGTCGACCCTGTCACATGAGGCTTGTACCACAAAGCAAGAGCAGCTGGCTTACTTTTTAACAGGAACTAATCACCATGAGAGTTTACACTAAACTGACAAGTATAAAAGAGAAACATACATTTTTATAAGTCTGTAGAATCATTTTTACCTTTCCTGGCTTTCCATTTCTACTCTGGTTTTAAAGCAAACCTTCAAACACACAGAGAGACAGTTTACGTCACGCAATACATAATGCTGATTAGTTGCATTTCAACTGTGCAAATGTTTTCGCCTCTTAAAAGGAATGGCGAACAGTCTCAATGCTTTTACACTCTGCTTCCATCGCTGCAGCTCAGAATTTAAAGAGGCAACTTTGTGACGATAAAGGGAAATAAAAATAAAACCCTCCGTTGTCTTTTAGGCTATTGGGGAAATGATCCGCACGCTGTTATTACCGTAGCTGCTTTTTTATGATAATTTTATGATGAGCTACGTGAAAGCCAGCTAACCCAGAGAAAGTGGAACTTTGCTTTGTGGTACAGGCCTCTGACTTGTCCTGAGCGTTTGGTTGCCTTAAATGCATACTGGGAAATCATGATCATAGAAACTGAATGCTTGATCATGCCATTTCTTTTTGTGTATACAGACTACTCAATCATTTTCCCCATCTCTCTGTATATAGAATTTGTACTCAAACAGAGTGAAGTTCATGATTTTGGCCACAAACTCAGGAATAACAAACTCCCTTATCTTCTCGTAGCCCATGTGCTCATACAGCTTTTGAGCATCACTCTGGACCACAGAGGTGTACAGGATAACGGCTGCATAACCTCTGTCACGAGTAAACTCCGCTACTGTCCGACACAGAGCCTTAGCGATGCCCATCCCGCGGTGACTGCGGCGCACAGACATGCGTTTCAGCTCTAAACACTCAGGCGCATTCTCATTCGGGAGGCAAGCCACCATGCCGACCACCCCGCCTTCACTTTCAGCCACCCAAAAAAATGAGTCTTTCTGCTTCAGGTAGGTCTCACTGATGTTGTTGAGGTCCTTCCTGAGGGAGGTTTCGATGTATTTGTTAAACATGTAGACAACAAACTGCTGGATCCCGGCTAGGAGGAGGGTGACGGCCAGGATGGGCAGAAGGAAGGATTTGGAGCTGGTCAAGAGAGCACAGAACACGCACATGAGCACCATCTGGATCAGAGGCTGTTTCAGACAGTGCATGAAAGACGAAGGCACATGCTCGCTCATCCCCAGGGTGAAGATCTCCTTCACGGCCTCAGCATCGTCATCCCGATACTTCCGGATCTGGATATTAGCCATGGCTCAGCTTTGCTGTTCAATACAAGAGGTGAAACTGTGAGAGGTGACAAACTGCTTTCATCAGTTTTCAATCATGTTATTTCTTTTTATTCCCTTTTTAACTCTACACAACAATGATGCTACACATCATATCTTTGAGTTTTGAACTGTTGGTGGGACAAAACAGGGACCATGGGAAATTATAATGAGCATTGTTTTTTTCCATTTTTCATTTTCTGACCTTTTACAGATAACGTGATTGATCAATAAAGTAATTGTTAGTTGCTGCCTGTCCCTGTATCTCATCACACCGTGTGCTCAGTTAAATTATCACTCCACTTTAATCTGTTAAACTGATACCAGAGGAATAGTTTCAGTTATTTATCGAGTAAAACATTTCTCATTTACTAATTACAGCTTTACAAAGGTCAAATTGTTTTCATTTCCTACACATAATAGAGGCAGGTTTTTTAGGTTGCTGATTGCTTTAAATTGGGTGCTGGTAATCTGTATCATGATTAGAATACATGTACTCAAACACTGCACTAAAGAGTTGATAATCAATTACATTATGTTAATCCATTTTGTGAAACTTAAAGAAGTACTATTTCACTTCCCTATATTTAAAGCAGGAAATATTGCACAGCTAAATCCGTTGACCACAACTGAACAGTATCCATTTACCTTACAGATGAAGATATTATATGTAATTCATGCCAATATATCAAGCCATTATTATCTTATTACAGATATATCAATACATAACTTTTCACAGAAAGATTCTGACATGTCACAGTAAGAAAAGCACAGAGTTAGTAACCAAATCAAATCAATGACACTAATTTCACTAATTTCGACGCCTGAAACCTCATAATGCATAACCTACTATGAAGAGAAGGAATGATTAAAACCTGTTTTAATGATAACAATAGCAGCTTATTGTTGTTTTAAGACGGACTTGAAAAAGTGTGAATCTGTCCTTTAAATACAACTGTGAAGAAAACACTCTTTCCACGTACACTTAAAATCAATAACTTACAGTAAATACACCATGAAGGATTATTTCCGGTATATTCGTGAAGACAGTTTCACCTAAGATCACAATGAGACTCAAACTAGCAACTAAATGAGTTCGAGTCACGTAAGAAACCGTTTTAGTTGTTAACCAATTGACCAACTTGACACATATTTATCTATTACACGAAAGTTTTGTTCAGATGATCATAAAGTCCCTGCGTCCTTTAAGTAAATGTGCAGGGTAATCAACATTAGCTAACAGCAGCTAGCATCAATGCTAGCCTCGCAAAGCTGCCAAACATTTGAGTCCAGTACTCTGAAGGCGTAAAACTGGTAAATAAACAAACACTACTTACCTGATTTAGCCTAAGGTTCTTGAAAGTGGAGTCTGAACTTGCTAAAAGCAAAAAAAGATGTCAAATGAGTCCAAATCCATTCATATTGTCTGTTTCTTCCTTGCTCGGCTACGGTGCGTTCACAAACCGTCATGAGAATGGGAAATACCACGTTTTTTGTGATTAGTTCTACTGAAATATTTTCTTTTCGACTTAATTACTGCGATTTTGCCACAGGTTTGTTGAAAGTGGAAGATATCGTTACCGTGAAAAATTACGACTCGTGGAAGTTCGTGTTAAGTGTTTTTCCAACTCGGCTCATAATCTTACCATAGATGTAGATACATACTGTCACTTGAATGCGGCTTGGACAGCATCATAAATAGTAAGCGCTGTTGTAATACCTCCATGGCTGAACTGTCTTCACACATTTGTTTTTATGTTTGTTTTTTCAAGTCAAACATTATACATTCTGACTCTAGCACTTAACTCTGCATAATTAATTAAAGATTGGCACTGTATGTATTACTAACTTGACAGTTAAGATTTTGATTATTACCATGTAGAACTAAGACCATATTTACTTAGCCAGTTGTGTTTAATCATTGACTCCCTTAAAACAAACCAAATGTCCACTTGCGACCCCTCATCACCAGTTATATGTCTGCTGATTTTGACCACTTCCACCAAAAAGGGATTTCTGTTTTTCTGTTTCATGTGAATATTTTTAGAAACCTAAAAAAAGGTGAAATTTTGCAGTAAAAAGAAATACAGACAATAAAGGAACATTTAAATAAACATAATTAAACAACAGCTGTTATATGTTTTGTTTGTTTTTATTTTCCTATCTTAACAATCATCTTGTGACCCATCAGATTTCTCTTGTGGCCGCTTGTGGGTGCTTCGATCCCTAGGTTGTGGACCGCTGCCCTACAGTACATGGTAAAATTTAGCATTTTAAAAAATATGATTTACACACAACACTATGCATGTCATGAAAATAGCCTATTGTTACCTATGATTTTATCTGAATAACTAATTTTAAAAGAATCAACAACAACAACAAAAAAATATATATTTTAGAGAGATTCTCCAAGTTATTAGCTATTTTTGCATAGAAGTACTAAGTCAAATTTGTTGGTTGTATTTACAATACTGATCTTAAAGAAGAGAATGGTTTGACAAAACACAGTAAAAGCTTTAGGGTAAATAGGTCACAACTCCCCCCAGAACTATGCAAAAACATTATTGCTCCATTTGCATTGCTGATAAGGTTTTATCTGTAGTCTTTAGTAGCAAGCACAAGATAATCCATTTTGGTTAATTGTCAGGCCATAGATCTACTGTAAATAAACCCTGAGGCAAAAGTCATTTTACAAAAACTCTAACAATGAACACAGGGGTAAAACCTGTCTTACAAGTTTCATCAAAAAAGTGTCTAAAATTTGGCAATAACATACAGTATATGCAGACAAAAAAAAAACGTCAGCTATACAACCTCAAAAAAGAGACAGTGAAGGTCAGAGAGGTCACTAACTGCTGCCATTACAGGCAAAACATTAACTGTAGTCACAATAACACATGTTGTGGTAGCTTTCGCTACAGCACCAATGAGTTAGAATAAATGTTGTAATTCACAATATATGAAGACTGAAAAAATAATTTATTGTCTCCTTAAAACAATTTTGACTAGATTTCATACATCTAATGATTATAAAGATTTTCCCTTTTTTATGGAGTAAACATTCCTGTTGTAAACATGCTGATAGTCAAAAGATATAAAAGCATTATCTTTTCTTTTTAAACATTTAGTTTTGTTTTGTTTAAAACATTTATATCACATTTATTTTCCTGGTCAACCAAGCAGTGTGCAGAAACAAAACAGCTGAAAATAAAAATTTCTTTGTGTTTCTCTGTGTCTTCGCCTCTAGCCCAGGTTGATACTCCCTGCAAACATGGTAATCATCAGTATGATGGTGAACCCGGTGAGCAGCCCTGCATTCTGGATCAGGAAGAAGATTATCTTGGTGGACATTTGTCTCTGTTCCTTTGCTATGTTGTCCATCTCTGGAAACTGAGAGGAAGAATGACAATCAGATCAGATCTGTGTGATGCACAATCCTTTAACACACGCCAGTGTCATATAATACACTGGCCTTATTGTTCAATAGACAATGTATAGAACTTTACAGGAAGTACGGTAATAATATACAAGCAGGATGTGTGAAAAGGTTGGTTTGTGAGGTTACAATCATTAATTTGTTCTCACACAAAGAAACCAAAAGTCTGCATTCTCACCATGTGATTCCTGATGTTGATAAAACTGGTTTTGCATGTTACATATACAGATTGGCGTGGTGGGGGTCAAATATTTCAAAACTTAAAAGATGTGGCTTGTGATGTTTTATGTTTTTCAAATTGTAAACAAATCCAGTGATAAGACTGAGCTCAACAATGAACTGATCCTACTATTGCCAGTGAAGCCAAAGCCTAAAGGTTTGTTAAAACAGAATGCAAAGCAAATTTTCACTTTGTCTCATTTGCATGTATTTGACTGCTGGACCTTTTGTGTTTATTGTTTGTTTGTGGGAGTATCTTCAGTTCTTAACTTCTGACTGACCTCAGAACTAACCAGAGGCTCCCAGTTGTTAATGTTATTTCCCTAAAATGTCTTTCTCCGTTTCCCTCTATGTCTCTGTATAGTTATAATAGATAATAGACAGAAATAGATTCATGAAGCTCTGAGATACACGCAAATGTTTCACTTAAATTAAAACATTGTTTGTGTT
Source organism: Pampus argenteus (assembly GCA_036937835.1). Lineage (NCBI taxonomy): Eukaryota > Metazoa > Chordata > Actinopteri > Scombriformes > Stromateidae > Pampus > Pampus argenteus. Next base: position 13,512,512 of record CM072873.1, read on the forward strand.
TTTTTTACACAGTAATACAGATTTTTCTCTCTATCCCATCACAAACATATCACTGAGCCACATTGTTGCACTGAGTGACATGTTCCTTTATTACCATGAACTACCAGTGGTTTTGAGAAAATTTAGTTTTGAAAGAGTTATGTCTTCAGAAAGGGTAGTTAAGTCAAAAATATATTGAGAGGCCAACTAGCACATTCTTGGTGTTGATGTTTTCATGAGATTTGGTGACAATGAGAAAAATATAGAACAACACAATTCTTCATCATTTAGATACAAAAGTGAGCTACTGCGCAACTGTAAAAAGTACAAAAAGATCTATTTGGACATGTACAGTGTCGTCACGTATTGCAGCGCAACTCACCATGTCTGCCAGTGCAATATACAGGAACATTCCCCCTGCAATGGCAAAGATTACGTTGGGGGCAAAGTTGCTCCCAAGCAGGATACCAAACACAAGGCCGATGTAACACGACATTGCTGACAGCAAGTTGAAGAATATAGCTTGTGGTACGCTCATACCAGCATTCAGCAAGATCACAAAGTCACCTGTAGAAGGAAATAAAACATAGGTTTTTTAATGGGATCATTAAGCTACTGACATTTCTAACATACGTTGGCTAGAAGCTAGAAGCAACCTCACAGTGACATTTACATGATTCCCTCTCTACTACACACATCTGTTCATTCTCTAATGAATGAGCAGGCATTCATTTTCTTTTTGAAAAAATCTTACTCTGTTTACATCACTTAGTATGCGATAAAGATAAATATATATTATTTATTAGGTGACCAGAAAAAATAAAAACCTCGACAATGACACATATATGGAAAATGGAATAAATTAGACCTGAATAAATTGTCCAGTTCATTTTCATATATGGAAGAGCAGGACTGTTGCATTGTATTAAATGGTTTATAGTTTTCAGGCCAGTCAGTGTATAAATGTGTGGAGTTGAAATACATGATGCAGTGCAGTTCTGCAGCGTGTCAGCAGAGGTCGATAAAGGCCAGAGATTCTTCATCTTTAAAAGATCCTTAGTTTAGTTTAGGTAAAAGATATGATGGAAATGATGAATAATGTTTGCTTATCACTCACCCAGTTCATGGGGAAACTCCTCACATATTATGGCAGTGGACGTACTGAACCCTGTCAGTACGGACACTGTGAACGAGGCGCCGATAGCCAGGCCATCGATGAAGTTGTGCAGCGCATCGCTCAGCGTTATCATCCATGCCACCGTCTTGATGCTGGTCATGTGTCGCCCACACAGCCAGTAACACATCACACCAGACACCTGGCCTTCCTGGAAGAGTTTAAAGAATCACACACAGCTCATGCTACTGTTTGAAGAGTCGAACGCAAACAGCAGGCATATGTGGATTTAGTGGTTTACAGAGATAACATGCCACGATACCTATGTTTAAAACCCAAAGTTCAAGTCATCCACGCAAAGAAAGCTTTAAATTTTAGATGTTAAATCAAGGCTGGATCTAATTATTTTAGAAAAAAATGCATGCATGTTTAATTCAGACACCACTGCACAGGCAAAACTGTTTTTTTTCTTAACTTCCACTTCCACTGTATTTGAAAATATACTTTCCATCTTAATAGGTCGAATTAACAAAAAACACAACAGCTTCAGAATGATAGACTACAGGAAATATTTTCCTAAATGGTTTGCAACATATCTCTTCAATGACAAGTATAATGGCACAAGTGTTACCAATGGGGAAACCTGAGAAAAGGCAGACATAAACAGAGCCTTTGGGACTTAGTTGAGGATACTCTGCTGTGACAAAACACCCCTTTTATTAGCCACAGCCAAACAAGGAGTCTTTGTCCTCAAAACAGACAATTCCAGCATTTACCAGGAGGGGAAGGATCTGAGACCTTCAGCTTGGTTCATTGCTTGATCCCTCTGTGACACCGGCATGTCTGTTTGCTCAGTATTTTGATTCCCACAGAGCCAGATTCCTCCATATGACACAAGAGATTTTAACATTTAAATATTAATGTCAACTCTAATCGTCCTGTGTCTTCTGATTATCGCTCAGTAAACGTCCAAAACCATAAGACGTGTGTCCACATATCACTAGTTTTTGGTTGTTACAGAATCTGTCTACGATTTTCCTATTTTCATGATGCACACTGTAACTCACACGTGCTTGACTAATAAATTGAGTCATGTTGTTTATAGCCCATGGTGAATTCTTGGTACATGGACTTGTGATAGAAGACAGCAAATCTGTATCAAGCACACAATTGATTACTCTAATGACTGATAAGACTTCAAGAAACTTTTTTTTTTTTTTACAAGCTATAACATGATTACATGTACAAAGTTGCACTGCTATGTAGGTTAATGTGACCTACACCAAATCCTCAGCCTCTATATATTACACTGTTATACATGAATCAGGTGTGTTCTGGTACCTGAGAAGTCATCACAATCGGATGTGTAGGCTCGGGGTTTGGGCTGCTCCTGTCTGTGGCGATGGTGTTGATGCTGGTCAAGACGATGGAGTCCTTTTTCTCCAATATGTCTCCATTATGGAGGAAGTTTTCTTGAGGTTGCTCTGCAGGAGTGCAGTGGCTGTGGCCGTGCTAAGGACAAGAGAGGACAGAATATCAGCAGAGTAGGAAGACAAAGAGGGTGGAAACAGCTGATAGAAAGAACAAAACGCTGTGTATGCTTGATGAATTGGTGGATAATTATGTTATTTTGGGTCTGCATTACATAAATGCAAAAATATCCAGGTAAATCCTCAAACTGTGCCATTTCATCATTCCATGATGAATGAATGTAGTTGACACAGTAGACACAGCTGTGCTTTGAGCTAAATGCTATCATCAGCATGCTAAAAAAAGCAAGAGTGGTCTTTGCACACCTGTAAACAGAGATAAAGCAATGGTACATTAATAATAATATAAAATCGACTACCGTACTGTCAGCACTTATGGTGAATTAGCTACGTTTCCAAAATGGCCGGAAATGTGATGAAGGTCACTTAGTTTAGTGAACTTCCTGCCCCATAGCAGTAAACACAAAGTACAGATGAGGCTGAGGGGAAATGAGTTTGAGCGTACCTTTATGGTAGTCAGTTTAATTAGCCAATAAATCACGGTTATTTATCAGAAGTCATAAAATGGCAATTAATTAATAAATGTTATACCTGTAATAAAAAAAGAAAATTGCTTGACAAAAAAATTCCTTAACACGACTGCTGTCTTACCTCATTGTCAACCCGAAGAGCCATTTTCAGTATCTTTTCCATAAAGAACAGGAGATAAAATCCGCCAAATATTCCAACTGCATTCCCCACATAGTTGTCCGATTTGGGATCAAAACCCAGAGCCTGTGGATTAATAGAAATATAGAACAATGTACTTATTGTATACAACACCTTTTGATCCAAATGTCTGTCTGTTTTGATTTAAGGTCCTTCATGTCTTAATGTATTATATATATGAATCATTTTATCCTTTCCCTTACAAACCTCTGGTATGAGCTGAAGCACAGCGTTGGAGAAGAGCGTCCCAATGGCCAGGGCAATGAAGTAAGTCAACACTTTGGGGAAATAAGATTTCTTGGTGAAGGGGATCAGCAGGAGACCAAGTAGAGACGCCAAGTTGATCAGAGTGACTGCCAGGAACCCATAACCCCACACTGCCAGAGAAAAAAAGGATTAACAGTTATTACATCATGATTGTTAATTAATATAACCCTAGAGCTTTTATGATTTTTGTGATGTATTTAGACCTTTGGTTCGAATTTCTATTCAGTTCAGCTTTTTCTTTTCTTGCTCATTCTTGGTACCAATTATGTTATGAAGGGTACAGAAGTTGATGCTGTAAGGCAGCACTCATAGAAGTATGAGTTCTAGTTATAAAAATATCAAAATGTTGGCCACATAACTTTGTGACGCAACTTGAAAACCTACATTTTGTTATATTTATTACAGCAGAGTAACCAAACAGGCATTGGACACAACACAATAGACACTGTATTTATTTGTGGAAGACAAATTCTGTTCACAAGGCCAGTGGAGGAAACAGCATGCACCACCGGACAACAACAGTCACAGTTGGCTGTAACAGCACTGAGGAGGAGTGATGGTTTATTTGAGAGGTCAGTGGCTCTGTGAGTCAGTCCAGGACATTGTTGACAATTATGGCTCCACCGCAGCAGATGACAGCGGAGAGTGGAGAAAGACAGGACAGAGTGATAATAGCAAAGGTCCAGATCTAAACCCGCTAAGCGACATACTCTCATTCTCTTAGAAAGAAAATTAAGACTTCAAAGTTTAAAATAACTAAAAAGTCAAACTGATCTCCTGGACAAAGCAGATGAATTATATATGAATTACAGTACATTAAATCAAATCAAATTTAATTTATATAGCCCAAAATCACAAATTACATTTGTCTCAGAGGGCTTTACAATCTGTACAGGGAGTGACACCCTCTGTCCTTAGACCCTCGATTCGGGTAAAAAAACCTTTTAACAGGGAAAAAGGTGGAAGAAGCCTCAGGAAGAGACACAGAGGAGGGATCCCTCTCTCAGGACGGACAGACGTGCAATGATGTCACATGTACAGAACAAATCAACACACACACATTGTACAATTACAATGAATTACAATGAATTACAATGGATGATAAAATGAGAATAGGTTACAATGAATGATGATGAATGTTTACATCAAACATGTATGATACTCAAATTTTGTTGTATACTTACCATCGACGTATGAGAGCGTTGTATGTTAAATTCATTAAATTTATATGTGATATAATGTGTTTGACACGTGTATAATATGTATTGGCTTGCTTTACTTTCGTTTTGTTCTTGTGGCCTCTGTAGGAAATATAAATAGTGTCTTTTAAACCAGAGTGTTCTGGCAGAGACGGAAAATATACGAGAGGAAGGGAAAGGGAAGACCTCAGTCACACTGAGGCTGGATTTGAACCCTCAATTCACAGTTGAATGAGGTTAAACTTCAGCCACTCAGCATCCAGAACACCCCTCATCCAGTTTTATAGGGTGTACAAGAAATAAAATTGACAACCAATAAGCTTAAAGGAGCATCCTCCATCCACATGACTGCCTAAAAATCTCAAGTATTTGTGTCACTGTAGATGAAAGCGCTGGCAGACCTGATTCGAAGCAACAAACCTCCATGAACTGCGAATTATTTGAGTTGTGGGGGGGTCTTAACAAATAAACCAGGAGGCGAGATACGCAACGTTGGGATGAAGCAACTCACCAGTGTAGTCGAGAGACAGCACAGGCTTGGTGGCGGTGAAGGGGCAGGAGGGCAGCAGCACCTGGGTCAACACAGCGGGACAGATCCTCCCCAGATGTCCCACAGTCAGCTGACTGACATTACTGAACCCGAAGTGGGACAAGATCGTCTCTGCTGAGGGACACTGGGAGACAGAAAAAAGTTGTTTAATCATGCTGTATGTCAGTACAATTGTTATAATAATAAGCTTTTATTTATATTCTATTTGTTTTATTTGTTTTATTTAAATTCCTGTAAATTCAGCTTTTTGTATGAAATGTGCAATTTAAATAAAGAGTTTATTACTGTTATTTTTGACAGTGGATAAAGTAAAGATATATTTATTATGAATTTAGCCTAATCATACTATAAAGTAGAAGTAGATGGTAAAACAGTACTGGAAGATAACTATGTTATAGACATAGAAGTACTGTATAATGTTACCATTGTGTGCATTATTGAATCTTAAATGCATTTTTTTTAGAAATAAAAGCTTGTTTTGTGTAAAGCAGAAAAATATGAAAGAAAATAAAGGCAAGCTGTACTTATCTTACTATAAATGCCTACAAGTAGTAAATACAGACATTTACAACTTATTATAACTATAATATTAAAGTACATATAGGATGATAAAATAAGTGGACAATTAGGACATTAATTTATGACCAAGCTTTGGTTAAAAAAAATAAAATAAAAATAAACTGGCAATGATCGATACAATTTAGTTGATAAATCACATGCTCACCTCTTGGTTTGTCAGTGGGTTTTCTTCTGTTATCGACTCTGGTCTTCTGGCTGAGATCAACAGCAGCAAATCTTTCAGATGCTCCGTAGAGATGGATGTGTTTTCACCATAATAGCGTAAAATGTTCTCTAGAAATTCCTGTCCATCCTGGTCACTCACATTCACACCGTGGGACGTTGTAACAACAACCAAGACGCACGCAATAAAGCATTTAAAATGACACATCTCTGCTTTTTTTTAAAAAAAAAATATATATATACAGTTTCCTTCCGGTAATTAAATCTGCTTCTTCTGCTCCTCTAAAATCTTTTTTTACTTCAGCCAAAATTCATGATGTCCGCGGAGCTTCTGCGCAGTCCTGATCCATGAAGAGTCAGAGCAGAAGTGTGTTTTGGGAGTTTATTTCCAGCAGTCCTGTCTGATGTGCTCTGAGTGATCATTCAGGACAATCAGAGGTAGATCAGGTTCAAAGATCAGCCTGCAGAGGCATGAAGGGGAAAATGGAGGTGACCGACCGACCGCGTGCACTAACTGTTTCAATGCTTTCTTTTGTGGCCAACAAACTCACTTGGTATGCAACGTGCCTTCACACACACACACACACACACACACACACACACACACACACACACACACACACACACACATACACACACACACGTGTGTGAGCAGCAGTGTAGTATCTACAGCTGTGTCGTGTGAACTCATAATCAAACAGCTGGAAGTTGAAAAAAAACAAAAACAACTATAAACATAAGAACATGTGAGTCTGTTGTGTTTGTGTCTCTGTCGCCGCCTAGTGGCAGCTGGTCATCGATGCATGATGATGACCCAAAGCAAAGCAAAAAGGAGGACAGCTTCAACATTTTTCAAGTCAGTGAAAGAGGTTTTCCTCGCTGTAATTATTCCTCCTCTTCATACTGACTATTTAAAAGATCCTCTTCAAACGCACAGTGATGAGACGGTAATTTTGTGTAAAAATGCATTTAAACATCGCTGTTAATTATATTTATGATGTGCAACTAAGCAAGAAATGTGAAAGGAAAAAAAAACATTTAGTGCATAATATACAATCAAATGTAAGGATCAAAACACAGGGTACATGTTTGCTCTGGAATCGATCAACCTATTGATGAGTGCAGGAAGTTTAGAATTTGACTAAAACATCAGTTTGCCAGGATTTAACTTTTATTAAATGTCAGATATTGACCAGTTAATGTTTTAAACTAGTTTTTCTTTAAACATTTAATTTATTTGTCAGATTTCTGTGTGGGGAGGTAGAGCGGGTCGTCAGCGATCTCCAGCTCCTCCTGTTCACATGTCAAACTGGAACCATTCTTTAGAAATGAACGCTCCTGTAAAGGCCTCATGCAGGTTTTCATGCTGGTGAATAAGTGCAGTGGAACAGCCTGCTGTTAAGAGCTGCTAACCCATGTAAAATAATTTTCTTCATTTTCAGTCTCCCATGATGGTCTAACTGCTCTTGGAGAGGCTTTTCTGCTCTGAAGAAGAAAAAAAACCTCTCATTTGGCAAGAAAACAAGTAAAAAAAGTTTCAGCTTCACCAGCATAAATCGTCCACACTGTGACGACTGAATGCCTGTTAATAAATACAGGACCACTTTAGTCCATCGGTTGCATCTGCACTCTTGTACAACTCCACATGGAGGCTGGTTAGACAGGTTAATATATGTCCCTTAAAGATGTGACAGTGAGGGATCTAGAGAGTTCTGCGGCGCTGGTGGGACGCCACGCATTGAAACCGACTGTCCTGTTTCTAGAAACCATCAGGAAGCCATTGGAGCTGAAGCGTCCCGGGATGTTTCCCACATCAAGCCAGACAAAAGGAGCGACGGAGGAAGCGTGGAGGGCAACAGCATATCCCGTCTTATCCTCCTGCACCTCAGCCTGCAAGGAAACACTGTATTAGTAACAAATAGCTGAAATAGTTAAATTATCTTATTTATGAATAAATAGTTCAAGCTCCTTCCTTACTGTAAGGTTGGGTCTCTGGAGCCCCTGAGCGTCTTTGGGTGAGCAGAGGAAGTGGTGGTTGGCGGGTCCCTGCTGGCCCCTGCTGTCTTCAAGGTGGAAGGTGACCAGGCAGGTGAGGCGGGTGCAGCGGCCACATCGTGCCAGCAGGACGTCAACTGGCTGTTTAAAAATGGCCACAGCGCTGCCTCCAGGTACCAGAAGCAGCTCCGACTTCAGTGTGCACACAGGATCCAGATCACTCCATGAGTATACTAAAACCTGATGGACAATACACTGCTGATGATACTGTCTAAAACTTCTGTTTTTATTAGAAGCATTTTGTGATAGAATTTCTTAGTCTTTATTTTGCCATGCAATGCAATAATTTAGAACAATTTGATTATATTATTTACATGATTTAACTGCTGGTGGATAATGTGACATATAGGTAACAAAATTGTGTCTTAGATTGTGATGCAAGTTTTGACTTTAATGCCAAGAATAAACCTTGAAACCAGTATGAATAATCACCTATTAGGAGCCTCAGCCAAAAAATATATACGGTAGTTCTTCATTCACCCAACTATAATTGTAATATAATAGAAAATAAATTGTTACAAATGTACTGTGAGAAATGATTATATATCTGTTTTGTAATCCTGATTTATTTTAATGCCTGTCACTGTTATGTTTTTATGTTCTGGTTGTACTGTCTGCACAGCATGATGTAGATGCGACATACCACAGCCCTGAGTTTCAGGTCACGACTCAGGTCTGAGACAGCGTAGATGAGCAACGTGTTGTCAACCTCGAAACTGACCGGGAGGATGACTGCAAAGAAGTCCTGTGCAAAATGATGCAGCATTTTCCACTTCCCACCAAACTCTGCAGGCAGAGATAAAGAAGGAAGTGATAAACTGCACAGTTACTGACCTCTGATCTCAAGTAAAGACAAGAATAGTAATTAAAATGCCAATCATAAGGATACATTTTCTTTATCACACACTTTTTTTTAAACCCAAATCTCTACAAGGTGCAGTGTGCCGGAGTTCACTATAGAAACAAGATGTAAACAATCTTTTAAAAGATGTATTCATTAGCCGTTCACTCACCTATCGATGACCATGAAGGTGCCTGCCAAATATCATTGAGCTGCCAGTACAGAGCACCCATAGTGTGACCTTTGCCCCCGATGATCTCACTCTGACTCCGTCGATAAAATTCTGTCTGAGTCTTTACACACTGTGCCTGCATGACCTGGACATTCAATATAATCAGTAATATACTGTATAAAATGCAGTATTCTAATAACCAGAAGACCTTTCTGCTACATCAGTGAGAAAAGTCAGAGGGGGATGCAAATGAGGTCATGAGCTCAGGTCAACGATTAACTAAACTAAAGTACTACAACTGATACAGAATCTATCTTTATCTTTTCAGTTTTAAATCATGTTACTTCGTTAAGGCTTGAAAGGAAACTGTAAAACTTCGTAGTTTCCTCCATCTGGGAACAAGCAGCTTAACACGAGTGACAAACCAAAGCAGCTTGTACTGAACTTTGGTAAAATATGACTTATTAGAACATACTGAACAAATGGATTAACAGTGGGGAAATGGGTAATCTGACAAGGTTCTGCTCGTACTTCTACCCTGAGAACATGTCACCATTTGAGTACACTGTTTCTGTCATGAATTCCTGCAAACCACAAAAAGCAAGCAAGAAACAAGCAATTTCTTATCAGCTGCTGTCACAGGTAGAGAAGGTGAGGGGATCAATTGTTTCAATGGTTACAGATCAGTTGGGTTGGTAAACATGAGTAGGCTTTACAGAGTGTACACATTATGTAATTTGCAAATGCTGAAGTCCACTTCACTACTGCACCAGCTGCCCCCTGGAGCTTTAACTGGAGCATAGCATCAGACAGGAGAGGTGAGGATGGTTTATGAGTTTTACCTGAGTGAGGTAGAGTGTATCTGTGAATCTTTTCAAACGATCCGTGGAGTTTGGCAGATGAAAGTGCAAAGAAGCCTGCAGTAACATCTGCTGGTTCCCGTCTGCATGGTGTTGACGATGGGAAGTGAAATTACTGCTGTAGCTCCAGTCTTCTGCAATGGAAACCTGGAGCATCACAAAGCAAGACAAGAGAGAAAAACAACAAGTTCATAGCGCCTAAAACAACTGATGAGCATGATGGTCAAAATCAAAATATTTTATATGTAGGTCTTACATTTGTATGGTTATATGGTATTATATAGTTGTATGGTCTTTTGGTTATTGTTTTAACATTTTCCATTTGTATGAGGACTGAATAAGAAATAATGAAGAAACACAAAATACTAAACGAAGGTTTATTCACTCACCGGCTGCAGAGTGGAGAAGGAAGGCCAAGACTGGAAGCCATATTCAGAGGCAAACCGGGTTCGAGGGAAAGTCTGCCAATCCCAGCAGTCCGCGATATAGCTGTAGTAATGTGTGTCCCCATAGTGAGGGTCGTAGGGGTTCACTGCCACCCATCCTTCCTGCTCCGATTCAGCCCCATTTGTCGGACTGGAGACAAGAAAGGGGCGACTCTTGTCCTCCTGAAAGAAATATTGGGTAGTATTATTTCTTAGAAGAACACAGAAGAAGTAGTTTTTCTAAATGTGACATCACTGGTCACTCACCTCTTGAACGATAGCCCTTATGTTGTTCACATACAGGGTCACATAGTCTTTAAGGTATATAGGTTTCTGGGAAATTGGGATTTGAAACCAGTCTGTTGCCAGAGCAGCCTCGTTTTCATTGTTTCCACTCCAAATTATTATAGAGGGGTGAGACTTGAGGCGCCTAACCTGAAGACAAAACTCTACATTTACTGATAAAAAAACTGGCCATTGGGATATTTTATGATAAAAATACATGGTTTTTAAAAGTGCATGAATGAGCAATCCGCTCACCTGTTGGATGACCTCTTCTCTTACTGTCTGTATGAAGTCTTTCTCAGTGGGATACATAGCACAAGCAAACATAAAATCCTGCCAAATCTTAAAGACACAAAAAAAAACATATGAGCATCTATACATTTTCAAATATGTTCATGAATATATTCGGTAAAAATGATCCAGATTTTCTTCAGTAATAATTTTATATAATGGTGGCACTTGAGGGTATGTTGAGCTTTAGAACTACACTTTTCTCTTTAAGGAGGTCAACTTCAACCTTCAACTGCGAACATTGAATGAGATTTGGCTGCATTATATTTCTGTCGTTGTGACAAAGTAACATTAAAATCACTAGAGGATGACACAAGTTACCATAATTCCCATCTCATCACAGATGCTGTAGAACAGATCCTGTTCATACACTCCTCCTCCCCACACCCTGAGGGCGTTCATATTAGCATCCACTGCTGACTGCAACAAATTCTTTAAGCTGCAAGACACAAAAAGAGCAGTCATCTTCGGCATTAATGTATTCACAATTGAAAAAAAAACTCAGTCGTCGAAACAAGATAAAAGATTCCTAAACAAAATCTACGCTGTCCTGTAAAGACACAGAGGAGACCAAAGGAGAATCAGAATAAGAGAAATAGCTTCTCTTATCTCTTAGAATATTTCCCTCACTAGGCTGGACTCAAAAGCGAAAAAACAAGTGCAGACTTAAAAATAAGCAGCTTTTAGAAAATAAACTCACATGGCAGGGGTGACTTGGTCCTGGAAGGAGTGGGCTGGGATCCAGTTGGAGCCTTTGAGGAAAACTGGTTTCCCATTGATGCGGAAATAAAAGCTCAGGCCTGGAGACCCGGAAATGGGCTCCTGGACAAGTTCCACTGTGCGGAAATACACCTGCAGGAGGGATATTCACAAACATTTCAAATCTGCGACACTGAAAAAAAAAAAACATCTTTCGTGACAAAAAAAACATTAATGTCAAAGGATTTAGTTTCAAGTGATGACATGTGGCTGTACAGTAAATCCTATATTATGGTGTGAAAATCTGAACTCAAGCACAACAATAATAACTTGTATTTTAACATCACCAATAACTGCTGGGAGAATGTGAACTACATAACCCCACAAATCCTAAATCCTGATCCTGAAAGAAGTTGTCAGTGAATACCGACTCTGTTACTGTTATAGCCCCACCTTGTGATTTAACTTTGCAAGACATTTATCAAACATTTTTACATACAACCTTTGGCTAATGTAGTTTTACTGCATTTAAAAAAATCTGGGAAAAGGAACACAAACAGGAGCACTTCTGGTGTTCAACGCAACTACTGGTGCTCTTGGAGGGGGAAAAGAACATTTTAAAGAGCAAAAAAAAAATGTCCTCAGCTGAGGGGTAGGCTGTGCAATAAAAAAAAAATATAGAAAATTGACCAAGCTGAAATCAAAGAGTAATTTTAGTAGTGTTATACCCTCCTCTCATGTTATACGAGTGAAGAAGTGTAGATGTGTCTAAATTCTTCTATTGAATTTGTTGTACAGTGCGCTGTGCTGGATGGATACATCAACTAAAGGCCTAAATATGATACAAAATAATGTTGAGTGTTGACAGACAATGAATTCTGACCTTGGACTCTGTGTTCAGTATTAAAAATCCATCCTGAGAGCCGCTGACTGCGAAGCGGTAAAAGGGTTGTTCGCCGTGTCCGTTGGGCCACCACAGCTTCACCTGGCTACTCTGGAAACACAAGAAAATTCCCTCAAAATTTTAACAAACTAACATTTAAGAATCTAACATTTTTTCTCCTGTTAGTGCTGCTGTAAATTTTTATCATGGGTACCGTGTTGATGTGTAAGGTGAAGGTGTTCTTGGTCTTTCCCGGGAGAAACTGTGTCTGAAACGTCTGCTCTGAGAATAGCTCGGGCATGGAGATTGTGACTTTTCCATTTGTTGTCTGAACCGCCTCAACGAGTAGCTCAATCTGGACTCTCCACTGCGAGATGCTGACATCTGGATAGACAGATTAAAAATAAAAAGTAAAGCAAAGAGCAGAATATGGCCAACAAATAGTTCTGGGGTTTCTGCTAAGTTAGCTCAAGATTGACTCAAAACCTACTTGTAGTATTCACTGTTTTTAGTATTTTTAAATCAATAAAAAGTTTTGAAAATGCCATCAGTAGTAATGAGTAGGCGGGACGTACTATAGAGAGGAACAGAGGAAACCTGGATGAGATGCAGCACGTCAAGCGCCTCCAGCTGAACTCCTTTCCACAGTCCCATCGTGGGAAACGAAGGCCCCCAATCCCAACTGAAAGAGCTTTGCTCCTGCGCCAAAACAGTCACCAAATATTCAGATGTACAGTAATACGAATGCCAGCCAGATGTGAGACTTTTTCTTTGGATGTTTAGTTTGTTAAAATGTAAACCATTATCAAATGGGGGCCCAAATTTAGGCTGCATGTCCAAAATAAAATGTGTTTCAGTGCTCTGGAAGAAATGTGAACAGGTGTGTCAAAGTTTCTTGCTCTGTGCTACCACTAACATGACATATGAATATTTCTGAAACACAGGGCTCAGGTGAATAAAGGTTTTATTTTTTTATTTTTTTACTTTAATGATTTTACTTTACTCACTTTTCTGATGAAATTGACGTGACATTCCCCCTTCTGAACATCTGGAGGACATTCAGGAGGAACTCTGTATGCAGAATGTGCTTTCCACCGTTCAGATGCATAAAAAACAGGAGACAGCAAGCTAACTTTTAGCACATTATCCCCGTCCTTCAGTAAGTCTCTGACTGGATAGTCCTACACAACCAGAACAGATGTTATTTAAAAAGAGGGCAGATATGATGACAGATATGATGCCTGAATGTTATGTGTACTGTTGATTGTAAACCAGCAAACGTACATATCGGCGAAACATGTTGTCCGTGTCGCCCACAATGATTCCATTGAGCCAGATTGATGCTACAGTATCGATGCCATCAAAGACAAGAAGCACCTTCTGTTTGCCTCTGTTGCGATATAAAAAGTCGAGCATACACAGGTGAGACAGGAACAGGATACAGAAAATGATCTGCATTATAATACTGACCTCAGCTGGGAGGACACAGTGAATGTGGTTGTGTATGTCCAGTTGTCAAGAGCAACCCATCGATAAGACACGTCATTGAACCTGATATACGGGTCCTCAAAGAAAAAAATAAATAAAAAGAAACAGGAATTTAGCTGGCAGGATTTACTTTTGTAATTGAGATTACTTCCTTTATTGGTTTACGGTTGTAAATGGTTTTAATGCATTATATGGCTTTTTATTGACAACTGCTGCTGATAGCAATGTGCTGACAATTTCAATTCAATGAAAAAAAAGGACCATAGTCAGCATATAAGAATAAGTAGGTCAAGAGTCCACATCCGGGATGTGGACTCTTGACCTCATTAAGACTCAAGATCTCTTTTGCAATATGGGACTATATAAATAAAACTAATAATATATATCTACACATTGCCATAAATTCTGGTGAATAAATACTCAATCAGCCTATAAAATATGTGAAGTGTGTGTGTGTGTGTGTTTAAATTATCCCCTTGAATTTCATTGACAGTCTCAAAATTGCATACAGATCACAATTCCTCATTGCCGCTAAACACAAATAACCTTTGCTAAAAAATAACAGGTTTGAATAAATGTTGTCATGATTGTTATATGTGGAAACTTCAATCCAGTGAAGCCAGTTATGCGTGTGATTTTTCTCTTTACCTGTATTCGTTTCATAAATCAACGTAGTGCATAGACACATTCAAGAATAGTATATTAAAGGGAACAGCTACTCTCAATAGGATATACTCACATATATTAAATTATCAGTGCTGGAAAGAGACTTACTCAAATATTCTACAACACATTGTTAAAGATTAAACCAGTTTTCAACCTTTTAGCTCCACCTCCAGCAGCTGCTGTAATGATATTAGTCTAGGTGCTTTTACTGAGGTACTTCCACCCTACAGAAACCCTCAACAGGTTTAAATTATTCCCCTACCTGGATGTATCCCTGTCTGTGCAGGGCTGAATGGACACATCCGGGCACCTCTGCAGGCAGTGACAGTGAACCGTTGGAGTTGATGAGTGTCCACTTGCCGTTCAGGCTCAGAGTTTGATGCGGCTCCGTCTGTGAAGAACATCCGGATATGAGACCGAAAACCAAACACAACAAAACACCACAACTGCTTCCAAACAGCATCATAGTTTGTAGTTTGTTGTTGTTGTTGTTGTTGTCATAGTCAGTCAGAGGAAGTAGTCTTCAGGACTGAGAAATGTCGCTTCCTTGTTTGTCATGTGACCACCACCAGCGGTCAGGTGATCAGGGCTCTTGTATGAGGGGAAAAGTCTTGGCGCGAAAATGTACAACTTGTGATTTTGACAGTTTCAGGTAAATTAATAAAGCAATTAAGAAAAAAAAGGTTTATTGAATAATACATTTACATTTAACATAAATAGGGTCAGCCATGGTATTATAACGTGGATATGTGTCTGAGTAGTAAGAAAAAAATTATAAATGTAAAAAAATAAATCAAAAACTAACAAACATTTCATTTACAGGAAATACATCATTATAAAATAAATGTTAAAAATGTACATTTTAATAAGTAAATACTTTGGTTACATCAACTGCATAATTTAAGTTGATTTATATATTTAAGTAATTTTAAGCGACACTTCTACTTGTTCATTCAAGTCTTAATTTATGTAACATTTTGTGGGTCAAAGTTTTGTTGGATTATTAAATGCTGGTTGAATAATCACCTTTTTTGTGGGAGTGAAATTATTCACAGTAACTAATACGAGTCCTGAGTGTGAAAACATCACATTTAACTTCTATTCTTAATGCACATGTGCTCTTGCTCCTTTTAAAATTCAAAACTAATAGGTCACATTTTCCAAGATAACAATATTCCTTCATGTTTTCTAGGAGGTACACAACACTCTGGTACCATAAAGAAAACTAGTTTTACTAAATTAGACAGCTGATGATGACTTTTCCCATAGTTTTACCAGCATATAAATTATATACTAAACCAAAATGTGCTTTATTCTGCAATTCAAAAAAATATTCATATTCAACAATAGAACTTTGATATTAAACAAATGTCTAAACATTCACTGTGTGCACAAAACACAAAATACACAACTCATTTTATGGTTTAAGTAACTTTATTGAAGGGAAAACTAAAAACAAACAGAGCCACAGGTTGATTATCAACCATTGGCTTTGCATCAATATTTTAGGGCTACAAGAAGACAGTGTTCGAGTGGGCATAAAACTAAGAGCTCATCTACTGGCTTCTAGATAATGAAAAGAAATAGAAAGCCTTTGAGGGGAACCAATTTTTTTTTCCAACTGTTCAGCCTTACAATCCATTTAATTTGCAGAAACATACCAGATATAATAGCCTACCTTTATTAACATGCATAAAATACAACATTGAAGTTCTTATTATATTTTGTTTCCTTAACATTGATATATACCGCTGTGCTTCTCTGTACACACTTTGATAGTGGAATAAGATACACTTCTTTCCTCAGGTAATAGATTCCTATACTACTGATCAGAACATACAGACGTCACCAGTCCAGGAGGCAGATACAGGAGCCACGAACCAGTTTCTCAAAGCTTTCAGGGAATTGGCATTTTCAGATTTTACCATTCGCGCAAATAAATTAGGCAGACACAATTGGCCAATTTGAAACTTTAAAATTTAGAGCAGAATTTAGGAGGGAGGTCTGGCAAAAGACAGGTTTCTCTACAAATGGTCCGAGAAACCCAGCCTACAGTTGAGTGATCAACCCCACAGCTTCCAGCCAGATGCCCAACCAGATCATCACGGGGTTGATATGCTATTCAGTGTCAGGAGACCAGTTGCATCAGATTCTACTAAGTGTGTGTGCAGAGTAATGACTAACATCACCAGTTTTGGGGTTTAAAAAAAAACTCTTACTAGTGCATGCTCGAACTGAGTGTTTAGAACCATGGTTATTTTATTTATTTATTTTTTAACTCTGTACAAAACAGGAGTCGAAACTTCACAGAAACTGGCACGTGTCCTTGAGAGAAAAACACTATCTTCTTATGAGCGCACAGGTGGGGGAAAAAAAAAAAGGGCGTAAAATGCTCTGATTAACAAAACAAAAAAAAAAGTGAAAAAAGAAAAACAGAATCCCGGAATTTTACGTTTGAACCAGCGACAACATTTTCCAGCTTTCCAAATGATCCCATCACATTGCGTATTTTTGTGTCCATTCTTTTGCCATTTTGGTGTATCTGGGAGAGAGGGAGAAAAAAAAAGAAATGTAACTTAAGGCTCAAGTCTACATATCAACTTCCAAGACTAAAATAGTTGCACACTTGCCTTTTTGTCAGGAACCGTTATAGCACATGCACTTAAGCATGTTGTGCTTTTTTTTTTTTTTTATATAAACAGGGCAAGCCAAGTTAGCATCTTTACCAACAAAATGTGTCAGTTTATGCACAAAATACCGCACAAACTTCAGTTCCTAAATTTGAAAACAACCCTGTGGCACATCAGGCATCGTCTTACATCAAAATGACAAGAGAACAAACTTTTCCCATGCTGGAGTTAGTGGCTGCATTTACATGCAAAGATCATTACTTCCAACCTGCGTTATTCCGTTTACATACAAAGCAGATTCACTCATACCCTCAATATCTATCATCATTATAATCCATTACATCATTTATGGATGCATCTTGGCATCTTTTCAAACCATGCATTTTTATACTGATGTGCTTTCAGGCAGCCACTGGTGTCCTTTAATTTCAGCACATTATGAAAATAAACTTGTGAAGACCTGAACTGATTGATGATTTGATACCTTTCCACAGAAACGCAGCTGTCAGCACAGACTGTTCAATAAAAAACAGCCTTTGGCATGTTCAGAAATGCTGTGACACCTGGTTTCCAATCAGCTCTAACATTTTCATACAAGAACCCATAAACTCATTATGCTTATTGGTTTTTGTCTTCTGGGCCTCAGTTTCAGACACCATAGCTCATGAATGCAGTGCTTTTTGGCAGCCAATCTTTGGCATGCCCTCGAATGCAGCACATTATTCAGAATGGTCCCTGATGACAACTTCAGGAAACCCATTATTAACTTGGATGGATTAGCCATCTCAAGCAACTCTCGGGTCTCTGCAAGTTGATTTAACAAACATACCGAGAGGGATCAAACCAAAACTGACGGCATGTGTCGGAAAATCATCACCAATAATTCAAAAATGTGTAATTTTCACTTTTAAGATGCTTGATTTTAACTCAATTTGTGAGTTCATTGTGTGTGAAAAGAACTTTACTAATCCTCATTTGGTTTTTCCTACTCAATCTGTGAAAATGAAACTTATTTTCAAAGCAACAAAAAACCTAGCAGGACTTATGACTATTAATACTGGATTGTCATGCTCATATTAGAAGC
Organism: Pampus argenteus; assembly: GCA_036937835.1. Classification (NCBI taxonomy): domain Eukaryota; kingdom Metazoa; phylum Chordata; class Actinopteri; order Scombriformes; family Stromateidae; genus Pampus; species Pampus argenteus. Next base: position 13,530,939 of record CM072873.1, read on the forward strand.
AACCCACAACTGCTTAGTCAAGAGACCATTTTTGCTGCAGGCATGACACCACTGGGTTGGCAGATGAACAAAATCCAGTTTATTAACAGTAACATCTACAGCTACTTCAGCAAGGTGAAGAAGAAAAGCTCAACCCAAGCCCTTAGTCAAGCAAAATAACTACTATACTCATGTGAACACAGTAAAATATTAGTATCAGTCACATATTCATTAAAAATCAAGACGCTGCATCCACACTTTGTAAGCGGGATCCAAACTGTCGGTTATGCCAATGAGAGCTGAGCATCTCACAACACAACCAACCAATCCGAGAGCAGCCAAGATGCAGCAGTGGCTCTTGGCCTTACCCTAAAGCATGGCATACTTCGTTGTCCACTCCTGAGCTAGTTTATTGTACCTGACGGAGTAAAACTAGGTTACACACTAAACTTAAGTGATGCTTTTAAAACATTTTAATTATCTATGGGTATGAAGGTTACTGTGGAAACTGGTTATTTTGAGGTTTTATACAAGACATACGGATTATATTATACTTACTTCTGACTATCTGTTTTGTAGATTCGTGCAATCTCTGGCACTAGTGGGTCATCAGGGTTTGGGTCACATAGGAGTGAGCAAATGGAGAGAAGAACTACAGGAAAACAAAATTAAGATGTTCAAGCAGAAGTGTTTATATTTCTCAAATTGGCAAATAAAATGTTTGCAATTTCCTTTTTCTGTATTTTAGCCTATTTATCCAAGTTACTTTATTTCTGAGACACAGAAACCTATAATGATATTTGACATCCTATAGTATCTCAGCAAGGTGTCTGCAAATAGAGATAAACTAAAACCCAACATAGTAAGAAAGTTGACAAATGACACTTCTTAACAAGCTGAATTGTCTTAATTTCTATCCGCTGTCTGGTAAACTCAAACTGGTACCATTTCATTTTTTGGCCACTTGGAGGCAATATAAAAACTGTAAACAGTTGCCCAAGTATCCATCCACACCGTTGACCAGCTAATTGCCAACATGCACAGTTGCCGTTAGGTGCTGGCAGGTAACATACAGATAGCTATCAGATCTTTTTCACAAAAAACTGTCTGCTGCTGCAGTAAACAAGGAAAAACGGTAAACAAAAACAGTGAGCTTAAAAAAAAAAAAAAAGAAGACTACAGTGCTACACAGAGCTGAAGAGAACTTCAGAGTTGGGCGATACAGTAATTCTGATTTCATGACCAGTGACACCTTTCTTATTACATGTAGTCATTTGATCAATTGTTATTAAGTCACTGAACAACTAGCTTTAAAAAAACAATGCCAGCAAAAAAAACAACACATCTACAGTCTATAGAAGTGCATTTAGAAACTTTCCTGTTCCTGATAACAATTAGTGTGTTTACAAACTTAACAACACAACTTTCAGTTTGCCATCAACTAATAATTGATGTGTCAGAAACTCAAGTGTCACTCATACCTTTAGAAATAGTAAGTGCAGGAGACCACTGTGATCTGAGAATATCCAGACAGATACTGCCATTACTGTTAATATTTGGGTGGTAAATTCTTGTTGTAAATGCAACCTGAAAAGACAAGAAAAAAAACACAGTAAGGACAAGTAAAAAAAATAAAAGCACAGTCAAGAACAGGGTTAATGTTTTCTCATTTTAAATTCCTTTATACAAGGTGATGACGTACAAGTGACTAACAACTTCTGGCATGACAGGTATAACTTTCAAGAGGGTTGTTGTGCAAAACAAACATATGTTCATGATACCAAACTATCAGGTTCAGTTTCATCATATATAATTATCGTCTTTGTAACCTTTACAAAGCTACAGTTCCTAATACTACATGTACTCATTGGTCATCTACATTATAGATACTGTAGGTGCGTGGCTTAAAATAAGTGCATGACAACAAGCCATTTACCCAAATGTAACAAAGCAAGAAATGAAGGGAAGCCTCGTTTCAGACGTCATCAACCATGTAGGCTTACCTTGGGTGGTTTGAAGGGGTAGTCTGTTGGAAAATGAATTGTCAAGAAGAAAACACCTCCCTGATATGGACTGTCACTCTGGAAGCAAGAATGGCATTTACATATTTTAGAAGAGATGGTCCACTGTTACACATTGTAAAAATCAAATTTCAACCTTTATCTTGTGAATACATTAAAGCAGCCAAGCATTCAACCTTTGATAAATTTTAATGTTATTCTGCTTTTATGAGTAAGAAAGCCTACAATTATGTCAAAGTGTTTACTTACAGGTCCCATGATTGTGGCTTGCCAGTGAAACACTGTTGAGAACAGAAAGTAAAAGTTAGGAAACCAGAACGGTCACAGGTATGTAGTTTGACAGGTTTTTAAAAAGTCTGCACCTTTTTAGCAACATTTACTGTGCTTCAATCATAAATATCAGTTTACTCATCATGAAAAGTACCTTGCTACTCAGGCAGTGAAATTACTTGTATACTGTCTGATGTGGCACTGAAAGCAGTTTTTTAAAATTGGACTTCCAGTAACTGGACCAGGACCACGTTTTCACACTTAACTTGAACTGGAACGATAACTGCTGTCAAAGTTAATTTCGATAACCCACTATTTTAATAACTAATAAATTGCTTAAAACATTTGCAGCTTCTCCAGTGTATGGATTTGCTGCCCATTGCTCTTTCATAAAGCATTGTAAACAGAATATTTTTGAATTTAAAGTGTTGGTCAGACAAAACTACACATTTGATGATAGCAACCAGAACATAAAGGAAAATACGATGGGGATTTTTCAATATTTCTTTTTTACGTTATAGACAAAACAATCAGAAATCTGCAGATTAAACTGTAAAGATCTCCAAATGTTGAATATCATAGTTTGGAAAGCAGCTCCTGCCACTCTTCTGTTGACACCTCTACCTTTGAACAGGTCTGGAGAAACTTACTGTCATCACCCACTGGGCCGGCTGAGCACTGTGCTGGAGGGTCACGAGCCAGGTCATTAAGCTCCTGTAATGAAAAGAGGTTTAGAAAAATAACCAATTAGACCACATAAACGTCAGAGACAAACAATGAGGAGACAATTTAAAATTGATGCACAGGACTGAGTAGCACAAGACACTAGTATTAATGCCAACATGGCGACTGTTGGAAGATGCCACATGAGTTAGTATGCTTAGTTTATTTCACAACACCCTCCTGTCAGTCTTATCTCCTACCACTCAAGTTCAACTCTACAGCAGCTCAGTGACAGAGGTCCACCTTGTTATCATCTACACAGCTAACAGCAAGATGAGACCTAAGCATATACACTACAGCCACGACTGGTATTTTTAGGGGTACAGCTATTTTAAAGTGAGGTGCGGGCTACTGCTGCCCCACCCCGGGCCTCTGTAACACACATAAAGAATTTCACAAGCAAGTTTATGGATTTCCTTGAGAAGTAGATTTCAGTCAACAGCAGGCAGACCCAACGATCCATGTTCACTTTGAGGAAATTTGTTTGTAGTTATTATACAAACAAAATAGTAAGTTTGATTAGAAATATGTTTAAAAAACATATTTAAAAAACAAAGTATCAAACGACCTGCTTTCATTACCTGAGAGTTTGAGGACCCTGACCTATATCATAATCCAAGTTAAATATTTTATTTACAAGGAAGTTTGGGGATTTCCTTTAAAGTTCTAGAACTGATGTTAGTTCATTTGTTGTGGCCAATTTCCTCCATTTAACTACCACAACACACAATGTGACGTCAAGATCAGAACAAACACTATTACATACCAAGGAAATGTATCATGAACACATTATGACTACCAACATACTCAGTGAGTGATATGAGTCATGAGGTCTGGTTAACACAAGAGTATCCTGGCTGATGTAAAAAAAAATATTTCGTAATGCTTACCAGTTAACTGATTACCCAAGACTTAAATGTGACAAATGTAGCGCTAGTGATGACTTGTTGCTATCATTTGATGGCATTCAGATACGTGTGTGTTACATAAAAATATTTTACATGTTGGGCAATTCATGCGGCCTCTTTCTGTCGTCAAGCCACCTCGACGAGCCGTGAACCTGTAACTGAAACTGCTGGCGTTAGCTTGCGTGCTAACCGGTGCCAAAAAGGAAGATGGAAAAAAAAAGCTCACAATTCACTCAATCTTGAAAAAAAAAAATAACACTACGATAACTTACACACACGCTCATAATGAAACTTAAAACACTTCCCCTGTACATGTTTCACCGCCATGTTTCACAGGATACGAGCGCTAACAGTCTCCTACACATCGCAGGGCGGCGAGCTAAGACAGCTAACGTTAGCTTTAAAAGCTAACGTTTACGACGTTTTTATCTTACCTTGTGGATCCTTTTCAAAGCCATCTTCTCTTGATGTTCTGCCCTTTAAGTTTTCCGATCCAAGTAGTGAAGGGCAACCGTGATATGCCAGGATTATTTCGCTTTCTATTCAATTCAATAATTGACGCTGAGTCAACTCGACGGCCTTTCTTCTCGAGCTAGCGTAGTTAGCTACAACTACGTATGCGCGGAGTTAGCTGGTTGTTTTATCCAGCTTATTCTCGTTTAACCATAAACCTCAACACGGCGTTTCGATAACCTTCACTTTCCCCGTGGTTTTGACGTGTAATATTAGATAATTTCTATTCCCTCAGTTGCGGCTGAATAAGTGCGTTTGCCAGGTGAAGTAACCCGGACGACAAAGCTCTTCTATTGGTTTCGGTCGATGCAATTAGCCGACTAGCGGCTGTCTTCATGTATTTGAGGCTTTCTGCTGTGAAGGCGGTCCGGCTGGCTGCTGAGTGACGGGCCGGATGTGATGGCAGATTGGTTACAAGCCTGCTGTTGCTGCAAAAAACAACATGCAAACTAGTCAGGACATGCATGTCAGCATTAATTGCAAATAGAACCCTTCATTATTAAAGTTCCCCTCCACTCAAAATTATGTTTTTTTCTTATTTTTATATATTCAACTTATATACGTGTGATGTGGAAACTCAAAGGCTTCCAGTGCACATACACTGAGAATTGTCTTTATAGTGATGTAGGATCTCCAATTTTAAGATTTTTTTTACATTAAAATTGTGCTTTTTTTGAGGGAAAAGAAACATTTCAGACACACATTATTATTATTCCAAACAGAATATTTTTATACATCTTAAAATATGTCTTCCTTTTCCTTCAGATCTTATAAATACTCCTTTTCCACAAAAAAGTATAATTACCATGTTGAAATCCTAAAAATGGCGTCTATTTCTTCTCACTCGTTAAAATTCCTAGAAGCTATAAATATGCAAATATTGTTCATTTCAAAAGTTTAACTGTTGGACACAAAGATGTCATCTACTTTACAGTAAAGTCTATTCTTAGTGTTTGTGTAATGGTTTGTGTAATCAAGTTTCCACATCACACTTGTGTAATTTGCATACTGTTGACTAGTTGTCATGTCATCCTGCTCATATGCCCTCAAAAATGGATTTTCAATATAGAACATAGAGAAACGTTCTATGTTCAGCAGATGAATGTGAAAACAGCCTTCTAGTGTCAAACTCTGCACAAGGATCTCACTTACGTAACAATAAGAAAACAACATTTTTGACACGAGGTGGACTTTAAGTACCTATGTCAATAGGAATAGGAATTTAATTTTATACTAATCTCCTATGAATTTGCATGTATTTAACACAATAACAATTAACAATTTTTAGGACATTTTACAGAAGGGATGGGAAAAAAACCAGAAAAAGTGTTAAAGGACAAGTTCACACTAAGGACAGGTTGACAACAATTGTCAGATAACCAAATGGACATTGAAATCATTGTCATTTTAAAGCTACAATGATTAGTCAATTAATCAATCAATAGAAAATTAATTGCCAGCTGTATTGATAATCATGGTAAAGTGGGGTTTTGGCCCCCTCACTTAGACTAAAAGCACGTTTGAAGCGGATCAACTAATAGCCAGTATGAACAGGAGGAATAACTGCAGCAAGGAAAACTTTTTTCAGTGTTCATATGGGCAGCTGATGTTGTTTTTTGTGAACTCGTCCTTTATGGGCTACACTATTTCAATGTCCTTATTTTTTGATGATCTTTCTCTGGATCAATGGCTATAAAAAACAACTTGAGCTGTGTTTCATGAAGGGAACCTTTTGTGTGGCTGATTTTATTTGTAGAAGTTGGTACAGAAGACAAAGTTTTGTCTATATAAGAATGAAATGTTTAAGCACTGCAACTGTATTTTGGTATCTTATAAGTAAATGTGGGCACTTATATGTGCATGATACAATAAATAACTAAATATACAGTTCTTGAAGATTTTCTATATTTATAGATTATATATGTTTTATATTCAAAACAAAAATTATCATTACTTTAAGAGAAGACCCTACAAAAACAATCTGTAAATTACTTGTTGTGCGGTACCATAATTATATTTAAACTATCAAAGTGCGAACTTTGTGTGCAAACCTACTTGGCAGTAAAACTGTTACTTAATTTATTTTTTTTGTTGACTGTGAAACTTATACAGTAGATGTAGAATACTTTTATTATCTCAGTACATGATCATGTTCTGTTTAGATTTCATATATCTGACACACAATGCCAGCACACTGTGCACCTGTCATAATTTTATTAATAGAGAGAGACTTAAAAAAGGGCATGTTTACAACAGTATATTAATACTGGTAGACAAGAAAACCTTGTCAGTACAAAAGGCTGATTCATGAATAACAAATCTGTTGAAGTTTTTTCTTTTGCCATTTTGCTTTCACAAAGATGCCATACATAATAACTACCAGGACAATGGAAAAAAATGAAATAAAAAAATTAATTGTAACCTGCGAGAATTAAGTAAATATTGAAGCAAGATAATTGCTTTACAGTGAGCCATAATGTTTCTATACATTTTTAAATCGTTTTTACAATTTCTGTACAGTTATATAATGAGTGCATAATTTTCAATCAGCACAATTTTGTCGCTAAATTCAATCCAGACGTATACGTAATTGCTCCACATTCATTTCACTGTCTGGTAAAGGATACTTTTTAATATTGGTTCACAGAGAGAAGGCAAATGTGGAGGATCACCCTTTTACACCCGTCAAGGCACTGATGCAGGGCAGTTAGTCTGTGTGGTCTGCGCCTATGCAGGAGAAGGTGACATCTGAAGACAGCCGAGGAATCTGTGAGACAGGTGTGGCCCCTCTGATCGAGCCCAGGTCCAAGTCTGAATATGTGCCCTTACCTTTATTACTTTGAGGACCCTCTACAGAGTCTAAGAGTTATGAGTTTTCATTACATGGTTTGTCGGACATTTGGTTACCACAGAGGCTCATATCTGATGAGAGAGCCTCAGGATTGTCATCATAATTGTTTGTTTCTAGTGAATCAAGGCTGTTCCATGATTTATGTGTCCCAACACAACTGTAGTTTTTACCATCGCCGTTTTGTGGCATTAAAAAACAGGAAGTAGAGCTGTCTTCAAATCCTGCTCCTTTACAGTCAAAAGCATCCTCATTCACATCATCAGAGGTTGGCTGTGGTAGCCTAAACCTCACCTGAACAACTCCATGCTGCTCCTCGCCATTCTCCTGACCTGGGTTGTGCATGTTAAAATGAGAAGCTTCACCCGGCAGGACATGAGAACTAGAAATGTTTGCTGGAGAGCAGATTGACATGGGGGTGACAAAGCCAACAAAGTCTCCACTGGAGCTGAAACGAAGACCTTGGGCAGCCTTTCTGTGAGATTCAGCTGACTGGTCTTCATCAGCTGTCCCACAATTTCTGTCCCCAAAGTTTTCTGTCTCCTCGGGCTGTGGGGAGGGGGCAGCAGTAACTGCATCGCTCTGTGTCTGTTGAGACACGCTGTTGTCCAGGTTCTGCTCTTGTTCTTGTGCAGTCGGATCTGGCTCTGCGTCTCGTGGAGGCGGTGCTGATGGAGCATCACCTGAAGCCTGGCTCTGACCTGACGGTGTGGGTCGGACTGTTTGGTGGCACATGGGACAGGTCTCCTGTACGTACAGCCACTTGCGGAGGCAGTTGCCATGGAAGAAATGTCCACAGTTGGTGATCACAGCAGAGCTCATTTCCTGTCAAGAGAGACATGTTTGACTCATCAAAGATGCCTTATGTTTGAGGCATCTTTAAAAAAAAATCTTAAAGCAGCAAATCACAAAGCTACCAAGATTAAGTTGCTGCTTCTTTGACAACAGGAAGGACTTATTATTGTCATGACTGAGGCCAGGACTAGACAGTATTCACTGGTTTAACAAAAACATGGCTGAGGGCCAAATAATCATAACTGGAAAAACAGGATCAACATGCTTTAAAAAAGGTCTACATGACAGTTAGTATTACACATACACAGTACTATATGTCACCTGCGTGTAAAGTTGGACAACACTGGATGAATGCAGTATGTTTTTTTTTTATGTACAAATCTGTGTTTGTCAGACCTTAAAGCTCTGTGTGATAACTTGGGGCAATTCAGGGAAGCTGCACAGACTATGAGAGGCAACAAATCTAACCTGGAAGCAGATGGAGCAGACGTCGTTGTGTTGCTGCAGCTGCTGAGCTGTGGCTCTGGGCAGGGAGTTTATCTTCTTAGCAGCTTCCTGTCTGAGCAGGAAGCTTCTCCAGCCAGACTGAGCTCTCAGCCAAACATTGAAGTACGAATGGATGATAATGACAGAGGCGCCCATCCAACTCCACTCTCCAAACAGTGACTCCCAGGTGCCGTACGCCACCACACAGAGTGCCACCATAAACTCCAGCACCCTGCTGACAGCGTTCACCCAGTAGATCACTTCGTCCAGGCTTTCGATCGGGTCGGTGCGATACAGTTCAACCATAAAGAGGGAGTAGATCAGCATAGTGCCTGTAACCTGGACAAACAGGAAATATCTGTATTACTTAAAAAATATATCTTAAAAACTAATATAATTTTTAAGATATTTTATATATTTATAATTCTATAAATAGTGGCTTTCAGTTCAGCAAGACAAAAAAGAAGCATGTAAATTGTGTCAAAATGACGTTAAAGTAAAAAATGCCAGTGATTTAACATACTGTATAAGGTATGCAAATACAATGACCATGTATCATGTGTATCACTCTCCTTACCTGAAGTGATGTAAGCATGCAGCTTGACACCAAAATAAGGAGCCAGAAGTCCATGTGGAAGAACTGGGAAATTTTATAAGCCATAAACGCTGGGAAAATCAGCAGGAGAAGACACATGCTGAGGCCACGGAAATGTTTCCAGAAACTCCTAGGAGCAAGTAAAAACACAGACCCATTGAAGGAAAGCATTTTATACTCAGGAATGCAACTTGTTTAACTTAGCAAGCTTCACTTTCATCCTGTCAAAAGAAATAAAATGTACAGCTTTTGCTGTTACCTGTTGCGGGATGCACCCAGGGCTAGAATGACTGGATCTGTTATCTCAATCATTGACTGCAGAGTCGAAGTGACCACAATGAAGAGGATGATGCTGAGGAGGAAGGTGCGCTGCAGTGCCTGCATATCTAGCAGGCCCGTCTGGAGGGCAAGGAGGAGCAGAGTGACGCCCTCAGTCACGCCTCTGACACCAAGAGAAATTAAGTCAAAACTAGGAAAACTAACAAAGAACAGCAGCACTTGGATTTTAGAAATGTAGACTAGTAGTATAAGCTATTGCTTGGAAGATAACATGAAATGAAAAAATGATACACAACCAAACATTCATGAGTTCATTAAGTTCATGAAACAGCATTGTTATTGGCACCATATTTTCCTTTTATTGTTTTGATGTTTTACTTTCTTCAACTGAATCAGCATTCATTTTCTACTTAATTACGCCTACTCTATACTCTTATGAGTAATGTTGCACTTTGGAGTATAAATCAATTTTATATTAAAATGTTAATAGATAATAGATAATAATTAAGTTAATAATTATATTAACAGACAGTAACAATGTTTCCTTCACTATGTGTAGAATTTAAAGAAGTTGAACCTTGGCGCCCCCGGTGGTAAAGCAATGTCACCAGCGCTATAATCACATGCAGTATATAACACAAAATATAGAGCAAAAAGTCTGAGGTACACATCTTAAACTTACATTTATGTTGAGCTGTAGGAAACCTTCTCTCTTTAGCAGAAACATGCTTCTAGTGTCAAACTCTACACATACAGTATATAATTCTGCACAGTGAAGTTCAAAATCCAAGTGAAATGCCAATGAGAGGATGGGAAAGAAACAAAGAAAGATGTGGAAAAAACATTTCACCTGTGCATGACGTTCTCATTCTGAACAGCTGCAAAACCTCCCAGGTAGAACTTGCATAGGTTGAGCAGTCCGAGCGCCAGATAGGACACAACAAAGGTCAAACCAAGAAGGGAATATGGTGTGGCACAACATTCAGAGACACTACAGAGAGAAAACAGTAACTTATGAGAAAAATTAAACATTTACAACGTCAGGTACAAATGCACACAAAGTAATAATATGTCCACATAATCACATCACACCTTGTGAGCAGGAAGAACATGATTCCCTGATGGGCTGCGGAGGTGCTGCCGGACACGGTGTCTGAGCACAGCTGGACGGTGAACAGAACAAACCAGAATACACTGAAGAGCACAGGGACAGCAAACTGGTTCCACAGAGAGATTCCCACAGCCAGAAGTCTGTACAGCTCGATCACCTGAAGGAGCGGAAACAGACAGACAGCATGATAAGAAACGCAAACACAGGTCCTACAGTACAGAACAAAAACATCAAGAAAACCAGAAGTAATGAGCACACAGAGCATGTTGTTTTAATGATCATGAATGACAGAGATAAATGTCATATTCCTGATAAATAGAAATAGTATGTGCTAAAACCTAAAGGTCTTTAACCTGAAAAATTAACTTACATTTCTGAGTGATTACATAAACACAAAAAAAAATCATATAAAACAAACCTGTACGATATGTAACCTTAATTTATTTCATTGACACGACAGAGCTTAAATAAAGCCACAATAAAACTCTTGCCGCTTTTTGAAAACTCGCCAAAGCTGTTCATTTCATTGTTTGCATACAAGCCTCATGTTTTGTCATACATGTAGGAGATAAGAAACTACAAAAACTACAACCTATTTGTACAAATGTGATGTACTGTGAAAATGTTTTAACAGAAAAGAGAATAAGCATACCTCCAGCTGAAGCAGCTCTGTGTAGGCAGCCCTTGCCAGGCGATATGGCACAAAGAGATTTGAGAGAAGGAACAGAGCGATCCCCGCTCCGGTAAGCCCCATGGAGAAAGTGTTGACTGTTAGCAGTGCTGCATGAGGTGCAGCGCAGAGTCGGGTCGCCAGGGGGAGCATGTGAGCAGAGAACAACCACACCTTTCTCGTCTTCATCAGGAAGGCACACAGTGTGCTGAGAATGATCTGACCTGAGACAAATACGTTACCACAACTGTGAAGCTAAAGCTTGGTTAGATGTAAACAAACTTGATAATGTTGATAGCCCTTTATAGTATATATAAAACAACAAACAGAACATTTTTGAATATTCACTAGTTACAGACTAATACAACAGGGTCTAAAAGTTTTGTAAACATTTTGTTTAGGGACTCACTAGTCAGTGCAGAAACAAATCTGTTGAAGGCCAGAGAATCGAGGTACACTGCCCCTTCATAACCGTATAGCAGCTCCCCACGAACATAATCCCTGTAAAATTAAGAGGAGAAAAAAAGGGTTATATAAATGTATGTATATAGTATTTATGCATTTTGTTTTTATATGATACATGCCACCATAAAAAAATGCTTTAAGTAACTGTGTGCTGCATTGTATATATGTATAAAAAACTACATTTAGTTAATGTTAGCACACAGACACATCAGGTTGACGTATACTTGTTCAGAGGTACTTAAACTGCAGGAATTAACCTGTTTTCATACTTAATGAAATAAATAAAATTTTAAGATAATTAAAGACAAAAATAAATTAACAAATTAAGCAATAAATAAGCAAATATACAAACATTTGAGATAATCATTTTATTCTTATTCTTACTAAAATTTTTCAAAATAGGAACAACGTATATTGAACATTATGAAATTATTTCTCAGTGTATTGTGCATTGTGAATAAATGCAGTGAGTCTTTTGCTCAATTTGATCCATTTACTTGTCTAAGTAAATAAGTGAGCTTTCACCTTTTTATAGAATCAAGAAAGCAACCTTTAAAGAAACTGTCACCACTGCTTGTTTTCACATTACAAGACAAAGTGTACCAGCGAGTGAGTAGTAAACAGTGGCCTCAGCACAAGATACAGTATACTCTGTCTCTAAAATTAAATATCAGGCTGAAGGATACTGGATACACAGAGGGAAGGGGATCTGTGACTGCAGGCGAGCTTTGTCAGAGGAAAAAAACTGATCTTGATACAGTGTAGTAGTAGTAACAACGGTAGAAGTATTAAAAGTAGGGCATCTCACTTGGAAATCTGATGTCCCATGTATAGGAGGAGAGCAGCAAGGATATGGAGGTATAGCATCACAATGTGCCTTAATGGCAGAACCAACACCACCGCATTTATCACATGACCTGGAAAGATTGAGGTGACTAAGCTCATAAAAAGGTAGAAAATATACACACAGGAAACACACAATGTCCATATTAATTCTGGCAATGTTGACTTAACTTATCAGGCTGAGTAAGAAAAGCCAGAAAGAGTGTAAAATCCCACAGCTACACATCGTTCAACGGCTTTTAAAGGTCATGTCACAAATATATTCAGAACAAATTCAAAGTGGAAAACAGAGAATATATTGTTGGAAGGATAAAATCCCACTTCTTGTAGTAGCTGTGGGTTTTTTCAGTTTTTAATACAATACTTAAGCTCCCAACTTCCAATATGTACTTTGAAAGAGTTGCTTGTGACGGTTGCTTTAATAATTCCTTCTTAGTGTGACTCCAATCTAAAAGATGGGGGACAAGATCCACGGCCACGAAATAACTGAATCAGTTGGCAAAATTTAAATGGTGCCTTCCACAGCTCAAGTTTTTTTAGAGCATAATTCCCTTAAGTTAAGTTATGCCAGACAGTGTTTCCTTGCTGAGCTGCATCACAGCGATAATAACACACAAAAAGAATCCTAAAAAGACTATAACTTTGAAAGATAATATTTATTTTAACTCAGACAGGGTTCTCTGTCAAAACCAAAACTGTGGATTTTGTCCCCCTTCACTTAAATTATACAGTAATTACATTATTAAGGAATCCCTTCACAGCTGTATGGACAGCAGAAATTATTAATAACCCTTACAGGATACATATGGCAATGTAAGCACTGTTTTAAGACAGACTTGACAAATGTGAACCGATTATTCTCAGAAAAAAAATAATTTAACACTGAACAAATGTAGATGAAACAGTATTTAATGAACTTTTAATGAAGTACCGTATGCATACGTACCAAGGTAGTACATGTTCCAGATGACATATTTGTATTTGAAGAGCATGTCTTCATTTTTGGCTTTGAGGTGCTCTGTTAACCCTTCAATGTCACATTTATAAAGCAGGTCCAGCACCAGTATGCTCGGCACCCTGAGGGCAACATTGGCCAACTCTTCCAGACGAGGCATCTTGGTACCAACTTTTTTGGTGAGCAGAGCACATGTGTGTCACATGCTGTTAGCTAACCGTTTCACTCTACAGGACACGCACTACTAACAGCTTCTCTACTGTTTTTCTCATCTTCTTGTCATCTGAAACACACACAAAAAAAAACCTTTAGGTTAGGCTACTCAGAGGCACAAGAGTTCACCAAAGATGGCCAAGAATAAATTTTTGTCAGTATATATTAATTCCTAATGTTATAATAATAATAATAATGATAATAATAATTGGACACAGACAAGTAGCAGAACATTGATGGATACGACGGATTAACCAATTCTAAAATAAAATCAGTTGCAGCCTTTCAGTACTCCTGCTTCAACAAATTAACTGGGAATTGGCAACATTTGCGGTCTGCATGTCAGCAGTGCTCGCAGATTGCTCTTATGAAGTGGGCCCTTGGACCATTTGGTCCTATCCTGTGTAACATCGCCTGACAGCTGCAAATATGTACAAAAATATTTTATAACAGGAAAGAAAAAAATATAACTGATATAACTATTATTATTAATGTGATGTCTTCAAATATTAAAATTAAAACTACTTGGCAATTCAGAGTTGCAGCAATTAGTTGATAAATCGATTAGTTGGCAACTATTAAATTAATTTCCAATTATTTTAATAATAATAAAAATGTTTGAATTTTCTAAATTCCAGCTTCTCAAATGTGAATATTTTCTGGTTTCTTTAGACGTCTGTTACAGTAAAGTTAATATCTTGTGGACAATCAAGACATTTGATGTGTTTCGCTTTGGGCTATCAACATTTCTTTATGAAACAAACAACTAAACGATTAACCAGGAAACTAATTGACAGATTATTAAATAATGAAAATAACTTACAGCCCTAACACAAAAATATTCAGTTTACTGTCATAGAAGACTAAACAACAGACTTTTTATAGTCTCTATTGTCCTTTTTATTATGAGTTAAATGATTTTAGGACTTTTCAATTACCTACATATGGAGGCAAACAGAGACTCCACATTATGTCCAACCAGGCCAACCGTTACTTAGCTCTTGATTTCTACTTTACACATTTTTACAGATAATTAACACCACAGAGGTGCAGGAATTAGACAGTATAAATAAGGTATGACTTTCACAAAGCCTTTAAGTTGCTGGCATTTTAAAACTGAAACTGGTTCACTTACTTTGCACAGTGACAGTCATCACAGCCGAACAGCCATTTGCTAGCTAGTAGCAGCTGCTGGTAGTTAGCTTTCACAGCGGCCAGCAACATGTTTTCATGGCTCTGCCGATATTCTGTCACTTCCGCTTGTCAAAGATAGTTAGAAACAGTCGTCATGGAGACAGCGACTGTGAATATCTCATATTCAACGATATAGGGAAGAGTAAAGAGATTTTAAATGCAATGTTGTGATTCCTGTCGCTTGCGTGGACATTTCCCGTGTACAACGTCACGTCAAAACCCACCAATCAGGTTGAAGTATTCTTGATTTCAAAATAAATGTTTTAAGCTAATACTACTACTACTACTATTACATCTACTAACACTACTAGTCGTAATAATTTTATTAATAATAATGATACTACTACTACAACAATTACTACTACGACTAATAATATTAATATTGATAATGATGGTACAACTGTTATTACTAATACATTTTGTGCTGCCTTATTTTTTTAGCAACATTGTGCACCTTCAACTTCCTTAGCAGCCATTTTTGTATACAAAATCAATACATTTCAATAAAAATGTAGAACTTAAATAACGTATAAGAATATTATATATATATCTTCTCAGTAGAGGATAATATGCTGGTCAAATATTTTAGAACATCCTAATTTTTCCAGTTATTTATTACAATTCAAGTTGTGCAAGCCCAATGAATGGTACAAAGTACTGAACAGCCAGAGGTTTAAAAAAGGTTTGGTTACCCAAAACTTAAAAATAATGTAAATTTCAGAATTATACAAAAAGGTGTATTAACTTTTTTTAACAGCTTAAATAATAATAACAGCTTCAAGCTGTTTGTTGTACCTGCCTGTGCATTCATCCTTCATACCATCATCCATCTATTATCAGGGTTTGTCTCGCTGCTCTCTGTCCCCAAAGCAGCGTAGCTTCTTCCTCCACACAGGGTCTCTCAAATAGATAATCCTTTGTTTACCCAAACAAATAAATTATAAATCAGATAGGACAGCTTGTGACTGACTCTTTTAGGGTCATGTTTTTTGTCTACAAAGTGCAGATGTGCTGTTATAATTGCAACTTCTCAGAAAAAGGTGACTAATATGCAGAAAATACATTTCCTATGTGTGGGCTGAGATGTTTTCTGTTTTTGCCGACACATTTGGTAGAGGCTGTTTCCTGTAGATATTTGAGTCCTCTTTGGCCTAAAAGATTTCTTAGATTTTTGCACTCTTAAACTGATTAGTCAAAAATAATTTTTCGTTAGCCTTAATCCCTGCATGAAGAAGAAACAGGAGCTGATGATTAGAATAAGAAGAAAAGACTATACGCAGTAAAGTATGCAAATGAATCAAATAGGCTACACAAGTGATGAAAACAAAACTGTAGTGTCAATGAAACAACCCCGTTCCCTGCAAAAAGCATTGCCATGATGGTATCAGATGAAACATCATGTAAACTGATAGCAGAGCTTCTGACACTATTAGGCGGTTTGCTGAAACACCTGTGACAGGATGCACCTGCCAAACAGACTTCATGCAGCAAACCAAATCTGAATTCTTCTCTTGCACGTAGCATTGAAGAGATCCTAAAAATACACATTGAAGTTGATTTGCTGTTTGTTTCTTGATCTTTGTGTCATACTGTACATATGTCACATATGTTTCTAAGATGCATCTGCACTGATGCTCTCTTCATTATTTCTTTTTTTTTGTTGAAATAACTCCTGTATGATATACACTACTGTGTAAACATTTTAGGCATTTACAACAGCACCAGGTCTCACAGGGACACCTGCACAAAGTTTTTCAAGGTATTTGGCAGGTCAGTTGTTCCTGCATGTTGCAGAACTTGCCTCAGTTCTTCAGGCGTCTCCGTTGCTTCTTGGACTGACCCTATGATGTTGAGATCAGGGCTCCCCGGGGGACAAACTGTCTGTTGTTCTTCTTGTTGCTGCAAATATATATTTGTAAGACTCACTGTATGTTTGGGGTCCTTATCGCGATGCAGAATACATTTGGGACCAATCAGATGCCTCCTCCTGTTGGAGGGACAGCAAACTGAATGAAAATATGTAAACATAAACATATGACTACTATGTACAAGCAAAAAGGTAAAAAAAAAAGATATATACATATAGAAACAACAAAAGGACAACAACATACAATGTCTGTAGATGTAGACTGTAAACAAAGCTGTTTAAGAGTGCTTGAATATATTTTGACAGTGTTGGATGACTGAGTGAACTGTTCATAAGTGTGACAGTGAGGGGGAAGTAACTGTTCATGTGTCTGATGGTTTTAGGAGAAGTAGGAACAGGTAATGTCTAAAGGAGACTGCAGTGACTTTCTCTGCCCATTTTCTGATGGATGTGCAGAAAAGTAAAACTGGAGGCAGGTTGTTCTGCCAGGAAATTAGTATAAAAATAGAGGACCTGGAAAGTAAAGCCTGAACTTGCATGCAGTGTCTTTAGTTCTGCAACCATTAAACGGCGCAACATCATAACATCGTGACAGTTTTTCGCGGGAATTCCTGGAAGGAGAGGAGGTGGGGTTGAGGAGGAGGAGGAGGAGGAGGGATGTGGATGGACTGGAGGTTTGTCATCTCTACATTAGACTGGCCAGGGATTTTTTTTCCCCCTTACTCTGCAGCTGGAAACAAAGAACAAGATGGAAAAGTCAGTGTGCCTGTTGGCTGCAGTGATTCTTCTGGGAGGTTTTTTAGATGCAGCGCAGATTAACGATTCAACGATTGAGAGTTATTATTCCTCTTCTTCTTCTTCGATCAACTCGACTTTAAAGTCGGTGACTGTGGAGCCGCAGAGTCACAGCAGAGACGGACAAACTGCAACAACAGCAGAGACAAAGTTGCTCACCACCACTGTCACAAACAAACAGCTGGACACCAAAAGCAGCACAGAAGTGAAGAGCAGCAAAGAGGAAGAATCAGATGAGAAGACAGAAGATGAGAAGACTCAACTGGGTAAGACAAAAAACTACATCTGAACTTCAGCCAAACAGTCCAAGCTAACATTCCCATGAAGCCAGAGAGGCCTTAGGTTAACGAAACCCAATTATTAATGTTAATTTAGTGAAGTTAATTAATGATGCCTTCAGGGACCAGTTGAGCATTGGAATTACAGCTGCTCAGTTCAGCGAGTGCAAACCTGTAAATCAACATTGTTTATGCGGTCAAAAAAATAATAAAGTAGTCTAAAATGTCATGAAGTAGTAATATAAAAAACTTGTTACAAAGTTTATCAAAGAAAAGGTTTAAAAAATTAAATATTAGCTTACATAATGTTCCTGCTGTTTCCCACATTTGTTAAAGCTCACCAAATAAAACACTGAAAAGGAACAGCCAGGCTAGATAAACCACAAGGAAAATAGAGTTCCTATTGCAATTTCCTGTAACCCAAGGGAATATCTTCAAATAACTTGCGTGACAAACTATTCAAATTACTGCCATAGAAGATGAAGAAAACCAACATATTTGAATATGCAAAGAAAAAATGGAACCAGTAAGTGTTGCATTTTTTTTTCTGGGAAAAAAGAGGATAATCAGTTATAAAGATTGTTGCATAAATTCTCTTGAAAACTAATTGATTAATGAAGTAACTGTTTCAGCTTTATAGAGGATTTAATAAGAAAAGTTCTTTAGATTAGTGAACTTGTTTGTTTGACACATTTGTTAGAGCGCACAACCTAAAATCTCCCAAACCACCACCACCCAGTCTCTTTACAAATACTTCTTGTTTTGAATTCATGTGTATAACATATTTAAGGATGCAACTCGACGATTATTTTTGTCAGAAGTTAGTGAAAAACGTCCATAGCAATTTCCGATAGCTCAAGGGAAAATTGCTTGTTTTGTCCAACATTCAAAATATGAAAATATTAACATTTCAAAAGCTAGAATCAGTATATTTTGTGCAACCAATTGAATAATTAACTAACAAATTATACAAATGATTGTTTCAGCTCCAAATACTATACGTATGAATAAGGGATTTGTTTTTGTTTGGCTAACTTTTTCTTTAGTTATGAATATGTTGCACTGAAAACATTGTTTGACCTAATAAGATCAACCAAAACTGTTTTGACAGAATGTGTCATCTTTGTGATTGAGGGGAACAGTATTAGTCTTTTCCAAAACCATAAAATGTCCTGCAGCTGTAGCTTTCATCCTCCTTGCTCTGCTAAACATTTGACTTTACTCTCTCTTGGCCTCCCTTGGCATCTCAAATTACATTCAAACTATCCAGAGGTTCGCTTATCTGCAGTCCACTTTTCCTCCACTCCCCCAGACAAGCAGAGCAGGCAGAGGAGGAGGAAGGGCTTCCAAACTTCCACTGAACTGATCCAGGATGATTAGGAATATTTCACATAATATAACGACCGCTGGCTGCTCAAATTACATCAGCCATGAATTTGCTTACTCAGACGAGGAGAATGAGAGTTTAACCCCTCAGAGCCGTTTCTGCATCTCCAGACAGACACAAACATAAAGATTATATCTCCTAAATGTTTATGGCTCTCCACCAGACTGTCCTCCTCTCGGCCTGGAGTCTCTTCGGGTTGATGACAGCCAGATCCATGCCTCTTCTTATCCACGGACAGGTCTGGGTCCTCACAGGGGAAGACTGAATATCCAGGTTGGTATTAATCACTGCATTTGATTATACTGAGACATCAGAGTGACAATCCTACTGGGTCCTTTCAGATGATTTAAACAACATGTATATCCATAAATACAATTACAATTGTATTTCATTATCAGTTAATATGCCTGATTAATTGACTAATTGTTTGGTCTATAAAATGTCATAGAATAGTTTAAATGGTCATAACAAGTTCCCAGAACTAATAGACTATAAAATAAATTGCCCAAACGCTCCATCAATGTTTTTTATCTGCTTTTATTGCCGTGTAAAATCACTAATGTAATAAAACTTCAGTGACTGCATTTGCTATAGAAAACTATATTTTTGAGTACTTTTATATAGTTTTTCTAGTGGCTGGAGTCTCTGTGAACTATTTCATAACCACCTCCCCTCCTGTTCTACAGTCAGATCAATACCACAATCGCACAAAGCTCCACACTGAGACAGAGCCAAGAAGTTTCTTAAAACAAAATATTTCTGCATAACGAAACTGCATGTTTTTTTGTTTTTTTTTAGTCTGGCCTTTATGATGAGGATATGTACGATGGAGCCTGGTGCGCAGACTACAAGGACCAGCACCAGTGGCTTGAAGTGGACGCCCTCCATCTCACTCTGTTCACTGGAGTCATCCTGCAAGGCCGAAACTCCATCTGGAGGTCAGATAGTATCACGATCACAATCTCGAGAGATTATTGTTCCAAAATGAGACATCTACCATCTGATAAAAATTATTGACACACAAAACACGAGTGGTTTACACAAGTAATTGGTTGATACTGAAGAAGGATGTCAAGCATTTCGGTGTAGGTTGTCTAAATTCTGTGCAACAGAGCACAAAGTTCTTTATTTAGGGGCTCAGTGCATTTAGGTCTTTGCACTTCATCTGTCCTCTCCGTGTTCATTATAGCTGGCACTGGGTCAAAACCTACAAAGTCCAGCTGAGTAACGACACTGTGGACTGGGAACCGTGCATGAATGGGACAGAGGAAGCGGTAAGAATGTCTTTTGTTTGGATCTCAGACAAATGGAAAACAGATTTTTGCCGAAGTGAAATATTGTATGTATATAGCTGAACTGAAATTTGTGGTTGACAATATAACAGTTTAACAGACTACATAACACCATATAAATATATAGTATATGAGAATAGTATATAAATATAGATAATTAATGTTAAGATAAGGATTTATTGTTTCATGTCAGTTGCCAAATAATTTGTCTCCTATGCCAAAATCCAAATGTGTATTCAGATTTAAATGTGGAATATGGATGAAGGTTTGAATCTCAACCAAAAACAGGGTTTTCCTAAAATTGTTCAAGACCATGTATGTGATGTTACATTGAATTTGTTCAGATATTTGAAGGGAATCAAGATCCAGAGACTCCAGTGCTCGCACTCTTTCCAGTTCCCGCCGTTGCCCGTTACATCCGCATCAACCCGCAGACCTGGTACGAGAACGGCACCATCTGCCTCAGAGCTGAAATACTCGGCTGCCGTGTTAAGGGTAGGTAAAAATATCCGGTATTAGTAGGCATCAAGATGTTCAAAGCTGTTTTGTAAGGGATAGTTGAGAGTCTGTCCATCAAGCAAAGGAAACCAAGTTTACAAAACCTCATGTTCTGTTTCCTCGTAGGTCCACATGACATTTACACTTCAGAGCAAGAACCAGGATCAAAAGACCGTCTGGATTTCAGACAGCACAACTACAAAGAGATGAGGAAGGTTAGAGAGTGAGAAGAAGGGCTGCAAGGCAGCACACGCATGATGACTAACATTGGTTCCCCTGAAGCTAATGCCAAAGTTTTGACTCAGGCTGTAAACAGTTTGCAGATTTATTCAAAGTTCAGATTTAAACCTTTGAAGACCTTTAGTCCAACGTGTCTTCTTAACCCTGAAGCTCATGAAGTCTGTGACCGAGGAGTGCCCAGACATCACCCGCATCTACACCATAGGGAAGAGCTACATGGGTCTCAAGCTCTACGTCATGGAGATCTCAGATAACCCCGGCAAACATGAACTTGGTAAAACTTCTTCTAAGTCTTCTTCAGAGTTTATCAGGTTTTTCAAGTTACCCCGAGTTTAGCTGCTCAGGGGCCCAGTTGAACATCCTCCAGTGTTTACACAGGCCTGTTTCTGCAGCAGCGCCACACAGGAAGCCTCTCTTATGTAAATAAACTGATAATGATTTGAAATTGGAGGGTGCACACTCACCACCAAAAACACAGATTTCTTTGTCACACTGTCTTCAGTTGCAGGCTCATAACATTGAATTGTGGCCACTCTAAAGAGTGCCAAAGAGTACATTTTGTCTTTCTTTTCTTCTAAGTCAAACGTGGCATAAACACATTTCAAAATTGCTTCACCACCAAAAGAGAGCAATAGGAATTTAGGTTATTTATGTGTTTACAGCTAATATTAATTTCAGTGGTTTCATGGTTAAATAGACACTGGTGCCAAATCCAAGAAGCTGAGGCATTGCACATTCTTCGTTTATTAGTAAGAACTAAAAGAAATGCTGATGTATCATGCAGATTCTGGGTCTTTATAGTCTTGTTCTTTATATTCAGTCATGTCTGTCATCTAGTCTGGCCAATCCATGTATGATTATTGGCAAAATACAGTTACATCTCCACACTGTTACCAATCGAAAAGGTTTGAATGTTTTCCTGACGTGTCTCTGGGCTTTAGCTTAAGAATACAGTTGCTTTCATGATTAGTGAGAACTTTAAGGTGACGTTATGTCTTGGCACAAGTAAAGGGACTCTATGTATTAGGTCCCTGATTTTCTCTCTTGGCAGGTGAACCTGAGTTTCGGTACGTGGCAGGAATGCATGGAAACGAGGCTCTTGGCCGAGAGCTGGTCCTCAACCTCATGCAGTACTTATGCCGTCAATACAAGAAGGGCAACCAACGTATCGTCCGGCTGGTCACTGAGACACGAATCCACCTCCTGCCCTCTATGAACCCTGACGGATATGAAGAAGCTTACAAGAAGGTTAAGTGACTTAGATTTAATGGGTTCATTAGTTGTGGTCTGTCCATGTTGCTTTAAATTAAAATAGGCATTTTGTTTTAATATTGTGCAAACAAAGATGAATGGATAGCTTTGCACAAAGTAAAAACAAACCTTAATATCATTCTTTCACTCTTTAAACAGCATGGTGATAAAAATTTGGTACCCCATGTTTAGTTAAAATGATGATACTGATTGGTGACAGAGCTGCTCCCATCTCTCTTGGTAGAGGGTACATTTATTAAGTTGTTCATTCATATCCTAGATGCTGGCATGGTTTTTGTCCAGTATGTATTATGAACTCATTATTCATTATTCTGATTGATTGATCTGCTGCAGGGCTCGGAGTTGGCTGGCTGGGCTCATGGACGGTACACCTTTGAAAATATAGACCTGAATCATAACTTTCCGGACTTGAACACCATCATGTGGGATGCTCAAGAGGCAGCAGCAGACAAATCCAAAGTCTCCAACCACTACATCCCCATCCCAGAGTACTACACCAGAGAAGACGCCATCGTGAGAGATGTTACGGCTTCACAACAGTGGAGCTGTACTCGACACTGAAAAAAATAAATACACATTGTTGAAAAGCTCAGGAATATGTTTGTAGAATTTGAACATGTTGTCGCCATCTGGTGGTGATATTGAGAACAACAGCAGTGCAGGCCAGTTAAAGACACTAAAATCACGAAAATATTAATTCATAAAAGTAACAGTTCAACAAATCATAAGAATCAGAAAAAGGGGTGACATGTAAAAGATCTTGTTTCACCCGTTCATCAAGCCATAAATGTAGGGCAAAGTGAACAGCAGCTGTTGTTAGAGTCGTATACCGACAGTTTGTGGAGAGGAAAAGAGCAAAAGTTTTCATTTCAGTGGCATGCAAGCCTCTGAATGTCCTCAGATCAGGAAGCCAAACACATGTTGAAGCTCTGCCTGCCTTTATAAAAAAGTGGCAATGGAGTATAAAAACTAAAGAGTACAATAGTTTATTATTATTATTATTATTATTATAATAACTTTGGTGTTTTCTCTTGCAGGTGGCACCAGAGACTCGAGCCGTCATCAACTGGATGCAGGATATTCCCTTCGTGCTCAGTGCGAACTTCCACGGCGGCGAATTAGTGGTCACATATCCCTTCGACTGCACGCGTGACTGGGCTCCCCAGGAAGACACCCCCACTGCAGACAATGCTTTCTTCCGCTGGTTATCCACCGTCTACGCCTCCACCAACCTGGCGATGGCCAACCCTGACCGCCGCGCATGTCACTACGAGGATTTCCAGTCACATAACAACATCATCAACGGCGGAGCCTGGCACACCGTCCCTGGCAGTGAGTCACGTCGCTGCTTTTGAATGATTCAAACCATCTGAGAGGTTTCAGTCCAGAAATGTGTGTACTGCTTTCAGAGATGATGGCGGCTGTTGTCAATCAATGATGGAAAAAAAGTGCAGATGATAAAAGTACATAAAAAACATCACTCAATCTGTACACAAACACAATAAGAAAAGACAGTAATCCTCAATTAAATTGTGCAATGAGGTATAGCACAAAAACACAACCTGTGTTTAATAGAAATTAGTGAATAAAATGTCCAACTTCTCAAATAGCTTCCTTTTACAGATGTGCACCGTATGTCTCACCTGCAGGTATGAATGACTTCAGTTACCTGCACACTAACTGCTTCGAGGTGACGGTGGAGCTGTCCTGCGATAAGTTCCCTCACGCCAGCGAGCTTCCCATCGAGTGGGAAAACAACAAGGAATCTCTGATCATTTACATGGAGCAGGTCAGTTTTCCATCCGAACAAAGAAATACACAAATCAATTTCAAAACTGCTATGTCTCAAACTCCTGTTGTCGTCCATCTGCAGCTGTTTCACAATGAATCAGATTTTTTACATTTCTCCCTTTAATTTCCTCTTTGGGGCCTCACAGTGCAGCATTTTCTCTTCACTCAGATTCACAGAGGGATCAAGGGTGTAGTGAGGGACAAGCTGACCAAACAAGGTATCGTAGATGCTATAATCAAAGTGGAGGATCACGACCACGATATCCGAACAGGTACAGTCAGCCACTAAATTTAATTTTTTCAATTCTGCTCTCTTTTAGTTTTAGTTTTTACTGATAGCACAGGCAATTTTTTGTTTTTTCATGTATTTCATAGTGACCTTCAAAATATGACACAGGAAATGAAAAGAGAGGAGATGCATGAAGGAAGCAAACTAGAGAGTGAAAAAACAATTCTGTTAAAAATTTTCCAGGAACCCCAAAGCTTTACCTATTGCTGAACCTGTGTTGAAAGTCAATAGAGTAAAAAAAAAAAAAGTACATTAAACATTCACACAAATGCAACTTTTAGAAACATTACCATTAGATTTTGGCTCCAGAAAAAACCCCAAAATCAATTTCTCTTTGTAAATGATCATATTTACCTCCTGTAGCTGCTGATGGAGACTACTGGCGTCTTCTGAACCCGGGCGAGTATAAGGTGGTGGTTTGGGCAGAGGGTTACTTTCCATCCATGCGTCATTGTCGTGTTGGAATGGAGCCGCATCCCACCATTTGCGACTTCAGTCTGACCAAAACGCCCATCCAGAGGCTGAAGGAGATCCGGGCCAAAGGAGGGAGGATCCCACAGGACCTTCAGCTGCGTCTCCGAGCTCTGAGGCTCCGTAAACTTCGCGCCAGCACCAAGGCCATCAACCGCCGCAGGGAGAGTCAGCAGCTGCAGAAGAGGAGAGCTCGGTCCTCCGGAGCCCGGAGAATATGAGAGGAGACTAGGACCTGACAAATCCTCTGATCTGGATTATAGGTTTAAAAAATTCTGTGTGGGAGAGGTGACATGTCCTTACTGGTTATTACTGAGAGGACACTGTTAAAACAAAACCAGTTTTTTCTACTGCGATTCCTGCCTTCACATCAATACAATAGATAAGTGATCACAGTATTAAAGGATGGGTCAAACAATAGTCGGATGCCCAAATGAACATTGAAATAGGCTTTTCTTAGTGTAATCATCCTACCTGTTCATACTGACCACTAAAAGATCCCTTCATAATGCGCTTACAATGAAAGTAATGCAGGCTAAAATTCACAAGCCTCCTTCTATGTAAAAATGTATTTAAAAGCTAATTTGAAGCTTTAGCTGTCCAAATGAGTACAGTATTTTAGTGCCAAACTCCCTCTTTTTGTAACTATACTTCAACCTCAGCTCAACAGTGAAACACGGAAGTGAAACAGACTGTAAACGTGGCAGATATCCTCCTGATATAACTAACTCAGACTACTGATGCCGCATATCAGCTTCAGATATATGAGTTTTGTTACATTATTATAGAAGTGTTTATGTATCTTATTTGTAAAGAGGCTGAGTTGAGAATGTCAGCTGGTCTGATATGTAAAATTGCACCAACACTGTTTGTTTGACTTTAGTCCAACAGGACCACAATGTCTCAAATAAATATTCCTTATTTGTGTTATCTATATTCTTCTGTCTCAGAGTCTAATGTGAAGAAAGGTGGGACAAGGTTTTTTAGCAGTTCCTTTACTGCTATAAGTTTGTCTGGGAGATGTAGAGACAAATCCTGGAAGCAGGAAATAAAACCAGGAAAACTAGAAGAAAAAAAATACTTGGCTCAAACACAAAACAGTCAGCAGTGCAAAACAAGCTAACCCTTTATTTCAGTGATAAGTACCATTTTAGTACGACTGTTGGGATTGCTGTCTGTTTGACGCCATGTGGGAAACAACAGTTCGAACACCCTCCTCTAGCCGTGATCACTCAATGTGACAGTGCATACTGAGAACAATCAATTAATCCACAACAACATACAGATTAAAACAGGACTGAGAGAACAAAACTTTAGTTAAAAATAAACCTGGTTTCTTTAGTTGCTATACCTTAAGTGAAAATGGCACATAAGACACTTCTCTGAAGAGCATGTGAGCAACAAAAGCAGCAGGGGATATACAGCATGGCTGACCCTTTAACCTTTAGCTTAGTCACTTTAAAAAAATAACGAAACCACAGTTCACTTATGAAATCATATCCATTATAGGCTGTTTTAATGTATACAACTGGAGTTTTTCCTAGAAGAAAAGAAACTGACTTGACTGAAAATTAACCGAACCCCATTTGTGACAGACTGAACACACATTTTGAGCTTCAAACTGAGGTACAAAGTGTTGAAAGCGGCATTTCTCTTTACATACAGGACCATGTTGTAAGCTGGGAATTACTAAGTTCCATCTGTGTTCAAATAACTTTTTGATTTTTTATGATTTCTTAAATTGTGCCAAATTTACTTAATTGCTAAACCAATATTACCAGATGTTTACTTATAGTTCTCAGCTCACTGCAAAGAAAAACATATTTTGGCATCTAACAGTTCAACACAGAGCACCATCCTCACATAAATAAGAAAAGAGGATCTTCATAAAGGCTGGTATGCATAGTAGTTTATGTGTATCTTTTACTTACATAACAGCATTTTACTATCTATTCTTCAGTCAGTCAGTATAGTAATGCAACCAGTTTAACATTAAGGTGTAATATCCAGACGTGCTTGGCTTTTATACCAACAGTATCTATACTGCGCTGGTTGTAAACACAAAAGCATCAATGGCGCTAAAACAGTCAAAGATTGCTGTCCGTTTTGTCCTAAGAGAGAAAAAATGCCTGTTTAGTCTTCCTGATGACAATGTTGTGAAAGTGAGAATAAGTGATAATAGAAAAACATCAAACACAGACGTGGATCAACATAAAAGTTGCCTTGTGTAACCATGTCTAATTACTTAAAGGAAAGTGGATTTTACATGAAATAAAGAAAGACCCGGAGACTGTCAATGAGATGCTGTGTTTCAAACAAATGTTAAAGGATAGTTTCACAGTTTTTCAAAGTCTGTCCAAAACAATAGTCAGGTGCCCAAATGCACATACAGTATAGGCACTTGACTATTGTTTTTAAACCAAACTTGAAAAATTGGGAAACCTATCCTTTAATCCTTTAAGTGACTGCAGCTGGACTTCCATGCATAAGCTTAAAGATAAAAACACAGTGTGGAGTTTGAGTGTGGATGTGTCTCCAAAATAACTAGTCCTAAAGTGGTGAAATGAATCAAACACCGTGCTACAAGTAGTGCCAATATTACCACACCAATAAAACCACTAAAAAACGTCAAAGACCATGAGAGGGGAGAAAACAGGGTGCACATAAACAAAACAGCAGGTACATAAGGAGAGAAAAGGTCAGTGTCCATGAGCAGAGGGGGGAAAGGCATTGATGATGAGGTCTTTTAAGTTTGGGGGGGGTCAAAGTTCAGATTGTATGAGCAGAGAAGCAGCACCTGTGGAGAAGGCATGAGCAGAGCGGAGCAGCGGAGGACGCCGTGTCAAGACAATCAACGGCACACGTCTGTTTCTTGTCTAACTAGGATTCATGAATCAACCAGTCTGTTCTTTGCATCCAGTGTTTTTGTCCCAAGACACTGACATCAGGATATGCTGAGTCTCAACATAAAATTTAAAAGTTTTCTACTGCTATAGACCAAAATGTTACTTTAGTATGAAATAGAACCCACAGAGTAATTCAAATATCAAGAGCTTCAAGGTTCAGACTTCCAACTGTATCCTCAGTCTGGATGTCTAATTTGCTCATTTTTTTTTTTTGCATTTTCATTTTGAAGTTCAGAGTCAGAGAAGCTGCAAGTTCCCATCCTCGGTTACAGGCCGATCAAGGGTCCACAGCTGAAGTCTTGTACTTTTATTTTTTTTCCCCACCCAAACAAACTCATTCACACAACTTTTCACATCTGCAGACCTGGGTGTAGAAGTACTTCAAATATTTTTTAAATAACCATTTCATCCCTCTTAGCTGCCAGATGGCAGATGTTTTCCATACAGTCGTCTGCAAGAGGACCAAGAATAACATTCACAATATTCAACCGAAGTCAATTTAGGCTCTAATATTGAGATTTATATCTTGTCTGAGATGTCTGCATGCAGGCCACCCATCTGCCTTTAAAGCAAATGCTGGAAAATGTTATTCAGTTTGATGGTTTTGATCTAAAGTATAATAAGGAGACTGCGTACTTTTGAATAATAAATATCTGCATATCAAACGAGAATACTTTAAAATCATAAAAAGTATGTACTTGTATGAACAGAATATAGGCAGTGCAATAATTTTATACTTTTCTTTGCAGCTTTGTGCAACTTATCAAACTGGGAAAACATTAAATGCTTCTTTTATACATTTCCAGATTTGTGCAGGAACTCTGATTATTTAAACTACTTTTGTACCCAGGTCTGCAGCGCATCGTTCTCCGACAGCACTGGATGCTAAAACTTGGGCTGGTAAAGAGCCACTCGTCCGCTGAGGCAGCCCGAGGCCAGCTGGCAGTGTGTTGGGGAGAATTTGGTGGTGAGCACGACGTCGCTATGCGAGTAGATGGCGCGGACCTCTCTGAGGCAGCTAGTCTGGACGGGCATGCAGTCGGCCAGCTCCCCGCAGTGCTCGTCGAAGGCCAGCAGGCGGACGCCGTAGCCATACGGAGAGCAGATGAGCCGTCCGTCGGGGCTGAAACATAACTCCTTGATGTAGCCCCTCCCCACGTTGGCCTCCTCAATGTAGTGGGTGAGGCGAAGTGAGCAGCGGGGGGAAACTAGAGGACGGGTGGGCGCTCCTTCCTGGAACTCGTACACACACGTCCACTGGGGAGAGATGGAAAAAAAACATCAGATAATGAGAGAGAATTAAAAGCCATCTTTTTCTTTTCAACCAAATAAGGATAGGCATTCAGTAAGACAGCTTTGAAATGACACGTATATCTACAGCCAAATGTCTCTAACCTCCTGGTCATCCATGTTACTGGAGCAGCGGATGAGCGTGGCCCAGCCTTTTGGATGGAGCTGCAGGGAGGTGATGCAGTTCCCTCGGTCTCGCTCTCCTGGGATCTCTGGAGTCAGAACCTCCAGGCTGTTCCTGGGAGAAATGCCTGAGAGAACAAAGTGTGTAAGAACCTTACAGTCTATCATCATTACCCTTTCAGAGGGGAACCTCAGCAGATTTCAGTTTCTCAGTTTTACTTCATGAGTGTCTCTGACCTTCTCTAGGTGGGTGGAGCTTGCTGGAGTCGTTTCCCTGGCGAGGAGTTCCAGCCGACCTGGAGGCCGACGTGCCTCCATCTGCAGTCAAAAGCGATGTGGATAGTGAATTTAATATTTAGTCAACATGTCAATAATAATGTCAAATAACATTATAGGTTATTAAGAGCTGAGCTATTTTGAAAAAATATCTAATTTTATTTAGTTTATTTTTGATTGCAATTGGAATATGATTTACGATATTCGAATAATATTTTTTAAATCATTATTCACCTTTTCACTTTAACACATGATCAATGATTACAGTGTGATTTTTGCAGGGATCTATACCAAACAAAGATGTTTTCTTAAGTCTGTAGAATATGATGTGTAGGCCAGGAAATCAGTACAACAACATTTAATTTAAAAATGGTATTTTGACACACATTTTACCTTTAACAAATATTGCAGTAGGCCATATTGTGATTTCAATAAAATTTTGATTAAGTGTTCAGAGAGCTCAAAGTGTGACCTTAAAACTGCTTAATTCGTTTGTAAAATGGCTAAAGGTAAATCCAAAATATTACTTTTAAACTGACATCAATTGGGAAAAAAAAAACAAGTAACTTTTTTGTTTATGAAACTATCAACAGCAAATATGTTGAATTTCTGTCTGATTAAAAAGGTCAAACGTGTTCAACTAACTGTTGTAAATAAGTGTAAGCATAACAGAAATGGAGAAATTATAGTGAAAATGGTTTAAAAAGTGACAAAACGAGTGAAAATATGTGCAGATTGTTTCCTTTAAAACATGCAGAGTGAGAGTGAGCTAACCTGAGCTGAGGGGAGGCCGTCGTGCTCGCAGCATGCGATAGCTGCCCACCTCGAGGGACTGGGTGAGGTCCAGGTCGTGGAGGATGAGCAGGTACCCTGAGGAAGTGGAGATGAGCATCTTGGAACAGTCGGGTGTCAGACGCATCCTCATTAGGTATCGGGTGTGGAAGAACTTTTTGTGCGGGCAGCCGTCCTCTGTAAATCTGCAGAGGAAAGACAAATACGGACAGTTTAACAGGCACAGCAAACTCTTTGTTGAGATTTGTCGCACTCTAAAACACCTCTATATGCTCTATAATGTGCTCACAAATTCCCACAACGAAACACAAAAAAGTAGTGTTCATGGCATCTACACTACATCCTAACAATCGCACAATGTAACGTGTTGCATTTTGTAGATAACAAAATTCTTTATATCACATTATGACGATAGACAGGAGAAGATATGCTGATATTATGAAGTCTGCATAACATACACAGGTACATTTTTAAAGAATTTGTCCGATCACTCACTCATCAAAAAATGTTTTTAAACATGCCAAGAACACAAAGATACAACCAGCACTTTGACACATATGTACAAATACATATAATATGTATGATGCTCATACATGTACACACACACACACACACACACCAACCTGTTAGTGTCCCATGTGATGACATTGCCATCAAAGCCAGATGTGACGAGAAGACGAGTGTTAGTGTCGTACTCGATGTTCTTTACCCAGCTGGCGTGTCCGTGCAGCGAGCAAACCTTTGAATTCAGCTTTCTGAGATCCCATAATGCGATTGTAGTGTCGTCAGAGCAGGTGGCAAACAAACGATTGTCCAGAAACCTGCAGGGTGAAGAATTTCATTTAAGATTCTCGGCGGACAGAAATCTGGAGGGCCGTTTGATCACTCAACATTCATATAAAAACTGCAGGTTAACTTTAACTGCATTAACACAAAGCAGGATGTTGCACTTTGTAAACCCTCCCCGGATGATTGGACATTATAAAAATGCACCTAATATTGTTGACACAGTCCTCGTGGGCCTCTGTCAGGGTTTTGATGTGTCTGGATGAGATGGGATCAAACAGCAGGACCTCGGTCTGCTCGCAGGCCACAGTCAGCACAGACCTGAGCAGAGCGGACACACAGATCAGATTATTTATTTTGTTTTCAATGCATGGACAACAGTCTTAGAAACACTGTTTTGGTCAAGACTGTTAATGCACACGATCCAACAATATCTGAGAAAAGAATATGAAGCAAACAGAGCAGCTTTTAAGAGGACATTCTTTATCTTTTTGGGGAAAGGGAGAAAAACTAAATATAAATACAGTAATACATTTGAATAATAAAGGATGTAAATGCGCATGGAAAGCAGCAGGAATAAAGATAAGTAAATTGTCATTTCATCCAAGAGGAAATTGACATTTTTTTTTAAAAATCCAAAGTGCCAGAAATGTGCTGGTATCAGCTTCTTACATGTGAAGATTTAATGATGATGAAGGTTTTGGACTGTTAGTCGGACAAAATGAGACACCGGAAGACGTCACCTGGGGATGTGGGGAATTATAAGGTATATTAGAATTTGGCATTTATTATGCGTGGGACAAATTAAAACTCAAGTCTAAGGCTCTTAATGATACAACAGGTCTAATGGTACAAATAAGTAATTAAATACTGAATTTCACACATTTAGGATGCATTGCATCTCTGACTGTGATGCAAAAGTACTAAGAGGAGTCTATCGTTACCAACAGTTGCAATAATGAGAATAAGATTAATAAAAGTGTGCCATGAATTTAATTTTCTCATTAAGCTCCCACAATATCTAAGTCTGGAGCTCAGACTTTGTAAATGATGTCTAGTGAGCCCTCAGGTCACAGCTTGACCTGGTTTGGCTGCAGGATTAATTTCCTACACCTGCTGTCTGGTCACTCAGAGCTTGAACCTGAACCTGACTTGATAGTATGCATCAAAACGACCATAAATCAGTCAAGAGAGATGTAACATGAGGGTGAATTTAATTATGTCAATTCATGAAGTTTTCAGGCTCATTTATCTAATCTTTCCAATACCTTTCAAAACATTACCTCACATTTTAGTCATTTTCCAGGCGAACAAACACACCATCAGCATGGATTTTAGGTGAAGGGCCTAAAAGGGTCTTACCCATCCGGGGAGTACTCCAGGTTGAACACCGCTCCGTGAGTCTTTGTGCTCAGGTTGACTGACTCTGCAGCCGGATTCATTGAACAGTACAGGCTGGTCATTGTCCTGTAATTATCCCTAGCTGGGTCCACGAACACCCCCCGTCTAATAGTCCTTGTCCGTAGCCAGGAAAACAGACTATTCCCCCTGATGATGTCGGTGCTGCCGCCGCCGCCTCCTGTCTGCGGCGCGGCGGCCGGTTCACAGCTAGACTCTGGTCCTTCTGACGCCGTGGACGTTGTGCTACGCCGCGACCGAGACAGCCCGCTGCTCCCTGGCGGTGAACAAGACACCCTCGGAGCGGTGTCATCCTCCTCGTCCGAATCGTCGATGTTTGGCTCTTCCTCTTTGTCGCAGGCGCCGCCGCTGTTGCTGGGCCTGTCCTGCGACTCGTCGGCGTCCTCGCTGTCGCTCTGGTGTTCGGAGCTCATTGTAGCGTGTCAAGTGTCCACACAGCCGTTCACGTTTCGGAGTTCAACGGCGAAACCGAAACAGAAACCGAAGTGTTCCTCCAACAAAGTCAAGGTGCCATGGCGGTAGACTTTAGCTGCATTGGTTCATTGGTTACAGTGCCCAAATTATATTTTGTTTTCAGACTTCGCAGCGGTAAACCGAGTCAAGCTGTAAAGTTAGCTATACGGCTTCCGGAAAGGCTACACTCAGCCTTCAAAACAAAAGCGCACATTAGTTTAAATAAAAATACGTCGTGTTCGTGTTGAATAAAAAAACAAAAATGTAACAAAGACGTGTTCAGCACGCAGTAGAATCATTGATGATTAATGTATATTGTCTTTGGTTTTAAGTTAAAATACGCTACAACGTGGATTTTAATTAATACACGTTTTCAGATGAAGCGTCTAGCCGGAAGTTAAAGTATTTAATATACCTGACTTGACGTTACGTTACATCGTAAACAAATGCAAAATAGAAATTTACGAACTTCCGCTTCCTCGTCCAGTTCGATTAATGGTTGTCCCCGTTGTCCCCACCTGCTGGATAAATAGTGCATAATCATTTGTGTTTTCCTGCAGTATATCCACGATGAAATACAGTGGATATTCAAATATATTGAACGTGAATGCTACTGAAAATACAGTCTTATTTTTTAAGGGCTGATTCAAGCAATTTAATTGATTATTTGATGTTGTTGTGTCTTTTTGTACAAGTATCACGTTCATAAAGCCAGAATGATTCAGGTTCCACCTCTTATACATATATGTAGTGTTACAAAATGTAGGAATATTTATTATTTATCATAATTTTTGATAATTTATAATTTATTTTTGTTTGTTTGAGATTTATTTTTATGTTTGTATAATTTATGATCCTTTTGTACTTTGGAGTTAAACGTTTTTCATGATCCTTTTACTGTTTGTGGAGAAGAGTAATTTTACCTGAAGCGTAAAACACACCGAACATCATAAACAATGATACACGTTGATGAAATAAAACATTAACCTTCAGTCATTAACCTGCTCGGGGGGGGGGGGAAATAAGCTTCTGGGTCCTTATACCACATGGAAATACTTATCATCCCGTGTACTTATTACAATATTTAGAATAGGCAAAATGACTTATACCTGGCACCAGTGTAAAGTGATGAGAAATACCAATGACTGTACATTCAGATAAGAGTTGACGTGCCGAGACAGGACAGCATCTGCAGCACAAACAACTCATTGCCCGGAGGCCCTTTTTACCTACATGAATGTAGTAAGACAAAATTACAGTTTGTGTTGTGGTAGCCTATTGATGTTTGCATGCCTCGACATCGTGCCCCACTTTGTGTGTGTGTGTGTGTGTGTGTGTGTGTGTGTGCAGTTCAGAGCGTTTTTAGTTAATTGTGCGTATCACTGTGCCAACTTGCCAAACTCTGCCAAATATAATTTAATTTACCTGCTGTAGGAATTCGTTTTGTTTTAATTGCGACTGATCCGTTTAAATGGAAGCAGAACTGGCGACAAGGTGCGTTTTTTTTTTTTTTACCTGGCTTGAAATCAGGTGGCGAGACGCGCAATGCAAATGAGGCAGCGACTCACTGTGGGGATGCACACTCTTTTACAAGCTCGCACCGTGGCACATACATAAAGGAGAGCAAACACACATGAACTCTTTCGGGGGCAGACGGCACAAAAATGACGAGTACGAGGGATGCTGCGCTTCATCCAAGCGTGGATGCAGGACCGGGTCCATCCATAAAAAACCCGAGCTTTCTTGAGTTTCTCCTGATTCTATCAGTGATGCTGCTCGTCCCGGTTCAGCCAGTATCAGCTCATCCTCAGTGCCTGGACTTCAAGCCACCTTTTAAACCTTTGTGGCACCTGGAGTTTTGCACGCAGTACGAGCAGTTTGGCTGCTGTGACCAGAAAACGGACAACCAGATTGCAGAGAGATACTGGGACATTATTGACCAGTTGGAATTGGCGGGTTATGAGCTCTGTATAGACACGCTGAAAGAAGTCATGTGCCAGGTAAATACTTTTCTGCTGTGGTTATTGTTTTGGGGGACGCTTCTTTAATAAATGGCTATAAAAGTTTCTGGCAAGTACATTTATATCACACAGTAAAACTTTGCTGCGCTTATAATTACTGAGGTCTCTTCACCTACGTAGACATCTGGTAATATATATATATATATATATATATATAGCTACAACCATCTTAAACCACTAAAGTCTGTCTAAATGCATGCAACTCCCTGTCAACTTTTGGATTAGATTTATCTAATTTGGAATGATGTTAAATTAACGTGTTGGTCTTGCACTTGGAAATATTGTTTGAATTTCTTGTAATGAAATAAGCATTACAAAGTACTCATGTTATTTGGTTTAATTTGATACAAACTTTAATTAGCAGTTAAAGTTATTTGATTGCAATAGTGAAAATGAATAACTGTTGATTCCTTAAACATCAACATTGCAAGCAACCAATATGCTACTATTGTGTGCATTGGTGCGGTCCAGTGGCATCCTTAGAGGAGACCAGGGAGCATAATGTCAGAGTCCCATCACTAAAGATACTCTGTTTAGACTAAGTGACCCTTTAATTTTCACCCTTGCCTTGATAGTCACCACAGTGTCTCATGTTTGTCCCATCCAGGAGTGCTCTCCATATGCTGCCCACCTCTTTGATGCCGAGGACCCGTACACACCTGTCAGAGAGCTACCTGGTCTTTGCTTTGGCTTCTGCTCTGAGTTTCATAGCAAATGTAGACATGTGGTTAAATATTTGACTGAGAACCAGCTGCTGCAGGACACCTGTGAGCGGGACATGTCCACATTCTGCAGCATGGTGGACCTGTCCGACCAGGACTACTGTTACCCAAACGTTCTGAAGAGCCCTGACCTCAACAGCAATCTGGGGCAGGTAGTGAAGGACCCCAGAGGGTGTCTCCAGTTGTGCCTGACCGAAGTGGCCAACAATCTTAGGAACCCTGTGTTGATGCTGCACAGCAGCGACGACACACACAGGATGTTCATCGCAGAGCAGGTCGGCTTTGTGTGGATTTACTTGCACGATGGCAGCCGGCTGGAGCAGCCATTCTTAGACATGAGCGGAGAGGTGCTCACCACACCTTGGCTGGGGGATGAGAGGGGCTTCCTGGGCATGGCCTTCCACCCAAAATACAGGGACAACGGACGCTTCTTCATCTACTACTCCATCCAGGTCAACAGTAAGCTGGAGAAGGTCAGAGTCAGTGAGATGAAGGTGTCTGACCATGACATGAACATGGCCGATCCTTACTCAGAGAGGTATGTAGAGGGAATGTTTGCTCTTTTGTGGCTTTGAATTTAGGTCTGCATATACTGCACTTTTTCAACAACACTATATTGTATAATGACTATGTTGACATTCACCCCTGGGCTGTAAAAACACCAATGATTGCATTAACATGTTCTGTGCTGTACAGTATGTCACTTCAAGGTGGCTCTTCTGTGTTACGGTAAAGCTTTCACTTGACAATTGAAATTATTCAAAGAAAAATATGTTAAAGTGAAAAAATTCATCTAAATTACAGCAACATCTCTTTCTAAAAAGATTGCCCACATCACGCAACATTGTTTCTGGAAAGGCACATTGCAGTCGAGTTATTTTAAATATAAACTTTAAATGCTGTGTGCAGACTTCACTATTCACCTCTATTGTACTTACTCAGAACTTCTTTCTATAACACAAATAATTACTGAATGTGGAATGAAATACACTTGGGCGCCATTGATGAAGATGCAAAATCTGGATAAAAGATGTGCTGTCGGTGTAGAATCATGGCAACCAGATATTATGTCTGAAAAACCAAAATGTCACTAGTACGGTTTGTGGTTACATTTCAACTATTTTTTTTATTTTTATATATATAATCAGGGTCATTTTAGAGATTGAGGAGCCAGCTGCAAACCATAATGGAGGTCAGCTGCTTTTTGGTCTGGATGGATATTTGTACATCTTCACTGGAGATGGTGGGAAAGCGGGGGATCCATTTGGGAAGTACGGCAATGCACAAAACAAGTAAGGTGCTTCAGATAGCTTTATGTTTTGTTTTCTCTTTTAAAGATGTTCCATAACAAGACCTGTTTTTCTCACAGAAGTGCTCTGTTGGGCAAAGTCCTCCGCATCGACGTGGATGGAAGTGACTCCAGTGGGAGGCAGTACAGGATCCCCCTTGATAATCCATTCCTTCTTGACCCAGATGCTCAACCTGAGGTGTTTGCATACGGCGTCAGAAACATGTGGCGATGCGCTGTGGATCGTGGAGAACCAGTCAGCCGTTATGGCAGAGGCCGGATATTCTGTGGAGATGTTGGTCAAAACCGCTACGAGGAGATTGACATCATCGTCAAAGGAGGAAACTATGGATGGAGAGCCAAAGAGGGATTTGAGTGCTATGATATGAAATTGTGCCACAATTCATCCTTAAGTGAGTATTTTAAAGTCAAGTCAATTTTTCTCTTAAAAATAAAACTAAAGAGCCATTTTCTGTCTTTCCAATCACCACCTGTCTGTTCTGCCTTATTTTGCTGTTTTTAATCAGTGTTTCTTTCTCCACCACAACAGATGACATCCTCCCTATATTTGCATACAGCCACAATGTTGGGAAGTCTGTGACAGGGGGATATGTGTACAGAGGATGTGAATCACCCAATCTGAACGGCCTGTACATTTTTGGTGACTTTATGAGTGGGTACGATTGCAAAGATTTGTCAACTATTTAGGAGTGAAGGAAAAACTGACTTTTTTCCCCCCAGCAGCTTGTTTGCTTGTCTGTTGTTTATTTTTGAATTCATTAAAAAAAGTGTATTGTGGTTACTGCTACAGTTTTACAAAATGAGAACAAATTGACAAAACATTTGAATTCACTAAAATAGTGACATATTGTATCAGGTTGATATTAGTTTTTTTTTTAAAGGAATGGTTCGACATTTTGCAGCAACTAGCTTATCTGAAGTTAACAAAATCACCTCTAATCATTATATCTTGTTTGTTTAAACTATGACAAAATGGGAAAATCTCCAGAAATCCTTGCTGGTTGCGTCACTTCTAGCTAAGTAGTCTGTTGCATAACCCCCCACTGAGATATTACAGTTTCTGGCTGCAGGCTGTAATTTCAAATTTAACCATACACACACACACACACGAGTGGTATCAAGCTGCTCTAACGTTTAAATGAGTGTATTTCACAACATTTCTATTTCTTCAATATTTAAAGTGATGGAGGATCCTCCTTGGCAAGATCTATACTTACTTAAAAATGCATTATTACATCCAAGAGTTTCTTCTGCTACTGAATCTGTGTATTTGATTAACCTGCCATACGATCTTGGTTAGTCTAGGTTACTCCTCCTTACATTCTCACTAAAATAAGATTGAGAGAGGAAATAGGAATCTCTGCCGTAACTGCAGTTGGTTTTGTTGTAAAAAATAAATAAATATATATTCCTGTCAATTTTGCAGGCGAATCATGGCTTTAGAGGAAGATAAGACAACAGGAAACTGGAAAGAGAAGAGTGTGTGTATGGGGGAAACAAAGACGTGCTCTTTTCCTGGACTCATCAATCATCACCACAAGTATATAATCTCATTCGCTGAAGACGAAGCAGGTAACATTCAATCAGTGTCATAAATCATGTAAGCGCTGGATTCTACCACAGTGCTAATGCTTTTTTTTTTTTTTCAGGGGAACTGTACTTTCTGGCCACTGCTTACCCAAGTACGACCTCACCTTATGGAACGGTTTTCAAATTCATGGACCCATCCAGGTAGAGCATCAGTCACAGCTCAGTACAAATATCTATCATAAACGTTTAGGTAGTAAGTAGGTGTAATGATTACTTTGGCTGCTAGATTTTTTTCAGAATAAATCACTACTTTTTAGGACAACTAATCTTATATTTCCAAAGATTTTACAATCATTTGTGTTCCTTTCTTAACTTTTTTTAAAACCAGCATTAAGTTGTATCATGTTTTATCCTTGACAAGGGTTGTTTTCTTTTTGTTAGCAGCTTATTTGAACTCATTTCATCTCCCTCTTTAATTCCTGCAGGAGAGCTCCTCCAGGGAAATGTAAGCAGAAACTGCTGCCAGTCAAAGTGAGGGGGAAAAAGATTCCTTTTGTACCAAGGGAATGTAAGTTTACCTTTGCATTTTTATTACCCCTTCCTATGTCTTAATTTATTTTTATGGCACACATACCTGAGTTTGTGAATATCTTTTTGAAAGGATATTTTCCTTGACTGGGCCTGTCTGACAAACAGGATTGGATTAGGTACTGGATTTGTACCTAAAACTGTTATTGTAGAGGGAAAATGGTTTTGGTTCAATCAAGGTGCACTAAATATAAACAGAATATTATTAATATATATATAATTATAAGTTCACTGTTTAGTGTTTAGCATCCTTGCCTTGTGGAGAACCTGTTTTTTTAGTCTCCATTTCTAGTCCATATGCTGCCACGTACTTACTGACATGTGTACCATTTCAGTGACTGTGCTGGACACAAATGAAAAACCTACGAGACCACCGCCAAGAAAATTCAAACTCACCACCGAACCACATGTGATGAGCAGCCAGATCAAACCAACAAGTGCCGACAGCGTGAGGATGAAGAGCACTGCCTTTAAAACAAAGAGGAAATTAGCTGATAAGAAAGCGAGGAAGAGAAACAAGTTAAAACCACGGAAGAAAAACAAAGGGATGAACAAGCAGGTGACTAACACTCAAATGAAGAATAATACTTTAAGACAGAAATCAAAGGAACAGTCTCAAAGAAGCCTGTCAGGGAAAAAGTAAACTAAAGACCAATCCCACATACACAGTGAATTTAAATGGTAACACTTTAAAGCTCCCAACAAAGAAGATTCCTCCAAGGAAATGTGCACAGAAGCGGATCAAACATGAGAAGAACAGCAGAAAATCAAAAGAATTTGCAAATGACAATCAAGCTTTCATGAATAAAAAATGAGACAAAGTTGAGGAAAAAGCAGCAGAACAATGAGAAACCAACCTCCAGGAAGCACTGCGAAAGCACTTTGAAACATTATTTTTTATTATGGCTGAGTCATTATTAAGATTAATTTTGCTTAGTTTTATTTGTGAAACAAACAATCAGAAAGCAGCATGTAGTCGGGGTCACATTTCAGATGTCTTGATGAGTTGTTAACAGCTCTCAGAAATAGTGATTTCAACTCAAAAACATTTCACATGGTTAACTTAATAAATGTTCAAACGATGCAATAATTCATCAAAAATCAAAGATTAAACAACAATTCAAAAACCTGAAACAGATGAGTGTATCAGAGCTTTGTTCTTTCTTCTTTTCTCTCCCATTAATCATCTCACGACCCCTCAGATTTATCTGGTGACCCTTCGGAGGAGCCCCACCCCTAGTTTGTGAACCACTGGACACTTCACAGCTAAAGCAGACTTCAGAGGTCCTTCCATAGTCAAAGGGTCCCAAGTACTTATTAACCTCTTCATCCAGCACCTCACCCATTCATACAGCCAGACACTCCTGCTGAATCAGTACAAAAAGGAAATTACACTGATTAAAATAGGAAACATGAGAATCTGTTCATGTGATGGTGGGTGTAGATTTGTAGGTAACTGTGTGTCCTTTATGTCACATATGTTGAAGTTCTTTAAATCACAGGACCCCCCCCCCCAAAATTACAGACCTACGTACAGTAATTATGCGCTTAAACATCACCAGTTTAGATGACAAAGCAGCGTTACACAGCTCTGCTTCCTGGACTTGTGACTTTTGTTTCAACTAAAAAAACAAAAAACAAAACACTAGTGTTCCCTCTTAAGTATCCATTTTGAGACTGAAAATGCCCGACAGACATTTGGAAGAGGCTCTTTCCTGTGTTGCAACAGCTCCTATTAGCTCTGTTTGTTATCGCCTGCGGCTGTTCTGCTACAGGTGCGACTCTTTGAAGTGTAAGAGCCACACTACTTTGCAGCAGGGCAATTTGGCATTTTCCTGACATTTGAGGTGATGATGATGATGATGATGCACATCATGATGGTCCCCCACCTTTTTTTAAAGAGGATATTTGCAGGTTTCTGTGTTCTGTCATTTTTGTGGAGTTCCTTGTAATACAGTTGACATGCATTGAGTTATGTACAAGATTTAGAAAAAAAAATTATGTTGCTCAAGTTTTTTTTGCTTTTAACCACATAATTTAAATATCTACTTTTAACTATGTATCAAATTCTTTTATTATCTGAAACTGACTTCACATTTTTCTTTAAAGGGGAATTTTTAAAATAAAATCTTCAATAGTGCCTCTCTATTGGATGGCAGTAGACCATACTCAAATCCAAGCATCCAGCTTCTTGTGTCTATAGTAGAGGCATCAACCCCCCTCTGTAGTGCTTTTAAGCAGCTCCATGTTTGTCACTAAATCCACTGAACATTTCCTGAGAATCAACAGTTACACACTGCAGTGTGACTGAGTAATTCAGTAGCAAAATCTTCTGTCATGTGTCCTTCACTTACTGTTGTTTCAGTCTTCTGGTTTTCTTCTGCAGCTTGAAGACGTGTGCGAGAGAAACTTACTGAGGTGTGCATGTTACTACATACTGCAGTGCACACTACACGCACACACACTATTAGTTTGTATATCTGTTCAGCATATGAAGTGTAGTGTACTATATACTAGGCAGTATTATTAAGAGGTCATCCTTTATAACACAAGATGAAATTTGTTTCTTTAGGTTTTTTTTTTCTAATTAATCACATTAGCAGTGAAGCTCCAGGGATGTTGGTCTTTTCTCCCGACTCAAATATTTCAAATGCTAATGAATGGATTTCCAAATGTTCATGGCTACCTCCTAAAATCTAAATCTCATCTCAAACTATCAGATAGATTAGCCAGATTCTGTACAGATATCTGTGGCGCTCAGAGGACGAATCCTGCTGACTATTCATCCCAACACTTAGTCATATTCTATTACTCATGAGGAGCAGATGGCAGTGATCGGCCCTATCGGATAAAAAAAAAAAATGCTTCACTCTAAGTTGTAGCCAGAGTGCTTTTGCTTCATCAGACCTCTCTCAGTTTTGTGAGAAATGACTGCAAACCTGTCTGTTTGGGTCTATTTTGATTGAGGAATAAAAACTGTAACTGCAGTAAGAGATTATTGGGTCAAACTGGCCTCAAAACCTGTTACACATATTGTAAGAAATCCATGATCCTCAGATCGTATCCACTCAGCAGGCTCTTGCGGTTAAGTAAAAGCATATTGCTCTCTACTGGTCATCCTGTGTAAGATGTTTCACCTTTCATCCAAAAGGCTTCTTCAGTTCTAATCTTCAAACTCCAAGAAAAAGTCCAGTTGCATACAACTTAACTCCTTTGACCATCCTGTGTAACTAATATTCAGTATGATAAATCTTTGCACTAATGACATTGTTAGAAAGTTTGAAGGTTTGCCTATCAGTTCACATTACTGTGAAGTTAAGAATCAACAGTTTGAGTGCACAGATTGTACATTAGCTAAAGTGTAACTTGCTTGATCTTTATTTCCATCAGAAACTGGTTTGTCCAGCCAATGTTCATTGACCCAATGACCTGCTGCTGGTTAAACTTTTTTTCCTAGACATATGTCAAATACATGACTATAGGTTAAGGTCCTTTTCATTCTTCGTTATCAGTCCATTTTAAAATTGTGCTCGTCCTTTTTTCAAATTACATCACACGTCTTCAGAGTATAAGAGGGTCAGAAGGAATAATTACACATGTAAAGTATTAAATGGCAAACACTTCAGGCAGATTCATTACTCTCTCTCTCCAATAGCATTTCTTTCAGGATTTAATAACCAGTGAACTCGGTGTGCAGTTGTTGCAAATTGTGTTTACTTCAGGCACCATTAGTGTTACACATTTGACAAATAAGCAGCCTAGTACAATGTACTCCATACAATCCACTATAAAAGTTAGTTGTCTTTTTAACTGCATGTTATCTCAGTGAATTAGTTTTGGTTGGATTAGTGGATTTTAGTGTTTGATTTTTCATTATTTATGCATACTAAATATATTCAAGTGCTTTCTTTAGTGTGGTCTAGTGATTATACAGCGACAGTGTTAACTACCAAGGCCGCTTCCTCTTTCAAATAGACGAGTTAATGTTAGTCATCATGTTTTTCCATCTCTCTCTCTGACTCCCTCCATCAACGGCTGATCTTGTACACCATATCACCGACCTGCAGGATCCCCGTCTTCTTCACAGTGTGCAGCTGCCCAAACAATGGATCCGATTTGTAGATGCTCTTCTCAGACGGATCGCATAGCCGATAGCTATGAAGGAAGCGTCATCGCAATGAGTTCAAAGGCATTTAGGCGTAAAAATTAAACAGGAAAAAGGCTGCTAGTAGGTTACACTATACATATATATACTTCCAGAAATATAAGAAAAGTTTACTTTAAGTTAATGAATTTAACTATGCATTAAACAGGTTGTGGGAAATAACACACACAAAAGCACATTTGTCACACTTTAGCCTGCATCTAGACAACACAAATACCAGAATTAGGTCTGTCTTGTGCTGCTGGGAAGGCAAGTTTCTTGGATAATGTTAGATTAAACAAAAAAGATTCACTTATATTA
Source organism: Pampus argenteus (assembly GCA_036937835.1). Taxonomy (NCBI): domain Eukaryota; kingdom Metazoa; phylum Chordata; class Actinopteri; order Scombriformes; family Stromateidae; genus Pampus; species Pampus argenteus. Next base: position 13,574,667 of record CM072873.1, read on the forward strand.
ACAGATGGAAGTTCTAATAAGACTTTTAACACAAGACTTTCTAGGCGAGTATAAATAAAGAAAAAAAAAAACCTTGGTTGCAATGAACTGAAATTATATTTGCTTTTGTTGTTCATTAGTCCTCTGTCATTGTGCATGGAGCGGCTATCTGTCTATACTAAAAGACAACACAATCTAGCAACTACAGTACCAAAATGTAAAATATCAACCCCCTCTAAACAATATTTTTTTGTTACCTTTTCAGTGTTTCCAGAGGCTCTTTTCTGTTGATAATGCCTGTTTCAGGGTCAACTGTGGTGAAAATGCATCTGGCAAGAACACAAGTTACATGTTAGCGTTGACTGCACTTAAACATCCAAACATGTGAAAATACAAATACTGTAAATCCTAAACCTCTGCAGTAAGACAAACTGATGTATCTCTAACATGTTAACATCAATAAATAAATAGGGTGGAATAAATACTTTCCTAGGAGTGAAACCCCAAACCCCAGCAGTGATGGCAGTGCAGCTACAGATTCACAGTGTTTTGGGTAAATTAAGTGATCCTGGCTCTGATTAAAATTTGTGTGAAGCTTCAACTGTGTTACCTTCCACATGACATTACACGCTGCAGTCTCACGCTGCCAATCTGGAGCTCTTCCCATGAATCCTGAAAAAGCAGAGCATTTGGTTGTTGAGTTGGAGATATAATTAATCCACGCTGCTCACACTAAAAAAGGGCGATGTATTAGTCAGCCGTAAAAAGACCAAGGAGGGGAAAATGCAAGAAAGCCTCATGGGCTGTGTGTAGAGGCACATAGGAATTGTTATTTTTTTTAATTTATTTTACACATTTTGAGGTCATAATCTGATCATTTCATGACAGTTTAAGAAAAGATGAGATGCTTTTTTTCCCCTCCAAGTTGAATAATAAAAAAAAATCATGCAAGTCATAGATTCAAAGCTGAGCCACATACTTCATCAAAAGCTTCACAGTCACTTATGACGATGTTTGGGCGGAAACGCTCCACTGTAACGTCCTTCTCTAACTTGCTGCTGAGATTCTTCACAGACGCCTCAGAGAGGAGCATCACAGGTGCAACATCTGGGTAGGCTACCTGCTACACAAAAAATGTATAATAAGTAAAATCTGAAATGCAAATCCTGATCTCCTGGTAACACACTGACACTGTGAACAATAAAAATTTTGATTAGGAAAGAATCGAGGTAGGACAACAGTAATTTAACTTGGAAAAATACATAGATTTGCGTTTTTTGCACTAAAGTTTACCTAGTTTACCTCAGATTGTGAGAAAAGTGGCTCCATCTGCACCGACCTCCTGGGCTTCATCTGGGGTTCAAAGTGCACCAAGCGAAATGTTTTCTCTGCCCCCAGATAACGAGTGAGCCAGCGAGACACCTCTTCTCCGCAGTCCCGGCCCTGAATATCAGCACCGAACACTCTGCAGCACGAAAACAACAAGAGGCATTTATACACGTCTTTTGGAAGTAATAGGGAACACCAGGTTTATAGTTGACAAAATGAGCAGACTTCTACTGTCTGCATCTCTTTATTAATTTTTATTAATTTTAAAGACTGATCTTTAACCGTTAATGAAGATGCAGCCAAGTAGATAATTAAATCGATCATCAAGTCAAAAAAAAAAAACATCCAACTATTAGAGCAGACTGCGATGCCAAAATGAAACCCTGATGCTGACCTGCAGTCGGTGATGGGGTTGTCGGGCTGTTTGACGGGAAACCGCAGCTCTTCCATGTTGGGGCCGTTAAGACAAACCTGAACTCCCTCGCAGGTCAGAGACACTAAGACCAGACGAGGCTCCTGTCTGCCTGTCACCATGTGACCATCGTCTGTGACCACCAACCAGTGTCTGCAATCAAAAACGAACAGCTGTGGATTTCCCTCGTCTGCATTATTTGGCTGGCTGATTACCAGTATCCAGCCTCACCAGAAAGGATTTAAAAAAAAAAAAAAAACATGATGTGACATGACAACATCACATGGATACAGCGGTGCTGCTGACTCCTGCAGTAATCTCACATTTACATCACATTTTATTTTTTATCCTCTGGTTGAAAACTGATCTGGGAATCATGTACAAAACAAGTCTGCACTACAAATGTAAACATTTATAGTTTTTCTCATAAATAAACTAGATGTCTGCTTGGAGAGAGGTAAAATACCAACCATACCTCAACCAGTCAGACAGTCTCTGACTCTCAATACTCCATTTTATGTTCATCAGTTTCAGTTTAACTGTTTGCTGGCAAGCAGGGACGCAAAACGCCACCTTAACTAGAAAGGATGAAACATATGCGGAGGTCCATTTCTGTGAAAAATGGAGGCAATCACAAATGCTCATGTTGAGATATTAAGTCATAATTATGAGATATGGACACGTTGCTCATACTGTTTAAGACAGAAATATGGGATAATAAGTCCAAATGTTGAGATAAGTCAACATTTTTACTTGTTTTACTTTTACTATAGTAATTTAGACTTTTGCCTATCTATATTTTTAGAAATTTCAGAGGAAAACTAGTCTTATAGTCACTTATAGTGTTTTTTTTAGCTGTGCAATGACATAATGATTAGGAACTGTATTACCCAAGCGTGCAGAGAGCCACAGTCACTGAATAGTGTTGACAGGCCATGTTTGTGTAACAGTGTGATTTCGTCCGACCAGGTCACTAAAACAGTAGGTGATGAATTGCACTCTGAACATTACAACTCAACACTTTGCATGCAGCACTCACCGATCCTGCAGCTCTCCAAACTTCAAACCCATTTTCTGGCATTCTGCTAGAGCCACAGACACCGCTTTGCCAGACTTCAGAGGGTGAATGAGGACCTGCGACACTACGCCTACGCGAACAACTTTTTCTGGCTTTCGCAAGTATTTATATCCAAGACCAAATCCCAGAACAGCAACGCCAGCTCCTCCGATCAGAAGAGCGGCTTTCTTATTCTGGGATAACACGTTCACAGCCAGCTCCTTCAGACCCATTTTGGAGCCACGCAGACTTTGTTGGACATTGAACTTTTGTTAAAGAGACAGGAACTTGCCAGCTTTACGTCCACTGCTGCTCCGTTAGACAACTGCATTTCGCCTCCATTGCTTGGTTTTTGAAATCCCGCCTCCATTGCTTTGATTGACAGATTTGGACCCGTTCACGGCCATGTTGCTACACGTTGGAAGAAAACCGAACTTTACTTTGTTTCTAATCGATATTGCGTTATTTTATTTTATTTTTATATCAAAACTGAAATGCCTGACACTTTGTTTCCTCACTTCATTTCATACTTCATACTTTTCTGAGTATGACTGTTGTCAATAAAGTTGAGAGAAAAAAAAGGTCCCGACAAAGCCATGTGTAACACACATCTTTTTTCAGACAAGGATAAGGGTAAGTCGAAAATTACCGCTGTGTTTCCCTTAGCAACAGTTGAGTGACGTTTGAGGACCAGACGAGCCGTTAACTGTCACTCAAAGCTCTGTATAGCCTACCAACTGCGATAAAAGACTTTGACTATGCTTTTCAGTTATTCCACATTATATATCATTATTAATTTAATCTACATTGTTAAAGTTTTCATATATTTTATGTAAATAAGTATTAATATTAAGTATTAAGTATTTTCCTTGGAAGGCGGAGGCTAGCAAGCTATAGGTTAAGTAGCTTAACTTGCTAATGTTTGGGCTTATTACAATTTATTTTTGCATATCCGGTTCATGTTATTTCAACTCCTGCTTAGTCATTGTTGAGAGTTAATTTTGTTAGTTGTCTAATCCTGACGATGACAAAAAAAATCTAATAAAAATACCACTGTCACATGTCAGTTGTAGGTGATGTAAAATTACAAACCATCAAAAAAATAATCATTCTCTTTGCAAGAACCTGTGCACTACAGAACCCCTAAAATGACAAAAGACCTACATCAATAATATTAATATTAATAGTTAATATTATTTAATTATTTAAATAGATTCCCCATCTCTCTCAACCCTGTTTCCTGTCATCTCCCTACTGTCTACTCAATGTACAAAATAAAAAACTATATTAATAAAGAGAATAATTGAAATGGATCGTTAATTAAATAGATGAATCATCAATGTAATTTAAGGATTTTGGTATAGCACCTCTGTGCATTTCAAATAACCATTTTTAGAGCACTTTCTACTGGGCATAATGTGTACATTTTTCCCAAAATGACAAAACAAAAAAAAGACGAACCCAAACAGAGTTAACATTTTCATTTCATTGTTGAAATTTACAAAACTACTTAGGTTACATATACATTACATTACATTATTTTACATTACATTCATTTAGCAGACACTTTTATCCAAAGCGACTTACAATAAGTGCATTCATTGACGTGCATGTCTTAAACAAACAACTAAAAGCATCTTGAATGCTACAGTACAGGTGCTTAGGTTTTTTTTTTATGTCTCAGGTTAGCTCTGTCCAAGCTTAAACACTCAACACAAGATCTGTTTGATAAGTAAAGGTCTCTTATTAAATAAAATAACTCTGTTAGGTGAAATAATAATAAATAATGATGTTTGATTCAGTAAAATCAATTACAATTTGTGAAAAAACAACAAATACACGAGTGCACTTTAAACACGAAGTCCAAATTGGCATAAATATGTGACAGACACCTTCAGTTTTAATTTGCCCAAAATTTTTTCCAAAAACAGTCACTCTGAAAAAAGGTGACGTAATGTCACAGCTGACCTTCTCAGTGGAACTATTTTTGTCTTTGACATAGATACTCAGGTCTATGGCCAAAGTAGAAAACAGCAGATGCTCCAGCCACGGGGGGTCAATACAGGGATTTGTCGAATGGATACTCCTTCTGTTGCTTTTCTGTGCACGTCTAATGGCTGAAGGCAGATTCACAGGCACAAAGCCAGGCCTTACAAGCTGGTTTGATGTTGCAGTGGCAAGCAGTTTTTTGACAAGATACAAGATACTTATGCTCAGCAACTAACATTTTGATGTAAGAATTCAGTTCTCGGTGGATACAACACGTTAGTTTGTGTTTTTTATGCATAGTTACATAGGACATTTTAAAATTTTACCTCATCTTGGGCTCAACATTCACTTTACTGATCACTGATCAGCTGAGAGGCTAATTGAACTTTACTTATCGTACTGAGACCACCAGTCCCTAGTCCCTATGGGTCAAACTCAAGAAACAGTGGACCTATGCCTTCATATTGCATGAGTGTCTTTTTGTGAGTTCCTACCTGCCTGATATATGCCTGTGTCTTTCAAACTCTAGGTTGTAATGTCAATGTAATGCAGTCTCCATGCTCATGCTTTTATGGACAGAAAACATATGGAAAAAAATCCACATTCCTTCTCCTCCTGTGCAAAAATGTATTTGGAAGTTTATTTGGAATGAATGTGAGGCTTCAGCCGACCAAATTAGTCAAATCAAAGCAGAAATGCAAAAAAAAAGTTTAAAAAATAAATAAATAACAATACAATATTTGCTGCTGTAAATTAAAGTGTTTCTGTTATTTTGTCCACCCCTGTGTTTGCTGTGCCACCACATGATAATGTGTTGGATATAATGAATATACATATGACCACAAACTATGATATAATGATACACCGCCATACTTTAGCTCGTGACTAACCTGCTGTAGGTTGTCCGGAACTGGACTTCAGTCAGACTTCCCGGGGGGAAACCATCTGGCCCGAACAGTCGTTTCTATACATTCAGCAGACTTTTCTCACGTAGCACATGTTGATAAACAGCACAGGGATGGTAAAAAGAAATGACCACAGTTTATTTTACTTACACAGAAGTTAATGTTTAGAAAGCTTCTCTGTAAGTTGGGATAATTATATATGAGGATTAGATACCCCAGGCAAACAATAGTGAAACTCAAAAAACACATAGTTTTTGCATAAAGAACCAACGTTTTTAATGTTTCTAGGGATGCTCTTTTCTAAACTTGCGCAAAATAGCTATTGACTATTGTTCTAAACATTTGAACTAGATAGTGATGTGTGTGATATATCTATACACACCTCCCTTAAAAAAAAAAAAAAAAAAAAAAATGTGATTACAATTATTTTACTCATTGAGAGTACTAAAGTACTTTACTGAAGTACTGTTTTGCTTCGGTTGTCATAAAAAAAAACTTTTTCCAAGCAAGACACAGAAAAACCGTTTATGCTAGTGCAACATTTCATTCAAGACATTTAAAATTAATACAGTACTTGCATAAAGTATACAGTAGGCTGTTGGTTTCTGGGTCACTTATTGTTGATTATCAAAAGCGGAAAGCATCGTAATCATCATTTGTCTTTCTTTAACATGTGCAAACAACGCATTAATAATGCGTTTAGGAGTACAGGGCATCACAACAGCTCTACATTAGTTCCTTACTGACTTATAGTAGATCAAATAATCCAAATGTGTTTAGATCTGTGATGATTAATTGATTAATCAATTTTTTGGGGTTTTTGAAGTAATTTGAACATATCATTTTGGGTTGTTTGAAATTTTAACAGGTATCTTTCACTCATTACTGACATTTTATAATCACGAATTGACAAAAATCTGAATTAATAATGAAATCAATTGTCAGTTGTGTGACTTTTAACAGAAACATTATGTGGCTTCATTGTATTTTTGTCTGTAGACGCCACTGTTTGTGTGTCTGTTGAACTGTTGCTTCAAATTCAAAAAATCAAATCTGCAAAAGTCCTCTCTTAATTAGTATCTTTGGAGATTAAAACTCTGTTGAAGATGCTGCGAACAAAAAATAAAAGGTCCCAGAAATAGAAGAGATAGTATTCAAGAGTGGATTTTTTCCTTCTCCATCAATCAGAAAGCGTCAGTCTCCTGTGACAGAATTATCTGTGATTGACAAACAGCTTATTAGCCATTGTGTTAACACGGTAAAAGGCCTCCCATCTGCCACTCCAAACTGCTACTAAAAATAGTATCCATTCACTATTTCATCCAGATGTGATTTCGACAGCGCTGCATGCTTCAGATCTGAATAACTGATGTCATTTGGTTGATAGTTAATGGGTTCTGTGAAGCATCGAAGTCCTTCAGGTCAAAAACAGCTGAAAAGATTGACCCAAACAATGTACTTTGATATATTTCTTTGTTTAAGGGTCTAATCTAATAATCAGTAAGTCTATATTTTATAAGTCATAGCATCATTTGTTTTCTGTTTCTGTTCAAAAAGAACAAAATGTTTAGAGGTGACAGGTTTTGAGTAGAAACACAGAGACTGAAACAATGTGGGAAATAAAATGTTTCTCTTTCTTGCTGAAAGTTAACTGGGGAGATTGAACATTGTGCATTAAGTAAAGAGCTACAGCCAAGATGGGGTTAGCCTAACTGTAATTTTTATATTTAAAGGGGATATAACTTGCTTTTTATGATTTTCTGTCATTTCTATACAGTTTTAATGTCAGATGTTAAACATGGTAGCTTTTGTGATGTCTTCAAATCAAACGTAGGCGCTTGTTCTGAACGCTTTGTTTGTGAAGTTACCTCAACTTCCCCATCAAACTGAAATCAGACTGTTTGCACATGTCCATAAACATAATGTAGTCCGATACATAATCTTTGCTGCTAAAGTTGTTTCATGGGCTGTTTGCGTTGTCCACTCACATATTTTGAATTTTAGGCAAATTCATACTACTAGCCTACTGTTTGCTCGTGTAGCCTCTAGAGCTGCTGAAAGCTACAGTTTCAGGAACCAATAGGAACAGAATGGACTAATTGGGAGGCGGGCCTTAAAGAGACAGGCGCTAAAACAGCCTGTTTCAGACAGACGCTGAACTGAAGGGCCAGTATACGATAAATAAATATTAAGACAAATAACTGATTTAGGATAATTGAGCTTTGCGTTGAACTATAAACAATGCAAAGGTATTCCTGTAGAGCCCCAGAATCTAAATACAGACCTAAAAATGTGCATTAAAAATTCCTTTGACAGTGATATTGTTTTTCTCATCTGATGCTCAGCAAGAAAGAGAATAAGCATATTTTCCAAAAATATCAGACTATCCCTTTAACAGCGCAATAACTGCAACTCACCTACGTGGTTGGTGTGTACTTACTCCGGTTCCTGAAGGACTGATAAAAGTAACAGAAAACACTTTACAAAACAGTAACCCTGTAGTAAAGCAGCTCATAATGTTTGGTTTTTCGTTGAGATTGTCGAAGTTGCTGATTTATCCTGATGGTAGTTTTTGGATCATTTAGTGTTAGTTGCTGAGCAAACATCAAGTGTGTTTCAGTCAGTGTTGCTGAGTGTCTACTTGTGATTATTGCACTTCTTTCCTAATGCAGTTTTACTAGGTTTGGGATATGTCATCATGATTTGTTTTAACTTTCCCACTTGTTGCATTATATACTTTAGCAGTGTTTGTGACTGATGCACCAGTAATTTGGGCAGAGACAGAGGCATAACAGAGGCAGCTACACAAGTGAGTTGTGAAGTTAACAGTATGCATCGATAATTAAATGATATAATAAATATTTTATTTGTATAAATTTGTTGGACAATATAAGTCAACGCATGATGAGAAAGCCACTGTCTCAATCAGTGCTGCAACACCTGCAACGTGTAACGTGCAAATGTAGAAAAACAACGGTACAACTTTGTAAAATAAGTTGAATCAACATCTCTGACATTCTCAACAAAAACAAACAAATGGAATTTCCTACAGAGTTGCTGGAGACAAGATGTTTCTGTCATTTAGTTTAGCCATTTTATTCTACCTTTGCACAGTCTACCTGAATTGCACCTGTTCACCTGTTAACCTACAACTTGTGTACACAGTACAACACACGCGCTGCAGGGTCTTGACATGTCTATTCAGAGCACGCATGGCGCCCCTGAATAAGACCTCGGGTCAAAATGTTGTGTGCTGTGCTTTCTCAAATACATATTTGAGTAAGACATTGTGCTTGACAGTACTGTATGTGCTTTTCCCTTTTGAGTATTCTACTGTTGGTTTACTGGGATTATAGCACCACAAACATCTACTTGCAGTCATGTCTTTTCCTGTGAGGACTGCCAAGTATATGTTGTCCACTTGGCAGTTTAGACATTTTGTGCTGCACTGAAATCTGCTCTGTTTAAAAAGGCTACACAGAGCTGCGTCTCTTAAACACCCTGAATGGAGAGAGAATGTGTAGGCCCGTTGTTATGGAGCTTATGCTCGCGCACTGACGTGGACTGCAAACACAGCCTGTTGATGCAGGCTCCATGTAGTGAGGGCAGTTACTGTCCTGCGGCAAGTAGGCATCAGAGAACGTCAGCTCCTGCGGGATCATAGTGGAGCCCTGAAGCTTCTCTTTGCTCCGGTACCACAAGCAGGAGCATATAGTCTGGAAATGCAGCACCTCAGTGTAGACGCCTTTTAAATCTTTAGCCTTTGTAGCGTCGTCGATCACAGGTGTTGAGGAAGTTGAGGCTGAGAGTGGTATTAGACAGGCTACCTCTCCTCTTGGCTTACTGACAGACAGCAAGGCCTTCTGCTTGGCATCTCTCCGCTCGTCCTCTGTGTTCATGGTCAAGAAGCGAAGCACCACCAGGTTGAGGAAGGCCCCAATCACCGTCAGGCCCATCAAGATGTAGACGAAGCAGAAAGCCACATACCGGGGGTCGTTCTGCAGCGCATCATCCCTCTGCAAGGCTACATAGTCTCCAAACCCGATAGTGGTGAGCGTGATGAAGCAGTAGTAGAAGGCGTGGAGGAAGCTCCATCCTTCGCAGTGAGAGAACGCCACCGCCCCCACGCACAGAGTGCTCATGCAAGAGAAGAAGCCCACCGTCACCATGTTTGCCATGGAGACCTCAGTTTGACGCATTCCCAGGCACTTCTTGGCTTGGTGCAGCAGGTACCTGACAAACGTGTTGATCCGCTCACCCAGGCTCTGGAACATGACCAGGGTGAGCGGGATCCCCAGCAGGGCGTAGAACATGCAGAACACTTTCCCTGAGTCGGTGCTGGGGGCTGCATGACCATAACCTGAACAAGAGGATAAAACATTTTTACACCTCAGAGACTGGGCTTGTGATACTCTATGACAATGTCTCGTTTTGATTATGTAGTTTCTTCATCCTATTACTGGAAAATCTAATCACACCACTCAGCTTGACTTGACTTGTTGTGAATTATCAGCTATTTATTTATAACTAGTATGTTCTTGTCAGCTGAAACGTTGTAGACACTGGAAATAAAACAAAGTGGAAAACATCACTTTCTTGTCGAAATTAGCCTGAAGTGGCCTGAACCTCTAATAACAGCTGCTGAGCCAAGAATACAGCTGCCATTGAAGAGTATCTGAGTATTTAGGGGGTTTAAAGGCAATAGTTTGACATTTTGGAAGAATATGCATACCTGCTTTCTTGCTGAGAGTTAGATGAGAAGATCAATAGCACTTATTTGCCTGTTACAGATAAGCTACAGCCAACAGCTGGTTATAGCTTTGCTTTGCATTATCAAAGTAAACAGGGGAAACAGCTAACCTGGCTCAATATGAAGGTAACAAAATCTGCCTACCAGTACTCCCAGAAAGTCACTGCTCCTGGCCGACAAATAATCCAGCACATTCCACCTTTTTCCCTGTTAAAAGGTTTTTTTGGTGGACAAGTTTTTCCTCACTCCTACTCCCTGTACAGATTGTAAAGCCCTCTGAGACAAATGTATTTTGTGATTTTGGGCTATATAAATAAAATTTGATTTGATTTGATTTAAACCGCAATTCATGATTTTAACACTTATTTTTGTATGGATTAACCTAATAAAATATAGGCTTAACATTTTTTTATTTATTTCTGAGGATACTGATAGGTGGATTTTGTTATTGTACATGCTAGCTGTTCCCCTTGTTTCCAGCCTTTGTGCCAAGCTACAGTAAACAAACAGTCTCCTGGCTGTATGTTTAACAGAAAAAATCAATTCTGCCATCAATCAATTTTCAGAAAGAAAACAAATTGGCTAATGTATTTTCCCGAAATGTTGAACTATGCCTTTAATGAAAGTGTTTACATATTAAAATTACACACACAATGCTTGGTGTTTTCTTAAGGTTGTATCATTTATTTATTTTATTTTTGGATTCAATATTCTTAGAATTGACTGGTTTTATTGTTTTTGGCGGGGTTTTTTTTTTTTAAGTTGAATTTCTACTGAATCACATTTATGGCATTATGGAGAAGATGTCTTTTGAAACAGCATTTATAACATACTGTCATCTATTTGTAAGCACATTTGCAGTAATCAAGGTGTGTCAAAAGTTTGGACACACCTTTCCATTCCCTTGAATGAGAAAGTGTGTCCAAACTTTTGACTGGTACTGTAAGTGTTTATTAATGCGTTTGTGAACAATTATAATTCTTGTATCCCAACGTATAAAACAGATAATGAGTGACAATATAATTAAAAACACATTTGTAGTAGCATAAATGTCTTTAAAAGGAGAAGTCATAAATGTTAATGAATACTGCACATTAATAAACTTATAAACACTTTCAATTAAACCCTCTAAAATGTCATTATATCTCATTATAACCACATTATAGTGTGTTATGTACCGTTTATATACAGTGTATAAATGCTAAATTGGGGGGGATTTTTAAAATGTTTTCTTTTCGTTAGAAGTGCTGCTCACCTATTGTCGTAATCACAGTGATGGCGAAGTAAAAGGACCCGGCAAATTTCCACTGCACCCCTGCTTTGTGAGGTTTGAGCTGCAGAACGACGTGCTCCAGCTCCTCGAAGTTCTCTTTGGTTAAGTTATATTTGCGCATGAGTTCATACTTTCTGGCGTCGAGTCTCCTCTTGTGACTTTTCTCCTGCTTCGACTCCAGGGTCTCGAAGACGGCCGCTCCGACCACCAGGTAGGTGAGGATGCTGACGATGAGGGCGAGAGTCCTGGCGTTTTGCCTCTTCATGATAATTATGAAAGGAAATGTCAAGTTTTCCGTGGTGCAGGTAGGAGCTGAGACTTCACTGCGACCTTCTCCTGACGGAATCCGGATCCAACAGTGGAGAGTTTGGAGACGGAGCTGTTCTTTCAGCACCACCCCCACATCACAGTTGGGTTGCTATACTGTATTTGGACTATTTGTCACCGACTTATATTTAGATTCTGCAGAAAAAAATTAAAAAACACAGGGTAATCCCACAGACTCTTGGAGTAGCAGCTCAAATCTAGCACTCATCTTTCTGGTGTTATCACATTTAACACACACACACACACACACACACACAGCCTTCTTCCCTGAAGCCAAAATAAATAGTTTGGGACATACTCCTCACCAGAGGTAGTTCGACCTCCAACAAGTAGTGAGAAACGTTGTCAAATATTATTTCGTGTGATTCACACGTTCATTCACAGATACAATATTTATCCAGTGACTATTTAAACAGACTAGCTCAACTGGCTTTACAAGTTGTTTAGAAACCTCGTGATAACCATTCTTTCCCTGGGTAAATATTTAAAAAGGCACATCCTTTTCACAGTGAGCAGGTAGCAGGGATCTTTTGCTCAAATACAACTTGTCACATCATGTAACACAAAAAAAAATTTAAAGGAGTGTGATCATGAAAGTGAATGAATATGTATTTATTTATGACATGGGGAAGGGGGACTATTTATGAGATGTCATACATAATGTCTAATATCAGCAACTGTCTGCCCTGCTTGAATATAAAGCTGAACCAGGTAAAGGTGTAACCCGCAAACATCAACAGGATGTCGATACCCTGGTAATAAAGATGGGAAACGCAGAATAAAACCAATGAAATGCATTTTTAAATCCAGACAAGCCTTAACATGTTCCTCTGTGATAAAAAGCCAAACTCCAAACAGAAACACGTGAGATGTTTTGTCTTATACCTACAACTGCTGTAAAGACATATAAAAATCATCAAACCAATTCATTTAGAAAACATATAGTATGAGATCATAAGCATATTAAAACTGGTTAAATACAATGCATTATTTGGACGAAAACAGGTGTACAAAGCAATAGAGAAGAAACAATTTCATTAGTTGATATTAACCTGCACCAGATCTGACATTTAGGATCTGGAAATATGCATTTTTTACATTTGCTGCCATTTATAGACACAAAATATTTTTTTTAAAAATCAAACAATCATTACTTGATAATCAAGATCTTTTGTTATTGCAGCTACAAGGCACTGATTGCAATATAGAACAGCCACTACAACACATAAATCTGCATTTATCCAGTTCAGATTGGTACAAGGACAAAACAGAAAACACAAACTGCAATAACTTTCTTTTTGATCATTCATCATAATAGTATTTCAGCAGTTCACCTCATACCAGCTTTGTTCACACAGTAAATCAGGAACACATTTGCTTTCTGTTATTGTTTTCTAAAATGATACACACATAATCCAGCATTACATTTAAACAGGTTGGAGATGTTTGAGTACAACAAAGAATAAAATGACCACAGTGCTTGCATGCAAAACTTTCATAAATTAAACCGATAACATAAGACTAATTGAGGTGCTATTAAACAGATCAACTCAAGGTCTGGGTCTTTGTGATCAGGTGTGGCTGCAATTACATCACACCTAAATTACAGTGAACGGGGCCTTTGTGAGGTATTTTTGGAGAGATCTTCGGGTCTCTGAGGTTCCTACAAGGCTTCAAACTCATCAACCCTCTGCTTGGTGTTGCCCATACGGATCTGACGCAGGGTCTTGTACTTGTCGCGGCCGACTCGGACGTTCTCAGCGTGGAGCAGGTCGTTCTGGGTCTTCTTGTCCTGGTCTCGGGCATTTTCCAGCTCTGAGCTCAGGGCCTATGGAGGGGACACAACAAGACATTTGAAAACAGTAACACCAAAAATTATTCAGCAGATTGATCCATCATGAAAATAATTGTTACTTACAGCACTAATTCTAACTCTCAACTCGTAATTTAGCTGTAGGAGGACATATGTGAGGTTTTGTACTGTTTTGAGGCTTCATCAAAACACAAGCTGCCTGGTGCCTGCAATGCATTCTGGTCAATTGAGGCTATTTTCAATCCATGCACGTGTATCTGGCAGTAGTTATTTCAGAAATAAATGTTCTCCTGTCTTTGAGACGGAACTTTACATTGTGTTTTTTTTATTATTTACTTTAAATTTCACAAATAGAATTTGATCCACCTATAACACGTGCATGAGTGAATGAGTTCTGTATTAAAACAATTACACACGCTGTATAACCGGAAATTAATTTAAACGGTTGTTGATGTCTCAAATAGGTTTTGCCACTGCCCAGATCCTGCTCCTTGTACCTGAAGTACATATTCTTATGGATATCCTTATGTGTGGCAAAACTGCAAGAAGTAAATCAAAAGAGGTTTTTATGAAAACCACTAAACTGAATGTGTTTGACCTGAACTTACCATCAGTTGTTTCTGCAGACGTTGGTTCTTCTCGGCCTCAGTGAGCCTCTCCTCTTCCTGGCGGTGGTCATTGATGTCCTGTGTCTGCAGCTCGGCGCTGTAGGTGCTGTTATGTTCGCTATGTTCGTGGTCACTCTCGCTGTCCGAGGATGAGGAGGAGGAGGAGGAGGAGGAGGAATCAGGAGCAGCAGGAGGAGCTGTAATATTGGAGCTCATCACAGTTTGCAGCTCCTCCTTCGTCTTTATCAGACTCTCCTCCACTTCTTTAGCCTGGGAGGAAAATGAGAGGTTACCAGGGTCATTCACTTAGCTGCAGTTTGATTTGTGATAGTTAACACCAGGCAACGTTTGATCAAAACAGAAATTTGCTTAGTATCAATATGACAAAATCAAACTGGCACGTAGAGCTAGACTGATATTTGTCTTAATTTTATTTTTCAAAAACATAAGTTTTATAATGACTTTGACCTTTCTCCATCAATGGATGTTTGCATGATTTATTCCTGGAGCCAAAATGGGTCATTTATTGATGTGTTTTGTATTATCAAGAAATTTAAGGGACTTTCCCTTTAGAAAAGTCTGAATGTAACTGGCATAAAATCTTATGCATTAATTAGCCGGAGTATAAGATGTTACATTAAATACGGAGCTCCTGGAAATATAATTCTGTCAGCCTTCATTACATATTTCTACATTTGTCTTGAATACACCCCAGATAACTGGTGAAGAAAATATAACATATGTTTATTGTGTGCTTACACAAGTGATAATATACACAAAATAAAATAAAACACTGATGACAGCACAAGTGACAAAAAATAAAAAATAAAAGTAATAAACAACTGAGTGAAAACACAACATGGAGGAAATGGTCTGACATTTCCCAGGTAATCCCCTTTGATCACCTTTGATTGCATGTTGACGGTCAGAAACTTACCTTGCTGTGCCATGTCTCAGCCTCTTCCTCCTTTTCTCTCTTCGCCTCCTCCAGCAGAGAAATCTTGATGCTATACTCGGCCAGCTCTGCAGCCTGAGGGAGGAGGCACAAACCATGTTGTCAAAAAAAAAAAAAGCCCAAGAACAGACACCAGTTTGCCTCGGCAACCTCAATTAGATGGACACAATGTAATTTTATGTATGGATGGACAAAAAAAAACTTAAAACAAACGCCCCCTTGTTTGGTAACAAATTATCAGTTCTTTAGAAAATGCGAAAGACATCCTTGTTTTTTGCTCAGTCACTAAAACTGCTAATATGTCTTTACTTTTACGCAAGTGGAATTTAAAATGCAGGGCCTTTGTCATGTCTATTTTTCGCACGTGAAGGATTAGAGTATTTCTTGCACCGTGTACTCACCAGCTGCTCCTGGCTCTTTATCTGGTCCTCAGCTTGCCTGGCCAGCTCTTCCTTGGCTATTATGGCCTCCATCCTCTCAGCCTCCAGCCGGGCCGCCTCCTGCTCCACCCTCCTCCTCTCCTCCTCCAGCCTCATGGCCCTGTCCAGCTGCTCCTGAAGCTCTACAGGACAAAGTCAGTGAAAGACAGGGAAAGCTGTCATTTACTGAACGGTGTCATATACAGCGTGAAGAATTAACGGTACCCATGCTGCAATACTATTTAGTATGCCAGAAAAAGATTTGTGATTATGTCCCAATGCATAATACGTAAAATGCAGTATGCCAAAAGGATGTCCTACTACATGAAGTTGAATTTTGCAGTATGCCAGCCACCATACTTTTCTGGCTGTTCTGACCCACAATCCTCTGTGCAGAGGAAGATATGAACGAATGATATAATGAATCAAGCCAGTGCAAAGACAGAAACTGCAATGACATATGAAGTAGTATATCTCAATTATATGCATACTGCATGCAACAGTATGTAGTTTGTATAGGCAGCTGCAGTAAGTACTAAAAGTAAAAAGTATGTGATTCACAACACAGAATCTCAATGTAACTTTTTGTGTATATCATGGAAATAAACAGCAGAGGGCAGTAAAGTCATGTTACTCCAAGTTTGAAATCTGAAACCCTGACTCAGTTACAGTCTGTAATGAGGAGTGTAAGACAGCTTTTATGTCACCTTTCTCTGCTCTCTTGGTTGTCTCTTCAAACTGGTAGAGCTTCATCATCAGGTCCTGCTTCTCTCTCTCCATCTGCTCCTTCTCTTTCTGGATGTCCTCCCTCTTCTTTTTCTCACTCTCCAGCTGATCCCTGCAGAAGGCATGACGAAGACACTTATTAAATATATTAGTAACAGTTTGAGCTCAAATACGCATGCCATTACAACAACTAATTGGGTGGTATTTTCCGTTTAACTTCATCAACGTGCCTATCCATCTTCTTCTGCAGCCTCTCATCTTTAGCCTGAGCCTTCATCTGCTGGACCTCAATGGTGTCGGGCTTGCGGCGGCGCATGTACAGATCATGGTTGCCCATGCACAGATGCAGGATGTGCTTGTTGACTCGCAGCCGTGGGGCATATAATATGAAATCCTTAAGAAGACAAAAAAAGGCAACAACATGTCAAATCTCTGCAGTGACAGAGATGTCATAATTTATTTCAAGCATTAAAACAAATTTCCTCCGTGGTGATTGGTAATTGAAACGAGAGCTTCCTTCATATTTCTAATACAAAAAAACCTCCTCTAGTATAATCCCCTTATTCCAAATACATAATTATGATATTGTTAGGCACTTTAAATAACCTTGCAGGTATATGCAAAATGATTATTATGCAGTATGTAAGTACATTTTGCATTTCCACATTATATACTTTACTTTAGTGTGCCAGAATTAGCCAAATTGATAGTTTTCATCTGTTGTCTGTGCACAGTTGCTATATACTAGTCACACTAAAAAAACATAGAAATGCAACTAAAAATGTTGCTTGCCTATCTGCATTTTCAATATGTGTTGTGCAACTTTAATTTCTGTAAACCTGTACCACATCAATGCTGCTTCATGGTGCAAGTCTGCATACCCGTTTTAGCTATCTTTATACATTCACATACACTTGAGATACAACTGAGGATTTTAAGACTCACGAAATACTTACAGGGGCTTTCTTGTCGATGGACTTGATGATGAACTTTTTATCATTGAAAGAAACGTTTCTAATTTCACTCCAGGGAAATCCAATCTTTGGAGACAGCCTGAAAGAAGAAGAAGAAGAAGAAGAAGAAGAAGAAGAAGTTATCTAACATCATGTTTGAACAGTTGGAAGTTCATTTTTATACAAGCAAAATAACTATTTGCCAACCACTCTAAAAGCTTCTCAGAAGTTACAGACATGTGGCAGCAGAGTTACAGGGCAGTGAGACGTTGTGTGTTCATGTTATAGTAGAATCAAGAGATTTGGGTCAATGGCCTATTAAAAACAACAGCCATGCGGTCAAATGTGTTATTTAAAACCTGACCGACTGGAAGGGGAAGGGTCGATGACCGTTCGTGTGGTGCCCTCTTGTCTACAAGTTTATGTCATCAGGTCAATATGTGCTACAAATATAATGTTAGGGGCGACGTTAAGAAGGAAATGTGTGTGATACAGATACAGATACAAAATTAAATATCACAGGCTGAATTTACACCCATGACATCATGAATCCAGGGAGATTTCCCGCATAAACAGTAAATTCAGTCTCTGGCTCACTGACTTACTTGTCGCCCTTCTCGTAGATGTTGAGCCCCAGAGCATCAACTCCTAACCACAGATCTGTGCCCTTCTTGTTCTTGATCTCAAAGTAGTTGACGCCGTACATCTCCAGGTCCTGAGCGATTTTCAGGTACTCAATCATGGCCTCTTCCCTGTTCAGATTAGACAAATAATTAAAGTTAAATAATAAATAAATTTAAAAAAAATATATACAAATGCACACATAGCTTGGTTATATACTGAAATGTGTATTGTATATGTTTATAGGTTTCTCGTACAAAGAAGAAGTACAAGTCGGTTGTTTGGTCATTTAAAAATCTTGAAAGCTGAACAGACTCACTAAGGGATTCACAAGGATTCACATAAAGTGGATTTGGATAGATATTTAACTCTAATGATAACTTTGATGCTGAATTTGTATTCTATAAAAAAGACTTGAAATAAAGTGGAGGTGACTTAAATGGAACAGAGGCCACTGTGGCACAAGTGGCAATTACTGGATAATGGACCATCAAGTGTTTACTTTATGTTTTACACCTGAAGTTGAAGAGGAGTGAAAAATAAAGTCAGCAAACTGACTCTGTAATGTCAACTATATAGCAAAGTCTACTTAAAGTAGTAGCCACCATAAGCCAGTCATACCAGACTAAATAAAGCTGTGTAGCTGCAAAACCCCTGAGTGTATTGCACTGAGAAAGTGTTTGCTTGCTTATAATTTCAACTTTTTGTTTGTAAAAGTAAAACTATGTCATTTTCTCTTTCAAAAGTCACATAGTCTTACTTTACAACCGGGAGTATTCATCATCTTACTTCAGCATGCATCTGTGCTCCTCGTGCCAGACCTGGATCCTCTCCTCCCACTGCTCCTTGGACAGCTTGTGTTGCTCCAGAACTCTGAGGAGAGACAAGTTCATTCAAACAGTCTGTATGTGTATACATACAGAACCCACCCTAATATATTAGCAACTGTGAGCGTGTATTAGCACCATAAATGTGCTATATTGTAGTGCTATTTGGCTGGATAATTTCCAGTATTTTCATACATATATGTAAGGTTACTTAATTTGATACACACATAGAATCATCTAGCAGGTGTATTCTCATTGCTGCATCATTACTCCACTGTAAGTAATGATGCCAACCACTGACCCACCAGCTACATCAGAGCCCATACATTCTCCAGACATCTCACACTCACCTCTTGGACAGCAGGCGCTCGGAGGACATGTAACCCGGTCGGTGCACTGACTTGCTGTACTCTCCATACTTGGCCTGAATGGCATAAGAGGCCAGCAACACGGCGCTCTCCGGGGGACAGTAGACATTCTCGCCCAGGATGTCCTCCTTCACCTGCAGGAAGAAGAGCTTCCGGGTGATGTCCTGGATCAACTCCTCTGTCACATCTTCCGGGTAAAACTTGGCAATCAACTTGAACTGCAGGGTATTTGCCTTCTTCACATCCTGAGCCATGACCTGAGCAGAGCAGAGTACAGATATGAGTAAATAATTGGGAATGGGGAAAAAGAAGTCTGGATGGTTAGTAGCAGATCAAAAATATATTTCAGTCCTAAAGCATTCAGTGTTTCATAAACCGAATACCAAAAATCGATTCTTTAATACACAAGAAACCAGTGTAAAGATCTGAGAACTGGACTTTCTTGGTCTTAGTGAGGATTGTGGCAACTGCAGCTGTCTGATCAACCTTTTAGAGAGACCTGTAAAGCCACAATTTAAGTAGTCAAGCCTATTAAAGGTAAAACTGTGGATTTTTCTACATCTTACTGAGACATAAGTCGTTACATTTTTGATACTTAAGTGAAGTTTTACAATTTAGTGTAGAGAAGAGCAGAGGGGATAAGCATGGTAAATTAACAAAACATGATGGGGAACAGCAAAAAAAAACTATAGTACAAGTCATTTCTCATCAGTCACACTGAAACCACAAACTCACTTTCTTATCATAGTTCAGCCATGAGACAAATCCTTTGGTGTCAACAAACTGAAGCCCAAAGTACCAAGTCTCACGCAGTCCGATGGTCCGGGTAACCTTAGACACACAGAGAAAAAGAGACAATATAACAGAAGAAAATACACCTCTTCTTCAGTTCTATATATATATATGAATGTTTAAGATATTAAAATAGAGGCTGTTGTAGTTTTTCTCTAAGTCGAGGGAAGAGTTCAAAGAGAATATTATTAGTCCCTTGTAAAACATTAATTATGAACAACCAGAACAGTAGCTGATTTGGTGAATATAATGTTAGTCATCAGGACTATTAATCATAAAAGTGCATTCCTGTCCAGGGCAAAGGTTTGGATGACTGATTATAACACCACAAGCTGCAGGGAAGGAGGGCGTCACACTGTTGAGACACACGCTGCTGATGTCATCATTTAGCACAGGTCAGCAGTGATTTCGCTTCTTGGTGAGTATATGGTGGTGGTGAGTTTTTCAAGCACTGAGAAGGCTGACCTTATAGTTTATAGCATTTTTGAGTTTCAAAGGTTTAGGTGTAGGTATAGGTATGGACATGATACGATATCATAAAATCTATGGACAGATTCTCTCTTTGAGATCACTAAACCATGTTTTCTTAAACGCTATCCTACAAGATGCTGACCATGTTCCCTTGTCTGAATCGAGCCGGCGACCTTTGTTGCATCTCTCTCTCTCTCTCTCTCTCTCTCTCTCTCTGTCAGTTCCTGTCTGCTCTCTACTATCTATCTACTATCTCAGAAAGAACTTATTAAATTATTAGGTGTGCCTACATTTTCCAAAAACTAAAATCATCAGGATTTTAACTAAAATAACTATGATTGTGATCTGTTGTAATCTCTCATCTACAAGAGTGCTTTGCATACTTTAACATACAGACCTGGTCAAAGAGCTGCTTCCCAGTGGTGTTGGGGTGAAAGGAGAACTCCAGCTCCGCATCCATTGTGGTGATGCGAACATTGACCTGCAGCAAAAAAAAAATAAAAAAAAAATGATTTAGTCATTTTCTGTTTGGATACTCATAGACCATCTATTTTCTATTCAGTTCATGAATGTTTCTCTTTTCCCTTGATATAAATCTGAATCACTTTTTCTCAGTGAGCCCACATCTTAATCTTCACGCATTGAATTTTGGTGATTACATTCTTAAAACTAACTTCTAAGATGGAACAAAAAAAAAATGTGTAAAAGATGCCTTTAACATGAAGCTGTGAAGTGGATTGTTCATAAACTATAATTGCTCACTATCTCATTAGACTTTGGACTACCCTTGCGAGGTGACACAAGGTTGCACATACGCAGATTAAAATATCAAAATACAGATTGCTAGCCAAGTTGCCTTTAGGCTTCGCCATTGTTAGTACGATACAAGAACAATTAAACTGGCAAACTTCACACTTTCAAGTGTTTCTTTTTTTGAATTTTCCAAAAGCACGACAAACATAAGACAACTGAATGAAAACCCTGTGGCCCAAAGACACTGTGCTTGCAGTTACACAATCATTTTATGAACTCCCACTAAAGCACGCCTTGAGTGTCATAAAGATAAACCCGCTGAAACTTGCCACAAAAACTGGAACATCCATTTATAAAATGTCCACCATGTTGTCCAAGTGTTTCCACCATCCATGATCCCTGTCATCATCACTTTACTGAGGAGATGATTATTATGGAAGCGGTAATCCATTACAATAAATCAACTGATTGAAAGGTCTTTTGATGCATTGATATTTGGATTTTTATTTTTTTTTACTACTACATATACACCTTCTACTTACAAAACTTAAATTAAACCCCATAAATCATTTTTTCCTGCATCTTCCAGAACAAACAACACATGCAACACCTGTTACCGTGACTCATACATGTGTTTGATTATAAGTTAGTTCAACATCAGATAGACGTAGAACAACGTCAGCATGACCTCTTAAGTGAGGCTTTCTCCTTGGAGTGTCAATATACGCAGCCGTAATGCACAGGCCAGCTCATTCTTATCAGTCCTCATACAGATGCCCAATGCCAAATTTTTGAGGGCATTCAGGACTTGCAGCTAATGGGAGCAGAAGAGTCCCTTTTGTTTTGGATTGTAAAATTGATTATTGCTGATTATCTTACACAATCAAAGTGGGAGAGAATAAAGATGTTACAGTCTCTAATTAGTAACTCTTGAGAGTTACTAATTACTCTAATGCCACCAGAGGTCATTCCCACGATTATTATCCGTTATGCACACACCACTCAGATGACACACTACTCAGTTCTGGCCATGAAGTAGTATTGTAGTAGCATTTTCTGCCAGGAATGTGCCTTAGCATGGGTCAAACTCTACATTTGGTTAATGAGTAAATGCCAAGAAGGAGAGGTGCCTCTTTGAAATAACTCACAAGCTTGAGCAAAAAAAGATGTTTAACATGAATAAATGAACATAATTGACCATTCAAGTTAGGATTTGTTTTATGCTCAATGATCTCTTGACACAGCTATTTCATCATAAATATTTCAAAACCTCTTATACATGAACTTATAAACCCATTGGCACTGGTCGTTTAAATTCGAAGACACATCCGGGACAGATTTTATTATCTTGTCAACAAAACTGTGAGAATCTTACTGTTTTGGGCATCTTGGCTCTGGTTTGTGGGCGAGCTCCAGCAGAAGAAAGTGTTTCCCAGGCGGACCGAAGCTGCAGTGGACAACTCCCAGCAGAAACGCCACCTGATAAAGAACGCAGCTCTGCTCTCGCTGGTAGACTCGAGGGCAGGGCTTGTGTCCTTTGAACTCAGCTGTAGATCACTCGCAGTGACGTAGGAGGTTTGACTTGGTTACTATCACACAAAATGACAGCTTTAACTACGCCGTGACCATCCGGCAGAGCAAAGACACAGTTCTGCTCAAAGACGATCACCTGTATCAGCATCTGAACGGCTGTGACCTTTGATCAGAGCAGGGGAGGGTTTATAAGCTGGACACACTATTTATGTTACGAGTTTGGAGGTGACAGGAGCGAGTCATGCAGCAGGTGTCTCGAGACTTTAATGATAATTGTGCAAAAAAATAAATAAAATCTGATCATATATACATTCATAGAGCTTTAGCTTAAGTACTTCATTTTCTATTGAGCCTAATGCGTTTAGTGACAACATTTCAGACCATAATTCAAGTGCATGAGTGCTTACTTTTAGCCTATTGCATCTGGTCTGGTCTAATCATGTATACAATACATTTTCTTTTTATCTGTTCATCCACTACCAAAAAGTGACTGATATGGTGGTGAAAACCTCCCCATAAACTTCATATTACTCAGTGGTCACTATTGGAAATTGTTTTTTTAGAACTCTCTATAGCTCAGATTAACAGTGGAGGGAAAACTTCAGTCGTGACTTTGCTAAGGCAGAAATTCTAATTTACACACAACCCAGATGGGGACATACTGTTCAGGGACGCTACATTATTGTTTTTTTTTTTTTTGTTATGTTTTCTTGTCCCATGTGCCGTCTAGAAAGTGGAAAAGGGTGCTAATCTGAGGAGTGGAGGAGAAAGAAAAAGATTAGTACTTAAATGTTTATGTAAGAATACTTCATGTTCAGTGTGGTGATTTATAATTAATGTCTCAGATTCTCAGAGGAATTTTCTTCCATACTTTCAGAAAAAACACAGATATAAAAAAATAATTCCACTAATTTTACACATCACAGTCTGTTTACAGGTTTTGAAGAATACAACTACATTATGTGTGTATTTCTTCTTAAAACAATATAAAGAAACAATATGCATTGAAATTGAATGAAATGTTTCACATTACAAAGCAGGAGTTAGACAATTAAAGCATTGTTTTCTTTAAAAAATATATTCAAATTGATTGATTGACAGTCAAAATAGTTGATTTTCTGTTGATCGATGAATTGTTGCAGCTTTCGTCCACATGAAAGTTTGCTCAGGTAATAAAGGACCATGTAAATCTTCAGTTCAAGTAAAAAGGAATAGAAAGTATTTGTTCCCCTCGTGTACATATACTGCACTTGATTCAAGTCAAGTGAAGAGAAAACATTCAAAGGGATTCTTCTACACAGTGACGAGACTAATCTGCACAGCAAAGTCCAATTAAAACTCATCTTTGATTTGAAAATGAGGCTGATCCTCTGGTTTGAAGTCTTGATTGGGACTCCCGTCCTCGTTGAGAATGCGTGATTCTGTGTAGCCCACAATGGGGTACTTTGTTTTGTACGTGCCTTCAAATACACTATCCAGAGACTTCAGCTGCTCCTCGGTAAGGCCCGTCTGATGTAAAATCAAGAACATTTATTATTACTATCAGTGTATTACATTTCATTTATTTATAACATTTAAGTTAAGAATCATGTGGCCAGGTTAAAGAAAAGATGAAAGTGACTTACAGTGGTGGGACAAAAGATATATTTTTTTAGCAAAAATTCAAGTGCTAAATGCCATGAGACATGGGTGTGACCAAGAACTAAACATAGTGAAGTCAATATTCTCTTCAAGGTTAGTGGGTGCGGTGCTTCCAGTGTAATCTATTATACTATTTTGCCAACTTTGATTGCCCTTCTGCTATAGCTTACTTTGAATTTTGAGCACATTATACATTATGTACCATTAAAGATTCACCTATATGAATCACGCATTTCTCATAAGAAACAGAAATATAATAAGAAGTGAAATACAGATAAGATTATATCTGTGCCACTCTGGGATATAAATCCTACTGTAATTTGCTTTTTGCTAATGTTTTATTGTTCAACTAACTATTAGTCTAAAGTCTTTCTACAGTATGTAAAAACACACATGGATTTCTCTATTAGTTGTACGGTCTATAAAATCCACAACTCAAAAATATTCAATTTATTATCATAGAAGATTAAAGAAACCGGAAAATGGATTAATCATTGCAGCTCTATGCAGGATGATTCAAAAGATAAATAGATATACTTTATTGATCCCAAGCTGGGAAATTACAGGAAAAGTTTGCAAGAAGGATGCAGTGAAAACAATGCTCCTCTGCGCCCAACTCTCAGGTGTCAGATGTCAGCACTTCCCACCCATGGGAGTCTATGAGAACAAATAGATTTTAAGCCTTTGGAAAACAAACTTACAGTATCTGATGTCAGGTCTGCTGGGTCGAGGGACATCTTGGCTACAGCTCGGGTGGAGTCCTTACCAACCAGGGTGTTGTATGGTGCATCTTTGCCATAAAACTCTGCAATGGGTAAAATAAATAAGGTTTACAACTAATGATCAAATTCATTACTATGCTGCCCCCGTCACCCCCGCCCCTCAAATAATACTTTTGAGCATCTTATAATAATAACTATATATTTCAATATAATATAATTTTGACATTTTTTTCTACTTTTTCTTTTTGCAACGTCAAAAGAATTTCAAGGTTGCCACAGTGCATTAAGATGACTTTACATCTCATAAAGATAAGAAATTAATGTTTGTTAATCTGATTTGAAAATCACATTCCAGGTTTCATTGGAGGGTTTTTATGTACCTTTTCCTTTGGTGACATCAAACACCACCCCTTTTACTGCCATGTAAATAGGCAGTTCCTCCTAAAACATGGGAGGGTGAAACAGTGGAGTAGAGAGATAAATTGTTATCACACATGACTGGATCTCCGGACGGATGCACACTCATAGACCCAGGGCGGTGGCTTTTAATAAAGTTTACCTTGCTGCCGTCGTACCTCTTCAGCTCCTCCTCAGTGAATAATCGGACAGGTTTGGTGGCCGGTTTGTACTTTAATTTAAAGTCTTCCGCTAAAGCCGTAGAAACGACTACAAACAGGACACAAAGTCGCGCTGTTGCCATGGCAGGATCGTTGTTTGGACGAGTTTGATGCGGAAGCTGTTTCAGTCTCCTCCCTCTGCTGGGTCTGATGCTGCCTTTACATGTTGTTGGGATATATATGAAATTATCAGGGTCTGTGTCACATTTGTAAACAAAAAAAGTCTTAAACAAAATCTGTCACGCGTACAAGTTCATTATTGAATTTGAAAATAGGTTGACAAAAAAAACAACAACAAATAAAATAAAGGTCCACTCTCTACCTTTTCAACCACATCACATAGTCTTCAAGGTTTTCACAGTTTGAGACAAACTGAGGAACTGGTTGCCTTTTTTAATGTGTGTATGTAGGCTAAAGTATGTGTGTATTCAGATTCGTTAATTAAGTAAAAATAGAAATAATGCAGTCCAAAAATACTTCAAACATGTCCTGAATTCAAAATGTTACATAAGTAAAAGTATCGACGTGTTATCAGCAATTTGTCCTTAGTAGTGTCAAAGTAGTATCAAAAAATATAAAGTACTCATTATGCAGACTGGCTACTTTAGAGTATAATGTGGTGTCTATTGAGAACATTTACCAAAAAATGTTTGTCTAATTCACTTTTTAGCTGTTTGTGACCGTTGAACAGAGCATTAGCAGTTTCCCGGGAGCACCTGAAGGCAACATTAGGTATCAAGAGAAGGACACAAGGAAACAACGTCAAGGATAGGCGCTTTTGTATTGGCTCGCGGGCTGAAGGTGCCTCTTTATCGTGGGATGCCCCCCCCTTTCCGTGGGTGTAAAGAGTGTCTCCTAATTTGAGCGGAAAACTTCCTACGTTAACGTGGGTAATTTTTCCTTAAAAATGTATTCGCTATCTATTAAAAGTAGTTTTCAGGCTTCGAACAAATAACCAGGCGCCTTTCCTGATAAGTTTTGGTTACTGGAAGAAAGCGCAGAGGAATGCTCCGGAAAGAAAACTCCCGGTCATACCAAACGGTACGATAGGGTTACAGCTTCCTGTTTATGTGTGTTTATATACATACATATATATATATATTATGTGTGTGTCTTTGTTTGTTTGTTTATGTGTGTCTGTGCGTGTGTACAGAAAGTGTTTTTTTTTATCTGTAATGTTTGTCTCAATAATCTGAGGACGATTTATCTAATTGAAATTTCCCACAAATGTCAAGAGTCCACAAACTGTGCAGCTCACTTAACATCATATGACTGTACAGCTGACTAAGCAGCTTCTTACAATGTGAAATGAGCTGACTCCATGTTTCCTTTGATTCTCTGATAGACCTCGTCTTTTAAAGCCAAACATGCTGCCTGAATTGTCTGTCTGATAATATGTTCGTGACAACTATTAAAACTTTAAAGTCAGTGTTGGTGAGAAGCTGGAATCAAAGAATTTGGACATTTGTTTATATATGTTTAACAAATGAATCAAAACTTATTAATCGATTATCAAAGAAAGAAAGAAAAAATAGGGAGTTCATAGTTTAAATTCTTAATAAAGAGACTTTAGGATTCTTTGACTGACAGATTGTAGTTTTGTAAACATAAACATCAACAACAAACATTGTAAACATCACCTATAATATGTTCACAAAAAGCATTCAAACTTTTGGAGAAAGTATTGGAGAATTGTTTCTGTAACGTCACGAGACAGACAAACATCATAATTCACCTTGTAAGCCCCGTTGTGTTTTAAGACTAGCGGCTTAATATGATGACATGTTTATAATATTAGAAATAATAGTGTAGTAGTTTGTTAGTTACTTATTGTGTCAAACAGATTTTAAACCTTTTTTCACCTACATACCTTAAACCTCTAAACAGTGTGAGATGCAGTTTAAAGCTGACTACACTTACCTGGTACTTATTTGTAGTTGCAGGGTAACGATTATAAAACACAACTTACGAGCAACAACATGATTTTACAGGTTGTTATAAAAACCGTCTCTTACCTAAACATGTTTTGTTGCTAGTAATGTTTTTGTATACATTTGGATTTCTCCATTGTTGCACAACCATAATGGACCAAGCTTAAATTCTCTGCTTAAAATTCCTTTGTTTTCTGAACATCACAGTTCCTTGATGATCATAACAATGAAAGTAAGACTCAGTCTGAAGGCCTTTTTGAAGATGCCACTGAAGATCTGGAGCATGACGACCCCAACGGCATCGTTTCACAAGGTGATAACTCAAAACCCAAAACTGTCAGTGATGAATTGTTTCACATCTCTGAACATTTTTCTGCTTCGCCCTTTTCTTTAGATACAGAGGATGAAATCAGTGGAAACAGTCCATCGAAGAGATTTAGTAAAGCCTGTCTGAAGAATTTCTTCACAGTGGTGCTGATCTTCATCTACCTGCTGCTGACTGCTGTGGCAGCTTTCCTGGCCTACCAGACTATCTCTGACTTCTTGAACAAACTTAATCATCCCGTCATGTCTGTCACCTACAAAGAAGTTGACACGTTTTCCCCTCCTGGTTTGTATGAATAATTCATAGGGAATGGAAGTTTGAGGGGTAAATTAGGGCCATTAGTAGGTATCAGCCAATTTGCTGCTAAATGCACAGAGACTGAATTTGGCTGCGATGAATAAATTTGCTGTTCGAAATAACTTTATCATTTTTTTTTTAAGTCTGTCTTAATGATTACAGCGAGGAAGACCTCTTTCAGTGTTCATACGAGCTCCTGACTGTTGAACTTATCCTTTAATCATGTGATGTGGTTTTCAGTTAAGAGCCTGCTGCTTTACTTAAATATATGTATTGCTTTGTCATTCATTATTATGTTTTCTTTCTTTGAGCAGGTATCGCTCTGTACCCTGGCAAAGCCCGGCTGTTGAGCTGCAGGCATCACTACCATGACTACATTCCTCCTTTAGTGGACCCAGGCAAGCCTCAAGAAGGGGACTGCGTGATTAAGGAAGTGACCTACTTTGGGCCATTCACAAATGAAACAGAGGTCAGTCATAAATATCTTTTAGCTGGTGGTTTCACAGACATTGATTAAAGCTTGTTTAAGGGGGTTTGCAGAGGGGGAGATATATGGGCTCAGAAATACGCTGTCAAATATGCTTTCCTGTTTACCCCTAAAGCATTATGGGAATTGTAGTTCCAAAACTGAGCGCATGATTATTCTCCTAAATCAAAAATTGTAAGACATAGAACTAAGAATAATAACAATATGACCATCAATGCATATTGTATACTTACAGTCTATCATTGATTGACCCATTGTGATCTATTTGTATTAAAGACAGATTATACTAATTCTCAACTTCTGTGTTGTAGAAAAAAGCTCTGGTGGTCCGTGGCCCGTCCGATGTCAGAAACAAAGAGTTGATCTTTATGCAGTTCAGTCAGAATGAAACAGAAGAGGACTTCAGTGCCATCACTTACATGCTTTTTGCCAAGTTTAGTGACTTGACTGACAGGTAACTGCAAACATGAAGTATTGATTCTGTAATGCCTGACTGGTGTGATTGCTGAAATAGGGATTTGCAGATACTCTTTCTGGTGTTTTGTTGTGGTGAGGAAGAGCCTCACAACACAAAGAACATCTTGACTGTAATCCACCAGGAAGTATTTATGATATTTAAAAAGTCAAGTAAACGGTCAATGTGACAACTTACCTGAAGCACCAGTGTTGTTCTGTACTTTGTAACTATGAAACAAAAGTAAACAGTGATTTGCAAAAGCTATTTGATAAGTCAATAGTAGCCAGACTTATAGTTGATAATGCGCACATGCAGGGGCGCAACTACCTCCTTTCTGAGGGGTATGCAGACACATTACAGGTGCCCCCCCCCCCCCCCCCCCCCCCACTGACATAACTTACCCACTGTCTTTCAACCACTTCGAAAAGCTTTTTTTCATCCCCTCAAAACTCCTTCTCCTTCTCCCTCTTCCGTTTTCTGCTTTGTGCTCCGGACAGCTTTTTTTTCTGCCTCTCCATCTTTAGCTGTGATAACGCGATTCAAATGAATGGGGAAAAAACCGCGCCAGCGCGTGCCCGGAGGGGCGCGCACTGGAACGCCTATAGTGTGTGTGTGTGTGTGTGTGGGAGAGGAGGAGAGGAGAGGAGGAGAGGAGAGGTGAGGGAGCGAAGGGGCGCCTAATTAGTGACATGCCCCTCTGTTATTGATCATATCATTTACACATGCGCAAACAGCTGTTAAATACAGAAAATGCCGACTCGAAATAATTGTTCCCCCATCGCTTTGGCGCCCCCTCTAACGCGGCGCCCCTATGCGCCGCATATAGTGCATACCCACTTTTTGCGCCACTGCGCACATGTATTTAGACTAGAGTTGCAATGATTAGTCAGTTAATCGATTAGTTAGTCGACGGAAAACTAACTAATTTGGCAATCGATTACTTGTAAAAAATCTGTTGTTTTTAGCTTCTACTGTAAGTGTTGCTGTGGTTTCTGACTCTCTAGTACAAATAATTCCAAATTCATGAGGGACTGTGAGAGAAATTACTCCATGTGGACCTTTTCTGGAGGATTCAGGACCTGGGTCAAGATGTCTTTAGTGAAGACGTCCGGGAAAAGCAATGAAGCTGTCGAGTTTCGGCAAGAGGTATTTATGTCCAAATGATTTACACATTGTTAACATATGTGATGAAAAATGGATTTTAAAAGCATTCATTTCATCATTTGTGTTGAATCTTGTAGTCCGCTGTGGTCAAATTCAACGACAAAAGACCTCAAACAGAGAAAACCAATGAGCTCTTCTTTGCTGTCTTTGAATGGCGGGATCCTTATATGCAAGAAATCCGATTGGTAAGTTCTCCTATACATTTTATCCTCGTTATAATTATATAATTATATAATTCTATTGTATCAGTGTCTAACACAGGGTTCCTTAATTTCAAACAGATAGTGACTGCAAATCCCTGGAGCTCCGTAGCCATTCTTTGTGGGGTCTTCATGGCTCTCTTCAAGGCTGCTAATTTTGCCAAACTTACTGTGCGGTGGATAATCAGGATGCGCAAGAGGATTCTAAGGAATAAATCAAGGGAACTGAACCAAGTAAACTGAAGAAAACAAGCTTTAACCAAAAACGTGTATATGCCTGGAGCGTGTATGGTCAATGTGCAAAAGGATGGCCAGTTTTTTATTACAGGGATAGTCAGTGGTAATGTCTATAATGTGAATTCCTGGATATTAAACGTTCATCTGCAAGTTTTCTTTAGTGTCTCAGTAATATATGTTGTTAAAGTGTATTGAAGTATATCACAAGACATGGTAAACTACATTCAAAAAAAGGTTGCAAGAATGATGCTTTCCATTCATATTTTGGGATGTTTGATTTGAAACTGAGAACTTATTTTAGTTATAATTGTAACTATTTTAATTAACTGGTAACTCCTCCTGCTCTTTCATCTGTTTTGTTAATTGGATGTGCTTTAACTGTGTGCTCTGCTTTATGCGTGTTGGAGCTGTTTTCTTGCTCTGTGAGTTCACAGCACTGATGACACAGTCTGTCAAGATCCAAATTACCCAAGTGATTTTTGAGTTTCCTTTTGAACTTGTAATCAGTGGTAGGGATTATTGACGGCAATGAATGTTCATCCAGAATGCTTAAATTCTCACATTTTAACAGTGAGTCATTTGTTCTAACTGAAAATCACTGCTGGCTTGATCACTTCTTTAAAATGGTCAATTCAAAAAGAATTCAGTTAGTTTTTTTGTTGTTCTTGCACTATCTTCCAAAAACATTTCTGGTTATGCAGATTTGTATGCACACGAGGCCATGAAATTTAAAATGTTTGTTATAGTTTGAGAGTGTGTTAAAGGATGTTTGTCATTGGTGTAAAACTAAGAAGATTTGTTGAGTTTTGTCATTTGAAATTTGAAAGGTTTGGTCAAAATGTTGCTGGATTTTAGATTTTACATCCTCATATTTATAATCTCACTCTAAAGGGAATATTGCATATTATTGTTTGTGTGTGTGTCCTATGTTTTTTTTTTTAAAAAGTGACATTCATGCCACAAAGCATTATCATTATATTGATAACTCTAAAGGGATTCAACCTCTTTTCTTCTGTCAGTAATCTGTTGTACATTTTGAAGTGTTTGAGCTAAACCTGCACTGGCAAACGTGTCCAAGTACTGCTGTTTTTATTTTTTCTACATTTGCTAAATGTATCAGGTTGACCATTGTTGAATATACTTAAAAGTTCAATGTTGCATCTTATGCTGTGTTTTCAGAAATTTAATAAAATAAAAATATTTTTTACGCCTAAATTTTATGATTCTACTGCTGCTCATTTGAGTATTTTTACTTACAAAAGTGCATTTTGATGCGAATATTTGTACTTTTACTTGTCTTTTCATGAGGGGCTTTTACTTGTAGTGGAGTATTTTTACTTTACTGTATTATTACATTTAATTTGCAGTAATATTTTTGACTCAGTCAAATCCTCATAAATCTCATTGATTTGTGATTACTGCTAGAAAAATCTATTCAAATCTCTTTTTAAGGGCGTGACAATATAAAACTACACTGTTAATTGTGTTGCTATTCTACATACTGCTTTCCTGCTTTTCACATTTCATTTGGCAGTAAAACCGGTTTTCCTGAACAGCAATGTTCTTGAACACAACCTCAGTTTGGCGAGGAGGAGGATGTTGTTGTTAGCTTCAGCGATGGATGAGAAAATGAAGTAGTCTCACATATACGGATCTTATAAAGGTAGCAAACAATCATATATCTGTTTACAATATATAATAACATTCTGTTTTAGCTGTACTCGCTCACAGTTTCACATCTAGTTACCATTCAACTATATTCTGTTGTGTTTCGTTGTTGTCGCTGGCTAGCATGTTGCTTGCTAGCCTGCTAGCCTACTGACTGTAGCTCTTAGCTAGCAGTTCAAGTGTAAGTTAACTCTGTGAGAAGTTTTGTTTAAGATTAACAGTTACTGATTTGTGCTCACGGTTAGCTTTTCTTGCAAATTATCATGTAGATACGAATGTCTGCCTGTACTGAGCTAATTGAATAGCTAAGCTAACGTACAGCTAGGATAACAACAAAGGAGTAAATAACCTTTAGCTAGTTAAGAAAGTTGGTTGGATTTTAATACAGCTGTTATTGAAGAAATGTTGTGCCAGTTGCTAGCTTTACTAATTTTATTTACTTATTAGTGCTAGATGTAAACGCCAGATGCCCAAATGTTGACGCTAGCCCATTTGAGATGATAAACTCATCAGTGAACTGTTAGCAAGCTAACGTAACAGTCAGTGTTGTTGAAACTGATGTTGATATTTTTTGTTTTCCTTCGCCGATTCTGCCGCGTTTCGCCTGATAGTTTAGAGCCCGAGATTATATTGTGTTGCTGTATCTGGTTTGAGGCTTGCAGAAGAAAGTTTCATGGGAATGATGACTGAATATAATCAACCCCTCATCATGTCAGCAACTCCCGGATCGGTTTCAAAACATTTTACCACAAAGGAATCATACTGCACATAAGTTAATGAGGTTTCTAACAATGACCATGGATCATACTAATATTATACATGGAGAAATGGTGATGGAGGTATTGTGAGGGTCTTCATAAAGCCATAAGCAGAATATAGGCCTAACTAATAAGGATGATGGCATCTTACCTACGGTCATTATTAGATTCTGCTCTATAGTAAGGCTGATTTGTTACTCTATATGGTAAAAGTTGTGTTCAGACAGATGGAAACAAGACTCTTGTTGTCTCCTCATGTTGAAAAATATCGTTTTTAAAGTCTTTAAACCATAATGATTTGGCCAAATTACCAGATTAGCCATTTTTAGATCAGTTTTTGTTTTCTTGGCCTCTAAAAATCTTTCATTTAGCCTTGACAGTCCCAGTTTTTAAATTTTTACATACATCAGGTACATGTGCAATGACAAAGAGTGCTAGACATTTTCTAGACTTTTTCTAAAAAAAAAGTGATTAATTTATCTACTAGTGCTGCTTTCAGTGTGCAGATGTATTTCTTCTTTGTGAATTTTTCTTTTCATTTATCGTGCATCTGAAACCAAACTTGAGCTTGGATGTGCTCACTGATATCCTCTGTCTCTAACTTTAGATTTTATAGTTCAATTTACAAAACCTCAACAATAGAGGTGGGAGTGATATTTTCCTTTTGTTTTTTCGTTATCCTAAATTCAAAAAAACATAATTATTTTAAAATAGGTCAGGGTCCCCACATGGTCAGTTGTATCTTGATAATGTACTGTTAGTGTATAAAAACTCCCACAGGTATAACTTGACCAGATGACTCATGGCTGGCGTTGGTTTCCCATCCTGTGAATGTTTAACACGTCCAGACATAGCCCTGATGCTGCCATGGCTCTGCTGCTGGTCACAGAGTTGCTCTATCAGCAGACTGGAATTAGACAAGTGTCCAGGTTGAACTCTGTTCTGGCATTTGGTTGTGGCACCAAGGCATGTTGTTAAATAGTTAGGTGTGGTTGGTAAGAGAAAACGAGCCTTGAGCTCCCTCCACCAACAGGCAACATATGTTTATAGTAACATATCTAACTGATGTCGAATCACACTGTTTATAACAGAGCTGCTATTTATTTAACTATTTTGATAATAGACTTGTTGTTTTCAGTCATTTTATAAAGAAAAAAAGGCAAAAAGTCTCTTATGCCAGCTTTATAAATGTGAATATTGATCTGCTTTGTTTATTCCTCTTTAATAGAAAAGTATCTCTGGGTTGTGGACTGTTGGTTGGGACAAAACAAGACATTTTAGGTTGCGGTGAACAATATTCTTCATCATTTTCTGTCATTAATTGAGAAGATAATCATCAGATTAATCGATAATGAATGTAATCATTAGTTGCAGCCATAATTTATAATCATCATAGTATAACATAACTTTGTCGCTTTGTTCTTAAGATGTAAGTGATGTGAGTTAATACATTCTTTCCATTTCCAGTTATGGGCAGATTTGTACCTGCAGTCAAAATGGCGAGAGACAGAAAGTGCATCCTCTGTGAAACGGTCCACGTGTCCAAGCAGGTAATTCAGCCTTAAATATGATTCACACAGTAAACTTGTAAATATTGTGTGATTTTAATGTGATACGAAACAGGAGCTCAGGCCGCATGGACACTCGTGTTACACAAGTTATTGACAAAATCAATATAAAGGGTCTGACAAATGATTGATTTAGTATTATATGACGTTTAAGTTCTGTTGTGATGCTGTGCACATATCTAGACTATCTGATGAACATTATTATCATGGTTTAGTGTTTATATACGTCAGTTTAAACAGGATCATTACACCTTTTATAACTGTACGGTCCGAATCACCTATATTCTACTTGAAACATGAAACATTTCTGATATTTCATGGGTGTTTGCAATGTTTGTATCTGCAGGAGATGGAAGAGCACATGAGAAGTATGCTTCACCACCGTGAGCTGGAGAAGCTCAAAGGCCGGTGAGTTGTTTCTTTTCAGATAACCAGAAATTCAGTCGTAGTTAAGAGTAGTAAAGATGTTGATTCCAGATAAAAAAATGTGTGTGTTTTTTTCCCCTAAATAATCAGAAATAATAATCATAGTTTGAAATGAAAGTTGTAATATTTAGAGCAACGTTTTTGAATTATCATTTTGAGCATAACTGCATTTTGCTCAGCACAAAAAATGCCCTAATATTGTTAATATAAAAGCTTTGACTTTGATTCAAGGGTTTTATTCAAATCTATTTGGGTCAGGAGGCACGTGGGCGCGCAGGCACGTGTTCATCACAGTTATTGGGCAAGTGGATATACAGGCAGCTGTCTCAACTGTGGCATATATATTTAGACGCAATCTCTCTTGAACAACAGGCATGACCGATAGAAGGCAACTGGCTATCTCGTGACTCCCATGTAGATTACTAAAAGTATTTGGCCTGTCTCTGAGTTGGAAACATTTTCAGGTAGAGCAAATACTGATTGAGGCTCTAAGACTGGGATGTCATGTGAACTTCGATATGCAACAGATGCATCTTTTCAGTCGTCATGGTCAGATTAATTTATAAAAAACTTGTAAGTGCCAAATTTTGGAAATTACAATCTATAGCTCGATACAGCACTATGGTGAGGCGTATGCTGACTGACAGATTGCAATTCTAGCAAAGGAATCCATTATTACTAATTCAGGCTTCATTCACTTCACTGCAGCTGAGTAATAACGTGGCAAAAAAGTAACTCTATCTCATTGATAAAGAGTTTGCCAACTGCACGTGAGGTCAGACAAGAGGTCAGAAAACGGCAGCATGCCATGGCACAGATTTGTGAGAGAAATTGAGAAGGACCCGGCAAAGTCACTGTGCATATCAGAGTCACAGGATGACATACTTGGGAGAGGTTTTGAAGTGGAGACTGTAAGCAGCTGCACAAGGCTCCAGTTACACAGGCTTTGGTTGGTATTGGTCAGCACGATCTAGAGCTCTGTTTATAACATATGCCGGACTGGAGGGGGCTGGGTCCCGGCTCTGGGACATGAGTGTGAAGTCAAATACAGATATTGCCTTCTGTAGAGTCTCAGAGCACAGCGGACACCATCATGACAGCGCACTAGGCTGAGGGCACTGTGCCTCTCTCCCCTCCAAGCTGGTTGTGGTGGCCGGACATTAACAGCTAGATTATCTTGCTACCTGGGCACAGCTGCTCCTCCTGCTCTAAACCTGCCATCTATGGCCTGCTGAAGAAAGGAAAAATAAGATCAGGATGCTAAAGAGTTTTAACTTTTTTTTTTAAACAAGAAAATTACAAGTTAGTTACCTCCTGATCTGTGACGAATAGAGAATTTGGACAAGTAGTTTTTCAAGGAGTGTTGAGTATTCTCCTCTCCTGATTTTATTTAGACTTTGAAGTAACAGAAAGTAGAGCCGGAGTACATTATTTGCAGGCTCTGCAGGCAGGAAAACCTAACCTAACTAGATACGAACAATGCCTGAAGGAACGATTGAACGCCCGCTGTCGCCTTCCCTTCCCAGGGACTGCGGACATGAGTGCAGAGTGTGCAAGGTAATCGTGGTAAGCCTGACCGATTATGCCAGCCACATTTCCAGTCCCACGCACAAGCAGAATGTGGAGGCAGCAGAAAAAAAGCCTGCTGGGAACAACTCTAACGAGAACTACTTTGACCAGGCTTTGGTGGAGCTGATTGAGAAGAGAAAGGAACAGATCCGGTAAGACACTGATGCTTTGATGTGAATCGTCGAAAATGTTTTTTTGATTTGTTTATGTTGTGTATAGAAAATATTTTGTTTTAAAATATTTATTTGTTTGGGTATGTCTAGTAAAATATAAACATATTGGCACTTGATTTTAAGACTGGGGCTTATAAGAAATAATTTTATCTTGCAAAACTGAATTTCACCAAGGATTATTGCTGTAAAAATATTCCTTTGATTTATAGTTCAGTTCTAGTCCATATTTATATTGATGTTATTGATTTAATTATAAATAAAACTTCTCACAAGCATACATGTGTACATAAGCCATGTATAGTCACATTCTGCTCAGCGGCATTCAGGCCTCATTTAGCCGCTGCTTTGAGTGGCGGCTAGAGTCATATGTCAGGACTGGAGCCTAAAAAAAAGCATGACTGCACACAGACAGACGCTGTCTCGAGTTCTCTGCCCCCTGCAAGTTGCAAAACACGACCCCAAACCTTTGCTCAACCCTTCGATTCTTTGAAATTCTCATTACAGGTTTATAGGTTTCATGAGAGGAGAGATAGAGAATATATATAAGTCGAACTTTATTCAACTAATTTACAATAACTCTCAGTTGTAG
Source organism: Pampus argenteus (assembly GCA_036937835.1). NCBI lineage: Eukaryota > Metazoa > Chordata > Actinopteri > Scombriformes > Stromateidae > Pampus > Pampus argenteus. The sequence goes on from CM072873.1 coordinate 13,612,356, forward strand.
GCTAACACAAAAATACAAGTTTAAGTGGGCGATTTCGGCATCAAACAGATCCCTCTCAACATTAACACAGTTTTAACACAAAAATACACGGTTGGGCGAATTTAGGATCCAACATACCCGGATCCCTCTCGTCATTATCCGAGTCAGTCTCGTTGCTTTCACCGCGCTGTTCAGTGATGATTCCGGCCTCTGCGAGTCAGGAGCCTCGCAGAGTAATACGTTATTAGCCGTAATGTGTACAACATAAAATCGCACTGGATTATAAGACGCACTGTTGATTTTACAGTCCGAAAAATACGGTATATGGATGTAGTAAAAGAGGACATGAAGGTAGTTGGTGTGAGAGAAGAGGATACAGAAGACATGGTTAGATGGAGGCAACTGATTTGCTGTGGTGACCCCTGAAGAGAAAAGCTGATAGGAAAAGAAGAAGTTTATAGGTTTCATGATAGGCAATCCATCACTAATGACCATTGATCTTCCTATAAATTTTTTTGATGTGACTCTCTGACATGACTGGTAGCTTTATGTCTGATATTATGAATGTAGTTTAATGTAATACATATCTATATATATTTGTATATATCTGTCTTTTTTTGTTTACAGAAAAGAGAAGGAGGCTGCTGTTGCAAAACATGCAAAAGAAGAAGAGGAGCGAAGGAAAAAGGAGGATTTTCAGAGGAGGCTGCAGGAAGCCAAGGACCGTTACAGACACCCGAGTAGCTGGCAGCAGCCATCACAGGCGTGCAATGAATCCAGTCAGCACAATTCTTGGTACAGGAGCAACCAATATAATGCCAGAGCAGGGGATTCACGACCCTGGCACAACAATAAACAGGGAAAAAGCGCCACCTGGCATGCTCAGGAACCTCCTAATTTTCAGAGATGGGTGTCGGGAGAGATGCATGGTGGAAGCTTGCACAGCCGGGAAGGTTTGGGCAACAAGCAGTGGCATCAGGGGGTATTTTCTGGCAGTCAGCAAAGTCGACTGCCCTGGCTCAGCAACGGAGGCAGCAGTAATGGGGTCTATGGCAGAAACAATATTTCTCAATACCCACAAAGGAATCGGCATCTGAGCTTTTTGGGGCCTCCTATCATGTATCCACCTCCACCAACTTTTTTTACCAATGCTGTCAACCAATTACAAAACACAGGCAATGACCAGGGAGGTCAGCAGGGTGATAGGCTTCATAACGAGCAGGAACAAAATGCAGAATGTGATCACAACGGCATGAAGAGCTCTAAAACTGGCAGCAATCCAAAGCTGGATAAAGCCTGTCGCTGGACACCTTATCCAGTCAAGGGTTTTGAATCTGTACCCCATAAAGATACCTTCTCAAACTCATCAGAGAAGTATCCCAAAGTTCCCAAACCCCAGAAGCAGGAAAAAACACCAGAAACCAGTGCCTTTATGAGGCACTCCCGACCTGAGCAGAAACCAGGGCAGTTGACCTCTAGTGGACAATGTGTGGAAGAGAAAGAGAAGCTTAAAAAGAACCCCAAAAACAAGCCCAGTGATAGGAGTAGCAGCAGCGGCGGCAGTAGTAGGAGCAGCAGTGCTCTGAAAGATGGCCACCAGAACTCCTCACCCGGCCCCTCCAATCATAAGGCAAATAAACCATTGCTGCACGAAGATAAGAAGCTTTCCTCAGTTCCTGGTCTCAACGGTGGAGCTCAACACAGTAAGGCTTCCAGTCAAGCACATCCACAATCAAAGTCAACCACAAAACATAGTAAAGTCAAGGCTCTTCCTGTTGAGCCATTGCAATCATGGCAAGAACGGCAGCTCCCCAAAACTTTCAAGAAATCCAGAGAGATTGTGCTAGAAAAGAGAGGCTCTTTGGATAGCTCCAGTAACAACAAGCTGCAAATGACACATCACACCGCGGAGGAGGAGCAGCTGAGGGATCATACACAAAATCAGATTGGAGTGAACAAAGAGAACAGCTGCAGGCAGAATGCAGCTAAACTAACATTATCTGACTCTATAAGGCCTTCTACACATGGAGAAGATAAAGAAAAGCTTGCATCGTCATCCTCAGACAGTAGCCAGTTCCTCCAGTCACTGCAAGTTAGCACCTCCACGGTGGAAAGCTCAGAACCTGCCGCCTCCAGCAGGGAAGACAAGGAGAACAGGAAGAGTGTGGCAAAGGAAACTTGCTTAGAGGCCCCAGGTGAGGCCATGCAGGCTGTTGAAGCAGGGCAGGGTTCAGAGAGTGACGCCTCCAAAAGTGACGATGCACAAACGGTCTCAGAGTCGAACGCATCAAGTCTGTCTAAACTTGACCTGCCTCCTGTCTTGAAACGGGACCTAACCAAACATATCAGCTCCAAGAACAAAACAGGTGGCCACGAGCCCAATCTGAACATTGCTAGACGGGTCCGTAACTTGAGTGGGTCACGGAGAAGTGACACAGAGAAGGATTCAGGGCTCAAACCGACTGTACGGCAGCTCATCAGCTGCTCTGGGTCTCGACGCAATGTGAACTGGGAACAGGTCTATCAGGAGGTCAGGAAGAAGCAAGACAAAGGAAAAGGCATGCCAAGGTGAAATATCAAGCTTACATTTCAAAGATTTTTTTGTTTACTTATGCAATAATAGTTTTTTTCAAAAATATTTTTTTTCTAATACACTCACTGTCCTGTCTCCCTCCAGGTTTGGCATAGAGATGGTGCCATATGATCAGGAGGACCAGAGCCAGGAGGAAGAGGACATCTCTCTGCTAGAAGGTTTCCAGTGGGAATCACTGACAGACATTTCCAGCTCAGCCGCCACCCGCAGACGCTCCTTATCGGAGAGCAGCCTCGCGCCTGCATCCACTCACGCCACGTTTCCATCCCACACATCAAAGGAGACAGCACAAAGAGAAGGCCTCAGCTCAGAACAACAGGGCTCCTTAATTTCCCCCAAGTCTTTATTTGCTCAAGGGAACGACAGTCAGCAAGAGGTGGAGCAGATGCTTGGTCACTATGTCTCCAAAACGCAGATGCAGCCAGAAAAACCAGAAACATCAGGGACAGTGAAGGCTCTCCAGCGATCTGACTCGGTGCTTGGAGACAGCAGTTCGGGGACAGAACTGTTGGACAGTCAGGGAACAGGGAAGAGGCGAAGAACAGCTGCAGTGAGTAAAAGAAATTGTGTTAAAACAAGTCTGTGTGAGGGATCACTTTTATTTGTATTATGCAAACAGGCAGAATGCAAAATTTTGACTGTCTTATCTTTCTGCCTTTCAGGATGTCCCAAGCCCAGAGACGTCTTGCTTGGAACACAATAACAAAAGAAGGAAGATCAAATCCAAAAAAGGTTAGTATCTAAATGTGAAAATTGAAGATGTTGCAGTGATTAATCAATGTACAGACAAATGTAGGCTGTGGGTGAGATCATGTTTTGGTTGCTTTTACCAAGAAATCTGTCCAGGATACCCCATAAAAGTGGTTATATTTTAGAAATAAAGTCACTATATGGCACTAAAATCCACAGTCGTGTCCGCTGATATTTCATTTGTTTGTTTTTGGTTCGGCACAGAGCGTTTTCATATTGACCAGCTGCTGGCTGTGTCTCTGCGGGAGGAGGAGCTGAGTCATTCCCTGCAGACTGTGGACACCAACCTGATCCATGCCCGGGCTACACTAGAGGCCGCCTACATGGAGGTGCAGCGGCTCATGGTGTTAAAACAGCAGGTATGTCTGCAAACCCCAATAGAAAAGTGGCTGATTGTCTCTTTGCAAGTTGCCTGCTCCTTCTGTGCTGCAGTTGAATAGGATGTCTGCACTTCACAGAGCCATTATTTCTTTTCTTGCCACCGTCTATTATTTCCATTTTTGTGTTAGTGGAAGAGTAACGAGTGTAGGTGCTGTCCAACAATGATTGTCTGTGCTTAGGGTTAGAAATAATTATTGATTTTTAGTCATTACCTTTCGGCTTCATTACCTTGCTTTTGTGCAAATGTCAATAGTATGATACCAAGTTAATCATCAACATAATAGTTCACACGTACAAGCAGTAATATTCACTTTCTGATGGCTTTTGTGTGACTTGGTTTTTCTCAGACGACTGTGGAGATGAGTACACTAAGAAACAAACGCATAGAAATACTAAAAGGGATGCAAGGTAAGGACATGTCTTACTACAAAATAGTTTTTCAATAAAATGTTAAATGGTAATTTTTACTACTTGCAACTACATTTGAAAATTAGAATGATTATAGCAACTGATTTGTCCTAACACTAGTTGTAATTATTGTTTTAATCATTGCATGCACACAGTGTATTACATGATGTGTTTGAGTGCAGTAAGCTAAAATGACATGAAATGAGCTTTTTGTGTTATTTCTTTCTTATGCAGGTAGTTTAGAGGTCGTACCTCCACTTAAACTAAAAGAAGAAAAGATGGATTTAGTAGAAGCTGAACCATACATGCCTTCCAGTGTTACGCTGTCCTCTGTTTCGGACACTGCTGCCGTCCTCGGTCCTTATCAGACTGCCCAGCGTGCCTCCCCTCCCTCCTCCAGCCTTCCCTTCATGCCTGTCGTAATCAAGCAGGAGCCCCAGTCCCCCGTTCGTGTCAACTCAGAACTGGACCCTGTGGAAAACACAACACACTGTGCTCACAGCACCACGCCAGAGATGCCACTCTCTCCCGTTGCAGCATCTCCACCAGGTATCACATCACATCATTCAATGCACCATTTGAGTATATTAGTTTTAGCTTTGCCAAGCGACTTTGTAACCAATGTCTTCACTTTTGTTTATTTATTTTATTTTATAGTTTAATGTACCTATTTTATTAGTTTATATGACAGACAGTGTTTATTGATTGCATTTGCCAGACCTCAAGGATACACAATGTGTTTGTTGTACAAGAAAACTCCACATGGCACCTTTTTAAAAACATATCCTGTACCTCTTAAAGGAAAATCGATTTCAAATTCTCATTGTTCATGTCAGTCACACCTGCAGTGTATTGATCCATATGCCTCTGAAACTCTTGCAGACCCCACCCTTGACTCACAGCTGTCTCCTGAAAGAAACCCAGAGCTGTACCAAGCTAACGGAGAACATGAACAGGAGAGCTTTGGAGAGTCTGTAGACCTCAAAGAAAGCTTGTCAGGACTGGCTGAGACAACTGAAAGGGACACACAGACAACAACAAACTGTCTCACCACTTTGCAGGACTCCAAAAACTCCATAAAGCTTTTAGTCAGCAGAATGGGCTCTGATGTGGGAAGCCTTGCTGAGAGTTCAACCACACAGTCCTTTGAAACCCCCTTAGTGCCTTCAGTCCTCAATATGCCGGTCTCTCCCTCTGAACCGAGGAGCGGAAAGCGTGTAAGGAAGCTGAAGAAGAGGAAGGTGTTGAAAAAGGCTCAAGGGACAGAGCGGTTTGAGAGCAGTGACACCGAGGTGGACGCGGAGGGCTCCCGGCCGAGGTGGCTTCGACCACGCAGGAGACCCAGTGGTGGCTCTCAGGTCAGTACCTCCACTCTTCTGTGCGGCTGTTTCCAGCCATCAGCACTGACACGTGTAGTTTCTTAAACAGATGGTGTTTCCCCAGGTGGCCCCCTCTGAGCTGGCTTTGACCTTAGATTCAGAAGACAGCATGGAGGTCACTGCAGGCTGTCAGCAGCCACACGTTCAGATCCCAGACTCCTCCAGATCCGAGCCACAGAGCCTGGCCTGCAATGAAGTCACCTCCACCAGCGACATGGATGTGTGTAAATCCTCTGAGAGGTGAGGCTCAATTTTTTCTTACATTTTAATTAAGAACAGTTCATTTTTAAGTTTGACAGTTTAATCTTAAGCATTGGAAACAGCAGATTGAACAATCTCAATGTAAGATCTACTTATTCACTTAAAGTACCATACAGTTGAAAGCTCCAGAACAACAGAATAAGTTGATCTTCAGGTGGGAATGTTGTCAATTTATTCTTTGCGTTTGTACGAAAAACACTTCTCCATTGGCAGCCCGTCAGAAGGTTTTTTTGTAATTAAAGCGATTTATAATTATCACAATTAAAGAGATATCAACAGTCATTAAAGAAAAATGCTTTACTGATTTAATGCATTTTACAATCCAATGAATAATGTATAAAAACAAGATGGTTTGTTATACAACTACTGCCTGATTCTCTGAGGTGTGTTTGCAGGAGAGTAAACGCACTAATAATAAATGTAAGAAAAACAGTAAACATCAATAAACTCATCATTTACAGTGCACTTACAGTCATGATAGTCAACATTATAACAGAACCTCACACTGTTTTTGTTTTTCTCCCCACAGTGATGTTCCATTGCTAAAGGTGACAACAAAGGCTTCATCAGGTATGTTTATCTCTACAGCTACTCTTACAAAAGCTTCTTAATAACTCATTTGATAAGTTCCTGCTACAGTGACACTTGACACTTATATTTTTTAATTAAACTTACTTGTGCAAATCATTATCTTTCTTGTATATTTTATCATGAACTGATTGCTAACAATCATTTAGCATTTAAAAATAAGGAATTACAATTGTCTTAATTTTACCATAATTCTTTTAATATATCATATTTCTTAGCAATGCAGCATGTTTGCAGATGATAGTACACCAACACTAAATCAGTACAGAGAAACTGGACCCTACTGGTTGTCTTGAATATATTACCAAATATAAAAATCCTATCACAAACTGAGCAACCACAATTAGAAATGTCGTACTCCGTGACCAAGCAAAAATAGATTCTGAAGTGCCCAAATTACTTTTTATGGGCAAGATATTCATAGAGCTGTTAGTTGACTTGCAGTGATGAATGGACACGGCTTTCTGAGAGTGTGTATATTTAACCTGACACATTTTGATCTCTGTTTTACCCCTTCTTTAAACATTCATGCCCACACCACATTTAGGAGAACAAAAACATATAAAACCAACATTTACAAAATGGTTGATTGGAGATTTTTCTGGGAACATTTCCTATAGATCATAAATAATTGTTGTCTTTTGAGCTCTTTAAATACTAATGATTTTCTTTAAACTGAGCTTATAGTATCTGAGTAAATTTGTACAAGAAAGGAAATATATAAAATTATTACATACAATTGCAGCACTTTGCAATAGACTAAACATTTATTTTTCCTGCCTTGTTGATGTTTGTGCTCATTATTAAGGATTGTGTTTACCAGATGCATCGTCTGACCACGGTGAAGATGATATTCCCACTGAGGGAGTGTTCGAGGGCCACCAGGAGGCGGTGAACGCCATGCAGATCCACAACGGGCTGCTGTACACATGTTCAGGAGACCGCACCGTCAAAGCCTTCGACCTGGTGGTGAGTGTCTGCAACCTGCATTAATTCCTACTTTAAATATTTCAGTTCAGTGCAACATCAGCATAATCTTGCATCCTTTGTTGTTTCTGTTGTAGAGCCATAAATGTGTAGCTGTGTTTGAGGGTCACAGCTCTAAAGTGAGCTGCCTGTTTGTGTCCACATCTCCCTGCCTGCATCACCGCCTTTACTCTGGTTCCAGTGACCAGACCATCCGCTGCTACAGTCTCAAGGTAAAAACACACATCTTCTTTCAGTTAAATCTTTACATCGAGTTACATCAAATTACAATTTATAGAGATGTTTTCATTCAGTGCCTCAATGTATTAGCAGGTATTTACACAGAATTGTCAGTTCAGTTCAATACAACTTTATTTATCTCTGTAAGATCAACAGATACACTCATTGGTTGGAAAGTAATAATGTTACTCGCAAAGCTAAAAACAGTCAAACCCTTTAATATTTTTAAAATTCTATATGTGGAATAGTTACATAGTAATACATATAATGAATACACATAAACACCTAAACAGTAACAGAAAAGATGCAGAAGGTAATGAAGCTAATAAGCATTAAAAAGCATTTATTTGAGGTTCCTTCATGTCCACAGACAGGAGAATTTGAGCAGCAGTTTTCTCTGCCAGACCGAGTCCTCTGCCTCCACAGCCGCTGGAAGATTTTATACGCTGGTCTGGCTAACGGCACCGTGGTGACCATTAACCTCAAGGTGAGAAATGCAGCGTACCACAGCATGCAATAAGCAATGAAAACCCTCCACAGTAATACTGCTGTTACAGGGAGATTAACATTATTTTGTCTGGTTTAGGCCTGGAAAAATTATAGATATTATACGTAAACAAAACTTGGATCATGGGTCATCTAAATGTGCTCATAACAGTTGTTTACTGTTGTACCTTTTTAAAGGTAAAATCAGCAAGCACATCAAAAACCAAACATACTGCGTTTACTATCATAAAATGCTAAAAAGAAAACAACGAGGGCCTATTTACATTTGAGCAGCTGGAATCAAATAATTTTAGTATTTTTTAAAAATGACTAAGTGAATAATAAATCACTTATCAAAATTGTTGGCAATTAATTTTCTGTCAATTGACTAATCAACGCAGCTATCGATGAATCAGACAAACAGTATGCTGCAGTATGTGCACATCATTCAGGTCAAGTCACCTGCTGCTTCTTGACGTTGAAAGTTTGTAAACATTTGGAAATAAACCGATTTTAAAACTGATTTAATTAGCTCTGATGCCTGGTCTCTCTCCAAAGGATTATATTTTTAGTGTGTAATTCTTTGTTTGTTCAGACAAACAAGCAGATGGATGTGTTTGAGTGCCACGGGCCACGAGCCGTGAGCTGTCTGGCCTCATCGCAGGAGGGAGCCAGGAAGATTCTGCTGGTCGGCTCCTACGACAGCACCATCAGTGTGAGAGACGCCAAGAATGGACTCCTGCTGCGCACGCTGGAGGGACACACCAAAACTGTGCTCTGCATGAAGGTAAGTGACTGTTGGGCTTCTCTTGTCACTGTACCTAAGATTTGACTTAAGAAGGAACAAGACTGTCTCATTGAGAAGTATTGAAACAAACACAGGAAATTACAAATTACAGTTTTGATGCTTTTTAATCTCCTGTGTTGTTATATAAGCATTTTAAAGGCACGGAAAAACAACTTGTTGCTGTTACTTTTTCCACAGAACCATACTAAGATAAAAATAAAAAAAAACGAAGTAGGATTACCGGTATCTGTTAAAATAATTTATTATTAATTACTACTTTAAGACTCAATTTCCCTTCCTTTTCACATTTTCTGAGGGCAGTGAATTTGCATGTTAGTTTGTCTTTTGTTTTAATGCTTTTGATTACCTCATTGTTTCTGTCTCTGCTCTCAGGTGGTCAATGACCTGGTATTCAGTGGATCCAGTGATCAATGCGTTTATGCACACAACATCCATGTGAGTCAAACGTTGTTTTTTTTTCTCTTCTCACACACCAGGATTTGACATCACCATGAAGTTAATATTACTATGCTGTACTTTTTTTTAATACTTTAAAGAGTACCTTTATTGTCTAAAATGATGTTCCTCTTCATGTCACACTTTGTTTTCTCCAACAAACTGTACAGACAGGAGAGCTGGTGCGAGTCTATAAGGGCCACAGTCACGCTGTCACTGTGGTGGCCGTCATGGGGAAGGTGATGGTGACCGCCTGCCTCGACAAGCTGATCCGAGTCTACGATCTGCAGGTGTGCCTCTTCAAACCATCCGTTATTAAAAAGAAATGACACGTCTTTGCCCTCGGACAGACTCCACGTGACACCATGTTTCCTAATAGGAGGCGGACAAATATGATCTAAACGTGAATTACTCTTGCAAAAGTTCTTAAACTGATCATTTGATATCTCTGCTAAATTAAGAAATAGGGATATAAATGATTACTTGCATGTTAATAAATTATCTATATATACAAAATCTTTTTTTTCCAGCTTCATATAAGAAGAACGTCAAGTTTTTCAGACCTATCGTTACAAATGCCCTTAAGAAATATTAGATTAAGGCACTGCAGGACATCCGATGGTCCTTTGGTTGTTATCTTATAGTAATTCTTGTTGTGTTCCTACATAAACTGGCAATATTTTCATGTCTTCATTCAGTAAGAACTTTTGAATTAATTAGTTTTCCCCTCCTCAGTCCCATGAGCAGCTGCAGATCTACGGTGGACACAAGGACATGGTGATGTGTTTGGCCGTCCACAAGAACATGGTGAGTCATCCGTTTATTTCAGAACGGACATACTGGAGACACTCGTCACCAGTCCTGTCGTTAACCCATCAAAGAATAAACTTTATTTGCTCTCTTGCTCTCTTTGTCTGTTGAGCTTAAAGACCAGATATGAACCATGATTTGTGTGTATCTGCTGTTTCAGATCTACACGGGCTGTTACGATGGCAGCGTGCAGGCCGTCAAGCTCAACCTGATGCAGAACTACCGCTGCTGGGTAAGAGGCGAATGCATTTGTTACTGATCAATAAAGTTTGTAGTGCAGGCGATATAACATTAAAACATATCTTTTAGTCAACATTTTTTCTGCTAACAGACTTGCTATGTCCTCATCATTTGACAGTATAGGCGTTGCTGTAGTACAGCGATTCCAACCTTTCATGCTTGTGACTCTTAAAATAAATCGGTGTCACCTCTTGTAAAGTTGTGTGACCAGTTTAACCAGAAGGTGATTTATCTTTATAGGTTTCTTCTTGTGAATTACCTGATAATATTCAGACCTTCAATACAATCCTAAAAGTTGCAGATTCATTTTCTGTGGAGAAATCGGTTAGTCATTGCAGCTCTACCATGTCCCTGGTTTTTAGCGGTTAACGGTTTGTTGTCTTGACAGTGGAACGGCTGTTCGTTGGTGTTCGGGCTGATGGAGCATCTGCAGCAGCACCTGATCAGTGAACACACCTGTGCCAACGTCCAGACGCTCAAGTGCCGCTGGAAAAACTGTGAAGAGTTTTTCTGCGCACGCAACAGCTCCAAGCAGGTATAAAATATCTTTTTACTCCTGAAATTTTAGTCTTGTAGAACAGTCTCTTTCTTTTATTTTGAAGTTTGGAGTTTTATACTCGGTGTTCTTTTTGCAGGGGATGCTCGTGCATATGCAGAAACATGCTGCGGAGACTGAACTGGAGCCTTAAGGCCGGTGGGAACGTTGTTTCCCCGCTGAGCTCTTCCCCCTTTCTTGTTATCTTTACCCCCCTCTCCCCCCGTTAACCTCCCATATTGGGGGAGATCTTTTTGGGACCCACTTGACTTAGCAGTGCTCCCGTCGAGCCTGGTGAGTGGCGTCTGACGACTCCATCCTTTACGTTCGGTGTTGGAATCCAACCTATTACAATCATGAAAGGAGGGTTGGTTGTGGTCTTGTTGTTTTTTTACGTTCTACAAACACGCCTTCCTCTCTTTCTGTCTGACCATGAACACTGCAGTTCCTCTTTTCACTGACCAAATTAAGACAAAGATACACATGACTTTTGTTTATTGAAGAAACTTCAGTGTTGCCGGGATGGAGGGAACGTTACGCTTTCTGTTGAAAACTGCAACTAAAACCAGTAATCATTTTCCAGGTTGGTTGGCTACAATATGGCATGGGTTAAGAGATGTTTTTATTGTTGTTGTGCAGTTGTGATGTGTCTTGTTGAGCAACTTAGGTTTTTTTTTCTTTCTTTTATTAAGTTGACATAATTCTTTCAACTGTTCATGGAAATTCATGGTGTAGTCTCCCAGGCTGTGTTTCATTCAGCAGTCGTGATTTTTTGTTTTCACTGTGGTGAGAGATTTTATTAATTTTGTTTCAGTTTCTATTTTATTTTCAGAATAAGCATTTCAAACCTTGTTTTGTTTTGTTTTGTTAGCGGTTAAAGTTTTGAGGTTTTTTTTTTTGTTTTTTTGTTGCTCATTTGATATAAAGGCGTTGAGGGACTTCGGTGCAGTGTAGTGTGACTTGGCCATTTGATATTTGCAGTGATGACAGAACCAAGACGTGACCGTGTGTGTGTGTTCATACATGTGAACATGTTTATCTATGTGACTTTTTCTTCCTAATTGTCCAAAGAGTGGAGAGTAAGGAATCCCGTTTTCCATGATTGAGTGTGAAGTACAGTTTTTATGACATCATTTCCTCTTTGGAAATGTTTTTTTTGTGGAATTTTTTTTGTATTTAGGGCATCGAGCAGACGGCGCCGGAGCTCTGTTTTCCACTGTGAAGTTTTTTTTAATGAAAAGGCATTTGTGTGGAGGTGAAGGATGTTTAGAGGAGGTGTTTGATGGAAGAGCTTAAAGGATTAGGATTATTCTCCCATGCCATACCTCACCCCTCCCCTCTGAAAACAGGCACATAGCCATTTCTTTTAAAAGGAATATTGAAATTTTAAAAAGTACGGTAGCCCAGCCGATGCTCTCTTTGCCGTACTTGGTGTGGTCATGACTCCTGGTCGTTTTGTGTCCTCTCTTGAGTTATTCTCAGCCGAGTTATCCCGACGTTCTCACAGCCATCTTCTAAAATCGTCGCACCAGCTTGTTTTTTTTAAAACAGAGGAAAGCATGTAGATCACCTCTTACCTGGCATTCCTGAGTTTCTTCAAGTTTTTCAGTTGTTATATCAAAGTTATGAACAGATATTTTTTAAGAATGTGCAATCAAAAAGATTTAATAATATGATAAAAATGATATAACATAATAAAACATTTTTTCTGTCATCTTTATGGTGTTTTTTTTTTTGATTTTATATGCGGATGTCATGTCTTCTGTGTCCAAACATTTCAAAGTCACAACTACACGTAACGCATTCAAACCAATAACTACATGTTTATTTTATTCATTTGTTTAAAATGGTTAAAAATGCAGTCATACACTCATTTGACCAAACCCTTAATAGGAAAATCACAAAAAGCTGCAACCCAACCCATAAGCCATATTCTTTCAAATCCATATTTTAACCTCGAACATTAGTGATAAGAAAAATCTTCATCGACTCCACAGTTTTGTTCTCGAATCTCCTCCTTCATGGACATGAAGAGCTGAAACACTAGCAGACTGGACATTTGTTAGGAGTTTTTTGTTAGGGATGGAGCTGAGATGAACAGAAGAAGCCTGAGTTTGTCCAACAGGGAGTGCTATCTAGGGGACTGGAGCACATAAGATGCCCGCACAAAACTCCAGCAGGAAGTGAAATCCTTTAGAAACGTGGTTGCATCATGAGAAAGGTAACAGGTGAAGGAGTGATTCACACATTTATTCATTGTCCACCAGACAGCCCAGTTCACTGGGCTGGATACAGGAAGAAATGCCCTTGTCGCTCAGTTTGATAACAGAGGAAAAAGATAACAGAAGGGGTTGTTTGAAGGAAGATCAGTCAGAACTGAACGGTGACCTCGTACAGAAATGGGTTTCTGGGAGAGACTCTGTGAGGTATTGTGACAGAAAAAAAAGAGGTTGTGTGTGTTTGATGCCTGAGAAATGTACGGTACTGAGAGGAGAGACCGAAATTTCAGTGATAGCGGGAGGAGAAAGGTAGACTGAGGGAACTGAGGAGATGAAGAAGGAGCAGTCAAAAGTATGAAAGAAGTTGAGCATGTTGAATGTGGCACATTTTGGCAGCAGAAAGAGCAGAGCTGGAGGTGAAGTGGATGAGAGCTAACGGCGGTCGGGCACACCGAATAATGAGGTAAAGGCTGGCAGGTCTGGTCCTCGTGTGGAGTGGAGCTCACCTGGGAGAGGATGGGCCTTTCTAGGCATACATGGTCAACTGGAGCCACTGCAGATAGGGAGAAGGGAAAGGGTCAACATATAATGGCTTCATGGGCTACTTTCTCATGAGCAAGAGCCAAAAAGAAGCAACTAAGGAAAAGAAGAGGCTGTCTGAAAGTACTTACTAATGCAAAGTCTTCCTCAGGCAAACATGATGCATGCATTTCAATACTTTCTCACAATGCCCATGAATTTGTTAGATTTGGGATGAGAAATTCAATCAAGCGCTACAATTCACTGTAATGTACAACTTTACAAACAATTATATACATTTATAACTAGATACAGTTATAAATGCATAGAGTATGCTCATCTTCCTGACTGCAATTCATAGTAGTTCAAAGATTTTAGCAATGAGATCAAACTTCTTACCTCCAGGACACTGAGTCTGATTGTACCATCTCCATCCTGATCAAAGGCCTGGAACGCCCCTGGGAGAAAAAAAAAAAACAATGCAACAATGCAACTATGATTCAATACAATTCAAGTGTGTATATATATATATAAAATTAAACTGTTTCATATTATAATATCATATTGATAAAAAAGAAAGGCTGGTGACTCGTTATGTACATGTATGACTCCCTACATGTAAACTACTCAACCTTGTATGAACAACTATTGTGCTTCACAAAAGTGTCAAAAAGAGCGTCTGGATCTGACATCAGGATCTGGATAAAATCAATGCTCTACTTGTACTCAGTATGGTGTGGATCAGGCACTGACTTACTGAACATGGCTTCGAGTCGAACCAGACAGCTGATGAAGCTGTCAAAGTCGATGTTCATGTTCTCGTTGGCATAACGCATGGTGATGATGTCGTACAGCTGGTTGTTGAGACGGAAGCCTGAGCGGGACACAAGACACATGACTGTACAGTGACAAAAACATTTAGAGGATGAGTTCAAGCTGTAGGTTCATCTGCAGCACAGACTGAATGATTCCTACTGTCTACAAACCCTGACTGCTACTAAAACTATTTTTTTATATTTCAGAAATCAGATATAGACAGATTTTCAAATATTTCTGTGTTGTTATTGTTGTTGTTGTTGTTGTTGTTGTTGTCCTGTGTTATTACCTGCGTCATTGACAGCATTCCTCATCTCGTAGCTGTTGATGCTACCGGACTGGTCTGCGTTATAGTGCTTAAAGATTCCCTGGAAGAGAGCATATGTGAGTTTGACATGTAAACAACCTCGGTAAGGTCCTCGTCTTTATAGATTGACATCGGTTAAGAGAGTTGAAAGAATAGTGAGATGTGGAGTGATAATGCTATCATAAAAACATGACCCCCACCTGCCACTGTTTGACCTTATTCCACAGATGTCTGAACTCCTGAAGATTGAGTCTGCCGGTGCCATCCATCTAAACAGAAGCAGTTAAGACCAAAATCGTGTACATATCAGTTACTGTACGCTTTGTATTGCCAGTACTGCTCAAATAGATTAAAACACTACATTGTTTTTAAGTTAAAACAACATCTAAAGATCCTCTACTGACATGACAGGACACATAAAAACACTCTCTTTAAATAATAATTTGTGTCTTATATGGTTTCCTTAAAATTACCGGAGCTGCTACAATTGGTCAATCAACATACATTTATTAGATGTTGATCAATTTTAACTATTTTTTCCTAAAATATGACTCAAACAGATGAATCGATTTTGAATCATATTTTAAGGAAAAATGCAACAATTTTCTATATATTTGCTGGTTTCTTTAGTCCTCAATGACAGTAAACTAATTATCTTCTTTCATTATGCCCTCAGCTATTATTCGAGAGAAGGACAAAAACATCTATTTGCCTGAAGTAAATACACACACTTTGTTGTAAGACCACAAGACACACACTGGATACTGAAAAATGAAAGTACGACATGCTTTAAAGTAAATGTCACTGTGTTTGTGGGTTAAAATGAGGCCTAGGCTACATGAGCGTCCATCACAGACCCTGACATGGGTCTCGGCAAGTTGTGCCTCCTACAGATAACACAGCCAGCCCGATGCACTCGATACAAAGGATACGTCCATCAGAGCAATCATGCTCCTGCAGCTCTCCAGGCTGAAGCCCTCTGTGTTCAGGTCCTTATCTGGAGAGAACAAATGAACACACACACACACAGAGAGAGAGAGAGCTGTAAAGATTTAGAGGGAAATAAACAAATAGACACAATCACCCGGTGACTCAGTCTAAACCTTGAGACTGGTATGGAAACACTGTTAACAGTACAGTTCACTTTTATAAGATCAGACTCACGTTTGGTGATCACTCTGTTGAGAACGTTTTTCAATTCGTTGGCTGTGATTTCCATGTCCTGCAGGAGTAGTTGTGAAATTCAGAAAAAGACGTGGACCCATCTGTGCTACCCGTTACTATAGTCAATGATTTTAAAAAAATCTATTACAAGACAAAATTTTAATTCCTTTCTTAAATTTACTCACGTCACCAGCTATCTCCTGAAAAATGGTGCGGAACTGCTGGTCCTCCTCGCTCTCCTCCCCCGCTGAGGCCGGCGCCGGCTGAGGCGTCACGGAGCCACGTAGCAGAAGGAGACAGAGAAACAAAACGGGAGAAGAAAATGTGAAAAAGTGGAGAACTTTGTCATGTTGTAGCTCTTTTAAAGATTAAGGAAAAAACCCAGTAGGAGCTTCTCTCAGAGAAATGTTCAGACATCCCTGACATGAGAAGGAAAGGAGAGAGACTTACCACAGGATGATCGGCCTCGATCCTGTTCTCTATCTCCCTGGATGAAGATGAATAAACAGCAGTCACCATGGTGACAACAACATCTCATCTGGACCATAACGTTTCCGTTTACTACGGTCAATCATGTTATTTTCATCACATAATACACACTGTTGAACAAATAGGTGTCAGGTGTAGTTTTATCACACCATTTCTGAAGGCTTAAAGCTCACATTGCACCAAATAGCAGAATAATTCCACAAAGATTTAAAGTCGCTGTGGATAAAGTGTGTTAGTTGAGTACCACCTGATGCTTATTTTTTCTTTGTTTTTCTTGTTTTGGGCAATCTTGATCACAGCAGGTGTCGTCTCTTTGATTTTTAAAAGGTTTAATATCAGTATACAATACCTGTAATTGTGTGCAGCTGTTAATTTGACTTGTCAGAGACAGATCTGGGTTAAAATGATTTTTTTTTTTTTACAGAATCAGATGGGAGGGCTTTACAGCACCAACAGTTGGGAATTCTTTCATGCAACAAAACACCCAGGTTTTGCAATTCAAAGCCCATCACAGGGAGCTGTTTGCTGCACACGTCCATCACAGCCTGATTGACAGCCGGTCCGTGAGAGTTCAGGCCGGCTCTGCATGGGCAGCAGTTGGATGATTGTTGAGGCTGGAGTATGCAGTATTGAATATTTTTGAAGGTTTACCAGTGCATGCTCTCTTGTCCTAAAAAAGATTCCATAACAGCTTCGAACTGGGGCCGATTTCTTCCAGCTCTACAAATCAAATCGCCGTTAAAATGGTTTGTTCTTTGGTGGTTTTTGTCCCACCCACCCCAAGCCCCCACCTGACAAATCCCACCCCAGTCACAAACACACACAAACTTGCATTGTAAATGTATAATACACCATTTAACTTGATATTTTCTAGGCTAAAGAAAATACTGTTGCTGTTAATTTGCATACCAACAAGTAGGGCTGGGTATTGTTGGAAATTGATCTGTGCAATCTGTGTTGTTTTTTTTAAACTTTTGGACTATAACTGTAAAATATTAAAACTTGACTTAAGTTGACTTAAGACTCAAGTTTTAACTTGACTAAAGCGTAGTTTGCAACCTGATCCTGCAGCATCACGGCATGTTCCACTTATTTATGAAGAGAAATGCATTAAAACTCAAATCAACAACCTCTTAATATTGATACAACTAAAATGTTTTCTTTTATACTTCTCAGTATCCCATAATAGTATTGATTTGTGTTGTTCTTCAATACCCAGCCCTACTAAGAAACAGGATCAACATCAAGTGAAATAAATAAATACTAACAAACATATCTAACTGTATTATTCTAACAGGGAAAAACCCGTTCCCTCCTCATGTAGCCCAGCTCATCCCCTGCAGACCACCCCGACCACCCTCACCCACTCACTCTGAGGTGTTCCTCTTTTCAGAGAAGACTCGCAGGATGAACTCTCCCTCCTGGTGCGGCTCGTACGTGGAGGGAACGATGACATACTCTCCGGGGGTCAGGCAGAAACGCTGAGTCACCTCACGCAGGTTGATGTAGGACTTGCAGCGAGCCTTGGAGGAGTTGAACAGGAAGAATTCCTTCTGCATGTGCTGCTTGTTTCCATGCATCTAGGAGATGATGGACAAGTCACAAAGTGTTAAAAAAACAAACACACACACACACACTAAAGACAGAAAGTTAAAGAACTCGTTACAAACGGAAGAATCAAACTTAGAAAACAAATGCAGTTAGAGTCCAGTTTACTTGCACACTGGTGCTCCACTGTGAGAGTTCCTTTCACTCCGTTCTTACCTCCTTTGGCACCTGTGGACAGACAGAGTAGATGTTAGATGTTTGTGTCGTATGGGATATTAATTAATCATTTAAACATTTCTCTTATAGGATGAAATTTACTAGAGCAAATGACGAGATCAAATAGCAATTTGACAAACCTCCTTTTTCTAAAAAACCTCTTTAATATAATCCTAGTTTGAAGATTTACCAAAAAGGAAAAAATGTCACATGTTTGTACATTTTCTGACATTTTAGGATAAAACACTAAACCTACTGTAGGTCATAAGTCAGTTTAAACAAACATAGAATGAAAATCAGACACCTCATAAATGGCAAATCCGATGGTGAAGAGGTTGGCTCCCATCTTACGCTCTTTCCTCCTGTTCTTCTGCATCAGCGCCACCACGAAGGTGCAGCCCACCTCGTTGTCCTCGGGATCATCGTCCTCCTCCAGCAAACGAAGGCGGTACTGAGGGTTGGTCCAGAAAGTATCTTCAAGACATTTAGGAGGCATTTACAAGTTTGTTACAAAAAGACGTGTTTCGTCTTTTTATTTGTATGTTCTTCAACATCTGATAATTAATATTTGTATAAAGAGCAGTAACACAAAACAACATAGCCATCAGAATTGATACCATAATAAATTTGGTAGATATTGGATGTTTTTTTGTTTTTTGTTTTAATCGGGACACACTGAGCCAACACAGCTCTCCTGTTTCTGGGGTTACAAACATCGGAGAAAGGAACTGTTGTGAAAATCTTTACGATAATGTACCTGGGTAGTTCCTGCAGCCTCCAGCGGAGCAGCCTCTCACCCAGCGGCCCTCGTTCACAGAAACAGTCCACTTGTGGATCTTGTCATCCTCCAGGGCATTGGGGGTGAGGTTACAGATCTCAATCTTGGTGTAGTTCTTCTTGAAGTCTTCGAATGACATCCTGTTTAGGCACAAACAAAAGAAAAAAACCAAGACAGGATGGCTAAAATCTCTACAGCAGGCGTTGGAGAATCAAATTCAGTGCTAGTTGTGAAATAATTGAATTCAAGTTGATTGCATGCAATTATTTGGAGATGCTTACTGCTTTTTATTCATTTCTATTCATATGATTTCCCCATCATACAACATGAGATCCACTTGTTACAGCTATAATATTACAGTATAAATATGCCACTTACCAGAACTCTCCATCCTCAGCGCTCCGGTGCTGTAGCTTCTCTTTTTCAGTCTTGGACAGTGTGGTCCACTCCTTAGAGCTTAAGGAAAGCAGGAAAAAATGTGAAATTCACAAAAGCTGACCAAAAGACATCATATAACTAAAATACAGACTTCGTTAAACTGTAGCTCCTTTATTACAGTACAGTAAAATTGAAAATCAATGTTTTTTTTTAGGTGAAGATGGTTTAAAAAACTCCTTACTTGTCACTCCAGGGACCGTTCCACTCCACCTGACCCCATGGGTTCCTGAGTCGCACCAGACGAACTTTAGACTCCTTGTGCTGAGAGGATTTACACTGTAGGAAAAGTTAACGTATTTCAGATTGTCACATTTAAATTCGTATTGTCTTCATGTAATTTGCTCTCCTGGACACATTAATGCAGCACTCGTCTGTTCTGCAGAGCCATGGAGTTGAAACGATCACAAAACACTGTACAGTACACTTAATATCGTTGCATCGTTGTGCGGCGGCCTGCTTTACCTCCTCCACTGCCGTCACAGAGTAGGCGTGACCCTTCACAAGTCCCGTCACAGTACGAGTCTCAAAGCGAGCTGGAACCAGAGACTGCAAATACACAAAACACATACCAGACCATAATCAATAATAAAGAGGTGCAGACAATATTATCAATCTGCATAACAATAATTTAACATCATCGGAAAATCCTGTTTTTACCGGCATCCAGTGGCTGAAGGTCTCAATTTACTGCATACTGTGTTCAATGCATCACATTACTTCATGTGCGGTTTCAGATGCAACATACTTCAAGCGTTCAAGAGCTCATCTTTTATATCATCACACAGTGAGATAATAAATGTCTGACTTACATCAATTGAGCAGCCCATGAGGGAGCCTCTCTCCAGAGCTTTCTTCATGATCTTGTAGAGCTCTTTGGGAGCTTCCTTCATCTCGTAGAACTCGGTGACTCCACCGGTGAAATCTTCCATGGCCTCGGTGGTGTTTCCACCCTTAAGGGCCTCATAGGAGCCATGCAGCCTGAACACAGAGAAGGAGAGAGCATTTCAACTTCAACTTTATTGTCCCTAAGTGGAAATTTGCTTTGGAGTAAAACACAGAACACAGACTTGAACACAAAACATAATAAATACATAAAACATGAAGCCATATGCTAAATAACCCCCCAACGAGATCACATAAAATGAATAACATAACATTTTGACTTACATTTCATTCAATGCAACTGATTTAGATACCTTTAATATTATTACTAGTGCATTATAATGATTAATATTTTCTTGGTCACATTTCATAAGACTGCAGCCCATCTGCAGGATTCAAGAAAGAAAGAAATTCTAAAACTGGAGCGGAAATGTTTAAAATCTTGTATAATATCTTTATATCTTAATTTATGCAAAAGACAAACTAATACAGAAAATTAACAAGGTGGTACCCAATTGTTGTAATTCCAGTGAATGTTTTAAGAAAGGCCCGACATGTCCTTGATACTCAGCCAAAGGTAAACACTCAGTATAAAACCTCTTCTACTCTCCTCTCTATGTACTCGGTACTCACTTGGCGTAGGCCTTCTCCAGCAAGGCGCTCCAGAACTCGTTCCTCTCGGCAGACTTAGTGAAGACCAGTTGGTTGTTAAAGGTTGGGATACGGTCGTCAATGACGACATCAACCCAGTCACCGTAACGCCAGAACTGGAGGACACGAGGAAGGAAGGAAGAGAAGCTGATTTACATTCCTACAACTTTTACAAACTTTAAACATTTGAATCAAAGAACCTTCTTCAGGATTAATTTCTTGGTACATAAGCAATGTTATAAATCCACTAGTGATTTTAAAATGCTGAAGGTATGATTGAATGTAAGCATGAAGTCTATGTGGAAATACATGGAAATTAGATGGTTGTTTCTGACCTGGAAATGGAAGATGCCGACATAGCTCTCTGTGTAGCTTTGCTCGTGGGGAACAACTCGATAAAGAAGCTTCTCATTTAGGGTGAGACAGGCGATGGCAGCCAGCAACCAGCAGTCACCTGAACACAGAAAATCCTTTCACTCAATTTGCCTCAATAAGATGTTAATGTCTTTTGACAGTCACAGATTATACATCTACAATATTGTA
Organism: Pampus argenteus; assembly: GCA_036937835.1. Taxonomy (NCBI): domain Eukaryota; kingdom Metazoa; phylum Chordata; class Actinopteri; order Scombriformes; family Stromateidae; genus Pampus; species Pampus argenteus. The sequence continues at coordinate 13,633,785 of CM072873.1, forward strand.
ATATTGTCTTGGGTAGGGGTAATTTCATCCGATAAATCAAAGTACGGTAGAAGTAATTTTAAGATCCTTTTTCTCTTTCCAGTTGTTATTGTATGGATGAAGTTGGAAATGCACCACCTGTCATTCACTCAACTACAACATAAACGCCTAGATGAAGAACCTTGACAATTATGGTTTGCCAAACAAAAACAAAGACTGACAGGAACTTCTCCGATAGACATATTTTGTTTTGCTGGAGGAAAAGGCCGCCGCTGAGTGCTGACGTTTGTGCTTTCCGATTGTCCAGGTGTGTGACAGGGTGTTAGTTGCTGGGCTGGTAACAATGCAAGGTTTTTCAACAGGGAATGGTTGACAGTGTCTGCCAGGACCTTTGTGCCTTTGGTCCCCTTTATTTGCAGTCTGAACCGAACAACAATGAGAAGTGCTGCTGGTTGGATTCCCTTCCAAAAGAAAAAGCACAATACTGGGAGGCCGCTGCAGGCCGAGAGGCCATGTGCGGGGGATTGATGGGATATTTTCTATCCTGTTATCCCTGAGCTGCCTGAGTGCAGACTGTGACTGAATGTTAAATACATCCAGAGTGATTCCTTACAGAAAATACAGCTATCCCCGTTTCCTCAACCTGCCATGTCTAATTCTGCTTCTGTCAGCTCCCAAAATGCTATGCCAAAATAATTACATAATAATTACTAAATAACAACCAAATGTCTGTTTCTGATCTGGAAGGGGAAGATGCTGGCATTTTAATCTTCTAAAAGTAGATTTCCTCCTGGTTTTTTTGTGCCACAAAAGTCGTTCTATTCATTTTAATTCTCCAAGAGCAACCGAAATTAAAACCTTTACGTCACAATGAAACTTCTGCTTCATAAATAAAAACACTGTGATGCTGAGATGGTATCACTGCGGCAAAATTGTTAAAAGAGGTAAAAGAAGATAAATTTACCAAGATCTCCCTGGCAGATGTCTGTCCTACTGGCTCCTCCAACAATGAACTGAGGGTTCTCACAGATTTCCTGCAGATAATAATAAACACAAAGAGAAGTTAAGGATCAATCTCATATCTTCTTTGTACTTAGTTTTGTAAATCCAGTAAGGATTGAGATTACAGTTGGTTTTTTTTGTATAAGTGATAAAAATTCATTACAATAAAAGCCTTCAATTTGACTCTGATCTATCCATGTAGGACTGGCGAGGAGTATTTTAATCCAGAGGTGCTGTTGACCATCTGCATCTCCAGGTAAAATCCTGTAGCAGCAGTTAGTTTTCATCATAATATAATCCCTCATTAGTGTGGAAAAAAAACAGAGTTATTTCCACGCAGGTTTGATGTTGCCGTGTACCAAAAATGACATCCCACCTCACACATGTGTGAGCCATCCCCTCTTTATTTAACGTTCTAATCAATGTCTAATCTAATCAAATCTTTCCATTTGTCAAACCGGTATAAACCCATCATACCTTGGGCCTTTTCCAGACGATGTTTTTGACCTTGTTGGACTTGTGTCCGAGCTCCTTGAAGCCTAAAGACTCCACAGTGGCCGGGAAAGTGTCATCCTCAAACAGGGTCTTCCTCTGAAGGCACTCCTGTCTCAGGGTGTTGAAGTCCTGGCCGTTGAAGCGGACGGGCTTGTTCAGAGACCCTTCCCCGTCTCTCCTCTCTCGTTCCCGGATCAACCGGTCGCAGAAAAAGCCAGACGGTGTATAGGGCATCTCGTCTCAGCTGACTTTTTTTTTTTTTTTGAAAAAACTGGCTTTTGCCACTTGTACTAAAGTCTTACAAGCCTAAAACCCTGGCATAAATCCAAACAGCTAATGTCTGATTGGCTCTTTCTTTATGTGACGTACCCCTCCCCTTCGTCACAGAACAGATGCAAAAGCTTGGTGTGAAAGACACATTCACTCCACATGCATTCACCTTTGCATTACCATGCACATACACACATATACACACAAACTCACACATCACACAGATGTATATTTGTTGCGTTGCGATTGGCCGAACTGAACAATGATCTCTCCCTAGTTGTGGTGCTCCAGTGCCATCATTGTTGGGTGACACAAAGGCCAGCGGGCCGCGCCAGGAGGGCATGTAAAGAGTGGTTGGTAGATGCCCTGCCTCAGCAGAAGGCATTCAACCCCTTTAAACCTATTCTCAATGGAGCTCAGTATTGAGCAGTCTCAGCATAACTAGAGCAGGCTACACTATGCAGAGGAGTATCATCCATTTTTAGCACTAATCAGAAAAATTCAACTTAAATCCAAAGTTTCGGTTAAACAGCACAGATGATCACCAACACGCTGCTAATGTACAGTATATGTTTGCAGTGGATCATCTTGTCTTAAAGAGCTATTAACACTATTCTTTGTCTTTGGTTGGATATGCTGATATCTGAGGCATTTTTTTTCCTTTCGGACAAGAAAAATATCCTGATGGAAAAACACTGAATAACTTTTTTTTAAAGGAAATTAGTAAAATGTAAGTGAAAAAATTATAAAGAAACGCTAATGTTTGCACAGAGAAACATTATTAGTCTTCAAGAGAAGTTATCAGTCTTTCCACCTAATAAGTTATTAAACAGGGAGACAGCTATAAAACAAAACCAACCAAAAGTGCCTGGTGGTGCCTTTTAGAGTAACTCACACATCTCCATGCTCTAATATGCGCCTGTCCTGGCTCAAAGTCTAATATATCTTCTTGGTTGTTCTTTATATAGCAGTTCCTTAGAAAAACACAATAATTCTTGGGAAACAACATGTCACAATGCCTCTATCATTTCCTTGTAATATTTCATACAATGATTCAGCTTAGTCTAGCATTTCCTATTGAACTATTGTGCTTCACTCTTATGTAAACAAACATCTGGAAACACAGGAAGAGGTCAGGTCATAGACCACAGCAGCACAACACGGTTGAGCAAACTGCATGCTAGTTACTAGCTCAACATGACAACATGTTAGGTATAAAGGAGGTAACCTTGGACATCACTGCACTATTTATTCAGCAGGAAAAGACTTTCCATAACTTTAAACATGTTTATTTGTATGATCATTAAAGAAGAACTAATCACTTCATTCACTGATTGAAATATTCATCTTTTGTTTTCTTGATGTTTGTCACTATGGACCCTAAATTTAGTCAGTAACATAAAATGTATGATCTAAAATATTTCATAAAGTAGAAATCGGTGAAGGGATTGGCCAACTTGAATCTTTCTTAAAAAGTCAAAATAAACTTGAAGTTCATACAGATAAAGTAATTAAAATAGAAATGTACAATGAATTCCACTTCACCCTCAACAGCATAAAACTCCTTTTTTATGTCAACATATTTACAATTCATCCATCTTTATCTCCCAGTCTTTTGCCACTTTGAGGTTCAGGTTGCTCACAGTCAGCCTGCAACAGGTCTCCATGTACTGAAATGCAACGGAGGCATCTTTAGCACCTGGGCACAAAACAAAGGAAATCATACAAAGTTACTCTTTGCCTTTGAATTTCTTTTTAAAATATAAAATATATTAATTGATATTAATGGAAAAAACACATGAAATGTAATTTGTTTTTGTTCCTAACTTGTGTCCTTTCATTGTGCTTCTTTTGATGATTTCCCACAGGAGAAAATTGATTTCCCTGCCTCCTTATATAATATATAATATTATATAATTGTTGATAACAAGTACACAGTTGTAAGTCCAGAAGGAAGATCAAAAAAGTCTGTCTTTAGACATTTTGGCTACATACTAGCATAAAAAGAAAACAGGATAGTGTTTTAGGGTGGATTATTCCTTTAAAATATGTCTTAATTTCATTGGTAAGTTGTGTTGATGGATTCAAATGTGGCTTTGCTTGCGAAGGAACCCATGTTGGTGCACATGACATGTTACTATCCTTGTGAATGTCAGTTGTTACAGTACAAAGGTCAATTTAAGTTAATATAACACTCACCTGACACATGCACAACCACTGTTGTCGGTTTGCTCTTCAACCCCAGGATGGTGACTGACTGCATGACACTGTCACAGTCAAATGTTCCTTCTTCACTGGCAGGACTGAGAGAAGCAGCATCAACAACAGACATCACATCATGTATGAGGGGTTCGTCTTTAAAAAAAAAGTTATTTAATGTTCAATGGTGCTTTTAATGTTGATAAGAGGTTAAAACTGTCAGTCTGACTCACCGGCAGATCAGATGATTTGACAGCATGTTGAACCTCCGCAGGCAGAAGGCCTTTTTGTCACGGTAGTTAAAGGAGTGTCCGTCGTCCAGGTACAACTCGCCATCAGCAACACCCTGCAGAAAAAAAAGGAACGGCAGACAGAATATAATGTGTTCAAAGATACAAATACCGTAAGACTAAACAACAGAGTTTAATGTTGTCGTGAAGTAGAGTGGGATCATGGGAGTTGCTGATGAAAATCGACCTGAATCAGAGAGAAGAAGAAAAGAAGAGAGGCGAGTTTTTGTTTACAGATGAGGTAATGTAATAAAGTTATATTCACATTATGTCATTTCATTCTAATGAAATAACCACAAGTAACGTTAACTAACATAACATTAACGTATCATTACGTACACATTCGCTTGGTGGATACATTTTAGAACAATTATGTTTGTTTGTGGACAGAACAAACTAACCTTAAAAGCACTACAACATATTATCAATGGTGATTATAATATCAGTTATTATATTCAATGCTTACCTGAGAGTTTAGAGCAACGGTGATGGAGAGGGGGAGCTGCTGGAGCTCAGCTGTACAGGAGCAGCTTCCTACTGACCTGCAGACCACCGAGCCGCCCCGCTGGAACACAGGAACCTGTACAGAAAAAAAAACAGAATCATGAATGATTGAAAATTAAATACTACTACTACTATTTATGAATAATGATCTGCACTAGATCCAACACTAGGATACCCCCCTGTAGGAAATCTACACCTATAATACCATTTTGTTTTATAGCCAGATAAGAAGACAATATACAGAATATTCACATGAAGATTTTAGCAATATTACTTTGCCATGATGCAGTCAACAGATGTTAAAGTCCCACTTCCCACTCTACTGTGTGAATCATGGTAAACACTTACTGTGTCCAGGGTGACTGGAAGACTCAGAGTCCTGCCTCATTTGTACGCCTTCCCAGAGTGGACGTCATACCAAATCTAAAACGGGAACAAGCCTCAACATAACAAACACATTGAGGTGTATCACAAATACATTAGATCATATAAATATTTTACCTCGTCAGATCCAGGAAGTAAGACTTTGACTTCTTGAACACCTGATTCAGTTATAGGACAAGCCAGCAATGCTCCTCCTGCATTAAATCCCAGAGAATGACACCCTGAATATAGACGTCGTGAAACAATTACAGGGTATGATGTGTAAAAATACAAAAAGTAAATGATATTCATCACCAATCATATACTGGTTGTCCACGGTGAAGATGCTCTGTTCTTGCGGGAACTCCACCCACAGAGGTCTGTACAGTTTTAAATAACAAGAGCATTTCTATATGTTTATGTTCCACTTCTCATTTTATTTACAAAGATCTATTTATCTATGCAGTTATCCAGCTTTCTACCAAACAATCTATTTTTTAATTAGCAATTTAAAGGAGCCATTGACTTCTAGTGCCTTGAAAAAACTCAAATGTACTTCCACTTAACAGTAGATGGCAGCAGCACTAACCTGAGCGGAGGCAGAGCGGAGGTGTGCGCCTGGTGAAACAGAGTGTACCAGAAAGGCAGCAAGCAGTACCTGAGGACAGAGAAGGCAAGACTGCTCACTTGCTACTGTTATTTTTCTATGTAAAAGAATCAGGGTATTGTTGGAAAACCAACCAAATAATACACATGTCAAATGTTTTATATTAACAGCTCCTGTTATCCTTGCACTCTCCCTGGTTGAATCTCACATGGCTGACACCTGCATGACAGTACCTCTGCTGGATCACAGCGCGGATGGCAGCGGTGACCTTTTCCCCAAAAAGCCAGGGCTCGCGACGCTTTGTTACGTTCGCAGAGTGTCCTCGGAAAAATGGCTGCAGGGCAGCTGCCTGGTACCAGCGCACCAGCAGCTCCGGTTCTGGATCCAGAAAAAACCCACCAACATCAGCTGAAACACAGATAACAAGGCTTACTGTACTGTATAAGAGGCTGCAACCGACTGCTGTGTTCCTCACCAGTTTAAAGAAAGAAACTAATCCACTATTTTGTGCATTGTGCTCACCTCCACAAAATACCATGCCTGTCACGCTTAGAGACAAAAGCATTGGAATCGAGATCTTCAGATACTCCCAGCTAGCAACGTTGTCACCCGTCCATATTGCGCCTGTGTCCCACATTAAGGTTAAAAACAACAACAAAGTGTGCAAAGTGTATTTGAGGATACAACCGTAAATACATTACAGGGGATTATTTTATTTAAAAAAAAACATACCAAGTCTTTGTGAGCCAGCGAAGAAGGAGCGTGATAGGACAAAAGGCCTCTCTGAGCCACCTGAGCGAGTTATCAGACCGTCCACTGTGGCCATGTGCTGAGCGAAAACAAAAAGAAAACAACACATATCTTACTAATAGCTGTCATTTAATAAAGTTTTATAACCTCTAATATGATAGAGGAGAACATGTGATTGTGCCTCACAAAATTGATCAAATCTATCAAACGTCTCTATTCTGACTTTCATTGGGTTTTAGTGTCACATGATGATCTAAAGTATGTTTTTTTTCACCCTGACAAAATTGGAAAATCCAGAATCCATTATTTGGATTTTTAAAATTTCCTAGATAGACTCATGATACAAATATTGCATGTCACAAGCTTTAAAATATTGGTGTCGGATCTGTATCTAAGTAAGTTTAATGAAACTGCTCACCTGGTAAAAGCCGTACAAGTTGTGTAATTCCCGGTGTTCCCAACCCCCAGAATGCACTGCATCCTTTGGCATTGTCTGCTCCGGTCCGTTGAACACAGACGGTTCATTCATATCGTTCCATACAAATAATGATGGTGTTGATCCCTGCATTAAACATAAAACACTCATGAGACTGCTTGCTGTAAAGTTAAGTCTGTAAAACTACAGAATGAGTAAGAATACGATAAATAAAAAAAATTAAAAAACATATACGACATAATATCTAATAATATTTAGTAATTCTGTAGAGTGCTGGATTGTGAACATTTTTTAAAAGCCTTTCTTTCATGGCTACAATGAAAAGACAACTCCAAAATGTTTCAACCATCATCAACGATAAATAAAGATTGATCATTATTGATCCCTGTGGGGGACTCAGGTTGCACATATACATGTTTTCACACTTGCCTTGTACTTATCCAGAGCAAAGCATCTAGAGTACCATGCTCGACATGCTGGGCTGCTGAAATCAAGATAAGATGACTTACCTATGAGAGAGGTTAATGTAAACTCCAGTTAGAAGGAACAATATCCTCCAAAGCCTTTTTTTCAAATTTGTTTTGTACATTCTTGCTTTTCTAACAATTTGATATTTTAGTCAATGAAAAGGCAACTGTTTCATTAATTAGCTGGAAGTGAAAAATTTTCTCAGATGATTATATCCTGTAAAATGCTTCTAAATTCAAAGTAAAGGACAAAACACAACTAATAACTGCTATAATAATCTGTGGTGACATGTTAGCAGAGCAATTGTCATATGTTTTAAAGGCTTAAGTGTACATATTTCTTTATGTCATGTTAAAATTAAAACATTACCAGGCCAGCAAGAGCCCTGATAGACCTGTCCCTCTCTGTCCTTGACAAAAAGTTCTCCATCTCTGGCCTCGCTGTACAAGGACCAATCAGGATCAACTTTGATGTGAGGATCATTTATAACAACCAACTGCAAGATACAAAAAATATGCACAAAATCATTACCTTTTATTTCTAATCAATCGAACAGGCTTTAAGTAATGTATATTTTGCACCGTGAAATTGACCTTCCTCTTTTTCTTGTCTAGATGGCGCTGCAGGCTTGTCGGTCTAGGAAAAAGAACAGGGTCCCAGGTAAAATAACGCTTCTCATCCGTGTGATCAATGTCCAGCCAGATGACATCATACGGGATGTTATGGTGATCAAATCCAGCATCCACAGCCTTCACATCAGCTTCATCAATGTAGCTCCAGCGGCACTGGTGGTACCCGAGGGCAAACAGAGGGGGGAGGGCTTGATATCCTGGTGGAATGAGGAAAGAGGAGTATAGTTTTTAATATTTCTGATTGATAATTATTGAGCATACTGTTAGCATCAAACAGGATGTTACATCTGGAGGGTAAAACTTGTAAAAAGTAGTTTCTGATTTGATTTAATTTACATACTTGTTCATATGTGTAAATGTATGCTGATGTGTATTTGTGTTTTTTGCATTCATTTTGTTTACAGTAGGTTTTCTTTGGTTTAGTTTGGTCTTTTAAAACCTTTCACACCTGTTAGCATAGCATACTGAGTGAAGACCTTCTGTGGACTGGGCCCGAGCAGAACCAGGCAGTCAATCACACCACTCTCTGACAGCCAGTGGACGTCAGTCTGACGCTGAGTCCGCAGGGTTTGTTCATCCTGGGTGGGTGAGGGGTTATTATGTGGTTATGGATGTATATTTTTAATATAACTACCCTGGGAATAGTTATAACAGAACATAATTTGTGACTTTTTTCATCCTCTGTTAATAATCTGTGACTTGCAGCTGTCATTTACTTTTTTTAAATTTCCATTTTAAATCGCAAGGCAGTGGCAGTTATTAGGGAGCTTAGAGAGACAACATGGCAGATATGACAACAGCAAAGGAAAGATTACCTGATGATCACTGGGGCTGTACTGTACATTCACAAAAGTCTCAGATGCATTCAGCCAGAATACTCCAAGAGTCTTGTCGGGCTTGTGAGCCACCAACAACGGCACAGACCCGTACAGGCCCAAGCGGCTGTGCAAATCATAGGCGAAGACATCCAAATTGTACAGCCGATAAGGTTCACCATCTCTGAGAATTAACAATAATTCAACAGATGGTTAATGACTGTCTCAAAAGCTGGAAAGTAGCAGCCAGTGAGCTGCATGTGCAAATTACATGGTTGCAAATAAAGATGTCCTTCTCTGTTGGGTGCATTTCATTTAAATATACTGTATGTGTACCTGGTGTCTCTAAGCTGCAGGCTGTCAGCGTGCTCTGGTATACCGTACACATGACTGAAGCCATGAAGACAGAGGTCTACTCCAACGCTACTTGGACCTGTAGATGTGCAAGATATATTTTTATTCCGGACTGAACATGTCTCCATTTTTCTTTGTTATTTTTTCATAATTGGACCAAATTCTGGAAACTTTCTTAAGAAATTGGAGTCAGGAAACCAAAACTATCTACTGTCAAGAACTTTAATTTGGATTAAATTACCCTTCAATTTAACTATTAAGAAGTTTTCTCTTTAAATATTTATTAGCTGCCACAAACCATTAGCTTTGATATCCACAAACTGCCCGAATGTCTCTTTCCATAATGAACTTTTGGGGTCCTCGTGAAGCTGTCAGTGGAACAAAGCAAAAAAAAATAACAAAGGCATCTATAGCAGGGATTAAGATTTAAGAGTAGGAATAATATGTAAATACAAAAAAACAAAACCAGAGCAGACAATGCCAAAGGATGCAGTGCATTATGGGGGTTGGGAACACCGGGAATTACAAAACAAAAACATATGCAAAACAATGCAAATATATATATATATTTATATATACAAATACCTCACTGCTAGGAGATGTGGCCCTGAGTAAAAAGACACAAAGAAAGGCAATAATATTATATATATATATATATATATTTGTTTTACAGTACATCTAATTGAGATCCTCACCTGGGTGGATCTTGAAGTGTCTCAAACCACAACTTCCCTGCAGAGTTGAATGTAACCATCACTTCATCTTCGCATAAAATCTCCACTCGGAAAGGGAATTGCCACACACGAACCCGGTGACGTCTTGCAGACCAAGAGAGGGTGACGGAGTCTTTAGTCTGTGTCTCCAATCTCAACCTACCAGAAGATGAAAGCAAAGGTCAACCAACAACCAAAAAACTGCAGGAACCAAACCAATTAAAAAGTTGAAGCATGATTTCACCGCTATGTGAAAGAGTCTCTCTCTTGATTGGGGTAGAAAATTCTACCTATTAAAATACGAGAATACAAAACTAGAGTTAACAAATACTGCATTTCATGATTTACAGTAGATTTACAGACACTGACACATTTGTTGACCTGTTTTCACCTGCAACCAATTACTGAAACAGAATCATCGACTAAAATATTACACTGTCAGGAAAGCAACAACATACTGTTCACTTCAAGATCCAAAAGGATTCCTTTAAATTTATCATCAAATTATCAAATTTGATCCTAAAAGCTGTTTCAAGACGTTGAACACAGTCTATATTGATTTCAGTCTTTTCCTCTGTGCCAACAAGCATTAACTGAGAATCAGTGTTTATGTGCAGCACAACACAGGCACAGAGATTTAAGTGTATCAGTGAAAGGCCCACTACAGTCAGGAATGGGTTTTTAAGTACATTAGTCGTGTAACTAGATACCATAATGGAGGGATGATGCTGATAGAGCTCTTACTGTTCACACTGTGGTTCCTCAGTTATCACATCTGGAACTCGGTAGCGTGCTTTAATGGGCTGAAGTTCATCTATTAATAACCTTACCGTCTCATTTTTGTAAGTCGACACAGAAAGAAGCAGTCTGGTCTGTAAAGAAAAGGTAGTGTTAGAGCAAAGAAAGTTTTTCAGACCACCAAAACATCATTACTGATATACTGGGGGCAGATTGTACTTGTATTTTTACAATGGTCAGTGTGGCTGTTATATATTTTTTTATATTATATTTACCACAGTTTACTACTACAGTTTATGTCCTTTAGTGGATTTCACTAATTTAGGGTAAGTGTTTGACTTACATGAAGGATTAAGTGAAGTTAACAGTTTGTAAAGACTTCTTTAATATCACCTGAATTTAAAATTATCACCCAAAATAAAATGAAGACAATACAAATATTTATCTCCCTCTTTCTTTGTAACTATGTGATAAAAAACTCACACAGTGAAAACCGTTTTTTAGGTCTTAAGGACCAAAAGACAGGTCAGGTTGCCAGACTAAATGTCAATAATAAATCATCCTTGATTTTGATTTAGAGTGATACTGGTGTTCAAACCTGTGTGACCGGTTCCAGCAACTCAAAACGTGCCTCCTTCTCTGTGACCACCATGGTGTCCAAAAGAGCTTGGTGCTGCAAGCTCGGACCCTGCATCTGCCGCCTAAAAAAGAAAATGAAAATAAGAAGTAATAATAAACATTACAATTCACCAAACCTATAGCTCAAATCCTACTGAACACACACAAAGATTATATTCTGCTACATATACATTATAGATATAGATTATAAAATGATTTGTGTTGTTTTATATTTATTTGTATAGGAACAAGTATATAGCATGAACTGTCTCATTTAAGTGAATGGGAAAGTGTGCCCAAACCTTCAGGTTTTGTTGACACTGTCAGAAAGCTGCTAATTCTACCTTAATTAAGTGGTGTTGGTGTAATGCAGAATCTATTTGATTGGATTGCATTAGATTGCACAGGTGTGCCTAAGAAAGGTGAGTGTACATTAGAGTTCTCAACACACCTGTAAAAAGCGACATGCTCACTTCTCTTGAACTTTTCTTTCACTTCATCATCGAGCGCAGCACTGTGGAACAAGCAAAGAGAAAACTACACATAATACACACGCACACACATGGATTCACCCGGCTCACGTCGATGGTTTTTAGATACCAACATCAACAAACTACTCACACATGGCTACCATGCAGGCTGATAGTTGACAAGCACACACATATTTTGCAGGTCACTGCTGTAGTACTGTACATATGTTCAATTGTGAGGCACTGTAAGTACATTCAACTGCTAATACTTGTGTACTTTTACTTAAGTAGCCCTAAGATATTGCACAGATGACCTTAACTTGTGATTCAGTATTTGTACATTGTGGTATTGATACTTTAACTTAGTAAAGGATATGAATATTTCTTCCACCACTGCATTTGCAGTCATGTTTAACAGGATACTATTAATAACAGAGTACAGGCTGAATCTGACATTTAACTCCAAGAAGCACAGAGTCCCTCATGTGGTTTTCTTCACACAGACTAAACGTAAAAAAGGTCAAAACTTGCAGTTTGCAGAGTGGTTATAAAAATGTTGTTTATACCTAACGACGGGTTGGCTCACTTCCGCCATTTCGAGCAGACAAACAGACAAATCTCAGCCGCTCACTGTCGGTTGTTGTCTTCTGGTTTGACCACAACAAACATTATGTCACTGTGTAAACTCGCCAGCTACTTGGGGTTTTTTTGACAGGCGAGAAAACGTAACGGCAGCGTCCACACAAAGGCTTTGACAGCAGTCAAGCTCACCAGCACAGCCGCAAACACATTTCCGCTAACGGAAGCACAGAGACGTTTAAACTTGCTCCAAAAGAAAAAAAATCATAACACAAAATACAACTTTGAAAATTCAAGGTTTTTGTGAGTCTGTAGGAATAAGTTGAGTCCTAAAATCACAAAGGTTTTAGCTGAGTTGGGCTGATGTTAGACTGCTATTATTAGTAAATTTAATATAAAATTGCTGGAATATGCTACAACACAGAAAAGTTATAAGATGAATGATGCATTTAAATAGGTTTGTTAGCACAAAATATGCAGCGGTTGAAAAGGTCCAAAAACAAATAAATAATAGTAATAAAAAACCAGCAATCACACAATCAGGTCGACTAAAGAAACAAAAAATATTAAAGTCTAAAATATATAATCTACAATAATGTATTATATTAACTAGCTCAGATACAACACTATATAAATGTCAATTTCCAGATCTCCCAAAATCCCAACATTTGTCTTCACCATATAATAACTTTGTATTTTGGCCTCCATCACTTACACTGTAAGTGCATTATGAATGGACCTTCTAATGGTCAATACGAACAGGAGCCTGACTGTTGTTTTAAGAGTAATTGTGAACCCGTCCTGTGCCCCTACACAGTGTTTGTCTCCCTCCGGCGGTGACAGTGGGTACTACAGCCGGACGGACCCCGGATCAGGAGGCGGATACGAGCCCGTGTGACCTGTGGTGGATGCACAAATGAAGATGCCAGATGCACAAGCGCATCGGTTGTGTTTGTTGTTTTTTGCGTTAGTTTTCCGTCCCGGGATAGCTGAAGAGGTCTCCGTATGGAGTGTGGACATCAACTCGGTGAGTGTTAACATACTCAACGTTTGTATTTTTGCCTTTATTGCAGAGTGTATCGTGCTAAATCCTCCATAGCAGCTGTTAGCCGGGGCAGCTAACTAACCGCGAGCAGCCCTTCATTACCTGTCAGACACTGAGGAGCTGCTGACAGGTTCACTTCTGCCTTAAACACAATGTCTGAGCAGAGAGGAGAGCTATTGTAAAAACATAATAAGCCTGCCTGTAAATTATTGCATTGCATCCTGCTGGGTGGTAGTGCAATCTGCTCTGCTATCACTGGATTGGAGTCAGACAGGTAATGTGTAAATGGGTTACAGATGAAACATATTTGGTTTATGATAATAGTGGCTCAGGCGGTTATTTATTCAGTGTGTAAAAATGAGCTACTGTTAAAAGCTCTGTAGTTATTATTATTATTATTTATTATTATTATTACAATTACAAAGGAATCAGATTATTGTGTGAAATACAGTATGTGTGAGCTGTGTTTACCCTGTGAGGATGTGAAGCCAGCCAGTATAATTTGTGCTTTCAGGAAATGTACTCCAAGTGTGTGTGTGTGTGTGTGTGTGTGTTTGAAACTAGTGTTTAACTATACCATTCCTGTAGTTAAAGGACAGGTTCACAATTTTTCTAAGTCTGTCTTAAAACATAGCCTAATGAAACCATCCATCTAAGCAACCACTGACAAATGTTTTTCTTGCCATAATCATTCCTCCTGTTCATAATGGAGATGATCTCTTTATAATGCACTTCCAATTCGTGGTGTAACAAATTACACAGGCCTCCTCCTGTGCATAAAGTCATAAATGTTTATCTGAAAGTAATATAACGCTTCAGCCGACCAAATGAGTCAAATCAAGTAGATGTCTTTCAAGTTACTATACGTCTATCACAGCGCAACATGGAAACACAAAGAGGGAGTTTGATGCTACAACGTCTGTGTGGCTTGATATGACAGACGGAGACAGCTAAAGACTCATATAAGCTTCAGATAAACTTTTCCATAGATTTTTTGCACAAAATGAGTTGACCTACAAATATAGCCAAACACAGGAAATTTAAATATTAGTGTAGCTGCTGCCTGTATAAATGTACTGTGTTCCATTAAAAATAATTGATGTTGGCCTGAAATACAGTTGACTGTAGCTGTAACTTGAAGCTGATGTTACAGTGTACCCAAAAAATAATGATTATGTTAATAATAATAATCTGTTTTTTTTTTTCTATATTAACTGATTATTTGTTTGATCAGTACATGGTTTAAAAATAATACAAAAAACGTTGTTTCCCAAAGCCCAATGTGACATCCTCAAATGTCTTGTGTTCTCCAAGCCAACAGTCAACAGTTCACTTTACTGTCATATCAGACTGAAGTAACCAGAAAATATTAATAATTATTATAATAAATTAATTTGAGAGTCTGGAACCTGAAAAGTTTGACTTTTTGTTTGCTAAAAAAATGACTAAAAATCAATCAATCAATCAATCTTCTGTAGATGGACCAATCACTGCAGCTTTTTTGTAAAGTAGTTTTTTATCAACTATTAAAAGGCACAATATAGTTTCAGTATAAGCTACAGATACACACACTGTGGAATTAATTTGGTGTCATCTTTAGTTGAGTTGGAGCTCAAACAGCAGCTGACTGATTTGTGTCTGCTGTGTTTTTAGACACAAGATGCTGTGTTTCGGAAGACGCTGTACGCCAACACCACCATCTTTATAAAGTGTAAGTATCCTGACCTCCTTTCCATCTTTAAAAAGCATTATATTCATATGTCAACTGTTCAGGTACAAAATCCCCCCGCCAAGCTTTTACCTGCATCTACGTACCATTTAAAGCCCTTCATCTTTTATATTTATGATATCAAGATTTTGTCTTCAAACAAATTGGTTTTACTTAAAAGCCAAAAAGGCATGAACTCTTACTTTCACAAGGACTCAAAACTTTTATTGTTGTTATTATAATATATTACTGTATGATTCCTGCCTAGTGTACTTCCCTACTGTCACTGTTGTGCTGCTGATTTAATAGATCAAGATAAACTTTATTTCTTACAGAAAGAAACAACCAATCAACCAATCCACACACAGATGGGTTTTGTCAAAAGTGTCTTTTTTGCAGAAATAAACGCTTTAACACGAAGCAACTGATGCTAAGTCACTAGGCATAACCCTGAGTTTGTTATTTCCTTGCACATTTGCAACGCCAGATTTTGTTGTCAATTCTTCAGAATTAAAGGCTACTTTCTCTCCTCTCTGGAGCTGCCAGTCTGCATCAGCGTTCAACCATAACAAAATAAGAAATCCATAATTCTGTAAAGGAGGGATATACACTGGTTTCTGCTCCTACAGTAGCAGAAAATAAACCAATATGTAATGCAGCAACACGATGTAAAGAAATAGTAAAAGTAACTTACTGAAGTAGAACTAGACAAGGGAGTTTGGGGATAAATAAATTAAAGGTTGCACATTGTATGCAGGGAGATTTCCATTTCTTTTTTTGATTATATAGCAGGTCTAGATGTTAAATATAAACAAATACTGTGAAAGTGCACATGCTCAATCCACAGAGAAATGCAAGCAGTTAAAATAATAAAAGGGGGAAAGAGGCATAATATAAGACATTTTAAGCATGTTACAACCCACATAGTGACTATTGAAATGCTTTGAATATCACAAATTGGCGCATGATGATATGTTACGCCTGGTGGGGACCGAGGCCTTTGAGTAACTGCTTTTCTTTTTATCTCTCTCTCTACAGTCCAGGGTGACACGGGGTCATGTGATAGAAACCTGCCATTCAACATCAGCTGGTACCTACGCTCCTCTGTTTGCTACAATGAGGTCTTTAACACACCCGTGAGTATTGATTTTGTCTGCCGATGTCTGACGTTTGACTTCCTGTTTTGCCATGAATGTAAATATCACAGACAGACAGGTTTTATATCTGACTTTTCCATACAGAAAATTACATATTCTTATAATTATATATTAAGAATGTGAAAGTCTCTGACAATGGGTTTTATTTTACTTTTTTTATTGATTCTATATTTTAAGAAAGACAACTTTATCTATATCTTAAAGTTTTCAGTCTCAAAAAGTCTTTCTTCTCTCGACTTTTCAGCATTTCGGGGGTTTTGGCTTCATGTTTTGCATCAATAGATTGTCAGTCAGAACAGCTTGTGTCCCTCCTGCAGACGTTACTGAGTGTTTGTGCCAGAAGTTACTTTTTGTCAGTGTCGGTGTTACACATTGTCATATGTTTTTTTTTGGCTGTTTTAACAAAAGCCTACAAATTACTTCATTCTATATCAGTTATGTCTTCATAGACATCAAAATTAAGTATACCTTCCTCAGTGTAACCCTACCATAAATTAATAGTTACTATTGTGAAACATGCTTTTGGATCATAAGCACTGTCTACCATAAATTTGACATATATTGCATAACTTTAGAGAATCAACAACTGCATATTGAAATTGGTTTTTTTTTGTTTTTTCATCTTTCATCTTTCTCTTGTAGGACATCAAAGCCATCAACATGTTTGGTATGGACCACATGTTGAAAGACGGCTGGAATGGCTACTACAGCCAAGGCTACATGTACTTTGACAACTGCTCCACCCTCTTCTTACCAAAGGTTTGTGACTAAAACACAGGCGTTGTCTTACTATGAATTGCACATTATTGTAGGGTTGCATAATTATTCATCCCTGAGGTGAGCTGAAGTTCATCTAATGTACAGCTAAAACATTTCAGTGGTTTTCCTCTTTATACCTAGATATTTACATATTTCTTTACTCTGTCTTTCCTGTAAGGCGTATTATGCAGATTTTAACCCATATCAGCCCCTGTCAAACCCAAAGGTGAGTCACTGATCAAGGTGACGGTGCTTATTGAACTCTAACTTTATAAATCACCAAACACAATGAAGCATAGAGTTTTTAATTTATTTGTATGTTTTTCTTTTTAGAGCGAACCATCAAATCAAAGCCATATTTGGCCTGACAAGCCGGTGAGACATTTGGTTACTTTTAATGAGAGATTAAGATTGAGGCCATTACAAATACTGAAGTTATATTTTTTTTAAAAGAGCATAAAAACTTTATGTTTAATAATTGAAATAGTTTAAGACTTTAGCTCATACAAATCTTCTTGCAGGACATAAGTGCAGTGGCCAAAGCTTGGGAGGACAGTCCATATCTATTCATAGTGAAGGTGAAGGTGCAGCCTTTGTTCCGCGGAGTTGAGGATGACGACACTGGGGCAGAGCAGCTCAACTTTGCTTTTAAGAGTGAGAACCAGCACCTCTAAAATCTCTTATATTTACCCAGTAGAGAGTTTGACAAAAATAAAATGGGGAAAAACTAACAAATGAGATTTTCTGTCACTTATGTTTCTTTCCCCAGTGAAAGTAGAAATGAAGGGACCACATGACTACTCCTCTCCAGCAGACTGGCCTATGATGATGGTGTGTACCATAATTCATGTGAATGGATGATTTAAAATTGTTTCTTACCAACAAATTGTATGATTATGACTAAATCAGAGATAAGTCATTATTAACCTTTGCACAGGAATTAGTCATTGACTTGTTTGTGTTTTACAATATTCTTTTAAGATATTTGAAGAATGGAGTAGTACTGGTTTCAGAGTTTTTGTGTCCCATGATGGTTGAAATATTGTGTTTTATAATAGTTTTGGGAAATGTACTTAGGGCTATAATAGTTGTCAAATTTAAACATTGAATACTGTCGCAAAGCTGGCAGCTTGACTGGGAGAATATCAGCATTTATCTCAAATCCGTGATATACAGCTGAGCTCTTTTCTCTCTCCTGTCTGTCACAGTTCTTCATGGTCATGTGCATTGTGTATGTGTTGTTCGGGGCTCTCTGGCTCTTCTGGTGCGCCTGCTATTGGAGGGATCTGCTGCGGATCCAGTTCTGGATCGGTGCTGTTATCATCCTTGGCATGCTGGAGAAAGCCGTGTTTTACTCAGAATACCAGAGCATCCGTTACAAAGGAGACTATGGTTGGTTGAGTTTACATTTCAATGTTTGTGGCACAAGGTGTTTTTTTTTGTGTGTGTTATAATCATAATTTGGTGTGTTTTTGCTTTGCACAGTTCAAGGTGCTGTGATTTTTGCTGAGCTACTCTCTGCTCTCAAAAGATCTCTTGCTCGGATCCTGGTCCTCATTGTCAGCCTTGGCTATGGCATAGTCAAGTAAGTTCAGTCTTTTAATCTGACTTTTTAATCTGGATTTACCGATGTCTCAATGCTTTCATATCAAGTGTGTTTAGAAGCCATTTCAGCATCTCAACTATAACTGAGCTTTTTTTTTGCCACTTGTGCAGG
This sequence comes from Pampus argenteus, assembly GCA_036937835.1. Classification (NCBI taxonomy): domain Eukaryota; kingdom Metazoa; phylum Chordata; class Actinopteri; order Scombriformes; family Stromateidae; genus Pampus; species Pampus argenteus. The sequence continues at coordinate 13,652,453 of CM072873.1, forward strand.
CCCAGGTTGGGTACCACAGTGCACCGGCTGGTAGCTGTCGGGCTTCTCTACCTGCTCTTCTCCTCTGTGGAAGGTGTGCTGAGAGTGGCAGGTGTAAGTGACAACTGTTTATAAACTCTACCGGGCTCTTAAATCTATTTTTAAAAGTTATGCATGTGCATGTTGTGCTACATGGCACATTGGTATTCTCTTATTTAAATTACTATTTATTTTCATGGTTGTCTGTTAAAGCACAATGTGACTCACACATCCTATTGTTAACGCTGCACTCTGCACTGTTGCAACTTCTTGGCTTCAGATGGCAGTGAGGTCCTGTCAGGTACCATTAACACACTAATTTGTACCAACCTCTCTGCTCTGTGAAGATATACTGCATGAGTGAGCGAAAGAGATTTAGAAAGGCGCACTCTCCTTGTTCAAGGAGATCATTTGGTTTCATTCAGACAAATATAATGACCCTACTGTGTTTTAATTAGTGCAGATGGTACATTATCAGTTTCATCCTCCACAGGCTGATTGAAGCTAATAGTAGGGTGTATTACATAAAAAAATCTTGCTTCCTGCAGATTTCAAGGCACTCTATATAAATAAACTTGACTTGAGTAGAGAGGGATGTGGTTATGTGAGGATTCAGTCGCTCTGAGGCAGACAAGTGATGACAATAGGGAATGACGAATTTCAATCCAATAGTGATTCTCAAAAGCAGCTAACATAAGAAAGACTGTAAGAAGAAGGCAGACAGGTTATGTAGTTTAGTGAGCAGATGTATTTTGTCTTATCTTAAGTTCCTTCTTACTACAGTTGCTTCCCTTATGTTAAAGTAATTATTCTCTTTCTCAGTAACATTCTTACACAAACACTTTGGCCGTCTATTTGTGTCTTGTGTGTAAAATCTGACTCCTCCTTTCTTCAGGGTTTCTATGGGACGGTTGCCCTAGTGGCAAATTTGAGCCTCTCCCTCATTGACTCCTGTGTCATGTGGTGGATATCCTTTACACAAACCAGCCAGACCACACTTTCAAGATTTGCTTTTTTCAAAAGCATTGTACATAATAGCCTTTAATTCTGGTTATTTGAATGTGTGTACACAGTTTGTTCTCCTTAATTTGAATCCACATTTTCATCAGTCTGTCTCAAACCACTCGTCTCCTGAAGCTCCGCAGGAATGTAGTGAAGCTCTCTCTGTATCAGCACTTCACCAACACCCTCATCTTCTCTGTTGTCGGTGAGTTACAGCTGCTGAAGGGTGAGACATGAAATAAGACAGAGATGTAGTCCAGAAACAGCTGCTGCAGTTTGATCAGTTTTACAAGATCAGCATCTAAAATGTAAATAAAACATGTTTAAGTTTCTATTTTTCTGAAATATGTATGTTGCAGGTGCATTAATGAAAGTTGTGACTTATAACATCAGTTTTAGTATATTATCACTTTCCTGTGAAAACCATGTATCTCCAAAGCATCAACTTTTTTTTTATAGATGAAGAAAAACTGATAATCTAGTGGGTTTTTAAATTTACTACTACATACTGTTATAATGTCAGATTTCTTTATTAAACATGGTCATGGTCTTCACATGACAGGGACAATATGCTCCTTTTGAATTAAATTGGATTTCTATATTTACATCTCCTTTGGCTGAAACAACCTTTTGTTCAATTTCTAATATTTCTTTTACTGGTAGGAGGTTTCTGAGCCTTTGCATATTGTTTGCGGACATCGAATGAGACCAGTGTTTCACACTTTGTGTCCACAGCTTCCATCATATTCATCATCTGGACCACCAAAGTCTTCAAGCTGGTCGACTGCCAGACGGTCAGTTTTTTTTTTTGTTATTGACAGATGATTGTATTGTGTTACTGTGCTCTTGTCTTTATTTGTTTTCTATTTTTTATCCTTTCCACAGGGTTGGAGGGACTTATGGGTAGACGATGCCTTCTGGCGTCTCCTGTTCTCCACCATACTGCTGGTCATCATGGTGCTGCTGCGGCCCTCTGCTAACAGCCAGAGGTCAGAGTCAGTCTGAAGCTTGGGCTTACCATTTCTGTCCAAGTTCCCAGTACTCGGATCTTATAGGCTCTGTTCTGTTTACTCTCAGGTTCTCTCATTCCCCTCTGATTGATGAAGATGATGAAGAGGAAGAGGCTAAGGAGCCTATGTTGAATGAGGCTTTTGGTAAGATTAATTATTGCCCTGCTTTCCATTGCCAGATTAGTCAAGGGCTATCTTATTAAAGACACCTGTGTCCCGCAGGGTTAATACAAATAGACTGTCACTGCCTGTCACCATTTATTTAATATCATTTAGTGTTTACTATCAAACAACATTACCAAATCAGTTAAACAGTCTTGTCTCCGTGCACACATATCTGATACACACGCTAGCTAAAATATCGAGTAGGAACTAGTAGTAGAGCTAATATTTACATATTAATATAGATTTTGGTGGGGTTTTTTTATTTTTTATTTTCAATGAAAGCCAAATGCCAGGTTTTGTTTTAGGTTAAACTAGATATCCACTGATATTTAAAACATACTGTAGAAGAGTAGATTTACTGCAGCGTTTTATATATATATATATATATATATATATATATATATATATATATATATATGGCAAATTTAGCAACCTAGTAATGTTATAATCATATTTTTTGGACAAACGTCTCTAATGCATACTTTTTTTATATATATAGAGGGAATGAAGATGAGAGGGTCAAAGCCTGATACTAACGGCTCCCAGAAACTGTTGAGTAAAGAGGTGGGTCGATTCCCTGCTTCCATATTTTTTCTACCTAATTCTCAGTCTTCTTTTCTCAGTTTTCTTTTTTAATACACAATTAAATTCTTTTGTGTTTTTAAACTCTGTGTATGCCAGGATGAAGACCTAAAATGGGTAGAGGAGAACATTCCCACAACTGTTGCTGACGTGTGAGTAAAGTTATTTTACTTTACAGAGCTTTCTCCAAATTGAACCTGTGTCTTAGTGGAACAATATTGTATGAAACATGTCTATTGTGGTGCCTTTAAAAAATTACTGTTTCATATTAGTGTTTCTAAAAGAGAAAGTGTCTAAAAATGTTGTTTGACCCTGACTTGTACTGTGTGAATGCGTTCACTGTCTCTTGATCTTCTGATCTGTTTGCTGCCCTTTTTTTCGTTCTATACAGAGCTCTCCCTGTAATGCTCGATGAAGAAGAGGTAAAAGGTCTTTTCTTTTCCCCAGCTGGTCCCATGATTTTCAGTCACATTTCTTTTTATTTAAAATAGTAATGACCTTCACCACACAATCATTCCACAATGACATTACTGTAAAAAACATTTATGTGTGTTCCTGTTTTCCAGGAAATCCTGAAAACCAAGATGGAGCGATCCAAAATGGAGTAGAAGTACGGACTGAAAATGCAAGATGATGATCATGATGTGAGAATGAAAAGAAAGCAATTTCACTAAGACAGCAATGAATGCGTTCTGAGTGACTTGATTACCAAAATGGGCAGAGCCAACTGTTCTCTCAGACACTTTAGATGTTTTGTTATTTCACAAGTATTGTGTAACACAATAATAATAATAATGATAAGCTCAAAGAAGCATGAGTGTGTTATGGTGCAGCCCTGAGTTGGATGGTTTTGGGACTGGGGTAAAACTGAAGCAATAACACAACAGAGCATGATGATAAAGATGTATTCATTTCAAAGCTTATTCACTGTCACAAACTTAGCCAAAATCAATCAGAAACACAATTTTCCACATATGTATATGTATCAAAATGCTGCCCTGCAGTTATCTCTTAATTCAACATTTACTGTTTTGGAGCGTGTACTTCCTTGAGTACTGTGGAGAAGATAAAACATAGATGATTTTGGGTTTCTGCACCCACTTTAAATTGCAGAAGTAACCCCAGCACCCAATGGGTCAAACTTGTAGGAATGGGAAGACTGACTTGGAATCTGTTTAGGTACATAACGCGATGTTTGGCAGTTGTCACAGCCAAAATATCAGATGATGATTATACACACAACACCATTACCGTAAGATTAGGTTTAAGCCAACACATCATCTAACACTTGTACTTGAGGGTTGTGTTGAGAGATGTAATAAAAATATTAATGTCATGTCACATATTTAATAAGTCACATGATAGTGTACATTTAAATGAGAAAAGCAGCCATATGGTATGATACATCCATATATATCAACATAGTATCTGTTGCTCCAGATCACCGCTCTGAGATGTGATCTTTAAAGGGATCTGTTAATGCAACTGAGAGTATGATTCCAGTATCTGTGGTTTTCAAGCTTGTGTTGAAAAAGGAAAGACTGGATGACCCTCATACAATACTTTCCTGGTCTGTTTTCAAGCATAATTAGTCTAAAATTAAGAATGTTTTTCTTTGTTTTTATGTAAACGGTCACAGTCTCGCATAACAACAATGGTTTAGATACATCTCTTGTTGTCGTCGCCACACCAAAGTGAAAACTTTTTTGTAGCTGCTAAATCACAGAATGCATTGTAAAGCCTTGCAGATGTGTTGTAGACCTAAATTTTAGTGTGCATCTGTGATTGATTCTGTTTTTAGCCCTTTCTCACTCAGGGCCAGGGTTTTATAAATGACCTCACTCAAATTCGGTAGATGGTTTAAAAAATATTGTACATGATCAATCATTCATTTTTACTTAAGCATAGTTCCAGATCCCTCTGAGCCTGTCCCATGCACACTGCAAAATAACTGACTTATCTTACAGAATTATACTCTCATCCTTGTGCAAACTACTGCAGTATGTGTGGATATTTTAAATTCCTTAATTTATGTTTTTTTTTATGTGTCTAAGTCTTGTTAAGGGTATTTTATTTCAGAGAGACACTAAAGCCCAATGGATGTGAGTCTACATTGTAACGTGAAGCAGATGATATTGTATGGCTTTTTGCATAATGTCCTGCAAATAAAATTTATATTGAAAGACGATTAAAATGTGTGTATTGTGTGTATTTAGTATAAATGTTAGGTACCTTAGGTATCTAAGTGTGTTATATTTTCTAGTCAAGCAAATGTTGACTTTTAAAACAGTATTTTAGTGTGTACACAATCCAAGAGGGAATCATAGTTTTAGCAGGATGGGTCATGGCTAATGTAATTGTTGACCCTGAAACGATATAGTCATTACCAAAAATGTAGATTCATCTGGAAGTAATATAATACATTAAGAAAAAGATCAACAACATAACAGACTCAAGTCTAATCAGGAAGTAGATTTTATGCACTTAGATACTTAGCAAAAAATAAAACAACTAATCCATTATCTAATTATTACTTGATGTGTTAAGAACAGAATAAAACTTGTTGAAATACTGTCCTGTGAAAGAGTATTTTATCAAATTGAATCACAGACAAGATACCATGCCAAGATAGCTGGCATAATGTTGAACATGCAGTATGTCACTTGACTACTAACTTTATTGCAGTCAAAAGTTTAAAAAAAAAAAGCTTTTTATTATATATTGAACCAAACATATTTCTTCCACCCTGATCGTAGATTTGTCTAACCTGAAATGCCATTTTTGTTTAGTGTGAGCACAAATATATATACTATATTTTATATACTATATTGTTTACCTCACCTTCTGACTTTCCTTACTCAATTTGTGAAAAAATAAATGCTCTGTTTCAATATCCATGTCATAGACTGTGAAAAAAATTAATAATTGTTAATTGCTGTAATTGTTATTAAATCGTTTGCTCATTTCACCGCTGTGAATAACGTATCGCGAGAATTGCATCGCACAATTTCGCCACGGTTACAAACAAGACAAGGATCTATTCGGAGGCTTGCAGACCCACACGACACCCCCCCTGACCCGTAACTATCCCACTACTCAAGTGGGCGTGTCATGTAAGTCGTGTTGATACTACGAGTCCGCAGATAGACCTACTTGACAAATGTAGTCACTGCACCTTTAATGCGTTCCTCGTGAGCGCACTGACTTCAGTCACGTGCCTGTCAAACCCCATTCCCTCGCGTACTCGCGCAGCCGTCGTCAACACAACGGAGGAAGTAGCAAGAAGCTAACCTGGTTAGCAAAAACTAACTCCTACGGCCAATACAGAGTCCTCTTATATTTTTTATTAAGTTACCGTGAGTCGTCGTCGATAAAGTGACCGCTTGCCTTTGTTCAGGTTTCAGCTGACATGAAAGTGAGAAGTAACGATGTTGAGGAGCAGTAGCCGTTGCCTGTTAACTTCTAGGCTAGCGAGCTAACTGTAAGCGATCAGCTGTTGTTTTGGTCGGGGGAATAGCTTCCTGACAAGCCAAACTGCATAGTGTTACAGTAGTTTAGGATATTTGGATTTACCTGAGCAGATTTCCCTCATTGACTTTCGAGACCCTGAACTATTTAGGTGGTTAATGGCGACACATAAAGTCGTACCACCGTGACAGGCTCAACAGCGGTCAGTCAGTCAGCAGTTGTCCGACAGGCGTCGACACATTGTCGGGTTTGATTCATCAGAGCGATTTGTAATTGAATCAGGTGTATCATATCAAAATGCATGACGCGTATGAACCGGTGCCTATTTTGGAGAAGCTTCCTCTCCAGATTGACTGTCTTGCGGCCTGGGGTAAGTTGTTTACACTTTATTTAATATCTCTGTATCTTTCTGTATCTCTTCGTCATTGAGCTGATTGTCCCTTTATTTTCTGAATATCTTTGGATTGTATTGATTTCACCCTTGGCTTTGGGAGACAGTTATTGATATTTTTAACAATTTACTGACATTTTATCGACCAAAAAACTAATTGATTAATTGAGAAAATAATCAACAGATTATTCAACAATAAAATAATTGTTATTGCAGCCCTATCTATATCAGCTACTCTTTGACACTATTGATTGAACTGCAGTCTCAGGTGTCCTACTTGTTTAGAAGTGATGTATCATGTCACCACTGGCACTAACATGAACAATCTTTCTGCAAGCATGTCACAGTTCAGACTGTGATGGCTCAGACTACTACATTTGATGGCATAATATGCCTGAAATGACTGACAGCATCCTTTGAACTGCCATTGACTTTGAGTTTTTCTTCCTACAGAGGATTGGCTGCTTGTTGGAACAAAGCCAGGGCATCTTCTTCTTTACCGAATAAAGAAGGACGCAGGTACAGAGAGTCAAGGGGATGTGGGGATGCAACTGATTCCTTGTTGCCTGCTTCAAATATAAGCTTGAGTCATTTTGGATGAATGTGTCTCTTTTCACCTTAGGCACCAACCGGTTTGAAGTGACACTGGAAAAATCCAATAAGAACTTCTCAAAGAAGATTCAGCAGGTAGAGACAACCCCAGAAAGAGATTGTAGATAACCACAGACCTTAATTTCTGCAAAAAACTCACTACAGCACTACAACTCTTACGCTTTAAGGTTTTTGGGACTACACACTGTATACATACTACATACTGTATTGCCCTATAATCACAAAGTCTTCACTTTAAATTTGGCTCTTAGTTCCTTCTCTTGGAATGACACCGGGAATCCAAAACACCTTAAGACTTAATCATATACCAGATTAAAATGCCTAAAGGTGTGATTAAGATGGATCAGATCAGCCTTGAAATTTGTAAACTTCCCACACTACCAGAGAGTGGTTGGAGAGCCTCAGGCAAAATGGGTTTAAAATTTGAATTCTAGTGTCTCCCCAGCTTTTTTGTTTTACTGTTAATGTGCACATGATTGCCTGTTAGATTTTTTAAATTTGTGTTTCTTTCCCCTTTCCACAGCTTTATGTCGTCTCACAATACAAAATTCTTGTCAGTCTTCTGGGTAAGTTTCTCTCCCTAAAAGCCTCTTAACACTATGCGATTTTGGCCGATTTCGGAGACAAAAGGTAACAATTTTGAGAGAAACATGGTTGTCAATCCAAAACTGTGGTCCTAGAGCTCACTGTGAGACACATGCACCAATGATTAATGTGGTGGAAAAACTGAATACAACATGAAATGATAGAATGCACTGGACTTAGTTCAATTTCATAAGTGCTATTTTTAATGAAGTTTAGTCCTTCATCCATGACAAACAAAAACTATAACAGTAGAAGGGATACGAAAACAAAGTTTGTGTGACTTTGCTGCATTTTTAAAACATCAGCATAGCATTCATCTCCACTGTCCATCTTAATTCTCTTGCAGAGAACAACATCCACGTCCATGATCTCCTGACCTTTCAACAGATCACTGTTGTGTCCAAAGCCAAAGGAGCCACACTCTTTGCTTGTGACTTGCAGGTCAGTTCCAGCCCCTTTGTAGTGCAGCCCACAGGTTTGGACACTATGTACTTTGACTGTACAGTGCTGTTGTCGTATATTTGTATTGCACTCAACAGTGTTTGCATGCACAGTTTATTGGACAGAGAAGGCAAATGAGTTCAACACTTACTTACAAGATCATAACTAGTGTTTTGCATGTCTAGGCCCATTTTCTGCACTTATGTGCAGTATTATTTACAATACTGCTGACTGTTCCCTGGAGCTCAACATGTTCCAGGCAGGCCTTTCCTACCGTTTATTTCATTGCGTTTTTGGAAATATAGAAGCTTAAAGGCCCCCCCCCCACAGACATAAATAAAATGTGATATGAGGTTCATTGTTACGAATTACATAGCTCAACACATATTTATAATACATCTTCAACACAAAAATATACAGCAAAATGTGCAAGATACGCATCAGTAGTAAATGGGCTCAAACGTGCAAAACACTAGTATTATCCCATTAAATTTTATGGCACAATTGTTTTATCCAAAAGTCATATTGTTAATTTCTCCTCATGTTTCCACATGTCTTTGTTGCACTCATGTTTTCCCTGAGTTAAAGTCATGAATTGGATATTTTCTCTCTTTTGTCCTCAGCAAACTAGCCCAGGAGAGGAAAGATTGAGAATGTGTGTCGCAGTGAAAAAGAAACTCCAGATGTATTACTGGAAGGATAGAGAGTTCCATGAGCTGCAGGTAAAAAATAAAGTATATCTGGGATGTGACTCACTGCAGCATAATGTAAGTTTTTTTTTTTCAATTCTGTGACATATTTAGTCATCATTATATTTTCTTTTTGGCTGTTAGGGGGACTTTGGTGCACCAGATATTCCGAAGTCCATGGCTTGGTGTGAAAACTCCATATGTGTTGGTTTCAAACGAGACTATTACCTCATTCGGGTATGTGCTGTAAGACAGGATAAGCCTTTTGCACTTAGCTTTACTCATCTGTCACTACTTACGACTACTTTTGAATATGAAACTCTCATCCCCTGCAGACTTAAAAGATGAAGATTTGTAGTTTGTTAATGAGAAAAGAGGCTGTAGTCAGTTTGGATTCATTGCGGTTAGAATTGGTATAATGGTAACATGTTTTCACAGTAGAAAAAAATGAAACAGCGTTAGAAACCAGTTAAACCACTCCTCAAACATATTCGCCTCCATGGTGTTCATCTGCATGCTTGGTGTCTTTTAAACGGTCACGTTTTACCAAAATGAAATGAAACTATATCAAGCTTGACTGTGTCATGACTCGCACAGCAATTGGCTTGAATCTATTCTCTGTGAAGGTACAAACTACAAACATTTTGAAACTACCTTTCAAGTCTGCAGGACTTTCAGAGTTTCAGAGATAGTATCACTTTAAAATAATCTTTTCATGGCACTTCTGAAAACATTTTAGAATCAGACTGTTATATAATAAGTTCCTGTCTGTTTTGTTATCCTTAAATGTTGTTGTTTATTTTGGCCTCATCCCTTTTTGTACTTCTTACCCCTGATATTCTTATCATATTATCAGTTAATATTTGGTGGTGTTATTTCTAGCCTAATCAGTAACACACTTGTAACTGACCTTACAAACAAGGTTTATGTCAATAAGATATTAAAAGGTTTTGTGGCTTCTTTCCTACTAGATGGACGGCCGTGGCTCCATCAAGGAACTCTTTCCCACAGGAAAACAGTTGGAGCCTCTGGTTGCCCCACTGGCTGATGGGAAGGTGGCAGTTGGACAGGATGATCTAACTGTGGTGCTAAATGAAGAGGGTGTTTGCACCCAGAAGTGTGCCCTGAACTGGACAGACATCCCTATAGCGATGGGTAAGAAAGAGGCACAAAAACTAATAATAGGATGACCTCTGCACACACTTATTACTACAATATATTATACTGTAGGTATTCTGTGATTCTACACTTAGTGATGTTTTAGGGTTATGTCAATTTTCTCCTGTGAGTTTGTAGACTGTGAAATATCTTATTGTTTTTGTTATTGTATCTAAGTTGCTATTTGTCTTTTTCTTTTTTTATCGTCATGTCTTTGCTAGAGTTAGCCTGTATCAGTTACTGATAGGAAGTGACAGCAAAGTCAAAAGGACACTTGCATGCTGAATAATGAGCCGAAAATCCTCCCCCAGCTCTGTATGTGGGTTAGAAGGTTTTTTTGCCAAAATGTGTCACCGCTGGCAATCGATGTCACCCAGAGGGGGGAAAAAAAAAAATCACTCAAATCCAACAGAAAAACATACATTTACTGCATTACAGAAACAGAATATAGCTGTCTTAGTCACATTATAATGAACAGATATGTTGTGTATCTTTAGTAACAGCTTATGGCGTCTCGTGCACAACCAACTATTGATCTGCCAAGGTGCCAATAATACCCTTCTGCAGTGGCAAAAGAAAAAGACAGCGGTCAAAACACAACAAGAGGAAACAGGTTTTTAGTAATTTGACATATCAGGACAGAAACCACGCTGCTGCAGTTATGACAACTGACCTTTTGTCATTACATTATATTTGTCAAAAATATAATTAGGATACCCACACCATTAGAGTGGTTAATCTACTTCCTCTTTGCTAAGTTTTCTTTTGATAGAAGTTTTAGTTCCTGTAAGATAACGGCAAGCTGTTGAATTATACACATCTGTGTCAAAATGTTGCCATTTTATTTCATTGACTGGTTAAAATGTTATGCACAGTATGTGGACGATGCCTGTCTGTAAAGTCTATTCATTTCTGATTCGGCAGGTTTTCTCACATGCCTGTAATTAGATACTAAACAAACACAAAACCTTATAAAGAATTTGGCCTACATTCTGCCATTGCTTTGTCAGTTGTCATCCAGCTGCTGTCTGTCTTTTTCCCTTCCTTAATCTTTCCTTGTGCAGATTCTTTCTTTCCAGTCCTCTCTGTGGTGCTGTTTTCCACATGTCAAAAGAGGAAGCACAATTTGACTTTTTTTTTTATCTTGTGACAAAGACACCACATGTCTGTTTTACAAATGAACTTTGTGACAGAAGTTGTGCAGATTGATCCTCTTTCTGTTCTCATTGGGATTCTGAAAGTAACATTATGAAGGGGAAATTAAGCCTCCAAGCAGTTGTTTCATACAGTTTGCAATTTCCTTATTTTGATATAGTCAACATTTTGGCTTTAGCAAAGGATGAGTGCTGGTTAGTGTAGAATACTTCTGACTGTCCTCACTTCTCTCCCTTATGGCTGTAGTCTGTCCCATATCCAGAGTCCAACCTCTTCTTCTCTTTTCTGGGAACATGCAAGCAACAAGCATCTGGGAACTTGTGATGGACATTTTTGATGAAATTAATCTAGTTGGAAAGACATCAGAACTTTTATGAGGCCATTTTAATTAGTATGAGATAAATTATTGCAAATGTCCCATTGTCTTTTCCAATATCTGAGTTTCAAAGTTACCTGATCACCTCAAATGTTTAAACCTTTTGTTTAGATTTTGTATTCAATTTCAGATTTTTGTATTAAATCAACAACCACTTACATGAGCAAGTCCACTGATGATGATGCAGAATATGTATATTAATATTTTTATCACAATTTATTCATTGGTTGACATGCATTCGAATATGACACCTCACCTCTTTTCAAATGTTGTCAGAACACCAACCTCCATACATCATAGCAGTTCTGCCTCGGTACGTGGAGATCCGGACCTTTGAGCCGAGGCTGCTGGTGCAAAGTGTGGAGCTGCAGAGACCTCGCTTCATCAGCTCAGCAGGGTGAGCCAGTCCTGTATGGTTTTGTCATCTCAGTATTATGTTGTAATGTGTGTGGGGTTTTCTGTGGACCTTTCATTATAAAGGGAGTTTATTACTATTTGTGTGTTGCCATTTAGGCTTTCAGTACTGCTGTATTTGAGGCAAAAGCATCTCTTACTCGCTGTCAGTCAGCCCTTCCCCCTCACTGCTGTACACACACGCATACACACACACACGCACTGGAACATTCCTGGCTGCATCCGAGACACCAAGGCATTTTGAAGACAAAGCATTGTTTGCTATCACAGAGTTGAACAGGATGATTTGCCCTCTTCATTCAGTATATCATTTATTTTCTAAAAAGAAACCAGTTCAACATAGATAACCACTTTTGCTTAATTTCTTTGATGGCTAAAATGTTATGCTTTAGTCGATTTTGTGTTTTGATCATTTGTAAACAGCGTTAAACTCTGCCTCATTTAGCATGCTTTGTGGGTGTGACTTTTTTGGTATGTCATCAGCACAAAATTGTTTTCATAGTTAAAGTTATTCATAGATCTAGCCTCTTAACTTTGCTCTCAAAGTGCACCCGATTGATGCATTTAAATGTACAAAATATTCCGGGGGAACATGTCTGCAGACTTCTCTGGGTGTTTTGAGGTCCATCCACCACAGTCTCACAAAATCCTGTGGGAAACCCTGCCTCCTTACAAAGAAAAACACCTTCTCTATCTTGTTTTCCCCTCTTATCTTTTACAGGCCAAATATTGTGTATGTTGCCAGCAACCACTTTGTGTGGCGTCTGGTGCCCGTATCAATAGCCAGCCAGATCCGGCAGCTTCTTCAGGACAAGCAGTTTGAGTTGGCTCTTCAGCTAGCGGTGAGTAGCAGAACCACTCACTTCACTTTTAAACATTGTTACATTAAATTCCTGAAGATTCAATTTGTGCTTTAGCTCAAAGAATAGAACATAAAAATCACTTATCTTAATTAGGAGCATTACGTTGAAACAATAAAATGCTCACAGCAATTAAGCTGTCCGGGGGCATTTCCAAGAATAAGAATCATTCATCATTCATTTGGGTTTCACATTCCTGGAGGCAACTAGACTGGTGACATTTCGCTGTAGCATGATGGTTTTTGTTTTGTTATGTTTTTTTTTTTCCTGCCAGAAGATGAAAGATGATTCAGATGGTGATAAGAAGCAGCAGATACATCACATCCAGAATCTCTATGCCTTCAATCTGTTTTGCCAGAAGAGATTTGATGACTCCATGCAAGTTTTTGCCAAACTTGGCACAGGTAAGGCTCCCGTCCATCACAGTAAGCACCTGATTTGTGTGTTCAGGCAAATTTTGTAAAACAGAACCAGACCTGGATCAAGTTAACACGTTGCTGCTGTTCACCACAAGAATGTAGGGATGTAGAACTGTAGGGATACACATTAAGTGCCCGATAGCTTAGACTTTTTGAAAGTACACTATTAGTATTGTCATCTTCTGTTTGATAATTGTACCATTATTATCTACATATATTCACATTTATTTAATGTAGTGCCCGTTCAAAACGTGCCAGTTTCCAATATAACGATGTCACATCTTGTGTGTTGTGAACATTTATTCAGCTATGATTACAGGCTTTTTTGCTCGAATGAACTCTTAATTTCAAGATTTACTGAGATTTTTTTTGTTTATTATATGTCATGGTAACGGTTTGTCCTCTAAACTTGTTTTAATCAAGGACTACTAATTTTCCAGTTTGGGATTAATAAAGTATATTTATCTATCTATTGATCGATCATATCAAATATGAAATACAATTCAATACATTTCCCCTCATTTGCAGATCCCACCCACGTGATTGGGCTGTACCCGGATCTACTCCCGTCAGACTACCGCAAGCAGCTGCACTATCCCAACCCTTTGCCTACACTCTCTGGGGCAGAGCTGGAGAAGGCCCATCTTGCTCTAATTGATTACCTCACCCAGGTTTGTTTGTGTGTATGACGTCCCGTAAAGCACAGGAAAATATTGGAAGAACCCATGCAATGAAGAAGTAGATCAATAACTGTAATCAACATCTTTTTCTGCTTCTTCACAGAAACGCAGCCACCTTGTGAAACAGCTGAATGACTCTGACCCTTCCACAACATCTCCACTCATGGAGGGAACACCCACTATTAAAAGCCGCAAAAAACTCCTGCAGATCATTGATACCACTCTGTTAAAATGTTACCTGCACGTAAGGCCCAGACTATCTTCAATTTTCAAAGATATTTCAGTTCAAAAAGCCACCTGTTCATTTTAAACATAGATCATTATTCAAAATCATGCATGCACTCTGCACAGTGTGTTGCTCTTGTTGTCCTCGTTAAACAAAATCTTAATCTTGATCTGTCCTCTAAAAAAGTTGTATTTTATGCTGTCGTTTTGTCCATAGATCTACAGCAGTTTCTAGCTCTTTCCATTATGCGATTCATGTCACCTAATACTTTTTCAAAACCACTCTGTAATTGTAAACATTATCCAAATGTTTATATTTGATGATAAATATTCTCAGTGTCCTGACAGTTTTCACTGTCCAGATGGCAGCAAAGCAAAGCAAATAAATGCACTTCTAGAAACTAGCAGCAACATTAGGCGGCTAACTTGACCACACATTTGAACAGAAACTTGGGTTCTATGCGAGGAGCACCACAGTCTGGGTGGACCTTAGATTCTTTCTCCCACTCCTCAGTGTTGATTCGAGTTAGTTCAGGTTGTTTGGGCTTTCAGGAAAAATGCAACCAGGTGCTTCCCTTTGGCAGTACAATAAGGACTATCTGACTAGAGCGACTCCCAGGGAAGGCTGGGATGATGTTGACGGGATTACATCAGGGAGTGTTTGGAATATCCTTTCAGATAATGAGTGCCAAGACTTCACAAAAAATATTTGAACAAAAAACATACTGAAGCACAAAGGAGGAACTAATCAGTGAAGTCACCAGCTTGCAGTCCTTGGGTGAAACACAAACTGAAGTGTAAAAGGTTGGATTGATTAATGTTTGGAAATGATGTTATCTGATGTTTAATCTGCCTTTGCCTTCTCCTATTTAGACCAACGTGGCCCTGGTGTCCCCCCTTCTTCGACTGGAGAACAACCACTGCCACATCGAGGAGAGCGAGTATGTCCTGAAGAAGGCCCACAAGTACAGTGAGCTCATTATTCTCTATGAGAAGAAGGGCCTGCACCAGAAAGGTACGAGTCTGCCTGGCGGTTCAAACCATTAATCATATCTCTGTGTTTAATGGAGTATTGAATCTTAAAATCTTTCTTTCGTGCAGAAAGAAGCTGTTTTGAAGTTATGTTCATTGTCCAATAAGATCTTAGTGTGTAAGACAACTTGGGGATGTCCAGTCATTTCATGGTGCCCTATTAAATCTGTTTTAAATAAAAACAGTTATTTGCAGAAAACCTTACAAATATAGCTTTTAAGCCTTTTGGGCTCCAATAGGTTCATGTAAGCCACAGACAATATTCTAAAAACTGCCAATATATTAATTAAAAATAATCAAACAAAACAAAGATTTTTATTATTAAGTTACATTTTTCTCTCAGTTGAGATTATGCTATTAGTTATTAAATGCAACTCACTTATTTTTAAGTATTTTCATGGAGGAACAATTGATATCAACCTGCCATAATTGTTTCAGAGACATACTTACAATGTTTAAATATGTTATGTGTTTCATGATTCAAAAGTTAAAAGCACCTAATTGCAAAGGGACGTGCATTACATTTATTTCGCCAGCAGGAGGCGGCTACCCGTTTTTCAACCTGAGCTTCTAAGCGAGAGTTTTTCTGTTAAGATCCGGTAGCGACGTGCTACTGAGAAGAATGAGAAAAAAAGACAGGTCGATTGTAGCAGGAAGAAGTTATTTTTTTGTTCCTCTTAAGTTCAATTAATGAGAAAAGACAAGTCGGCCTGTGGGTAATTATTGCAGCAAGTGCTTTAGAAGCAAAACGTATATTAAACAAACATGACAATGAGAACATATGCGGATAAGTTTGATTCAATAACAGACATTAGTCAAATGGCACATATATCATAAAAGCATGTTGACATACTATAGGGATTTCTATAAACTCATACATTTTGTGACTTGCATACATACATATGTGCAAACTGTGTACTAAACATTACATTTAAAGGGGTATCAATCAGATTTTTTTCCCTCTGAGTTTCTTATGGTTTCTCTGTGTCTCTGTCTCTCATCTGGATGAGTGAACAGAAGTCTGTGATTATACTAAATTAATCTGTACTGACCTTTAATTCAAGGCAGATGCAACCTTATCAACCTAGTAAACCCTTATATAATAAAACAGGTCACTGCCCTGTGTTTTTTTTTCTGCAAGACAAATCTGAATTGCTGCAAGTTTTTGGCTGACAAAAACATTCTTTTTCAAACAACTGTGAATTAAGAACAGATTTATTGTGTGGTTTTCTCACAAATTCTCAATATTGTTTAAATCAAGAGGCAAGTTGAACAATCGATTGTTGTACATTACAAAGACTTTTTTTTACTGACTTTACTTTGACTGGTTGAAGGCCACCTGTGAGAAAGTCAATTACTATGTAATCATATATAAAAGACTACATACGAGTAAATATTCTCTTTTTGAAGTCTGTTCTCCACTGTAAAGACATTCCTTTACCTCTCTACATTTTTTCCAAAAACATTACAATCAAACATAATTTTTCTTCATTGTACTTTAAATAAAGCACAATGAAACATCTGTTCCCAATTTCTTTTTTCAAACTGGATATTGATTTTGGGGTTTAGTATGTAAATGTCAGATCACTCAAAGCCAGATCTACGTTGGCCTTTGTCAGTGGTCTACTCATTACTTCCTCATTGACATATAAGAGCCATTGTGAGCTGAATTGTTCCATTATGTTCAGATTAAATAGGTACTCGTTATGAACTTGTAACAAAGCTGTGCTCTAGGCACAGGCTGGATCAGCTCTGTCAGGCTACACAGTTTATCTCAGAGGAGGTTTCCTGCATGTGGTCAACTCGTCATCCCCATAGATCACAGCTGTCTTAATGTTATTTGGTTTTTGGCTGCATTTTACAGCAGATTGTGGGCTGTTCCCACTATGACTGGGCTGGTTTTAATCAACTTTCTGTGATTTGTGCTTGTGATGTCATGCTGCTTGAGTCTCTCTCCCTCTCTCTCTCTGTCTCTCTCTCCGTCTCTTTCTCTCTCTCTGTCTCTCTCTGTCTCTCTCTCTCTCTCTCTCTCTCTCTGTCACCTGAAACCAGCTTTTCCTCCTCACCAATTAACACTGTGCATGTGCTTTGTCCAATTTCTGTTGACAGAGCAATTATGTAATCCAAAGAAGATGAAATCATGTTACTTTCCATCACTCAGACTAATCCCATATTTGTTCTAGCTCCCCTTTCACTTACCTCCCTTCACTCCTCTTCACCCTTTTTGATATTTCACAGCTCTGCAAGTGCTGCTGGACCAGTCCACCAAGGCCAACTCTCCACTGAAGGGCCACGAGCGAACAGTGCAGTATCTCCAAAGGCTGGGTAAGGTTCAATGGCCAACTCAAATCTGCTTTTACTTTACTCAAAGTTGTCATCTGTGCTAGATATGTTAAATTTGTTGGGGAGATTTTGGGAAAACCTCTAAGAAAACTTGATGTTGGATGTTAGTATAGTCTTCATCTGTTGCATGTTATGGTCTCCTGTCTTTCGTATGTTTGAAATGGACCAAGTGGAAATAGTTCATATTTGTGCACCAGTGATGCCAAAACAAATACTCTACTAATTGGGTATTTGACATTTAAAGGTGTTGTTGTTTGTTAAACACATCAGTTTAAAATTAATAATGACACAGTGGTATAATTACTAAGTAATAGTACTCTTGTAGCGTGAGCCTATTATGGGGCTGGTCTCTATAAGCTACTATTAAAGACACTCGTCCTTAAAAGCATTGCATTTGGTCACAGAGAAACTGTTTCTTTCAGTTGAAGATTTTTGTTTTGGCTTTAGAAACAAGCCATCTGCCTTTCACCTGTTTCTCAATCTGTGATTGAAACTCGACAGCAAACCAGTGTGTTTCCTGTGAAATCAGACTCGCTGATAAAACTATCAAAAGCTGTGTCCTTGGCAGTTGTTTCATTTGTTAATGATAGTAATACTTAGTTATAGGCAGTAAAATGGTCACAAAAACTCCCAATAAAGAATAAGAATAGCAATAATATCTCCATGAGAAATAAAACCATGCCATTGCAAAATAATTTTAAATCATACAAATTAATTTACTGCTTTCTGCTAACTACAAACATGTCCCCCTAAAAAGACAATCTAACTGGAAATAATTTGTTTTAACTGTACAAACTACCTCAAAACTTTTTTCTTTTTTTTTTTTTGGCATAAGTACACTTTCAACATTAGGGAAAACATTATGCTTCAAACTTTTACAGATCAACTACTTATTGCTTATTATATTTTGTAATATTAATGATTATGTTTTATATTATTCTAAATATATTATTTATTAATTTCAGTTTGAACTTACCCCTTTAGTAATAATATTGTATTGGACTCTCTTTTATTTAAGAAAAATAAGCATTTACCATAATCATCATATATTGTAATACATTTTGCCAAAATCATTGTTGTAAGTAGTTCCTGATGGTAAAGTGCTGCATGTGGCTTCTTGGAGCTAATTATGGGCTTAATCATGTGCTGTCCATCCTTCCTTGTTTTCCTCCTTGGTGAAGTTAAACATACTTATCTGCTGTAATCCTGCCACACAGGAGTGGAGAATCTCGGCATAATCTTTGAGTTTTCACCCTGGGTGCTTAAGATCTGCCCTGAGGATGGACTAAAGGTGGGTCACAGAGATTTAAATCAAAAGTCAAAACAATGTTCAGTACTGTCTGTTTTGTTCTATATACATGTTAATGTAGTAAATTACTTGATGTCTTTTGTATTTATTAGCTCTGCTTCTTCTTTTGTACCCTTAATTTACATAACATCCTGATATCAAAATGACAGAGGCTACAAAGACAAAAAAAAAAATCACAACAGACCTTTTTCTGAATCTCCTCCTGTCCAGATCTTTACTGAGGACCTGACAGAGGTGGAGACTTTGCCCAGAGACAAAGTGCTGAACTTCCTGAGGGAGGGCTTTAAGGAGCTTGCCATCCCATATCTGGAGCACATCATCTACGTGTGGGACGAGAAGGGCCCAGAGTTTCACAATGTGCTGATCCAGCTCTATCTGGAGAGGGTTCAAAGCCTCATGAAACAATATCTCAACTCACTGCCAGAAGGTACGAGTAGGAGAAAATTTGAAAATGAATTTAGCTTTTAGATTCATTTAGATTCACGGTATTTCTAGACCCTGGAAAAATCATAAAACATTGTAAACACAGTAAATCATTTTTACTACTTTAAGAACGGAAAATTATGAAAGTAATGTTTTAGAGTTTTGCTACGCATTTATGGTCTTATTTATTTGTTTTCGTTCTGATACAGATATATAATTAGACGTACTAACAGATAATTAACATCAGTTTTATCTACCTGAAGCAAAGCTGACAAATAAAGGAAATGCTGCAGTGCAATCTGACCATGAACCTTTGTTGTTATTCTGGGAGTTTGAATGACACAGTCCCCTTAATAAAATACCCCCATCATTTTTGAAAGTCAACCTTATGCCAAAAGTAATTTAATTTTGTAATTTATTTTTCTATATTTACAAAAGTATTTTTTATGTGATTTCATCAATGTATATGGATTTGGTTTGCCTTTGGGTCCTCATCGGGGAGTCGCTTCTCATTGCTTTGCAAATAAAACCTGTGTCTGGACTCATTACGAAGTCCATTCGTCTCTTTCTGTTTGTGCCTCCTAATGCCCATCCAGGGACCAGGCACAACATTTGCAGGGATGCTCATTAATGTGCACTCTGTCGGCAAAATAAACTAATAAATCCAACTAATTAAATAAATAAACTCGTTCTTGGGCAGGTTATTGCTTCACTTTGTGTTGTGAAACATATTGCTGTATGCAGCCTGTGATATTAAGATATTATTTCTCTGAGATTATTGAGATTCTCAATAATCAAATTGGACTTTGTAAATATTGACCTTTGTTTTCAGATGTATAATGTATAGTATTAGCTACAATATTAATTTACTATTTTTTTCCAATCATCTCAAGTTGAGAACATTTCAAGTAATAAATTAAAAGCCAATGAAACCATAGAAATTTGTTTTTGATTATTAATATTTTGTATGCCTTTTAATATTACAGCTGAAGCTTTTTGGATAATCAAATTTGTTTGGTCATTTTTAGAGAAAAATCCCATCATCATAACTAAATGATGCCATATTTTTGTTGGTTCCAGCTTTTCTTTGTTATATATGATGCTATGAATAACTGAATATGTTTGGGTTTTAGACTGGAGTGGAGTTGTTATGGACAAAACAATTAATCTTGAAAAATGAATAATGGAAATAGTTGTTAGTTGCAGCACTATTTAAGGTAGATTTGAAACACTGGGTGTACTCAATTACTGAGTAAGTTGTTTGGATCAATAAAGTGTCACATTGTCATTTTTTTTATCTGGTCATCAGTAATCATCATAAATAAACAACTGTTTCAGCTCTAGATACTGTAATTAAAAACCTCTGTGCTCTTGCAGGAGTTCCAGCAGTAGCTGCAGGAAAGGAGGACGGTGCCCTTGGAGAGTTCAGGAACAAGCTGCTGTCCTTCCTGGATATCTCTACCAGCTATGAACCAGCAAGACTCATCAGTGACTTTCCTTTTGATGGTATGAACTGGTGTAAACAGAGTTTTTGATACATCTCAAAACATAAAGAAAGTTCCTATATTTCCTTTTACCTCATGATTATACTATATGTTCTCCTTTTATAGGAGGATTTAAGCACACAGTTTTAACTTGTCCTTTGATCCTTTTTTCTATCTCCAAGGCCTCCTGGAGGAACGTGCCCTGCTTCTGGGTCGGATGGGTAAACACGAGCAGGCGCTTTTCATCTATGTGCACATCCTGAAAGACACACACATGGCTGAAGAGTGAGTACTCATACAAACACCACAGACTGCTCTGCTGTTTACTGAGTGGGAAATTCACACCAACCACCACAGGCCAAATGTTGGTCAATGCCTGCTCCGTTTGAGAACAGCAGCTAATGTAGTTGATTTATTTTCTGAAAAAGAGTATAAAACAGTAAAATAGTAACTGTAGTAGTACATTTGTTTCTGTCTTGAGATTTCTTTTCTACTCAAAACAGATCATGAGACCTCATTCTGCCATTTTTCTCATTGTGAACATGTTGGGTTAAATAAGGTGAACTTTGCTCATGATTTCCTTTATGTTCTGCAGATACTGTCACCGGTATTACAACAGTTTAGTTGAAGGGAATAAAGATGTAAGTATTTCTTAATGTAATTTATATATGTTTGTGTTTTTGTGTCCTCTTGGATTTCTGAGTTCTGTTGTGTTTGTTTTTCTTTTTCATTTCATTCGCTCTGCTGGATTCTGTTATATTGGATTATTTATGGCAATGACACATTGCCAGTTCTTCCAAAAAATAAATAAATATATACGGTGTATATATATATCCAGTTTCTCCATCTAACCTGAAATGACAGCTTATGTGTGTAAAATGTTGCATTACTGAAGTGCGGAAAATTAATGAATATGTATTGAAGTAGAGGAGGGGATCAATGAATTACAGATTTTTATAAACTTGGCATACCTTCTAACTTCTTTGTACAATTTTAAATGTATTTATAGAGACATTTTAATTTACTCCAATAGAGAAAAATACACTACTCACCCAGTATCACATGTGCGGATGCTGTTTTCATTAGATTGATTTACTTTCCTCAAAAATGACCATAATCTAATCATTCGTTCTTGTTTATCCAACCAAATACTATATTGTGTTTAATTTTGTTAATTGTTTTCATAAATTAATCCAGTTTTCAAACTGTAAAGGGCTTCGTTGTTGTTGTCATTATTGTCTTGTATGACATTTTGCAGTCGTCTGTTTGTGGTCCTGTTGTTGTACTAGATTATATGTTGGCATTTGCTGTTTTTCTCAGTGTATTTGTAACACATCCGTGGTTATTTAATATAAAAGATAAGTACTAACAGCTAATATTTGTGCTCCACAGGTTTATCTGTCTCTGCTACGAATGTACCTGTCACCCCCTGATGTCCACTGCCTGGGGCCTATAAAGATGGAGCTGTCGGAGCCACAGGCCAACCTCCAGGCAGCACTGCAGGTCCTGGAGCTGCACCACAGCAAGCTTAACACCACCAAGGTAAACAAAGGCGGTGCAGTGCTTCATTAATCACCAGGGTGACTTATGAACAAATAATAATGCTGTTCTTATCCCCCTGGATTACACCATATGTTTACTGCATTGTGACGGGACAGGCTCAAATGAGTTGTCAGTCATGAAAAGTAGTCTGCTGTAAATTTACTTTTTTTTTTTTTTTTTTTTTACTACACATTTAAATAAAATTCTTGTACTTCAATTAAACTTCCGATACTTCAAACTGCTCATTAAGTCAGAAAGCAAGGATTCGTTTCTAATTCAACCCGGGACGTATCATTAGTTGACTATTTGCCAATACTCGGATTTAGTAATCATCGCAAATTCAAGATGTTGCAGCGAAATTCATAAGGGTTGAATTGTTTCAGTTGGATTAAAAAGGAGTTGAAATAACATGATTAACGATGATATGCAATTGCACACAATTATTTGCTGTGAAATTAAGGCAGCGACTGAAGTGAGTTTTAAGATTTGATTTAGTTTGTTTTTGAATTCGAGATGAGAGGGGTTCACACTGTAGGGGGTAATCAAGCTGCTCTCTTTATGATAGAAAAGATCCAGCAAACAAACAAAAAGCTATCTTCTGATCTCCCTCAAGTGGCGGCTGCGTTGAAGTATGAATATCTTTTTGATGAAATTCCTTTCATATACCCGTTTTAACTATCTGCACCCAGAACCAAAATAGCTAAATGTTAATTGAATAAAAGCCGCTCTGTTCAAAACTGGATCGTGACCTATTTTGCTTGTCAGACCTTCTCTCATCTTGTCACAATCCACCGAATGCTGTCGAGTACACCAGATATCTCTTGAGGAGTGCATTATAGAGCTGTTTGGTTCTGTTTTTCAATAAGACACAGCTGCCAACTGTTAGAAAATCCCTCCACACAATCCATGTCTGGCAGCAGAAATGTATATTTTTTTCCTTATCACAAACTGGTGAGAAAGCCTCATCGAAACGCCTCCACTGTGTCACCGTCAGTATATGAATGTAAAAAAACAAACAAGTTTAGCTCTTCTGAGCTATATTCTGGTTATTAAATGCACCATAACGGCCCCTGTTGCGTCTGTGAGTTTAAGTGGACGTGATTGTGTGTGGAAGGCACCGCTGATCTATGGTCGACCACAGACATGTCAAATTAAGACACTCACAGGGAACACTGCAGGTTTATGAGCGCATTTAGGTTTAGATCGCACAGACTTGTCTTTCTGTGCAACTCAGACTCCTTGTGCTCCCTCACTGGCTTTTATAGCACCCTGCTTTCATTTCCCGTGGCCTCACTCCCAGACTCTGCTTTGCCAATAGACCATAAAGAGCGACAAGACAAGACTGTTCAGAACTTAAGGCAATCGTATCAGGCAGTCCTTTTCAGTAGGTGAAAATTGCCCAGTAGTTGATGTCCAGTCCAGTTGTTGTGCAGTTGTAAATGCCCAAGTTAAACATTTTCTAACCACTTAAAGGAAGTTGAAATTGAAAATTCTTTCTTGACCCTGAAACAGTAGTTGTCAAAGCAACAGCAGCTGATAAGAAGAAGACAACACAAGAAGTCCAGAGCCGCTACTGGCTGAACTTTCTGGTTCTGGCCCACTGTTTCCAAGATCATAAATAAAGCTAAAATCTCAATCTTAGTCTACTTTTGTTGGCCTTAAGGGCCAGGTTCTGCTCAAAAAGCACTGGGGAGAAAAGGAGCACTAGTAGGTATGAAAGCGTGTAAGTGTTTATATTTGTTCTGAACTTGTCAGACTCAAAGGCAAAGTGAAAATGAACTGGATTAGTTACCAAAATAGTCTGAAACTGACCCCCAGCTTTAACTTTAGCACAGTAGCTGATGAAGAAGAGCAAAACACTTTTATTCTTGTTCCCAAACACACTGCTCAACTCTCCACAACTTATCACACAAAATATAAAGTATATTATATAGTGTATTACACAAACTGTGTATTCCTAGAACTTGTCTAATTAACTCTGTAACATTTTTGTTTTTTAATAGCAGTGAATTAATTTGAAAGTATCAGTTAATAAAATTTACCAAATGAGCTTTTATCACTTTAAAAGTTGAATTTGTGCACAAACTGAATACCAGCTCTGTTCCTCGGTTGTTTTTCAGCAGAAATGGCTGTGTGATTGTAATTAGGCTATTTGTACTGATTTAATTAAGTGAAATAGACGACAACAAGACTACTGGATGTTGGATCGTGTTTAGTTTTTTAATATTTGCACTGAAGCACACAGACAAGGTAATTGAGTTATTTTGTTCTGGAGGTAAGAAAAGATGCAGTTGTCAATTTTGGGGAAGCAGCAGTCTAACAAGTTATACAGTGAATTACTGTTTCCAAGAGGAAGGAATTTAATATTCTCATTTTGAAATGATTAATGAATAATGTTAGGTTTTCAAATAATGAGTCTAATGAATGTGAAAATGACTCCATGATCATTGTCCCCTCTGAATTGATTTCAACAATAGTTTCTTTAAGATTACCACCATTGTGGGAGAAGGTGCTAATTTTGAAAAACAATTATTATAACATTAGTTTCAATTTGCTTCCCAGAAAAGATGTTCATGAAAAAGTTTCTTCCTATCAACAAAGTTCTCTCTAGTAATGAAGGAGCTGTATTATTTCTTAAGCGAGTGGTGTCAGGTGAGTGGTGTTTAACAAGCGGGTGTTTTGATCTCCTCAGGCTATTAATCTGCTCCCAGCAAACACTCAAATCCGAGAGATCCGGGTCTTCCTGGAGAGCGTCCTGGAAGAAAAGGCGCAGAGGAAACGCTGCAACCAGGTGTTGAAGAGTTTGCTGCAAGCTGAGTTCCTCAGGGTGAGTCCTGGAGAGGAAGTGTTTTGTTTGTATGCATGGTAGTTTATTTAAATTGGATTAACAATCAGCAATGCTGCTGTGATTGATAGATGGCTAATGTCAAAGAAAATCCTTTCTAAAGGAAAAGAGCTTTCATGTGATGCTGGTCGGATTATTGATGATTATTGTGTTCTGACAAGTAAGGCCGTCTCAATAAGCAAGGCCTCTTTCTTAATAAAACAATGTGGGTCTTTATTTATATCCACATATAGGTTTCCTTCTGTAGAGGTCAGAGAACAAGATCGGCTGCAAAACAGCTTTTCTCCGTCTGACAGATTTAGTTCAGTGACCCTTCAGTTGAGTGGGAGTTTGCTGATAGAGGAAGTGTAAGACCACATGATCATCCTGACCTTAACCATTAGAGAGAAAGTTAACGATTTGATTTTGATGTGGATAAATTCAGCAACACTGTACTGTGTTAAATGTGCTTTATGTCACTAAATATTCAATTTCCAGGTGATGTAGCATGGTAGTGGTTCAGTCTTCACCCATGAAGTCTCATGCAGTGTTTGGTTTTGTTAGATTTTACAGGGAAAAATCCTCCAGCACATACAGTAAGATGTGATGTGTTGTACAATCTAGCTAAAAAGATGCATGAGCACTATTTATATAAATGGGGGCCGTTTTGTTTAATGCACTGGTACGATGAAGTACGATCCAGTTGGAGTAACAGGTGAATGCATGTATTAGATATCAAAACACTGCATAAGCACAAGGTTTGTAATATTCACAGACAGTTGTGAGCAGTTTGATTGAAGAGTTATTTTGTGGTGAAGCTGTGTCATATTTCACAGGAAAAAGGCAAAAAATCATTGATAAAAGTTCCAAAAGTAAACGTATCATGTCATGTTACAGACAAAATGAAGATTTGTTTCAGCCCTACTCAGGTTTATTAACTGTGGTGTGTCTTGTTTCCTGTTTACAGGTGCAGGAGGAGCGCATCTTCCACCAGCAGGTTAAATGTGTCATTACTGAAGAAAAGACCTGCAGGGTCTGTAAGAAGAAAATAGGAAACAGGTAAGGTTGTTTCTCTCAGTGCAGGCTTTGTGTCTTAGTGGACTGATTTATTTAACTTAGAGTTATATGGGGGTGTCATCCTCATTAAAGTTAGATTATGACACAGTCAGTATATAAAAAAGTATAAGCTGCTTTTATATTTTATCTCACATGTTTAAAAGATGTTTGTGTATTTCTGCAGTTTTGATTGTTATTAATGGGATTTTATGCCTGGAGCTCCCATTAATTTTGTACCCATTTCATTCTCAGTTAACTCGTATAGATTTTAATTAAACACCAATATATTTGATATCATGCAACGAGTAATAAAAGATTCTCTGGTTGTTTCTCTCTCAGTGCGTTTGCCAGGTATCCCAACGGCGTGGTGGTGCATTACTTCTGCTGCAAAGACCGCAACGTGTGTCCTACTGAGCAGTAACACCTCCTCCTCACAACGACTGTTTACTAATAAATAGCCCCCCCCTCCCTCCGTGGACTCCAACACTCAGACATCCTACAAATACATCAGAATGTTGGACATGCTCGAGTTAAAATCCGGGCTCGGAAAAAAAAATCTGATCTGAGGTACAGCAACGACTCACGTGTGAGGATGAGGGCCAGCGCCAGTCCGATGGCTGCTACCAGGAGCAGGGCAGCAGCAGTGACCACGACCACCCCGCAGCCACAACCTGGTCCCCGCAGACGCATAACACACACCCCAAACAGAGCCCAGCCCAGGCCTGAGTGATAGAGCACACACACATTAACACATACAGTATGGCAGCACAGAAAAGATTTTGATTGCTATCAGAGTTCATAGATAATTTATAATTTTAAAAGAAGAAAAAAAAAAAAAAAAAAAAAAAAAAAAAAAAAATCCGGGCTCGATATGCAGAGTGCATGGCTGGCATTTAGTCAACATTTGTATGCAAAGCATCTTCCAGAACCGTGTGTGCAGACATGTTAACCCGGTGGCACATTTGTTGTCATGCTCTCCCTGCTGAGCAGAACAGGAACTTTTTTCTGAAAGCAAAGGCTGCGACTTTCTTTCTCTCTGTGCATGAGGTAACAGGTGGAATGTCCGGGGTCGCACGACAGGAGGGGAGGAAGAGAAAGAGGGAGGTAGAGTCTGACATTTGAAAAGCATGTGTCACTGTAATGCTAGAAGGGTTTCACTGCCTTACACCTGGAAGAAAAAGGGGCGCTATTGACAGCCGTGCAGCAGAAGAGGAGCTGCAACAACAGAAGTTAGTGCTTGTTCTCACTCGGGGATGATTACAAGCCTCAGTCTGTGGTTATTTATTTTTTTCTTTTTTCTGCCTCCCACTGTCTCCTTCTCCTTCTGTAACACTGTGTAGGTCTCAAACACCGCTTGATATGCCACATAGACTCTACTGGAGCACTGTTAAATGCCTTTTTGTGACGCTGAAGATTGTACTTACAGTTGCTTACTTAAGTCAGATGTCTATCATTCATTTTAGCATGTGCTGGTACTGACTAAGAAAAAAAAGAGCCTTTATCTTAGAGTGTGTTTTGTATTTACACTTTTTAGGAACTCCTAAAAAGCAAATATGTTCAAAGCTTTCCCCCCACACACACATTTACTTTCCAAAGCCCTATTCACATAGGACTAGTATTACCTGGGGACCTGTAGTAATGGAGATCGTCTGTGATCTTAATCCCATGCTTTTGGGTTGTATTTTAATGTACGTTATGCGCCGCACGAAACACAGACGTCAGGGTTAATTTCTAAATCGCATAAGGTCTGCAGGTAATACTAGTCCCGTGCAAACAGGACTTTAAAGGTTTGTGAATAATTTCAGTTGACTACAATTATCAGAAAACACTCTTTAACACATTTTTTGTATCTTTTGTATAATTTTCTGTTTGTTTTTTTTTCTCTCCCAGATGTAATAAAGTGTATGAAGTAAAAACTGTTTAAAGTACAGCACTTTAAAAGTGGATGCATGGATGCTCTGTTTATTTATTGATAAAACACACATCAGCCTGACAGGAACTGGAAGTGATGTGAATAAATTGAGAGGTATGATTGATCTGTGCTTTTTTTTAATGGCAATGTTATAAAACATGTGTCTTTGCTGTCCGCCTGGGAGGGGGGATTCAGGAAGGAGGAGGAAATGCAAGCAATGAATGTATGTTTTATTGTAGGTGTTTTTTGATTTTTAAGAATGAAATCGAACAAGTTGTCGAAAGTCGTCTTGTTTTGTGACACTTCAGACAGTTGACCCGCATCTGAATTGTTGATTTGATTGATTTTTTTTTTTTTTGAGCATGTTGCAAGAGAGAAACCTTTTTAAGTTGCCTTTCACATTAGGTTGTAGTATTTATCTCCTTTAAATGCTGCCCTCTTCTTCTGCTCTTAAAGGTTTGCACACATTGTCTGCTCTGTTGTCTTCTGTTTCAGAATTTTTTTTGTTTTGTGTTTTTTTAAATGGTAACATTTGTACCACAGTGTGTATACTGTATAAAGATTTAGTGTCTCGATGACATTTGATTCTGAGGGGTGACCCATCTGTCTGTCTGTCTGGCTTTAATCAGTAATAAACAAGCATTTCCATTCATGTTTGTGTCTGTGTGATACCACGCTGTGACCGTATTCACAGGTGATTCACAGTCATTTTTCATTTTTGATGTCCACAAAAACCAGGAAAACAAAAACAGCTTGATGGAAATAACTGAAGGAAGTGATGATACAGGCATGTTTCTTCTTATCGTTTCTTTTTTTATCTGTTTTTATTTTTTTTGGTGGTAATGGCCTTCCATAGCAAAGATATGAACGGTGTCTATATGCTGAAATAAAGCACACCAGCAGAAGTGAATAGGTGTCTGTTAGAGTTGCAGATTTGATATTTTATTGCTTTAAAAAATTATGAAATGATAAAGTGGATTTTTTTTTTTGTTGTTGTTTTAAGTCTCTTTCCTCTTCCTGTTCAGCATCCATGTCTCATGTGGAAGTCCTTTCCCAAGATAGGCCCATTATCCTCAAGGCGGAGGCACGGGAGAATACCCACTCTGTTACTTGTCCTGCTAATGGACTTCCTACACCGAGCTGAGCCAGCTGGAGTAACAGAATCACAACAACCCGACTGCTCAGCAACTGAGTTACTCACACACTCACAGTGAAGTCTGCCAACTGCTTTCTACATCGGGGCCCCGGATGGATCCTGATGACTCCCTCATCTGGGCAGGGAGACAGGATTGAGCCCAAACCAGCAGAATATGTTCGGCTGGTCGAGCCATCGCTGGAGCGTATGGAGAGCTCATGCCCCCCCCCCCCGATCGTATGAAGGTCTCTTGTGACTTTGAAAAAGCAGTGTCCATAAAGCTGAGAGAAACACTGAACGCACTGAATAATTCATCATGTTCCAAATTATTGTAGCTCTCTTCTTGATTGTGTGTGTGTGTGTGTGTGTGTGTGTGTGTGTGTGTGTGTGTGTGTGTGTGTGTGTGTGTGTGTGTGTGTGTGTGTGTGTGTGTGTGTGTGTGTGTGTGTGTGTGTGTGTGTGTGTGTGTGTGTGTGTGTTTTACTAGGATGCTGTCATGTCTTGGAAAGGAGCACCAGTGTGCAAATGGAAAAGATGTCCCAGTTTGAAGCTGTGAGGCCAGCAGCAGTTTAACACAGCCCACCTCAGCTTTATGTTCTCCAAAGCTGGCAGCAAGAAAATACGTCCTTGACTTTTGACCAATATGTGCCGTCCGTGGCACGACCAAATTAGTCAAATCGAGTAGATATATTTCAATGTTAGTCTTTTTAGTGCCAAAGTTACTTTTTTTGTTACTTTACTTCAACTGAGGAAACACAGAATGTATTCAGTAACTACAGTGAGGAAAACCTCTTTCGTTGTTCATATGGGTATCCTTTAATGTAACATTATTATTATTAGTAGTAGTATTATTATTATTAACATTATACAAGTTTGTCAGTCCCGTCTGGCAACACTGAGGATGTATCCTGATGACTTTGGTAATTGGTACATTGTGATTTTAGGTGAAATGTCTCAATAACTATTTGATGGATTACCATGACATTTTGCAAATGCATGCATGTCCCACATGCTAGCACACGAAACTAAAACAAAAAAAATGAACAAAATAAGCATTCTACATGCTTAGCATTATGTTAGCATCTTGCTTCCAGCCTGACACAGCTGCTAGCATGACTATAGCCTTTAGTTATTGTCTTATTCTCTGTTTTCTATCAATCCCCAAACTCTGACAGCCTGCAGAGATTTTCACTTTAGGGATTGTAGAAAAAGCTTTTTGTTGAACTTATTCTTTGCTGACTCTGGCTTATATAATGACATACAACGTAACACACACACACACACACCGACAGCTGGCTGCCTGCTAAGACTCAGTAGTAGAAATGGGGTTTTATTAATACCCAAATTTCAAGAAAGTAGGAACTCTGAAACACAGCCAAATATTTCTCTGGGAATCAATTTCTCACAACACAACACGGCCTTCTGCGACTCCCATCGACCCTGCTGGCTCATGTCTGGATGTAGTTGAAAATGTTTCTCTTTTCTCTCTATCTTGATGTCAGAGCTCACATCACCAGCAAAGTGATGAACCTGCCTAGATTTAAACAAGACCTCCCAAACATTTTTACTAATGATTATGTTTGTGTAGTTCAGGTGAGTTATGGGTGTGGTTTTTAAAAAATACAGAACACACATATACACATCAGGTTAGTGTATTTTCCTGCTCACGAGTGTCTGTATCCTGTAGCTCCACCCGTCTGGTCTGAACCACAAATAATACTTTGTTCCATAAGACGTCACTGTTTGGGATGGGGGGGGGGGGGGCGGCGCCTGTATCTGTTATAACCAAATGACTGATTGAGAAAACAGTAGTGCATATTTAAGGGTAGTAGGTACAGTAACATGTGACCAAACAGCTTCGAAGTGATGTGTTCTTTGTGGGATCATTTTCTTTTACTTTTCTTAAAACACAACTTTGCAACAACAATCATACAAGTCGAAACTCACCATACACGAGACAGACAGGCCAGGTTCTTCACCCGCAGTATCAATAAATCAGCAAACCAGCTTCAATAGATCTGGAGATCTTTAGAGACTATATAACTATAGGACTTTTACAGATTTAGAAGTTAATTATAGATTTCTAAAACAGCAGACTGACACAATCCACAGTCCTCATTTTGCACAAAAATGTATTTAAAAGTTTGTATTTTGCTCAGTTAAGGTCCCCTGTCGAGCTGCAGTGGAAGGATCAGAACAAAAAGAGGGAACTTTGAAAAATTGACTTGATTTGACTAACGGATGGCTGAAGCCTTATATTAGTTGGACATAAAGTTATGAATCTATTTTTACAAGGATAGCTGTGGATTTTGTAAGGAGGACATTTCGTCAGCAGGAGGAATAAGGAACATTAGAAGGGAGCAGAGAATAATAAGAGTTTTAAAGCGTCACACCATCAGAATCCAGACTGACTCCATCTGAGATTATCACAGCCTCCATTCACCAGCAGTGAGGAAACTAACATTTCCAGCCACCTTTAAAGCTACAGAGAGTCCTTCATGCTCTGAAGATATAGTTTGGATTGAGTATGACTTTAAATCTGGGTCACGGTCTGATGTAATGAAGGTTAAAGTTATACAGAGTTGACTCTCTAAAGCCTCTTATTGTGAAAAAGTCCCTCTGCTCTGCAGCAATAAAGCAGCCTGGGAAACATGTGAGTTGACCTCCTCTCAGTTCCCTCCGCATCAGGAGAGAAACTCTGATAAAGTCCTGCTTTCTGTGTGTCAGCTCTCTGGCACTGTTGCATAACACACACACACACACACACACACACGTATAACACACACACATAACACACACACAAGACTGAACTTGTACATCACAGAGTTTGATGATCACTGGTTACAGCTGAGAGGTGATTGGCTGAGTTTACACACATCATCATGGTGGAATTCCATAGAAGCTTACAGGGTGTGTGTGTGTGTGTGTGCATGCACACTAAGACCTCAGTGTCTTTTCTTTCTCATCTTTCTGGAAGAAGATGTGTGTGCAATCATGCATACTGAGACCTTTGTGTGTCCTTGTTTTTGGCTTTTTGGAAGCAAAAAAATGTGTGTGTGTGTGTGTGTGTGTGTGTGTGTGTGTGTGTGTGTGTGTGTGTGTGTGTGTGTGTTTGTTTTCTGCAGACACTCCCACAGACCGTCACCAGCCTTTTAGTTCCGCTGAGAATCACTGCTGGCATTTCAGACAAGTATGCCAAAATGGTGAATCTAGAAAAGCGAACAAAGACACATAGTATTTCCAGCATACACACACACACACACACACACAAACACCCTCTTTCTTTCTTTTTCAGTATTTGAGCAGTGCAACACTTTTTTTCAATCCCTGTAGGACATTTCTTCTTTGCTTTGACCTCGTCAGAACAGAAACCATCGAGCTGGTAGAGATTCAGTATTCTGCTCGAGGATACAGCAGAACACACACACACTCTGATAACTAGGAATATATAGCCTCCTTGTCATCTCTTTTTTCCACAACTCCATATCGATAAGCTTCTGCCAAGCAAATGGATTTATTAGTAATATAATTTTTTTATATGAAGAAATACAGTGTATCCGTTCTGGGAATAAACACAAAACATTGATCATAAAGGTACAAAATCTAGATTTGTCAGCTAATGATTGAATTATATTATGTTTAAAAACATCTTTGTTTTGTGCTTACTGGTAAATTTTCTGTGCTTATGAGGTGTTTTAATTTGTGATTAATAAGTTATTCACTAATGCTTTATTGATCAGCTATAAGGAATTGATGAGAACAACGTTTGTGTTGCCAGGTTATGTTGTTTGATCTCCTCCAACATCACACCTGCTTTGTCTTTTTAATTCTTTCCTTCATCAGGAAGTTTCCCCAAATTAAGAGTTTTATTTACATTTAACTTATTTACATTTATTATTTAGCATTTATTATCTTATTGTAAGAAACCTTTAATCACAGGTTATTAACATTTACAGAAGATTTACTAACTTTTTTTTTTTTTTTTACAATAACTTTATAACATTTATTTTTGGTTCACTTTAGATTCACTGGCATCATTAATGACTCAACGCTAAGATAATTTATTTGGATTATTGATTATTTAATTTATTTTACCTTGTAAACCAGAAGTTGTTCTTCTTAATCTTATAACTGATCTATAAACATATATTAACCATTAACAAATCCATTAGTTACACCATATAAACCCTTAATAAACAGTGACTCATTATAAAGTGGTACCTCATCCAATATCTTCATGTTGAATATTGATAAATCGAACATTATTATTATTATTCTCTTTCAGCTTGTTGTTTGATAAGTCGTGATTTGTAGCAACCCAACTTTTTACTCCAAATTCCCAGAGTCCACCCTGTAAATTTAACTTTGGAAAGTCTCCCATTTCCTAATGTTTTTTCTTCTCACTGCCGACATGGGAATGTGGAGCTTTGTCTTTCCATAAGTCTCAGAAGAGAGACTGTTGACATGAATGGGAGGCTAACCGTGCTGGAAACTCAGGGCAGGGTTGCCATGTCCAGACACCAAATGCAAAGTGTGTGTTATTCCCTGCAAAGCTGCCAGTCCAGTACCAACACCTCGCTGCAGTGTGCTTTTATCTTTCCTTGTCTGAATGTGCAGAGACTTTTCCTTTTCCCTGCTTTGGGGCTTCACTGTCTTTCCCAAAGATAACAGTGACAGCACCGCCCTGAGAGACGCAGCCTTGTCCATACAAATGAAGACAAATATTTCCCAGCCTTGAGCCAGATGTGGCTGTGACCCCTGTGACCTTCCCGTTCTGTATACACAAGCTGGATGCAGGGCGGATCTCATTTTCTGATGTGTCTCTCCATGACTGGATGGAGGAGAAGGAGAGGGAATAGACAGCTTACATGTATAATGAGATTAACCTCCAACTACAAAGCTTCAGAGAGACAGCAGACATAGCGGACGGACCTCTGTCTGCAGCGTGTTTGATTTCTATAAAGTGCAATCATATGTGCTGATTAAATTATTATAAGAAAAAAAAAAAACGAAAAGAGGCTCTATTTGTTTGATCCAACCTGAAACATTGTTGTTGGTCATCATGTATGTCTGGGATTTTCAACACTAACTACAGCCTCAGTAGACCAGAATGCAGTTCAGCATTTATTGCAAACAAATCTAGTTGTTAAACCTTTGCTGCTGTCAAACTTCACTGTTAACAAGCATGAAAACCCTGTGATTAAATTTTCATAGTCGTACCCTGAATGAGTACCATTCATTGATCAGTCACTCTTTATAAATGGTTTACAAGTTGTAACTAATGGCTCTATTAATAGGTCAAACTACATAGATATGTTGCCAGGTTGCTAAAAAAAACCCTTTGGCTGTTGTTTTTACCTTTCTATTTGGTAGCTATAAATGTTGGTATGTTAGTAATCCATTAATAAATGCTTAATGACCTGTTTTATGGGTTTTGGTCCTGGTTTTCTGCTGCCTTTGTTTAAAAAAGAAGAAGTGAACGTACAGTATGTACAGTTGAGCAGATTTATCACAACCGTATTAATGGCTGAACTGTGCTTGACTTAACTTAATTGAGCTCTTGATCATATTAAATAATTAACAATTAATTAAGAATGTGATGCACTGAGAAATAGAAGCAGATGGGGTCATTTAAATGGGGCATTTGTGCAGCAAATACTGTGTTTTATCATAAAATGAAACAGCAGCAGATAGGTTATCATTATGCTATACTATATATTTTATTATTATATTGACTTTGTTGTACTCTGTGTCGCCTCTCCCCCTGTTGACAGCTTGTTTCTGATGAAGGAAAACATGTCTTTCCTAATTTCTGCTGTGGTGGTGGTAGGCCCAGCTGTGTGGATGCCTCACACAGCACTCTTGGTGTTAGGTGGAGTTGGATGAGTTCATACTGTGGGATGTTTTTATGTTTCTTCCACCAGAGAAGCCTCCTCAGCTCTGTTATGCCTCTGGGTGTTATTGCTCTGCTCTGATTTCTTTGCTTTTCTGTGAAGACATTTAAAGGCGTTTATGGATTCTGGGGTCCTCTCAGTCTAATGTATTCTGACTTCTTTTTTTCTTTTTTTTAACACTTCTGATTTATTTGTAGCTGTTCGTGGAAATGACTGAATAGTCACAGAGGTCAACTCAGGATAAGATGAATATTCATGATGGTGGTGTTCAAAAGCTGCAAGGGTTTTTTTTTCCCTCCTCATGATCAATTCAGTTGCATTGCTTAATTTGCTCTGTGTAAGATAGAGGTTATTAATTTAAATGCATAATGTAAAATGAATAGACAGTAATGAGTCTTCTTATACAGTGAGGATAAATATGTTGCAGTAAAGGTTCAGATTTCATTTTCTGGCTGGGGGGGTAGCATAGAAACAATGAAGTGGTATAACTGAAAGGTTAGTTCGCCTAAATTACACAAAACAAAACAACATTTTCTCATTACCTCTAGTGGTATCTGTGCAATTGTTTTTGTTTTATTTCATTTTCCAGGCAGAGATGATGCTGTTGAATTTTAAATGTCTTTTTTCAAAGCTTTGTGCACACAAAATGATATTTTGTCCGTCTCCATTGTACCAGGGTACCAGTCACATATGTTGGGGTATAGACTGTTTTTGACCAGATATTTTTTCCCGTGACGTTTTGATGTTTTATATCCTGAATGATTAATTCATTATTCAAGAAAATAATCTGGTTAAATGATAATAAAAGAGATGATGAACTTCTCTTGTTTACCCTCAAAAGATAAAAAATATATAACATCAGAAACATATGCTGTCAAAATGACTTTAAAAAGTGAAAGTAAGAGTAATTACTTAACAATGTAATGTATGCTTTAAGTATACATTACACAAGTCGATTAAGGGGATTGTGTTTTAAAGGGAAAGAGTTGTGGGTTCTTGTAACTAAATCCAACATCCAACACATGCAGCTTAAAATCTGTCCTTCAATGGCACACACAGGAAGTAAGAACAAAGGACAATGTGCATGAGAGGCTAAAATGCCCCAGAGTGCCATCATTTTTATGCCATCATGTCCTTCTCTCCTCTGTTCCCCCTCATCTGCATCTGAATTTATGATCTCAGCTGGATGCAGATTTGACATCTTCTCCTCATTATAGCCAGTGGATGTGTGTGTGTGTGTGTGTGTGTGTGTGTGTGTGTGTGTGTGTGTGTTTGTGTGTGTGTGTGTGTGTGTGTGTGTGTGTGTGTGTGTGTGTGTGTGTGTGTTTGTGTGTGTGTGTGTGTGTGGTCGAGGTATTCCTGTGGGGGCATCAATGTTTATAAAGTCATGTTGTCATGGAGACAAAAGGCAAGTCCCCATAACGTAAATCACTGCCTTTATGGTGAAGACTTGGTTAAAGTAAGTTTAGGGTTATGTTCGGATAAGTCTCCAGGAAATGAATGTATGTCAATGTAATGTCCCCTGAAAAGATGAAAAATGTGTGTGTGTGTGTGTGTGTGTGTGTGTGTGTGTGTGTGTGTGTGTGTGTAGGAGGATGATATGACTCGGCGCTAGGACCGTGGCTCTGTCAGTGCGCAAATCCCAGCAGAGAGAGGCAGCGCTCCGGTAGAAGAGCCTGTTCGCGGAGAGATAGAGGCTGTCTGTCTGCGCTGCGGCTCAACCCATCACCGGCAGGGAGGCTGCACCTTCTGCCGCCCATCTCCCTTCCAGCAGACTGACCTGAACCAGCCGGGCTCGCCTCCGGAGCTCTCCATATGGGCTCACCATGCGCAGGATACGGGCCAACGCCATCGCGATTCTGACCGTTGCGTGGATCCTGGGGACGTTTTATTACCTGTGGCAGGACAACAAACCACAATCATCGCCGTCGTCGTCGGCGTCGCAGACTCGCGCTAGGGGCCACGGGCAGAAGGTGGTCCCCGGTCGGCTGGAGATCCACCGGGATGACAGAACCATCCCGCTGATAGTGAGTGTTGCGCGGCTGCGGGGGATAAAGAGAGGGGGAAAGGAGAGCGGCGCTGCGCACGGCGCCGTCGCTGGAGGCGCCGAGCTGCAGGAGAGTGTGTGCTGCATGTTGATGTGTATATGTGTGTGAAACCTGGGATGATGATGATGATGATGATGGAGATGTTGGTAGTGGTGCACAGCTGGGTGTCACAGTGTGTGAGAATGTGTTGCTTTGGTCCATTATCATCCCCTGTTATTCTACAGGCTGCACAGCACAATCTGCAGCCTGCTCATAGCTCTGATTGTCTGGTGTTTCCCTGCTTCTCCCGAGCCTGAGAGAACCTCAAGTACCAGTAAGAGGCTTTCTATAAATCCTGTGCGTCGTGCGCAAACGCCTTGTAAACCACATAATGCCGAGACCTTTCCTGGATTTCACGTGAGATGAAAAACACAGGCTTTCTGCTCAAGAGGAGGCATCCTTCCTCTATCGCCTCTGTAGCCTTCTAGTCTGTTATTAAAGGCCTGTATTTGTGTATCTGTGAAAATAACCTCTAGTAATCTGTAACTGAAGGTGTGGTGATCGTCAGGCTTGTCTTGCAGTAACTTCTCCAGGTTTCAACACGGTCTGAGCAGTGCTGTAAATGCTGGCACTGTAGCTATGGGGCCATGCCAGCTCAGAGTAGTAGAGTCTACTTGGCTGCAGGGTTTTCTGTTGCATTAAGTGTAAAGATGCCAGATGTGTAGCTTGTGCTTTTAGAAAACAAGCTGAATCGATAAATGATTAGTTCAAAGAGAGAAAATGAAATTAACAACAATTTAAGTCAATAATTAAAACAATGGATGTGGTTTAAGCTTCTCAAATGTGAGGATTTGTTACTTTTCTATGTGTTATATCACTTGAATAGATTTGGGTTTTGGACTTTTGGTCAGGCAAAAACAAACATTTTGAAGATGTCACGTTGGACTCTGGTATGACATTTTATAGTTCAAATGATTAATGAGAAATAAAAAAATGATAGTTGCAGCCCCAGAAGAAACCCTCCTTTTCATTATTTGAATCTTTTGAATGCACCTTCTTGGCCAGACAAAGAAACAAAAAGAGACATAAAGACTGGAAAATGATAGATACATATGACATTTTTGGAGCAAAAGCATAAATCAGCTACTTACTCCACAACTGAGCCGACAGACTAATCAATTAAATATGTATATCCAACGGCAATCTTTGGGAGGGACAGGGACTGTTGAGGAAATACAACACACTGGAGCCTCTTTCACAATTTACAAGACCAATGAAACGGTGTCAGCTGTGGCTGAGGATGTGTGCCGACATGTCAGAGTGTTTCACTCCAGCAGCAGAACCATTAAAACACTGTTCACAGGATTTAATCATTCAAGGGCAAAACGGTGGAGCTACTACACAGGCCTACTTAAGCAGCTAAAAAAAAAAAGAGAGGATACTCTGATCAGAGTGTGAAGAGTATAGTGGCATATATACATTTTTGGCATATTTTCTTGACCAAACCATTACTTTATTGCAATACTTTAATTACATTTTGCTGTTAATACTTATGTACTTTTACTGAGGTAAAGCATCTAAATACTTCTTCGTCCTCTGATGATCAGAAGATGCAAACAGATATGGGAGCACTGTGAATAATCGGAGCGTCTGATTGTAGTAAAAAAGATCCATCCGGGACAATTTACAAACTGATGCGTCAAACCACCGATGAAGCACAAACAAAAGCCGACCTCTAATCAGATCGTTCTTTGAACTGTATCCTTTAGATTCAAGCGTTTCCAAGTCAAGCTTTTACCTTTGTGATCTTTGATCTGCACAGCGGGGTCGTTCACCTTTGTCACCAAACTGAGATGTCCTCAGTTTGTTCTGGTAATTTGACCTGCAGCTCAGAGGCTGCCAGCTCTGCATCGACTGAGTCCAACTGTTCAAGAAGAGGGCAGCACTGAAGAAGTCTTTCTTTCTTTCTTTCTTTCTTTCTTTCTTTCTTTCTTTCTTTCTTTCTTTTTTCTTCTTTCCTTCCTTTATTCCTTGTTTTACTTTCCTTCCTTTACAGTATATCTTCTTTCTTTCTTTTACTTCTGTATTTTCTTTTTTTTGTCTTTCCCTTTCCCTTCCTTTCAGAAGCGATGATCTGTCCATCATCGCTTCCTTTTTTCTGCTATTGTTTTGTTCTCCATTTCCTGTTTCTTTCCTTCATGTCCTCCCTTATGTTTTTCCATCATCCCTCCTTTCTCTCCCTCATTTCTTTCTCTCTATCTGTGTTTTCCCCCTAAGCAACTTCATTAGCAGCATTTGATTCACTAATGACATCATCTGTGAAATCTGTTCGCACTGGCTTCACTTTTTTTTCCTCTGTTGAGTGGTATAATTTAGCAGCAACACTTTTCAGTCTCTTTCTGCACTGAGAGCTTGTCTGAACATTGTCGGCAGTCCAATAATATTTGAACATTTGCAGTATGGAGTATTTGCATCTGCTGTCGTGGCCTCAGCTCACCACAGATGGACATCCAGCTAATCCAGTTTGTCAGTTTGTCTTTATCCTCAGCTTGGTGTCATCACTCCCTTCTGTGCTTTATTATCTCAGGACAGATGCAACTTACTGTGAAGTTGATACAACACCAAGTTTTCTCCATTTCTAATCTCTTCTCTACATTTTGGTAGTTTTCATTTGTCTTTTTGACTGAGCTGAGAGTTCTGGTTCGGGTGCCCAGACTTTAGACCATGAGGTAGTTTTTCTGACTAACTTGCCAACGATTTTTCTGATTTGACATGTGACCATATAAACACTTCACAAAAGAATTAATGTTAAATGTGCCATCAACAATCTCAAACATGGATTTGCTACTTTTTCCATTAATAGGTACCAAGGTTGAAAGTATTAAACCTCCACCAGCTCTGAACAATTTGGCATTTATTTAAGTCATCTTTAGATATATCTTTTCACCTTGGACATAAATCTTAATTTGCCATCCAGGCTTAATGTCCATTAGTTTAATAGAAGCAGAGATGACAGATATATTCATCCTTTATTGAAGGAAAAAGCAATACCATGCACTCAAGTAAGAGTCCTGCACTTAAGCTTTTATTAGCAAAATGTAGAATCATGTAGTTGAGTAAGTAAGTAAGTAGTATGAAGTAGCAGTAGTTTGAAGTTTGTTTTAAATACTTTTGTTTAGTTTTGAACTGTTGATCTGTGATACGAGGAGTGTCCTTGATTCATGAATGATTTAACTCAAAAGGAAAATAATACAACAAATACACAGCAGGAGGAGACAGGAAGCTGCATCTACACACCTGGTAGAAAAAAAGATCATGATATTCAAGATGACAAAGAACTCTTTATTATTTATTGGTATCAGAGGAATCATTTTTAGCTGTTGGTTTGCAAAAAAATAATAATAGAATAAATAGTTTAAAAAAACAAAAAAAAAACAGTAATCAGTTCACATGCTGTACAGATGGTCATTGATGATTGATGATCCCATACTTCAAAAAAATGTACATTTCTGGCTGGCAAATTAGCAAATAATATAATAACTAATCAATTGGAATAACAAAAGGATAAAAAAAGTAGATTCTTGTCTGACTAACATGTAAACAAGTCATTAAAAAGCCAAGCACATCACTGTTACGTGATACTCCTGATATTTCTTATGTCCTCATCATCTGTCATTATAGGGCTCCATCTGCAGTCAATCAGACAGATTTGACTTATATATGATTTGTTGAGTGTTTTAACCCGACTTGAAAGTGCCAGCAGACATTGTTCAAGACGAGATTCATATATAATTCAGTGGAATAAGCACCAAAGTGCCTTCTGTTATTGTTGTCTTATTATCTTCAGAGTACCATTTTCTGCAGTTTTTTCATATTTAGTCATGATGATACAATATTCTGAAAGGAGGTCAGAGCTATGAATAAGAATTAAGCCTCTTTCCCATCATGCATTGCTGCTTTGCTTGTGTGGCTCAGATGAAATTGGGGGTCTGGTGGAAGCATTATGACTCGTTTAATTGAGTTTACCGTTGATGATGTAAAGCTAAAAGGCATTAGGAAAGTATCATGTTACAGTTGAATGAATGCTGAATTATGCTTGTCAAACACCTTTGTTCCTCTCCTTGACGCTTGTTTTAATGGGTTTCTAGTTCATAGTATTCTGACTCTATCATCTTTAAGGCTGTTTGCTCCTGTATTATTTTACAGATGATAATGAATGATAGAGGTGTACACTATATCATATCACTGTTATTGTAAATTATCAGCACAGGCCATGCAGTCATCTATGGTGCAGGTTTATAAATAAGTAGTGTGCTGGGATGTACAATCACTTATAATGATGCCATGAGGATGCTGATGTACATGAATAGGCGTTCATAGTCACCTAAGGGACCTTATGTGTAAAATATATATATGCAGATTTGATGAG
This sequence comes from Pampus argenteus, assembly GCA_036937835.1. Taxonomy (NCBI): domain Eukaryota; kingdom Metazoa; phylum Chordata; class Actinopteri; order Scombriformes; family Stromateidae; genus Pampus; species Pampus argenteus. The sequence continues at coordinate 13,694,113 of CM072873.1, forward strand.
GTAGTTGATTAAATTAATAAAAGCATGAAAATTAACTTTTCTCCTAATTCATTTTGAACAAAACCAGTCATGTCACAGAAACAGGTTAAATGCTGTCTTATACAGGTGGGTTTTAAAAGCTTTGTGTGTTGTCACTTTAAGAGTGTTGCATCATGGGTATTCTGTAAATATGCCACTAGGCTAGCTAGTTTCAATCTTTTTATATTAGCTTACTGTTTGCCTTAATTTTTACCACTTCCATCCACTTTCTACCTGTTCTCATCACCACAGTAGGATGTATAAGCTCCAACAGAGTGTGTAAGTTTGAGTTAATCACCTAAGAAGAGTCTGAAAAGTTCAGGTTGAAGGTCTGAATCAAATAAATCTACAATTTTTATTGTACCAGATACCAACAGAAAAAAAACCTGTTCATATTATTCTGTCCTACCTAACCTGTCTCATTGGATGTCAAATTTGCAACGTTGTATAATTTCCACTCTCGTACTCGTAATTACAGCCTGAACAACAACACAATGTCCATTAATTAAAAACTTTGAAGGTAACACAGTGATATCAGTGTTGGTTGTGCACTGCAGACATGTTTGCGTGTCAAATCCTTGAAACGTTCAGGGTCAAGCTGCTTCTCTGAAGAGCCTGAAAGGCCGGCCACTCTCACCTGGACCTGATGTGTTGAGGAGCTTTTTCTAAATCCTCCAACAACACCGACCCTTATCAAAGCCTCGTCCTTTCTTTCCTTTGCCTCCATTCTTCCATCTGTCCAGTCTGCTGTTGCTTCTCTTTCATTATAGTTGCTCATCTGTCTTTATGTATTCATTGGCTGTTTTAACCTGCCAGCTCCTTGTGGGGAAAATCCATTAATTACTGAGGATTTGTAGACTGTGTGTTTTGATTTGATGAGTGCCCAGTGTCTATTTTGCCCTTTTCACACTACATGCTGACCTGAAAAACACAATAGCATTTACATTTTAATCATTTTGGCTGACAGTTGTTTTCTCTTTAAATTGAATGCAATAGGAAAACAAGTTTCACTTCTTGGATGACTTGTGTTGTGTTGCAGTTTGCTTGGCAGAGTTTACCTGAATATAAAATTACCAATATTTGTTTGTGCCAGTTTTTCACGCTTTATAGCGTCAACGTTTTATATAAGATGAATATCTTTGTTGAGTTTGTTCCTGACCTTTAAAAAATGTTTGATAAGTAAATCTTAACTCAAAGGTCCACTTAATTGTAATTTCCCAGTTTTGGGATTAATAAAGTTTATCTATCTATCTATATTCTGCAGAGGATGGATTCAGTTGAATTTCAAAAACCATCTGGACATCACCTTTACTATAAACTAAACAATGAATCAAAATCAAGATATTAATCAATAATAAAAATAATAATTAGATGAAATCCAAATAAAATATATACTATACATATCTTTTTGAGCATTTGTTTTAGTTGTATAAACCTGCAGTGAACATGCAGCAAATCACTTTTGAATTGAAAATCAAAAGTTTAGTTGGTGTTTTATTCCTTAAGAAAGACTTTTGTCCTACAGGTCCATGAAAATCCAATCATGGAATTAATAAAACTGAACTACTGCCTGTTTTTTGTTTTTCTGAACAACTTATAACAGTTACAATATTAAAAGACAACACAACAAAGCTTCCCACTAGGATATTGCCACATTGCATGTGTTGTCCAGGCATTTCTCAGTAATAACAGATGTGGCAGAGAAACAGTTTGTTAACAGAAGTGATAGCATTGACGGAGCAGAGTGTTATCACCAAAAACAACTCGAGCTGCTGTGTTTGCCACTCTGTGTGTTTACATGAGCGACAGAGAGAGGATTTTTGTGTTTGTATGTAATTTAAACCCCGCAACATTGTTATTTATGCTTAATTTGTTATACTTAAATTGACTTTTTAGGACTTTTTTTTTCTACTTTTTTGAGTCTTGTGGCACACGTTCAAATGTTCCCTGTCTTTCTGTCTGATGTGATCATTTAAACTCACTTAAACTCCCTTTGCAGGTGACACAGCCCCCATGGGCGGAGCAGCAGGGCCAGCTGCTGGGCAGCTTCGATGAGAAGGCCTACCTGGCAGGGAAGCAGATGAAACCGGGGGACGACCCGTACAGAGAGCACGCCTTCAACCTGCAGGAGAGCGACCGGCTGGGCAGTGAGCGAGCCATCAGGGACACCCGACACTACAGGTGTGAAAGGTTCACGTCTCAGCCCAGGTGCTGTCTGTCCACTTTGGTCTACTCAAGAAGATCAAGGACTAATCTTTCTTAAGCTGCACATGGATTCAGAGTTGTGTAGGAAATCTGTCTCATACACTTACAGGCAGTGTGAAGGTCAACTAAGATGAGTTTATTGGAATGTCTTTACCTGATCTGAACATCCTGACTGCTGATGTGAATCCCTCAGAAAGGGGGTAGACAAAATAATACAAACACTTCCTTTCAGACCAAGATACAGACACCAAGTGGCTTATGTTGAAGAACAGTTTTCAAATTCTGAAAAAGGTCTCACTTACTTGATTTTTCCAAGTCTATTAACCACATCTTGAGGCCTTCCTCATTGGATGGTGATACTCCAAGTGAGTTTGATCTTTTTGTCAAACTGCAACTTTCAGGGTGAAGAATAAAGCTTCAAACTCAAATATATGATGATATAACATATATTTTTGAAACCTAAATTCTATTTATTTTAAGCACATTTAAAGCATTTTTAATGTGAATGTTTTCTTCTGTAAAAATGGTTTCAAATCATAGAATCAGTGGTGTCTGATATTTAATCCTAATGTATTTTGACCTGGACTTAGGTAATGAATTAAAAACACAGGGTCAGAAATATGTGCAGTTGTTGCCTGGCAACCAGCGATGTCCATGTCACTATGGCAACAGTGCTGAGGCTAATGACAGATGCCCAAATTGCTGCCCAGCATGTGCATGTGTAAGCCCTCAGTGACTGTGGATATTTCTATCCGTGTGCCAGATGTTTGAAGTAATTTAACATTGCAGGAATTTTAAAACACAATATGACAAAATTGTTGTATAAGCAATAAAGGACAGTAAAAATGCAAACTCTCGACGTTGTTTTATGCTTCCTCTGCAGGTGTGCATCTCTGAAATATGACACTGACCTCCCCTCCACGAGTATCATCATCACTTTTCACAATGAGGCTCGCTCTACTCTCCTGCGCACCATAAAAAGGTAATGAGGTCACACACAAATTTCCTGATTAGTTAGCAACAATGTCATTAGCTTTTTTTTGGTTTGCTCTCTGGTCTTTCATCTCACTCTCAATTCTGTCTCCTTGTCTCTCAGTGTCCTGATGCGGAGTCCTCCAGCTCTGATTCAAGAGATAATCCTGATAGATGACTTCAGTTCTGATCGTGAGTTTCTGCTTTTTAACTGCTGCTAGGCTCTAAAGTTAATGTGTGACAATGTGGTCATGTCCTCTCTATTTATGACACATTTAGGAAAATGAAGACCACCTGACGAGGTGTTTATGTTCTACAATAAGACACAAATGACAGATGATGTGTTTTTAAGCATGGTTCAGATCACTTACTTTTTTTTAATTAGGAGAATAAAATAAATGAAAATAAAAGAATGGAAATTAGTACACCCATGTTAAAGTTACCTCCACTTCCTCATGATGTCATCAGATAGATACATTTTATTTCTACGGTTGTTTCAATTCACCACCACATGCGTCCTCTGTCTGTGGGAACAGAGCAGTGACCTACATTCACTGTGTACTTTCACACAGACACACACATGCAGGCACACTCAGAGGTGTCAGAGCTGGCCAGACATCTAAGCACAAGTATCTCAGTGAGCTCTATTAGCTCACTAAAGCCTCGTTTATTCTGCCTCTGCAGCTGCCAGTCTACCTGCACCCACGATGCACCGGCAGGACCTACAGGGTTCGAGAACAGTTGCATAACTGTCTTTCTCATGTTAAACCATTTAATATAGAGCTATAATGAATCCATTAGTGGACTTTAAGTTAATCTCCAACTATTATGATAATCAAATAATCATTCTTGATATTATTTAAAGGGCACATGCTTTTCATGCTTTTCAGTTATTTCTGTACTGATCTGATGTCAGGTAGCTAATGTTAAACATGGTCACATTTTCAAAACGTGCTTTGAATGTATGTAAAAATGCTCCCTGAAACTCAAAAGCCTTCAGCCTGCTCTGAACGCTACGTCTGCAACGTTACCTCTTGACCACAAACGACCATCTGTTCTGTAGTCTTTGTTGCTAAGGTTGTTGCTAAGGTTGTTGCTAAGGATGTTCACGTTGTCCACTCACACATTTAGGATCGGATTCAGGCTCGAACATGTATGGATATATTTGAGAAGTTTCCATCTCGAGTAAAGAACGAGAAAAAACAACTGTTGCATTGTGGCTTAAAGGCATGAAGTTCAATGATGTTCTCTTAAACCACAAATCGTTGTTAAACACACACAGAGTGGTTCATGCTTCTACGCAAGTTCAGCTAAATTAAACACATTGTAAAACTTCTCTCCAACAGCATTACCATTGCTCTCATCAGGGTGGTAACAGGTTTTGTTTGGACTCATTATGTTCAATTTGAGAGATAAAGCATCGCATATGGAACAAGAATAATGTTTAAATAAATGAGCATGAATCCCCACACTGGACAAACATTACTGTTATTAAATTATATCCTTTAAAAAGGACATAATATACAGCTTGCAGTAATGAGGACTTAGTATAGCTGTTGTTTGGGGTTTTTTTTAAGTTAGTGTTTTTATTTTTCAAATAACTTGGAACAACAATAACATACAGAACAACACAGAGATTTCTCAATGTTTCATTGAGATTTCAGACAGCGCTTCTGTCCAAAGTGCAGGAGAAGGTTCAGTCAGTCAGCTGAGAGCAAGACTGTGAGCTGATTGGTCGGTTGATGTGATCCGGCAGGCAGACGGCTAGAGGTGGTGATGGTGGTCGGGGTGGGAGTGCAGCAGGAGGAGGGATCGTCCTGCCCTAATCCTGTTAAGGCTCACTTTAATCATATGGGCACCATCCTCAATCAGGGACAGTGATATTTACTGCGAGTCCAGACGAAAGCATGTGACTCCAATAATGTTAAGACGAAAACACACCCTGATTAACACATATGCTGATGTTTCTCTGCTTTTGTTTTTATACAAGAAATTAACGCAATTATTTTGTTGAATTAACAAGAAATCATACGGGGTGTGGCCTGAAATTAATCAAATCCACAGTTTAAATCCTTAATGTTAATATTCATATCATAAAATAAATATACTTTCCATTATATATTTGTTATTGAGTTGCTGTTGTTGTTGTTTTTCAGATTTCATCAGATGGGAATTGTTATATTTCCTAATTTGCATTGGATTTTGGGACAAAAAGTGCACTCTGGAATTTTTAATTATACTTCATTTTGTTTTTGTTTTTTTTCTGTAGGAACATACTACATATTTAAAACATGGATAGAAGTAGAGCATAGCATGTGGCTGCATGCATGCGCATTCACACACATACACACAATCTGGCTTAAAGTATGCAACATCTGCTCAGTGGGTGTGATCTATGACTTTCTGCTCTTCTTCCCTGAGTAGTTAAAGCTCCTCCACACACACACACACCAGCTGTCCCTTCTAAAGGAGCGCCACTAAAGCACTAATACACTCCCACTCTCTCACACGTATGTCAACTGTGGTGTGACATCTTAAAACTAAACCAACAACCACCAACAGGTTTAATCAAGGAGGATTACACCTTGTCATGTTTGTTTCTGTCAGCAAATGATAAGAGCCGTGCCGCTGTTGATAGGGGGTCTGCTTGATATACCCACAATCCCCCAGCAAGATCACACTCACTCTCTGCTCTAATGCTAATCCTCTCAAGGGTGTGTGTTTGTGTACCTGTTTTTGCATGTTCTTAATGATGTCTATCCGTACGCATCAACAGAAGATCTGAGCCAGATATTGCTCATGCAGAAAAAGGGTTGATGTGAATGATGTGAATGGGCTTGTTGTTGGATTTCCTTCAAATGTGAATTTGATTATACAAATATAGCTCTTTTGTTTCAGCATTCAGTCACTCTGAACTATGTGCTTTTCTGTGTTTATGTGTTTCTGATTATTTGGACTATGGTGGAGCATTGATGGATGTTGTGTTTGAATGTGATATGTATGTTGTTGTTTGTTTTTTCTGAGGATGTGTAACTCTCGTCTTGTGTAACTATATATATGTGTGTTTAATTAGTATAAATATATTTAAATGTGGCAGTGTGATGTGTGAGTGAGTGTGACACAATGTTTTTCTCAGTGTGTGTTTTGCTTCCACCATAACATCCCATCTCTTCTGCTCTCCTCCAGCTGACGACTGCCAGCTGCTTTCTCAGATCCCCAAAGTGCGCTGCCTGAGGAACGGCAGAAGAGAGGGTGAGTGTGGGTTGGATGGGGGGAAAACAGGAGGGAAGGTGCCAACGTCAAAATAAAATATATCCGGTTTGAAAACACACACAATATTTGTAAGTAGGATCAATTCATTGTTGGTTTGGCTCTAAACATGAGATATGTTGACAGTAAGACAAATATAGAAAATAACTAGCAATATCCTTTAAAGGAAAATAAGGCATGGCAAATTTATTTGTACAGCAGTTTTAAATACAGAGGCAATCAAAACTGCTTTACATGACAACTAAATGCATTAGAGCATCATTTAACAACAAAGAGGAAATTAAAAAAAAAGAAAATACAGTTTGATTGCACTTATAATGCGGTGGTAAGTTACTCTAAATTGCACCAAAGCAAACTATTTGGTAACCAGGGCTGCGATTAAACGATTATTTTCCATCTTTTTTGATTTGTCCATTAATTTTAGGTCCATTATGTGAATGTGGGAAAATAATGAAAAACGCCCATCACAATTTCTAAGAGCCCAAGTTGACATCTTCAAACAGCCTGGTCTGTCAAAACACAAAAATAATCACATTTTTATAATTAAGTAAATTGAATAAAACAGAAAAGCAAAATATTGTCACATTTTAGAAGCCGTGACGAGAGAATGTTTGGCAAGTTTGATAAATGATTTTAATTGATTTTTAATTGACTAATCATTTCAGCAATACTAGTAACAACAATCCAGATGTGCATTTGTGTCACAGCCCTAATCTATACAAAACAATGAAAGTCTACATATAAGGCAGAGATAGGTCAGAGAAAAAAAGAGTGGGAATACATACAATCCAAATAGTGGTTGGTATTTATATCAAGCACAGGATTTCTCCACAAAATGGAGCAAATTTGTCATCACTTATGGGTTGAATTAATTTATTTTCTGAATAAGATTCAACCTCCAATCTACAAAACAAGTTCAAGCTAACTAAAAGCCAAAAGAACCATTTGTTTGCATGTCTAACAATAATCCATCTCACTCAGGTTGCAGCCTGTGTTGCTGCTCTATCATGCCGACTAAAGACTTTGTTTGGGCTTATGAGCCACATGCTGACAAAACATAAGCATCTTGGATTTAGGCTAATGGTTCCCAACTGGCAGTCGTGATATACAAGACAGGAGTGGGCTCAAATTTGCTTTAAAATCCAAATCCACATCACAGAATGAAACAAGTTTAATCTACGTCTTCGTATTTAGAAGATACAGAAAGAAATGTACAAGAATGACTGTTGCGTTTCAACAAAACCTGTAAAAGAGAAGATACAGTATCAAATATCATAGAAACATGTTTGCAAAATTTTATCTCTACTTTACACAGCTTTTAATGATTTCACACCTTCATGCATCGTTTACTTTTCCTCTTATGTGTCAAACTGATGCCTCAGGTCTTCAAGCACTGGGAATTAGATGTTTACATAGTTCAGACACGCATGGAGAAGCAGGCAGGCTTTTGTTGTTTTGGAGAACTGTGGAATAGCCTAACGTCTGTAAATTTCCTTCAAGAAGTGTCTTCTCTCTCTCTTTCTCTCTATTTTAAATGATGTATTTTTATTTATTTTTTATTTATTTTATTTATTTTTTTCTGCAAGTAAGATGAAGAATACATTTAGGATCAGGGTTTATTTTTGCTTTAAGGTCAGTTTTGGTCAGAGGGGCACACACATGAGCCACTGGTGGGCAAAATAAGCATGGAAGTATGATTTTAGCTCATATCTCAGTAAAGGGTTTAGAAAAAGGTGCTTTAGCCCCAGGATTTTAATGTGCAGTGGTAATTCATCAAGCATTTTTGTGTTTTGTATAAATAGTGTACTACTTTGCTACACAGCTGCTGTAAGCAATGCTAAACTAAGCTTATTCATACTAATTTGTGTTTTTTCTCTATAATGTTGTATATAAGTGCACATTGCTTAAGGATCTCAAAGGCAGGACTTTATTTTTAAAAAAAGACAGAAATGTCTCTTTCTCTAGCACTCAGTATTTGTTGCATAATTAAATAAAATGTTCCCCCTCTCTGCTGATGCTGTGAGCTGTTCAAGTGGGGCCGGGGAAAAAAATGCTGAAATTCATTGTCTAAATTCATCTGTGAAACGTGACCTGTTTAAATATAGATAAGATGAAAGTTATACTCCAGGGCTGCTTTAGTGCTGTTTTTAAGAAACACACTTAGCTTGTTTAACTTTTTGTGCAAGTTAGTGTTACTTTAATGATCTTTGACTTTGAAAATAAAACTCATTGTTTAATTAACTGTAGATTTTTTCAGAGAACAAAATCAGAAGAAAAGACGATTAACCTCCTCCACATATCCCTGTGTTAAATGCAAAAGACTGAGACTGTAGACACACATTTGATGAAGGAAGGGACCTTAACTTGCTCTTCCTCTAAAATAGATTCTGCCCTTGGCTCCAAATTAACACTTTTTTCTTTGTTAACAAGCAATTTAAAGTGGTTGCTAGGGCAGAAAAGCATAGATGCACTCTGGTATCTTCTTCAGGGTAATCCAATTAAGTGTGTCTGTGTGTTCTGTAGAAGCTCAACCAGCTAAAATCCAAATGTAATAAAGTGTGAAACACAGATTATTGCTAAGAAAAATTAATTATTTAAAGAGCAGTTATGCAAAGTTCTTCAAATTGCTCTGACCTTGAAAGAAAAATAGACGCTGATTATCACCATTTTAACCATTTTCACCATTTCACATGTAAACGTGTCAAGTCCCTTGTAATAAAACATCAGCGGCTTCTTTCTGTTCTGCAATGGTGTTCAGTAATCCAGAAATCCATAATAAAGGCAAAGAGACCACATTTTTCTGTCAACAGTCTCTGTCTCTCCACCTACAGCATATATACAATCCATAAAAGAACAAGCAACAAGTTTAAACCTGCACACTCACTCAAAGGCATTGTTGGAATCAAAGGCAAGAACAACTAATTTAGCAATTGACAAGGAAAGGCTGAGAGACTGGTTACATCAATCAACACTTGTTTTTCCCCTTTAAAATGGACTCCAGCCATTTAGTTTTAAGTGTAAGGGTCTTGCAAGAGACAGATTATAAAAAAGAAGGGTCAGAATTGTACAGTGGAGGTAGATATTCTGAAACTTAGTTCCTAGTATGGGTCATGCTCAGAAAACACATCCTACTTTACCAACAATGCAATTCGTCAGCGTTTTGCATTAAACCCTCCCTGCATGTTGTCTTTCTGAATCAAAATCAGAACCAGGGACTTAAAAAGAAGGGAATGTACAATCATTGACAAGTAGTTTCAGAGTGAAATTTCATTTCTCCCCTTCAGGTCTGATCCGATCTCGAGTGCGAGGAGCTAACACGGCCTCGGCCTCCGTCTTGACCTTCTTGGACAGCCACTGCGAAGTCAACACTGATTGGCTGCAGCCGATGATCCAGCGAGTGAAGGAGGTACAGACTCACAGTCTGCGGTCATTCACACTTTCCAATTAGACACTTAATACATGCAGCTCTCTCTCTTTCTCTCTCTCACACACACACACAGAGTCACATGCAGTCACAGCACACAAGGTGGAACATTTGCTTTATTTTTGGCTGTGATATAATGCTTCAGGGGATTTTTCAGGGTAGGTTTTATTGGCTGTGACGTAATACTTTGGCATTGCATGTTGTTAAATAAACACTCGATTTGTTCAGCTAAGATTCAAGTCATAGAATAGCAGATGTCACACTCCACTTTGACACTGCTGGTAAGTGTATGGTGCCATTTTCCCAACCAATCTGTTTTTCACTTGATTCCTTTAGTGTTTTACTATAGTAAATCTAACTGGCATGTTTTGTGTTGCTGCAGTGGTTAGTGTTGTGCAAAGTGGCAGCATTTACCATCTCTCCGGGCTGTATGCTGAGCTGTTTTCAATACAGCCTTTTTTTAATGCAGTGAGAAGATTCCAACAAATTAAATTATATAGCCCATCACATCCCCACATGAATGTTTTGCGATTCAAAATGTGAACAGGATGAAATGAAAAACCACCCAGTTTTCATTTTTTTTGCTCTTTCATATTTAATTTCACTCACGTTTCCATGTGAACCTTCAGGGGCATATTGGCTGTAAGCCCTCAGTGTTTTTGTCTCACACTGCTTTTCTGTATCAGTTTAGTTTAGTCATACAAGAGGAGCCCACACAGCATGTAAATACACATATTCACAGCATCTGCAGCAATGAACACGCACACTTACTGAGACACGAGTGTCTGGTTTGATAAAGAGTGATGTACCTGTGGAAAGAGACCTTTGTCACTCACTAATGAGTACTAACCTGTTTGTTGGCTGTCTCCTCCCTCATTTCATATTACTAACCTGCGACTGGGCTCCGACCGGCACAGCTGCTTCCCAAATCGTCTGCCATCCCCACTGACTCTGTGGCAGGAGCTGTTTGATGTCACATTTCTCTCCGTAATCACTTTTCCTTTTATGTGTGCTCTCACTTAAGACATCCAAGACAGAGTTTCTTCCAGTGTGCCTCATTTGTTCATCCTCTGCCGTTTACCCCTCTTGTTGTAAGGAAGCGCCGCATCAGCCTTGATTCACTATACTATGTATTCATGACTAAGACTATTTTGCAAAAACAACTTTATTCACAGGCATTTAGCTTTCTTATCAGCTCTTTGTTCTCCTTATTCTCGTTTGCAGCTCCAAATGCTCCTCTTCAGTCCTGTCAACTCACAAAGAATACAAGACACAGTGCTGCCATTTAATGAGAAGAAGAGTAACTACAAAAGTGTTTATATGTAGCAATAAAAAGTGAGCAATTGCTTTATTGAAGGATAAAACTCTGTTATTTATTTAGAAAGTTCACTGGACAATAACCTAAAAAAAACAAAAACCCTCAAAACACATATTCAGACCGCATATTAATGAGTCTCTACCCCGCTAATGTTTTATTCAGAAGACCCCACACGTTGCCAGTGTATGCACATCGTGTTTGTGTTTGCGTACACACATCTTTTTGCTCTGGGCAGCTGTGACTCGTCCAGCTTGCATTACAATCTTTTAGTCTGGCATTCATGAGAGTGTCGGGTTCAGTGATAATTCACCAGCTGCATCTGGTCCTGGATTCATTCATCTTCCCAAGACCCACACTACTGAGTTCATAAAGGCCATTGAGAGCAGGAATACGGATAACGGATTACTGTCCAGTGTGTTCTTTAACATGACATTATGAGCTTGTTCGTTCGCTTGCTAGCAGGATAATGACAATGCAAAACTAACATTTTTATTTTACTGTATTGTTTAATTTAAATTTTTAAGCATTTGAGATAAGTTGTGTGAATCGCCTTTGTTGACAAAGGTGAGAGGCTGCATTTGTCTCTCGAAACATCTTGTTTACTACAATATTTCTGTCAGCTGTCTCTCTAAAATTGTAGTGAGAGATATTTTATTGTACAACCAACACAGTGAATGAATGCAAAGTGTGTACAGTAGAGAACGAGATTGACCTTTAGCCCCAGCTGGACAGTGTGTTCTCTGTTGGTCTCTTACTCAGAGACTAATGTAATATTACAACATGATGTAGCAATAGAACAAGAGATAACCACACATCAAATGACATCTGGAAATTGTGAAATTCAGTGTGCAAAAAAAACAACAACACATTTCCAATTATGGAGGGTAAAGCATTTTAATTTATACAGCTCAGTTTAGTGTTCAGTTTATTTTTTCTTCCCTGATGCCCTTTTCCAGAGTAATGCACTGTGCACTAGGAGAATAAGCTTATTCTTTTATCAGCAATGTTAAAAGCAGCGAGATGTAAAGGACAAATATTACAGCACTGTAATAAATTCAGACACAGAGTGAGAACAAAGACGGATAGAGGGTAGAGACATTGAGAGACCATCAGTGATCCATTTTGTAAGTGCAGCCTCTTCATGCATTCCCAAATCAAAAAAGCTCATTAAAAGCCCAATAACTATCTAGTGCTTAAAGCTGTTGAGAGCACCACTGCCCAAATTGCTCTCAGGCAGAGTGGCATTTCACACTCACTCTTCCGCCGCACTTGTTAGTGCAGCGAACACAAAGTTCACGATAAGTTCATTCTCTGAGCAAAGAGACGGGCAGTGGCTCTAATTGGAAACAGTCATTTGGAATATCCCGATGTTAAGCTGCTCGACTACACAAACACAAACACACACATGCATTTTGGGCAAACAACAGCGTTGGCACAGACACACTTTCACAGACAGATGCAGGCAAACTCACAAAAAAACACAACATCAACAATCAAAATTTTCTCCTCTGCTGTGTTTACTTTTGGGTTCATGTTACTTCTGCAGAAATTCTTACTGCATGTGATCTGTTAATAAACGAGCTGTAATGATGATGCAATCCAGCGCTTATTATTGAGAAACATAAGGCTGTTGAGCTATTTAAGTGATCTCAAGTGATCCATTGAATCTCTATTATTTTAATGTAATGGATTGTGATATATAGAACATACATACAAAATACTGATTTAAATACCTTGCAGAGCTGTTATAATAAAAGAAAAGCATATAAATGGTTCACTTCTAAGAGCTGTCTCAATGGTACTGTGTCTATCTGTCCTTCTCCTCCCATGCAGGATCACACGCGAGTGGTAAGCCCCATCATTGATGTCATCAGCCTGGATAACTTTGCCTACTTGGCTGCTTCTGCTGACTTGAGAGGAGGTTAGGATACAACAAACAACTCATATACAGGAACAGCTGATAACACACAGCCAGTGTTTTACATGAGTTTTGCAAAAGTTCATAATGACATCATGATCTCTTCCGGACCAATCCTATCCAATCCAACACAATTGAAAATTCAAACTGGATTAAAGACTAGATAGAAAATACAATGTTTTCATTCTGTCTTTTTCATGCTCTCAGTGTTTTTAATTGTAGGTGCTCTCTCTCTCTCGCTCTCTCTCTCTCTCTCTCTCTCTCTCTCTCTCTCTCTCTCTCTCTCTCTCTCTCTCACTCTCTCTCTCTCTCTCTCTCTCTTATCAGGATTTGACTGGAGTCTCCACTTCAAATGGGAACAGATTCCTATTGAGCAGAAAATGGCGAGGAGTGACCCCACACAGGCAATAAGGTATGACACTCAAGACTATTTTCATTTTCACAGATGCAACAGTGTGACTTATTGAAGTGTTTAATAGTTTTTGGACAATAATGGAGATCTACAGCTCAGAGGAAAGACATATCAGGGTTTGGCTACACAGAACATGCGTGTTAGTTGGTCTTTCTTTACTGGTTTTGTTGACAATAAGAAAATCCTTTTAATTATATAAAACCTTTTCTGCTTTTCTGCCATGTGGGAACATCAGATATCTCATGTTTTCAGAAAAATAGCTTTGCCCCTTTCACTTCTTATTATTACAAATAATGAATGCAAGCTTTAAATATCCAAGCTTAATTACTTTGATTTGTTGTGTTTTCATATAAACCATTACAACTCTATAAATGTAACTTCAAGTAAATTTAAGTATGACAAGCTTCTTTATAGAATTAGAATATTATGTTTTCCAGGCTTATAAAAGCTCTGCTAATCTGATTTGATGCACCAGAAACGCATGGTGATAAATCCAAGCATTACTTTGGAGATTGAAGTCATTGTTTATTAGTTTCTTGCATTAGCCTGTAAGTCTTCAAATCAGTCAAGTGCCAAAAATGTAGAAGACTCCTTTCCCTCCCCACTCTGCAGGACTCCAGTCATAGCTGGTGGGATATTCGTCATGGACAAGGCCTGGTTCAACCACCTAGGCCAGTATGACACCCACATGGACATCTGGGGAGGGGAGAACTTTGGTGAGATCATTTTTACTGGAATCAACAAAATTTGACTTTTTTTTTAAATATTCTTGGAGGTGGCTAGAAGATGAGTAGGAGCACAGATTACACACTAACTTTACAAAATAGAAAGCATACTAACTTGTTATATTGAATCAAATCCCTATTGAGTTTTGACTCTAAACTTGCAGTGATCATCCCACTTTAAGTCACTGATTTAAAAGAAAAAGCAATAAGTTACACTAGATTCTACCTGGTTTCATCCCATCAATGTACTAAATGGAAACCGTCTTTTGTCCAGTCGGTGTAAATAAATATAGATTGCTATTCTTTGTTCACTATAATAAATATTACTTTATTTGCAAAAATGTTTCTTAGGAATAAGGAAAACAAAAGCATATTTTTCCCCAATTGACTACCAAGTAATAAAACTGGAAATTTGAATGTATTAATTTTGGCATGCTGGCTCTGGACCACTGCAGATGTTTCTGGATGCTGCAGAGGTCCAACAGCCCACTCTTTCAAATGCCAAATGTGTCCTTGGAATTTGTGAGGCAGCAGAGTGTTAAATTATCCGCTATAACAGATTTCATACTTCTGATTTACAGCTTATAGCCATCTGGTGCATGATAAATGTATCTGGTGAACTTGGCCAGACATATAGTTGGGTCATAGATATATAGGTGGATAGATAGATACATACATACACACACCCACATACATACATACTGTATGTACAACGTCTGGTCTCATTTTGTGCCTGTCCTCCTGCAGAGCTTTCTTTCCGAGTGTGGATGTGCGGAGGAAGCCTGGAGATTCTTCCCTGCAGCCGCGTTGGTCACGTGTTTAGGAAACGGCACCCGTACGATTTCCCAGAAGGCAACGCTCTCACCTACATTAAGTGAGTGGGTTGGTCTGTTACAAACCTGGCATCCTGTTAGCTGTTAAAGTGTTGTTGCAAAAACAAATGACCAACTACTGAGAAGTGCTCAGTTTAATTACAGTTCAGCTTTTGTGAAGTTTTTCACAGGAAAACATACTTTGGTGTCCCGAGTGATGGTGAGATATGTATGTAGAAGCAGAATTTTGAAAGGTTTGCAGGATATCATTACCTAGACAGCATAGCATGTAATGTGAAAATAACAACCCTCAGATCTAAAGTATCCAGGATAAGTAGGGTGAGATGCCAGTAGAGACAGTTCTCATAGAAATGATATGATTCTGCAAATGGAAATGGAACAATTAAACCCTTTTATAGGCAGATTTTGTGGTAATCAACCACAACTTCGTACAGTCTCTGCTGCATTTTCCCTCATCAGGTCCTCAATATGTTGATTTTAAACTGAAGTAGGTCATCAGTAAGTAAAGTAACCAGTCTATCATCAGCACTTTTTCACATTCAGCATTACATAAAATATGTGCAAGGCCACACAGAGAGTGAAGTGTATCTGTAATTCCTTTTAATTAAATAAGTAACCAAAATAAAGTACAGAGTAAGTAAAGTTGATTTTTGATTTTTGTCCCATCGGCAAAGCCAGATGGTCCGTGGTGGAAAAAAGGTTGGAAACCCCTGAACTATATGCTGTTAGGGAGTATTTTATTTCCCTCTTCAGTTTTATATCATCATCCTGTGAACACAGACATGATTTACCACCAGAATATGTACACATATCAGCTTGACAGTAGTAGTAATTCAAGATGATATGTACACATATCATCTTGAATCACTGCTACTGTCAGTGTCTTGAAATCAGTTGGATTGTTATAAAACAGGCCACACTGTTTCCAAAAAGCTTCCTGTTTGTCTTCACTTGTTGCAAATACAAGATGCAGGATGAAACTACCGATGGAGATAGAGATATTTTTCCAGTGTGGAGCTGGCGTCTGAAGGATCCTGTGTGTCATTACAGTTGACTGCAGGAATGCCAGCAGCACTGTCATTACTGTGTCTGAGCATGTGTTGCGTCTGTGTCCACAAAGGAACACCCGACGGGCTGCTGAGGTGTGGATGGATGAGTATAAACAATACTACTACTCTGCAAGGCCGTCAGCCCAGGGCAAGGCCTTCGGCAGGTTTGTCACTCTCTTCTGTCAACTTCCAGTACAGACAGCAGCCCAGATACAAGTTTAGTCATGTTTCATTCAGGATGGATCTTCACAGATTTTGTCTATTGGGATAAAAATAAAACCTTTCCCTCTTTTCTTTTTTTCTGTCTCTGAATCCTTCATACAGCATCGCAGACCGTCTGACACTGCGGCGGAAGTTAAACTGCAAACCTTTCCGTTGGTATATGGAGAACGTCTATCCTGAGCTGAGGTACAACATTCAAACTAAGCATTGAATCAGGTTAATTCACACAAGTTTATTGTAAAGAGGCATGAGATTTAAAAGCTGTTCAGGAATTGCTGCCTGACCTGACTGACCTGTTGCCATTATGCAATTCTTAATATTTATTTTGGACTGTATGTTACGTAACATATACGTTATGTATGTTGTTCACCCATGTTTACTATGATTAATTATCCAAGGAGGCCGAAATGATTTTCATCATCTATTTCATTTCAAAAGAAAATAGAAAAACTCAAGACACAAACTCCTATGATGCAGCTGGAAGTAATATTTTTTTCCCCTGCCATATAAATCCAGAGGAGTAGTAGAGTAACCCCTTGGGGTTTCATGACCCCCGGAATCAGAGCAAATGATCTAAATATATGTGATGTGTATGGGAATCTCATCCCACCATTTTTTTTTTTCATGCAAAGCCTCCGCCTCTCTGGCTCTGTAGCATGCCTCCACATAACTGTGGTCTCTCCGATTGTAATTGTATATTTGTATATGTGCATGTTGTATTAGGGCACATTACTTAGTGGTGCGATTCAATTACTTAATAGAGCACCCAGTCAATTCAGTCCATCTCTTCTTTATTGTAATAAGACCAGTCATTGGCCTTACTACTCGCTGTCAATGGTTCCCTTAGGATCCCGGAGCAGGAAGCCGTGTCCAGTGTGCTGAAACAGGGTGGTTTGTGTCTGGAGACCCATGGGACAGACAGCCTGGTCCTGGCAGAGTGCAGGGGCATTGGAGGAAACAGGCCGCAGTCACAGGTCAGGACGCCACTTGGGGGAGACAATGAGTTGTACACTGAAAAGTCAGATTTATTGCTAGAAAAATATATAAATATAATATATATATAAATAAATGACGTATCCTTGAATGATGTACTGATATGAATATATAGACACAAGGTTAGGCACCACAATTATCAATATTTGTGTAATTTTCAGAGATGGGAACTGATAGAGCCACTGATCAGACAACAGGATCTCTGCCTGGCCATTACTGCCTTCACAACGGGGTCAAAGGTCAAGATGGAGCCCTGCAATACAAAAGAACCCAGACAGGTACTAATGCTAGCCTTTTAAAATACATTATGAAGTTCCAATATTTTTCATATTACCACTATATGAAATGGATGTGTAATGTTTTCAAAGTGGCTTGAAGTGATGAGGACTCTCAGCGACTCTGCAGCTTCCTTTGGCTCATTGTTTAGATGTTCAGATGCAACTGTACTGTTTTGGTTCACTCTTGGCGCTCTCATAGCGTCATTTTTGGCTGCAGCAGGCAGCTGTTTTCAGATAAAAAACGAGGAGGAATCAAACTGTTCAGTTGCCCTTGATGTGCCACTCACAGTACACTCAAATATAGACGGCCCGACAGCGGATGCTAAGCAGCCCATCTGTTGATGGTGCCAGGAGATGGTCTGAGTTGATTTTATAGATGCAGCAGAACAAGTGCTCCTGTAACTTCAGACCCCACCCTGTTCCTTGGTCATTCTCCCATTTGTCAAAGTGAAACACTCACAGCCCATGTGGACCTGTGCTGACTGCATGGTTCATTCATGACATCATAGAAAGAGTTATTAACTCAAACCATGTGTACAGTGTGAGTGTGTGGGACACACGCCAGGCCATCCTCTCATTTCTGTGCAGGCCCTTCACAATCCTTTGAGAGTTCTTTGGGAATCTGCCCATCAATAACCAACTGGTTCTACTGTGGGGGTCTCCCACAGTCTCTCTGTCCTGATTGCTCAATCCACCAGAAAAAAATACTTATTTTTACTTTCCTCACTAAATGAAAAACTTACTGAACGACTTTGGTATTTTGCAAAATTGTATTTTTTTTTCCATTGACTTATTGAATTAATGGGGGTTTTTTTTCTGGAAATAAACCTCCTTAATTCACCTCCAAAAGAATTTCATTAGTTTAGGGCTCACTGGAGAGATTTTACAGGCTTGTCCAACAATAATAAACATAATGAAATATTTGGAGATTCTTTTGCATGAACTTATATTTCAAGACAAAACTGTTGGCTATCAGTAGCTTTATTACAAATACATCAGCGTTTGTCTGCCTTCAAAAACCCATATCAGTTTTACATCACACTGTAGTTCATGTTGTACACGCTTATTATACTAATCACTAATCAATCCTGGATTTTAAGATTAACCCCTCATTCACCTCCACACTTTAATAAACCCCCACATGGCTCCTGAAATCTGCATTTGGCTCTTTCATGCTTTGGTCCTATTGGATCAGTGAGCTAATAAATGAACCACTTATACCTGGCCATTTATAGAAAGCCTGTTTATGCAGAACGCACCTTCTCACTCTTTTTACTTTTGGTCTCAAGTTTCTTGTCAAACATTCTGCGGCACTTTCACACACAGAGACTATGAGGAAACTCTGTGAAAAAGAATATTATTTGTAGACAGATTCACCCCTCAAAGCTGTCGCTTACAGTGCAATACACATCATTGCATTGTTACTGAACTCAGTAACAATTGGACAGGATATTTTATCAGCTAAAACAAATTATTTATTCTCTGAGATGTAATGCAGCTGTCTGTTCTATGATTGTGAGCCGCAGTAAGTCAATCACCCATGTGATTACAGTAATCCAGGTCTGACTCAGTCCATTATTCACCACTAACATGACCCTCCTGTACTGAAACACATCATTTCTGAGCATATATAATACAAACAAGATAACGTGTGATGACTCATTTTATGTTTTTCCTTCTTTTTCCTTTTTTGCTCCGCAGAAATGGAAGCCCAAAGGCACTGCTCTGCAACACATGGTCAGTGGCCTCTGCCTGGACAGTCAAACCCCCACAGGACCTCCAGTCATCACACAGTGTCGCCCCCAGGTGGCCAGCCAATCCTGGGAGCCACAGGTGATCACCTGAGCCACAGCGGGACAGGGGAGAAGGAGGGAAGGAGCAGATTCGGGATGGGGCCTGCAGAAGGACTCAGAGCATCACTTCTGCACGCCATCTGTTGCCTTGCAGATGGACTGAAGGAGTGAGGCTAAGAACTGTACTTTTGTGATGTCAACTTCAAGCTCCTGCTCATTGTGTCTTGGTGACAAGAGCGTTGCTAAAAAACATTTTAGGCCTTGTTGAGCAAAACATCAGAGGTCTATTTGTGTACAGTGCTTCATCCTTCAAGGATGCTGCAGTTCTCCTACGTAATCTAAGCTTTTCACTGAAAACTGTTGCACATCTCACTTTTTATTTTCTGTCTATCCTGGTCAACAACAATTTGCTTAAAATTGAAATAGAGAGGATTGCCTCAAAACAAATGAGTGCAATTGTACTGTAGCAAATGTGTTGCGGTGCACCTGACCTACTCAGAGTCACTGCTTGTCTTGTTGCCTAGTCATAGGTGGAGGCATGTCTGATGACTGGGGACTGGAACAGCTTTGTGTATAGCTAAGTAAAATCTGAGCTTTTTATTGCTGAACAGCAGTTTTGAAAGCACCATGCAAAGCCCTGTCAGGAACATTATTTATTGTTTTGCATGGTCAGACCCAAAGAATGTTTTTTTTCTGTTTCTCTACAAAATTTTATGTAAATATTTGAAGCAGATAATGGCTTGGTTTTTTGTGTAAAGTACTCTATATGTTGTTTGAAAAATAAAATGTGGTAAGGTGGTAGATATTCCTTCACTAGCTGCAATGTTGTGGTTATTGCTTTTAAGCTTGATTTTGACATAATGTTGAAAAAAGGACTACCTTACCAATATACAATATCATCCGAGCATGAAATATTAAATACTAAAGGACAGGTTTGTCTTAAAACAATAGTCTAGTTCCTAAACAAACACTGAAATAGGGTTTTTTCTCTCTACAGAAAGAAAAGAAAACGTGTCAGTGTTCATTTGGGCAACTGACAATTGTTTTAAGACAGACTTAAAAAGTGTGAACACATCCTTTAAAGGGTATTCTGGTTTGAAAATACAGTGAAAACTAAAAAATGATGTAATTAAATTTAATGAAGCTTTTGCCTTGTAAGCTTTTAATAGTTTTAATAGTTTAATAGTTTTAATACAATTTTAAATTAATCACAAATGAGTTGAGACAATAAGCACAATAAGTGAAGGGTTAGGGTTAGGGTTGATGAAGAGGCTACTGGAAAATGTCACATTTACTGAACTTACACATTGTGACCACAAGGGGGCAAAATGTCCTCAAAAAAGTAAAATGTCTCACCAGCAACATTTGTGACCTTAACAGGTTGATGGATGAAGGCTTGTTGTAAAAAAAAGAGATTTAGTTCAAGATAAGTAAGAATGAAAGGAACAATGTGTGTGTGTGTGTGTGTGTGTGTGAGAGAGAGAGAGAGGTGCGTGTGGTGCAAACAAATACATTGGCATGACAATCATTCGTATAACAGGCTCGACAACTTTGGTAATCAAAGATTTGTTGCTCTGTTAGTTTTGCAACCTTCCAGGTCATAAAACATGCCACGCTGCAGCTTAGTAGGCCTCAAAACTATGCGAGGAATGTAACTTAATGCTGATAAACTTCTGGCCTTTTAAAGGGGCCAACGTTTCGTCATTAGGGGAAGGATGGAGTGGAAGAAACGAGGCAGAAGCTACATTATCACCCCTTTACTTTCCAGTGCCTATGGAGATCTGATACAGTATGTGCAGTGGTGGAATAAGTATTCAGATTCTTTACCAGTAAAAGTACCGACACTCCATTACAAGTAAAAAGGAGAGGAAAGAAGAAAAACTAATGTTACATATAAACATACATAAATAATGATACACAAATCTGGTGAAATATTTATTGCAATTAAACAATGTGAAATGTTTACGGGGAAAAATCAGTATTTGGTTGAGCATTTTTTAAATTTGTTTTTGGAGGGGACACAGGGAATTGATAGACTTTGTGTTCTATCTTAACAACAGCTCAAGTTTCTTGAACACATGAACAAAATACATGTGTCCAATAACTTGGATTTAACCATATACAAAGATGAGTGGAACCATTCACACTTCTATCTACTGAAAATACATTAAACGTAACTTAATAACGCATGCTGCTAGCAATCATCTCAAACACCTAATGGATAATATCCCAGTGGTTCAGTTTTTGAGTCTCAAATGCAACTGTTCAGATATTGATAACCATCACTCCAAAAAAAACCAACATTATGGCTACTCGGTTCGAGCAAAGAGGTTATGTCTCCAACTCTATTCAGAAAGTCATACAATGTGCTAACACCACCTCTTGCTCTGATCTCATATCTAATGCACATAAAACAATTAATCCAAGCTGGGCTTGTTTCTCTACTGAATATAATCATTGTACTTCACAAATGAAATAGATACTCAAAAGACACTGGAATGTGCTTCAAGCTGAACAATCTTTGAAGGACTTTTGCAAATCCCTAGAGAGAGAGAGAGAGAGAGAGAGAGAGAGAGAGAGAGATATATAGAGAGAGAGAGAGCACCTACAATTAAAAACACTGTCCTTTCATGTACAAAACTATGACTCAAAACGAGACCACATGGCTGACAACAGCACGTATAAATGTGGTAACTGTGCCTGCTGCAATAATTATGACATAGTTTATTATGTCTCTGTGGTTTGGCATATGTTGAACAAACCAAACAACCGCTAAAACCACAAATATCAGAGCACAAAACTGCAATCCATTCAGATAATATGGATTATGCGATTGCAAAACATTATTCTAAAGCAAATCATGACTCATCCTCTTCATAAAAATTCTGTCGTATTGAAAAAGGTATGACACCCTCTAGAGGAGGTGATATTCTGAAGACACCTGCACAGAGAGAAATGTTTTGGATGTACTTAATACTATGACATCAAATGGACTTATTGATGATTACATCTTAAATGGGCTTTTAATGTGTGGACCTCCCTGTCCAGTTCTGAGAAAAACATGGGGCATGTTTTGATGTTATGACTGCAGTATTATCCAAATGACATGTGGTTTCAAGAGTAATTTTACTGACTGGGCTGTATTTGTATATCAGGCAGATAAGGAGGAGGCTACGATCAGGTGACTGACATGTACTGGACACTAACAATACATAAAGCAACTATTTTTTCACAACAGTAGTTTGTTTTTCTGACTTTACTCAACTTTTTCTTCTTTGTTGTAAAATACTGGGTACTTTCTGCTATGTTATTTGATGTCAAGGCCGCTGAGGGCATTGAAGTCATGTCTTTTGTATTTTTTTCTGGGAAATCAGGGATTCTTTTGTGTAAATTCTACAATTACAAACTTGCAAAACTCGAATTTAGTTCTAGGCCAAGAAAGTAAGCCCTCCCTACTCTTCATTTGCACTATTTATATCCTCTTTACAGTTCACAGAAACTGTTTCTGAGAACCACTAAACAAAGTCAAATTCTTCTATTCATAGATTTGAGAATTTTTTTATTAATTTAATTAGACACAAATTATTATTTAAAGTACATACATCTTAAAACCTACCTGGGTGATCTTTAAACTCAATAAAAGTGAATATGTGTATGTCACAAAATGTTAAACTATTCCTTTAAGAAATTGCATCTGTTCAAGTTTTTCTGATAGGGTGGGGTATGAGTTTTGGGGTGACTCATACATAACCAGTGTTTGTCTGGCAAAGATGCTGCTTGATTTGTCATCCAGCAGCTGATCTCTCCCTTTGCAGTCTAATGCGGTGGAGGAGCTGTTACTACTCTGGATGTGTTGTAAGAAATGCAGTGAATCCCAGTTTGATCAAGTCTGCACTATCAGCTATCGATCACCTCAGATCTTCAACGCGCCGACCAATGAGGATGCGCGGAGGCGGTCCGTTGCTAAGGAGGAAGTTTGGTTGAGTCTCTGAGTAGCAGCCATTCAGCGGCGGTGGCTGAAGCGATTGGACTGCGAGCGTCTCTCCCAACACTTTCTGTGGAATTTGAATTATTTTGGCTCGGCACGGTTCGTGAGAAATAGGTGACGGCATTAACGGGGGCATCTTCTGGGTCGCAGCGGTGATCACAGGTAGGTTAAAAAAAAAAAGTGTAACGTGTGTTTTAATCAGCGTGCCCGGTAAAGCTTGTTAGCTCACCAAGCTAAGCAGCCCTAGCTTGTGTTTTTCGGATGCGGCACACGCAGCTACGTTAGCTACACCGCTCTTAGCTCCCCGCAGACCCAGTTACATGGCATTTAACGTTAGCTCGCTTGCTAACCTGACTAGGTAACATAATGAGCAAAATGTACGCTGTGTGTCTGTCTGCCATCTCTTACATGTGCAGGGAAAGACTTACTTTTCCCTATCCAACGGGCGAAGACGTTAGTTAGCTAGCTAAGGTTAGTTAAGTAGCTAACGATACTCAGTATACCTGGTTAACTTTAACATATGAGCGTTACTCAGCAAAATAATGAGCCTAAATTGTGTAATAGCTGTTAGCTAGCACATAAGTTGTCATATCATCTTCAGATTGTCACATGGTAATATCATCGTTACTAATGCAGGCTGGCGTTAATGGGGATCATACATTCAGGACCCTGCATTCAGACAGGTTGATTGGCTTGAAGATACAAACTATGACTCATAGTCTTAACAGTCTGGATTTTTGTGTAGTGTGATAATGTGTCCCATATCCTCTTATATGGCAATGATATCAGTGCTAGACCTTTTGGGCTTGTACAGTGTGGGAGTTTGCTCCTGCAACAACTACAGAATGAGAGATTTCCCTTCTCGCCTGCTGTTCCTGATCAGATAAACATCAGTGGTCAGATTACCTGCCACATGCAGACTTTACGAAAATAGCTCCAATAGATTGTGTGTGCCACAGTAGCACATCAATTTAACTAAAACATATTGTTTATTGGACAATAACCACATTTGCATGCTCTCATTAGCCATACTTGTTAAGTCATTACTGGTTTGTTGATGAAGGTGAAGGTTGTGAAATTAATTGATACAAGCTGGTCCAGTTTTTAACTCTAGGTTCATTTTAATCCGGTTTAAACATTATGCTGCGGCAAATTATTATTATTTCAGTATTGATTATTCTGACAATTGTTTTCCAAATTGTTCTGCTTATAAAATGTCAGAAAATAGAAAAAGATGCCTGTTATATTGTCCCAGTGCCCAAGATGACATATTCATACTGCCCTTCACAGATCAACAAATAAAGAGATTCAGTGTACTACAGAATATGACATTTTTGCTGAAAAATGACTGAAATTGATTTTTGTGATCAAAATGGTTTAAGGGAAATGTAAGAAGAGAGATTAACAATTGTGCTGGTTTTCTTTTTGAAATGTTTGATTGTAGCTTTTGGTTTAGTCATCTCACAAAATGAGGGAGGCAAGATTGGTGATCTGCCACCAAACCCACTGTCAGCTGTTTGAGAGAGGAGGAAAATGCAAGAGAGCAGGTCTCTGTCCAAAGTGTTGTGATTCACTCTGTGGGTGAAACTAGTGTTACTCTCAGCAGATCACTCTGTTCTCAAAGGTGAGGCCCTTTCTTGGCAACAAGTTGTACATGTGAATGCTGAGTAGTGATGCAACATGGGTAGATAAACTTGCTGTGCGATGACAAAGCAATCACAGGGCCTCACTTTAGTCCCCTGATAGCAGCAAGATAGTTGTGGGTCTTGGCACTTTTGGTGAAAGTAGACTGAGCGTCAATGTCTGCTTAACTTTCAGTGCTGTGGTAACTGAATAAATGTGAGATGACAGGAATGGGAGATATAACCCCGTTTCAGTACTTCTCTTTCAGCATCAAACAGTCTGGATTGCAGCATCTCCCGGTTTATTCATCTGTACTGTTTATTTGTCATGGTAATCCTTACTTTTGGATGCAGTTTTGATGTGGGCCATTGAATGTGCTGGCTGACGGTGTCATCCATAACCTGTGCTTGTTGTCAATATCACGGTACACTTGCATGCTCAAATGTCATTTGATTTCTGTGGGCAGGTGAGAATAAGGACATGTAATGTTAGGTGGTGCACCAAGATGCCTTTAAATTGGTTCTGTTTACCAAGAACTTTGCTATTGTTTAGTGAGATCACATTCTGCTAATTTGTGTGTGTTTTTAAACAGCATTATTGTCAGAGAAATATGACCAAGATTGCAGATGAGTCAGATAGGTTACCAAAACACTGTTAATAAAAGAGCTGCTTGCAGGCTGGGGATTTTTACTTACAAGCCCCCTGTGCACTTATAATTGGGCAGTGTGAACTGGGATGAATTGTATACAAAAAAAGTAAACTTTTCTTCCGTGGTTAAGCTCCGAGAAAAGACCTGTAAATTGTATGGTACCCGGGGGAAAGCTGATAAACTTCTAACGATCCCTTCAGGGGAAAAATGTTCTTGTAAGCATCATTAACATCCAAGCCCACATGGCATTGGTTCGTTTACATCATGAAGAAGGCATACTACTGCACTTGTTAGATCTACACGCAGCACCATATTCTGAGCTGATTGGGACTGGGTCCAACAGAGACACTCTGAGAAGATTCATCCAGAGGGGAGGTTTTAGGATGAGGATCTCATATGTGCAGCTGACCCCATTTCAACACAAGTAGCCTAAAATAGGTTCTGTGCATCTGCACAGTTGGTTTAAACTCTGTGTCTTTGATATGCACGTTGATAAAAAGTGTTATCCTCTACCACAGATGGTAAATATTACGGGGTTGTCACATTTTCATACAGTCAATATCACTTTGGAGGGGTAAGAGTCATTCAGATTATCAAAACTAAGTAGCATCTTTGATTATGTTTCCATGACACACACCAGATGACATGTTTATCTTTAACCCCAGTTATGTAGTTTTTGGTTAATGGTATTAAACTCAGACCTGACCAACATTGCTTTTTCATTTGTGCCCCCCAAAAGTAACTGCGTTTTTTAAATCAGTTAGGAATGGTTACATTAGTACAGGCCATTTAAACTAACTGTTTTTCACAAACCATGGAGTATTTGTTTCTGTAGGCTGTTTCTTTATGGCCATATTTGGTTGTGTCAGCACTCATTTAAAAATGAAGTGCAACAGAGCATGGGTGGGTGTTGCACGTTCCTTTTAGTGCTTTGAATGCAGTTCTCCAAGTGTCCCCATTTGAGACAATATCTTTAGCTCCTAATTAGGTCCAACGGGCTTTGAGTCCTTCTTCTTGCCCTGGCTGTTAAGACAGCAGATTAGGGCTCAGAGGGTTGGGGGGGGGGGTGTTGTCGCTGTATGCAAGGAGCTGCCTTTCAGGTTTGTGTCTGTATCACTCCTCCCTAGGTATGGTATGGGGCTCAGGGACTCCTTTTGTCTCTCTGGGCCCCCTATATAGAGTGATACCTGAGCCGCCTGTGCTGGAACAGCTCATGCTTTATTCAGCCCTCTGATCTCTGCTTTAATTATGAGTGACCCAGGACAGAGTGACCAGTGGTGTATCTCACAGGGTGGGATCTTTGCACCAGCTACCAGTGCCAGCTACAGTGCTAGAAGTTTAAGCCTTTTGGCTGAGGTGTGTTTGTTTTAAAACAAAACAATAAGAATGAACAATTAAATCCCATTTCATTGGGTTGCCAGCCAGTGGCAGTGGTTTCATTTTGGCCTCCTTCTTGTTTTCTGGGTGCACCGACATTATTTTTTATCAACAATTTTTGTCTGTGTCATTAAATATTTGTAATCAATAATAAAATCAATAAAATAACATGCATTACCTAGAGATAGATGTGTGCACAAGGCTTAACCTGCAGCTGCATTTGTATTATCACAAAAGTCTCTTATGTGGGTGACAAAGATGGCTTTATAAAACCACCTTTTATGTATCTCACGCCTCTCAGAGGAACGGAGAGGTACGACATACATACATACATACATACATACAGTCTCTGTAATGTGGATATCTGTGTGTGTGTCTCTGCTTTTCCATAGCATAGGTGACAGTGATATAATTTCCTTACACACTGACTGAGCAGACAGTTTTCATGCTGCCCCAGTATAGTTCTGTCTCGTTTGGAGTATAGCCACAGTCTTTCTTGGCCCCGCCTACTGTCGTCACTCTGGACATGTTTCAATGTTGCCGTGGCACCGGTTCCCTGGTAACCACCACCACAGTGTTTGCTGGGTGATGCAGCGATAAGAACAATATTCCCCAACAAAATGTTCAGAGTTGTTCCTTTTATGTCAAAAAGACAAAAAGCCCTTGCTTGAAAATGTGAAAGTGTTTATTAAAGATTCTGATATGCATAAAGCAACAAAAGACCAAAAACGTGCACACTGATAGGAAACAAGTTTTGATCTCATCCTTTTGGCTTTTTACACTTGATAAATGCTCTGTGTGCATTTTTATTGATATATGCACATCAGAATCGTTAATGAATATTTTACTTTCCCCCTCTTCCTGGGTTTGTTTGGAAATCCATTTTTTTCTCTCTATATATGACACAAATTTGCCTCCAACACACAAGTCATACCCCCTCAACTAACTGGCTGTGTTCAATTGTTTTGTTAGTTCTGTGAAATTAATATTTTTTTGTGTCATGGAATCAAACTGTTTAAAATTAGAATTGATTGAGTCAGTTTGTACTAAAGGATTGGTTGACAATTTTCTGCATGTTACCGTTTTGTAAGGGCACCATCGTTGCATCCTAGGCTTAGAGTTGCCCAGGATGATTGTGAGTTGTTTTAAGAAATACAAACAAGCCAGAATGTTTTTTCCCCCTATAGCCGAATGATATATGGGTGTAGCCAGAACTTTTTCCAGCGCTCCCAATGCGAGACTGATCTTAAAACAACAGTCAGACACCCGTATGAACACTAAAAGAAGTTGCTTTCTGTAATCATTCCTCCTGTTCATACTGGCTATTAAATCTATAAGATCCCATTCAAATGCGCTTTCAAAATTCAGTGTGTCCACACAATCGTTTTGTGTGAAATGCATTTAAAAGTTTATCTGAAGCTTTTATGAGGCTTCAGTAGTCTGAGTTAATCAAGTGTCTATATCCAATACCTGAAACATTTACTTTTTTTTTTGCATAAAATTCACTATTTGTGTTTCTTCAGTGTTTCCCTGTTGAGCTGTGGCGAAAGTATATTCATTAAAAAAAAACGTTGGCACTAAAAAGACAAGTAACATTGAAAGATATCTACTTCATTTGACTCATTTGGTTGGTTAACGCTTCATATTAGCTTCAGATAAACTTCTAAATAGATTTTTGCATAGAAGGAGGACTGTGGATTTTGGCACACATCACATTACTTGGATTGTAAGTGCATTATGAGATGATGTCTGAATGGCCAGTATGAACAGGAGGAATGATTATGGCAAGAAAAACATATTTCAGTTTTCCTTTGGGCACCTGGCTGTTGTTTTAAGACAGACTTGAAGATCTTAACTTGTCCTTTAAATCACAATACTTATTCCGTAATAATTTATTTAATCAAATACTATTTTTCAAATGATTTGTGATTCATAAATTATTTGTCATTTTAATGCTGTATTTTATTCAAGATAACTTCTTACAGTTGATAAGACAGCCTTTTATACTGGTGCATTGGAGTGGTCTATTCAGACTTGTTTTATTTAGTGCAAATAGAAAGGTTTTTCTAGAAAGATTTGTTTATACTCAGCTATGTAAGGTACCAAGGCAAGTACAGCTTTGGTATCAAGACCAAAACACAAGCACTGAATTGGCATAAAAAATAAATAAAAATGAAATAAAAAAAAAACAAGATACACACTCGTAAATTAAAAGAAACAAGCTCTCCTCCACCAGTGTAACATTTCTTGTCTCTTCTGGCCTCAATGCTGTAAGATCAGACTCTTCTGCTGACTCGTGGTTTATAGGGAAGCTCCTTCTGGCCCATATGGGCCTACTTGGACCAGCACTGGCTGTTGTGTAATCATAGTTTGCCTGATCCAAAGTCCACTGGCTTCTGTGTTGCTGTTAGATAACTGTATGAGTATGTACGAGTAGGCAAAAGATTCAGCGATGAGACAGTTGAGTTCAGTGGTGTTATTTTCTTATTGCAGCATTGCAGCAAGTTATTATAGTGGTTTATCAACTGTTTCAGGTCACTGTATTGTTGATGATGGAGGGAGGAGCAGCACAGCAGCCAACTTTGTAGCCTAGTCTAATCGATGATGAATGTTCCCAGCACAAGCAAGATGTCAATTATTAATGAGCTGAATATCATGTTCTACCTCAAGTAGAGAGGCTTGGTTTTTGTTTATAAATCATTGCTGCTAGCTTGCAATTGTGAAGATACCAAACTGTTGGAAAAAGAAAAGTAAGAAGGGAAAAAATGAAACTTGTGTATTGGAGAAGTTATACGGTTAGATTTACTTTGTCAGTCCACATTCCTCTCAGATAATGTGAGGTAAGTCAGAAGCAGGTAGTTCAGCGTTTTTCCTGACTAGGAGGGGGTTATCAGTGAAAATAGGTGTCAAGGAACGCGATTCCTGTGTGTTGCATCACTGTGCAGTAAATACTGCATTGAGCACTGCAGATTTTTGTTTACCACGGAATTACAGATAATGGTTGTATAAGCAGCATGTATGTGCACGTGCTCTACACGTGTTGCACGTTTCATTGTAGAGACAGGTGAAGTGTGCGTGTGTGTGTGTGTGTGTGTGTGTCTGCGTGCGCATGTGAGTGTGTGTGCGTGTGTGTGTGAGAGAGAGAACACTCAAAACGTGCAGTAGCAGGTTCACACACACCATTGCACCATTCCTCCACCACCAAGTGGTCTGCGGAGGGATGTCTGGCTTGTGAGAGTGCCACTGTGCTGAGTCGACAGGAGGGGAACAATGGCTTTGCTGTGCTGCCGGTCCATTTGGCCGCCTTCATGCAGCATTTCAGCGAGAGGCACCGGCAGCTTTTGGCTCTGTGAGCCGTGTTGACCAGTTCTTTGCCTGCTGGTCACTGACCCGTTGTGCCCACAGTGCCGGCAGCTTGTCAGGCCTCTGAGGGCTGCCGATTATCCCACAGTAATTGGTGCCTGGGCTCTGGCTGATCAAAGGTGCCCAGCTGATTGTGGAGCTCTAGTAATTTTCCATCCTCTGATGCTTTGCAGTTCTTGCCTACATGCCTGCTTGCCTGCCCCATCTTTGGACAAAGAGGGAAAGCATTGATATCTGCTGCGTTTAAATATTGCTGCTTTTCACACAAGGTAAAAGCTGCAATAATAATTCCTTTTTAGATGAATGTCAAAGTCATTAGATAGTTGCAAGGTCTCAAGTTCAAGTTCAAGTCATGGAGCTATAGTGTCCAACAGCCATGTGACTTGGCAAAATATCAAGACGCCTACAGTCATGTGCCATACAGGTTTTCAGTTCAACTGAAGACTACACCAGCTGATAGTACAGATTAGTTTCCTGCTTGGTGTGCCAACCAGTGACATCACCTGGTGTGATAGTGGGTTAAGTTGAAATGAAAACCTGCTTATTTGTAACACCGGGCATGATTGAATAAACATTTAGCAAAATGTAAAAAAGGCTTCATTTCCTGGTTGAATCCCATCTGTGGGAACAGAGAAGGAGCTTGATTGAGGTGATTGAGGCCATATGAATGAACATGGTGACATTACTTCTTATGCTCATATTGTAGCCTTACTAACACAATTCCAGCCATTAAGCCAAATCTCTACTAATAAGTGACATAACATTGAGTGAGAAGATAAAATACATATCTTTATTCAGTCATAGGATTAAAGTAGGTGTGGACATCCTCAGTGTCATTTTCTAGAAAAGAAGTCCTGTCCCACCCCTGTCTGTGCTGGGTAAAAGCCAGGTATCGCCAGCAGTTTTGTTTAATCTCTTGTATAACTTGGTATGCTACAGTCATCCTCTGCATAGCAAATAGCCCAACCAGGATACAAAGAAAGTAAGTTCAGGTACGTGAAAAGAATTCCTGAAATAAGTGAGCAGCTCAGCAGCTGCACTGAATACTACGGCTCCATTTAAATTCATGCTCACAAGACCAGTTTGGTTGGCTGATTCCTGACGTCAGTACAACCTGACTCCTGTTACTGTTTGTCTTCTTTTTCCCTTCTAGACTCAAATATCTGTATAGTCACAGAAATCATTTTTTTTAATATCCTCATATTTTCATAATTCAGCGTGTTTTAAGTTCAGTTCACGTTGATGGCAGGTGAGTTGAACAGGAAATTATTTTTGTGTTTGTATGAACTGCATGCATGTGTGTCTTGGCCAGGTCAGAGGGGCAGTGTAGGGATTGCATGTCTGTTCACTCAGCAGGATGTTCCTGTTCCACTCCATCCTATCAACACTCCTGCTGCTCGACAAATACTGCTGCTGACACACACACACACACACACACACACACACACACACACACACACACACACACACATAGTGTAAGTGCCACTGACCAATAACACTGTGTTGTCATTTACCAATAGCGTTGTTGAGATGAAAAGCTGTATTATTGACAACACATTGACTCTGCAGCTGGAAACGTGGAGTGAGTTCTCTGTGTGATATTGATTCTTCTGAACATTTTCCATGTTATCAATTTTCTCTCCCCGTCAGCGCTTGAGTCTAACATTGTCCTGGGACGATAAAAGATGTGTTTGGTATAAAGGGAGATCTTCTCCGGAATGACTCTGGGACAAAAGGGATTTTATATATAATAATTAATTTATTTAAAAATAACTCTTAGCAAATGACACACTCATGCTGTTACTATCGTTACTATCACTGGCTGACTATCAATGCAAGATCTCGAATGTTTCTGCCCATGTTCCTCACAGCCACAAACGGCTTGCTGGCAGGACCATGTTGCACTGGTTAAAACAAATCTATGTTCATCGTGCACAGTACTATGACTCTGTGACACTGAAAGCAGTGGAGTAGTGGTTCAGTTCAAAGACATCAGAAACTGACAGACTGAATTTTTACCAAATTTTGTTCTTACAGTTTACTTGACAGTCTCAGCTTCTCTGCCTCTGTGTGTGTTGCCCGCTCTGTCTTACTCCTTCTGGGCGGCTGCATTTGGGCGTATTTAAGTGTCATGCATGTTAAGTGTGTATGTGATGCATTTCAAAGTGACAAAAGTGTGTGTCAATGTCAGACGCCAGCAGTACAGTGTTTAAAGCCCCAGTAGAGTACATCTCCAATGCAGCCAGCTCTAGATGACGATTGGCAGAGCGGTGTAGGGTGACAGGCCTTCACCACTCAGTAGACACACTCTGACACCACTGCAAGGCTTTCCTCACCTCTTATGCACTTAGATAGAGTTTCTACATTATCTTTCTGGACAGTCGCTTTTTTTTTTTTTTTTTTTTTGAAGAAATATCTGCTAGTTAAAAGGCATTCTTGATTTGTGTGAAATGTGCTCATGCTGTTTATTACTGCTCCTGTCACCTTAGCTGAGATTATCTAGAGTATTTAGACATGCAACTACAAATTAATGATGATTAAAGCAGGAAAACATAACGGTCTAAAAGGTTTCTCAGCTCTGTTTTCAGACACAGACTCATTTGTCAGTGTCGCTACCTAGGATGGTAGTGACACTGTGACGAAAAAAAAAAAAATGCTTCTATAAATTGTGTCTGCCTGCTTTGTGTCTCTCTTTACCAAGAAAGGGGACTGTCATGTTGTTAATGACAAAGCTTTTACAGAGCTTTTAGTCATCTATAACATTTGCCGGGAAAGCCCTACCACATTAAAGCAAATTGTAAAGTGTTCGCTCTGTGACACTGACAGCTCAATTTAACTCTCCTTTTCCGCATTAGCACAACACATAGAATAGACAAATGCATTGAAGCCATGCATTTTAATTCCTCCTGGATCAGCTCAGAGGCTCAATTGAGGAACAAGTTAATTGGTTCTGATCACAGCATCAAGTTAGTGTTTCCTTTGTTGCAGAAAGCTGTGACTGGTTTTCTTTTTTAATTTGTGATCATATAGCAAGTGCAATCGATTTAATCGATAAATGCTGATATTAACTGAGCTTTTGCTTTTGCCAGTCAGTGCGCTATAATCATAGCTTGCAAACATCTCATCTGGGTTACCTTAACTTAAGGGGAGGGGAGAAGGATGAGACAACTATAGGAATGAGCATAAGCAGAGTCAGGCAGTCTTTGACTGCTCACCATTTAACAAACACTATATTACTTTATCTTGTTCAAGGAAAGGTAATGAACCCATATGACTTCTGTTGCAGGTCTTCAGAGGCTTATACTCACTGGTCAGTAAGTTGTCAGGATTGGCTTAAGGACCTGAGTTTTTACAGTTCACGAGCAGGAAGGTGGTGGCAGCCTATGTGTGTCAGCAGTAATGAATGTGCTTCAAAAACCCAGCTACAGTCTGTCACCTGTCCTGATATGGTTAAATCAGAAATGACAGAGGAAGTACTGAGGAAGAGCTGAGTGTTAACTATGAGATCTTGTACTACTAAATGCAGAAGCCCAAACCAAATATGCAAGAAAATTGCATGGACTTCCTTAAGCATGTCACTAATAAAATTATCTTTGGTATTTTATTTTTCTCCTCTGAACCAGCAGCTCTGCAGGAAGTGCTGCTGCCTGTCTGTTTTTATGTCCCTGCTCTGCATGCTAACTGGCTCGCCCTAGATCAACCAGGGCCTGTTTAACAGAAACAGAAACACTGTGCCTGTCTGTGTTAGATATGGTGTCCATGTCATTCTTCTATGGGAAATGGCTTGTCAGTTTGTGGTTAAACCCATAGCTTTTCTTGACTATAACAGGTTTCTGTCTGGACATTTTTCTGTGGTTGCTCATAAAGTGAGTGTTCTCACATGAGACTTTAACCAAAGTTCCCAGATTGTGATAATCTGTCCACGAACTCTGAAATCCACATAGACCTTAGATCGGGTCTTGGATCAGCATTCTTTCTTGGCCACTCAATAAATGTGCTAATGCTTGCTTTTTTGTTGTGTGTCAACCATAAGCAGGACTAATAGATAATGTATTAACAGCACTTTGCTGAAGCCTGGTGAATATGTAACAGTGGCTGTGTTTCCTCAGGTCAGCGCTGTGCTTTTGGAGAATCATCAGTGTGTAGTATTTGGCCTGATGTCCCTACCTTTCTGCAACTTGTCTAATGACACTTTACTGCGCTCAGGAACACCAAAGCCTAATAAAACAGACAATTTGACTCTGGGGCCGTTTGAGTTTTTTCATTAATGTTTTTGCGACTGTGTATTGTGTTTGTATTTGTGGGTGTATAGCAGACATGAGCTTATTCACATCTGTTTGCGTGTTCTCCTTGCCACAGCTGTGTGTGTGTGTATGTGTGCGTGAGGGAGAGAGAGACCAGAGTGATGTCAACGGGAAAAAAGTAAACATGATTTCCATGAGTAGCTTTTTTTGCTTGAGGTTGAGGTTTACTCAAAATTTCCCAGTGGAGTCCAGGACAATGTGTTGCAGTTAAAGGATAGTTTCACCATTCAAGACTACTTTAAATCAACAGTCAGGTATCCATATGCACACTCAAAGAGGATTTGATTTCAAGCTTTTCTGTGTCATGGAGGATTGGAAACTGAATATCTTAAGATTTTGAACTGTTGGTCAGAAAAAAACAAGCTCTAAGAAATTTATAAAGCACATTTTTCATATGTGGGTATCTATTGTGTTCTCAATAGCAGTCTGCTGTAAAGTGGGACCAGGATTGATGGAGTTGGGACACTTCAAACCCCTCCTAGCAGGCCAGTGCTTTTAGTCAGCAGCTCCTCTCTACATATTGACTGTTGTTTACAGCTCTATTCATTTAATTGAAACTCTACTCCATTTGGCATATCATCTCCTATGGCAAGATGTTTTTTTTTTTGTTTTTTTTAAAACAATTACAAAAATGCACTTCTGGGGAAAATGCAAGAGACATAAATTGCAAAGATGCCACCTTGCTGGCCTGTGTGGCCTTGTGGTGGAAACCAGGCCGGGCCCTGACTATTGATTCAGTCTGTGAATCATGGCTGGGGCATGCCAGAGGGGAGATGATACAGTGACAGTGATTTGCCACTCCCACGGTACTGCCCTGGCCGTTTAAATGTGGCCTCAGCTGTTGCTCTCCCTTTTGAATGGCCAGCTGGTTGGCTGGCTTGCTGTTGGGCTGGGCCCCCTTCATGCCGGACAGTTCCTAGATACATGCACACAAACAGAAGCATGACCACACACACATGCAAGATCTACAGATACTGATGCACAGTTGAGGTGACTGGAGAGAGTAACTCAATATACCCTGTGCAACAGTCTACGCCCAATTTTCTGTCTCCGTCTCAACCCTTATCCCGGTTGGTCATGTGTTCTCAGGAAACAGGGGTCATCGTGTCTTGCTGGGGGCAGGGAACAGATTGAAGGGCTCTGAAATGATTCAGTGGCATACAGGGAGTGAGTGCGCCATGAAAACAGTAGCCAGCACTCACCCATTTTCATCATTTCCTTCCTCCACTGAGTCCCACCCATTAGTACCAGTTTGTCATCACAGTCTGTCTCTCTCTCTCTGGCTCTTGTTCTGGCCTTTGAACATCTTAAAATAGTTGGCTTTTCAGGAATAGAAACGTCAATTCTTTTCCTGCTGACTTAATCATGTTTCAGTATTTTTATTATTTCAGATTGCTCTCTCAAGCTCTGAAGTAATGCTTTCTACATTTGGCTGACATTTACAGTTTTAGACTGCCGCAGAGAACATATATTACAGGTCAAGGTATTGCAGTCTGCTGTTTATTGTTTGTTTTTCACTGTCTTAGCTCAGCATCCATCTTTTTATCTATCATTGTGTGAAGCTCTGGGGTCGGGTTGTTTCTGTTGCTACGATGAAGGCCAAACGCGTATAAAAATGTAATGTATTCTTTTAATTTCACAAACTCAGATATGTTTAGTGTTTTTTATTGTTGTACAGCATAATGTTTTAAGCATAAAGTTTTAGCACATAAACAGATCTTTTCAATAAAAAGACCATGTTAGGATCATTTGATTGCAAGCAGCCGGTCAGTTTTTGAGATTTCTTGATGGTTATCCAGCTTGGCTTGGGAAAAGATGTCTTTTTGAACTGAAAAACTCATAGGGCAGTGCTACAGAAATGCACTGTGGTCTGTACATTTTCAGGCACCAATTATTTAGTACTGACTGAATTAGCTCTGTCTGGGCAGACCTCCCCTAATTGGCAAATGTGATAGAGTAATTAACTGTGCTGATGCATGTGACCCAGGATATCATATTTAGGGGTTAGTATTAATGAGGGGAACAGCACCATGCCCAAACCCACATAGTTTCTCTTGCATATTGAAAGTCAATATCAGACTCATCACTGTCATTATATTGATTGGTGCCCCGAGCAATATCATTACATGTCTGTTGTGAAATTTCCGATTCTAATTGTGGTAGGTTTGTTGTATTTGCCGTACAGTTATTGCTTGTAAAATACCAAATGACTGGCTGGCAAACACACGTCCCTCTGAGTCACCATAAACTTCCCAACTGGTGCCAAAAAGCAGAAAGGAAATTGTGATCTCCTGACATGTGACCTTGCTCTTGATCTCTTCCTGTAGACATTGAGGTTATCTCAGCCTTTACCTTGTGTGCCCAGCTTCCATTTTGATGCACTTTGTCAGTTTTTCTCCTCACCCCCCCTCCCTCCTTTTTGACATAAGCATGCCAAGCCACAAACCGGGGCCGGAAAATTGGATTACCATGGTAACAGCATTTTTCAAATTCTCTCTTCATATAGCCGCTTGGGAGCAGAACAGAGACACTATCACCTCAAGTCGGCCAGCTCCCCTGATAACGGGGCTCGGCCTTGATATGCTGGGCAGACTTTGCATTACTGATGGCTGGCCTTATTGACTGAGGCCATCCTATTTCATTGTTGCGCTCCGACTATAAACTCAGGCTGAACACAGATAACGTGGAATTCCCTGTGCAGAGCAGTATAAAATAGGATGAAGGGTATCGGCTGGCACAGTGGTGGGGCAAGTCATGAAAGGAGACAGTGGGGCCTTTTTGTCTTGAATTGCTGCCCGTTCTCTCTCATTCTCTGTCTCTTTCTCTCACGCTCGCTTGCTCTCCTAGCGTCTCCCCCCCCCTCCCTCCAATACCCCTTCGCTCCATCTCTTCTTTGAAACCGAACCGAGGTACTCATCCCTAAGATCCTTCTGCAAGGATTTATCAGTTTTCCATTCCTGGAGAGATTATTCAAATACCGTTACATCTATAGCCAGCAGCAGCTCTCCCTGCCTCCCTCCCCCTCTTATGTCCCGAGCAGCAGCACAGCACTGACTGAGGGGAAAGTCACGTTCTTTTCCTCTGTTTTTATTTACTTCTGTTTTCTGTGCATGTCTTTTTTTTTGTCTAAGGTACACATGCTCTTTCTGTGATTACAACCAGTGTTGTGTACGTGTGTGTACTTATGTCTGTAATTGTCCATCGAGCATGTTGATGATCTTGCTTGTGAGAGTCCTGAGAGAGTTGGATGCTTTTTGTCATTCACCGTTGATTGTTTCTGTGTATATGAACACAGGCAGAGTATAAATGGCACTTGTGTAATTGTACTCATTAGTGCTGGTAGGAGAACAGCCAGAGGTCCTGAGCTATGACAGCTCCAGCAGGGTTCAGATCCTGCTGTCCTACACCAAAGCCTTACCTCCCCACCTGTCTTGTCTCCACAGTCTCCCTCTGTTTCTCAAACTCCTGTATGTCTCTTGAATCTCTATTCTCTGTCTTTGTGGTTTTCACAAAGTGAATTTACCTTTACCTTTGAGGCTCTCAAAACTGGCCTCATACATGTTTGCTTTTGACATGATTTAGACAAACTGGTTTCAGTGCTGTCAGTGAATTTTTCTTTGTAACCTGTGATGATAACACCTGTACTTTTGGACAGCAAGTAGCCTTCATATCTGACTTATTTTGTTTAGTCAGGCTATTCACCTTATGTAAATAAACATAGGTGTACTTATGTAATGCCGGGATATTTGTTGTTAACGGAGCTAAAAAAAACTTCAGACTCAGAATTTACCTTGCTATTTCATAATAGCAAGAAGTCCATTGTTGAAGAGGCTTCATAGAAAGTAACTCATGTTATAGTACATACACACAACATTGCTTGATGGTGTATGGGAAGTGTGAGTTTCTCAGTGGGGATAAACATTGTTCTTTTGACTTCTGCTACTGCTTTGTTGTGGCCCAAACAGGAAAATTATGAAGTCACTTCATTTATATATAGCTGTGTTTGTTTACTGCATTTGAAAGGATAATACCAGTGTATTTCTTTGTACTTTTGCCATTAATGCCTGTAATTATCATAGGCCGTGACGTATTTACCGAAGTCAGAGTTCGGTTTGGTTTACTTCCTTGATGTCATAACTTTGCATTGATTTCATTTATTTTAAGTTCAGTTACAAACATGTTTTGAAGACATACTGATGAAGTGAAGAACATTATGCTTAATTTTAATGAGTAAGGGAAAATGTGCCAATTCACGTTTACAGCTAAACCATCTACCCTACCTCTCAGCTTTCTAAGCTTCCCTTTTTGCTCTCTTTATCTAAACCTCTTGATCGTCTCCATCCCAATCATTTAGCTTCCTTCCTTCACTCTTTCCTCCTGTTCCTTATCTTGACTTTTCCCCTTCCTTTCCTTTTGTCACCTTTCCTTGTCCCCTCCCTTGAATTTGTTGTTATATCTTTGTCTCATACCTTTCCTCCCTCCTTGTCTTCGTCTCTCTGGCTCATGGCCAAACCAGGGGCTAAACCCACCTCACATGACCCATACCAACCCTCCCGCTCACCCCAACACCTTGTACCAGGCCAACACAGCCAGACTTTCCGCTTGACTGCTCACTCTGTGCTTTGCTCCTTCTGGCCCACACTGCCTGGCCTACATCACAACCTCTGCTCACCTTATGGTCAACACACACACACACAATGGAGCAAATGAGCAGTCATACGAGTCTGCTTTTACAAGTAATCCCCAGTTGTTGCTCAAAGTCAACATAGACTTTCACCTGCAACTGTAGTTCAATGTACCTTACTGCAGGTATTTTACTTAGTCAATTCATTAAAATCTTTTGCTGCAGTTTAGAGCTGCAATATTATTAATCAATTAGTTTATCAAGGGGATCAAGGGTTAAAAAAAAGGAGCCCTTGGCTGCACTTCTGGAGTGCCATCATGTACGGGGACTCAACCTTTCTGGTGCTACTCGCTCTAGACGTGGCACATTTTGGTAACACTACTCGCATCCCATTCCTGCAAATTCTTGTACACTCAGTCCTCAGGTGCATATGCTTGGCTGAGCGCAAACATTCACCATATAGCCTATACACAAACACAGCTTTTTTTTCCCACGCACATGAATATATGTGCTGTCTTTTTTTTTTTTCCTCGCTCTTTCCTTGTCTCACTTAGATAATGCAGGACTCAGGAGAGAAGGTATGTGTGGGCTGTATACTGGCAGTAGCAGAAAGTGGTTTTAGAAGGTGAGATTAGTAGAGTGCTATGAGATGAGGCAAAAACCATGAGACATTAATGGACCAGCACTGGCCTTTGAGACAAAAAAACATTATATTTCCAGACTAATAGTGTTCTGCTGCTGATTGTCCTCAGGATGAATTGAAAGAGACTCTTTTCAAAATGAGATCTCCTGGCAGGAAATGTCTTCTTTCTGCACTGGAGAGTCAGGCTGCTTCATCGCATATTTTACCAACAACCATTATGGATAACCATAAAAGCTATAAAAAAAAGGTGATATCTGTTGTATAAAACACTGCCTACCCAAAAGTACAACTTCCCTGAGTATCATTTTACAGTATCACAAACAGTGTTTTTTTTTTTTTTTTTGAAGACGCATTGAAGAAACACTAGCACTGTTTACACACCTTGAAGACTGGGTGGTGTCTTGTATCTAGTGACAATGATGAGTGAATTTAAGGAGATGACATTAACTCAAAGTTCACGCGTAGCATTGTGTTGTCCCAAAATACAAGGAGCTGCATGCTGTTTAGAGTAGACAAATGTATTCGCTCTAGACAGTGTGCACCTCCTTCTCTTCACTTTGCAGGGTGGAAGCATGCAGCCTGTCACTGGCACTGCAGTGAGCCCAAACATGATATGACCTAAATAAACAAGTGAGTTAAGAGAGCGCAGGAGTGAGGGATGAAGCAATATTTTTCTCTTGCACTCAGTCTTGTTTTCAAACACTTGACTTTCCTACTGCAGGCTACAACCGGTGCTTGTGTATGTGCACAAACAAATGCACACACACACTAGTGTTCACACTAAAGTTAGACCGCCAGGTATTTTTTATATCATGACATCCGCAGAGTTATTTGGTTCTTACTTTAAATCAGGTACTTGCACACAACATCCAATAACCTATTTTACACCTTTCGAGGTCATCATTAACTTGTATCTCTACCAACAGCATTTCTCTGTGGTCATGATTGTATTTCTATGAGTGATGCCATGGACAGCAGACAGTAGAATAGAGAGGTGTTGGCTGTACCACACAAAAGCCATATTTTCCATTACAGAATATGTGGCAAAAGGTAAAAAACTGACCAGTTGAAGCCAGAACTTGAATCTAGCTTGTAGCTTTCAAGCTTGGCCAAGTGAACAGCTGTCATTTAGGCCTTGTTCAGACTGCCAGCCCAAATCCATTTTTTGGCGTATCCAGAATGATTTTTACAAAGTCCGGACAGCAAAAAAACAAATGAAATGTGATTTTTTGCAAATTGGATTCAAATGCGATTCTGATTCTGATTTCTACAGATGCGTGTGTGGAAGCTCTGCATCATTCGCAATGCAACAACATCATCAAATCCAGAGTAACGAAACCGTATCAGAGCGGCTGAACCCATGCCGCTACTAGCAACATGGGTTCTGCTTATTCTGGTGGCAGAAATAAATTTTCTTCTAGCACTTTGTGGGGAAGCTTCTTCCTTATTTCTCATGCATCTGAAAAGCTGCATCACCAGTGTAGGTAGTTACTGGTGCCTACATCGTTACCAC
Organism: Pampus argenteus; assembly: GCA_036937835.1. Classification (NCBI taxonomy): domain Eukaryota; kingdom Metazoa; phylum Chordata; class Actinopteri; order Scombriformes; family Stromateidae; genus Pampus; species Pampus argenteus. The sequence continues at coordinate 13,735,627 of CM072873.1, forward strand.
AGCAACCCATGCAGATAGGTTGGTGAAATAACAGTGCAGACAGCCTGTCTTAAAGATCTGCTTTGAGAAACAAATCTGTAGCTTGTCAAATAGCCTCGGCAGCAGGTTTTACGTTTTTTTTGTTTTGTTTGTTTTTATGTGCACTCTAGGCTATTTTAAGTAGAACAAATATGTCACTACACATGTCATATTCAGGCTCTTGAGAGATGTTTTGTGAGTCCATGGTCCACTCTTGGTTCTCCCCTTTACTGACAGAAGGAAGTTTGATGTGTTTTATTGGTGTGTCGGTGGCATGGTTAGGGCTAAAAAGCTTCATTGTGTGCTGCCCACGGAGCTGGAGCCTGGCACGGACAGATAAGAAAGCCTCACCTCAAACACACTTTCTACTCTCAGCCATTACTGGCTCAAAGGACAGGTTTCATTATGCAAACAGACAGCTCAGTCCTGTCTGTGTGTCTGTGCGCTTAGTTAAATAGGTGCATATGTGTGTGGTTGCTGTGAGCATGTATGTAAGTGCACGCTGCCTTGTTGTGTCTTATTCTTGTGTGTGTATGTGTGTGTGTGGACAGTCAGTTCTCCTGGATTAAAGGCCTCTAATCCCGCCAGATCCTCATCAGCTCAGAAGTTAGTGGGTACAACTTGTTATTCGAGGTGTATGCTCTGCTCACGTGTAAAAGTTGGAATTGCATGGCTGAATGACTTCTGGTCTCCAGTTATGAGTTGCTTAGGGAGACTTGAGCCAGGCTCCCAATGATGGATGCACCTCTCACTTCTACTTGGGATCAGCAACTTTTAATTGGTTCCCCTTCTTTTTTTTGCCTGCTAATCTCCCACAGCCAAGAACACAAACATGCACGGTTTCAATGTAGTGCTTTTTGCTTAATTAACTGCACAATTTTGGATTTTTAGAGAAAAATTCTTTACTAAAAGTTCTAAACACTGGAGAAATGTTCACGTATGGATGATTAACTGTTGTGATATTATTATTCATCAAGTGAGCTGTGTATTTCATGACTCCTGTGTTAATTGTCTACAGTTGTAAATTGCAGTTGCAATTTAATTTCACTTGATTAAGAGCAGTGGTTCAAATTGTTTCCTGTGCAATATATTAAATAAATAAATAATCAGGATTGTCATTCAGCTGTAATCCTGCACCGCTGGTACAATTGGCAGGTAGAAAGGTGTGTCAGTACTGTCAGTCTCTTGGCATCCTCTATTCCTCTTTTTATGTGTGCTGCCTTGACTCCTAAGATTACTCAGACTCATGATCCAACTCCTTTGTGGGAGTATGACTCCTACAAGGAGAGCACTCCTGTTTACTGACACCATACAGGAGGGGTGACAGCAGCAATGTTGCACAATCAGCAGTGTTAAACTTCTTGTCCGTTATCAGGAAGTTGAGTAATTTTTTTGTTGGCATGCGCTATTGATTGATTGCACATGAATTGGAAAATTTCCCAGAGTTACAAACGCACCGTATTATGTAATGTTTTTTGTCGTTGCGGTAACACCGGTCATCTTTTTATTTTGCTACTGCAGACAGCCCAATTTTCAACCTGGTATCGTGGTATTAATAAAGTGCCTCTCACTGCTCACAGGGGGCTCAGCGATGAATAAGCTACGGCAGAGCTTCCGACGGAAGAAAGACGTCTATGTGCCAGAGTCAAGTCGGCCGCACCAGTGGCAGACAGACGAGGAGGCGGTCCGCAGCGGCAAATGCAGCTTTGCAGTCAAGGTGACTCTCTTCACTCGGCACACACACACATAGACACAGAGATTCTTTTACACCACAGAGTCCAGGGCTGACCTTACTGTGGCACACTCATACCTCTGAGAAAGTTGCCTGGCTCTCCAAGGACACTGCTTGTGATTAATCATGAGTGTTCAGAGACTGTGAGTGCAGCTTTTATCTAGGTTGCAAAGTAATCTGCTGTAGATTTCCAAACCTGTGGGATGTGTGTGCACAATTGATTTCTGGTCTCCAGGAGTAATCAGAACCACCTGAAAGTAAAATATACAAAATAATAATAATTTAAAAAAAAAAAGGTATATTGCAGGTATTCTACAATGGAGCAGTGAAAGTCATACTACTCAGAAGGCTAAACGTACAGCATCTTTCAACATGCAGTATATACTGTAGTTTCATTGCTTCAGAAATAGTGAAACTGGTCCTGCAGTGCTGCAGTTGATGGAGTGGAGAGTTTGTTGTGTTTTGACAACAAACCCTTTCACTTTTGCAAACAGAAGTGCAATGGTACACTTCCTCTCATCACAAGTCCAAATGTTCGCCTCACTCAGGATAAAGAAGAATTGAAAGCGTCACAAAAGATAAAGCTTTTCTTGTGGCTGGTCAATAGATAGGGTGTTATGGTTTGATTTCTGTGTGTTTGCTTTATCCTGTTTGCTTTGAGCAGGAAATGAGAATTGGAAATACCTGTTGCATCCACATACACCCCAGTGTGTGAAACGCCTAATCCTCTTTGAAATGTCCCCAAGATACACACATGCAACTTTTAATTTTCACATGTTTAGTTTCTGTCTGCTTTCTCAAATTCTCTTTTTTCTTTTGTTGAGATTTTTTAGAATCTATTTCAGGGTCAAGAGATTTCCTTAAAGTTGCCTTTTTTCTGGCATATGTTCTCCCTGTACCACCATTTAAGTGTGTAAAAACAACAGTTATTGGCTGACTGTAATCAGCCAGTGCCTTGCAAAATGTTCAACATGACTGACCATTTTTGATAGGTCCTGGTCTAGTCCACAAATCTTGAAACTGGTAAAGTTGTGAACATTGTGAAATATATCATCCCCTGTAGACGTGATTGTCATGCTTTCCTTTTTGTACTTTTGTAGCCACACACACACACACACACTTCTCCACTAGCATGACGCAAATATCATGCCACTCCGGGATCTTTACTCATCTCACCTCAGCCGCATCTCATGGGTGATCCCCTATTAGCACTGCTGTTCCCCTTATTGACGTCACTACCCACTACCACTACCACTGCCTCCTTGCATTGTCCTTTGTACACATGCATTTTTGTGCACATCTCTGTGTGTTTATGTGTATTTCTATTCTAATATGCCAACAGTGTGACTCACTGCTGTGGTGTCACACTCAGAATAGCAAGGCCAGAGGGTGGAGTGTCAGGCGCGGGTCAGCGTCACTCGCTCTGTGTGTATCTATAAGGAAAGGGTCAGGACTTCCTCTCAGGCCCGCACAATGGATTCTGCCGTGGTCAGGGTTGTGACTCTGAAGTGACACACAGCAGGGCGTGATGCTGCTTCAGATCCAGGAGGAGGAGGGAGGGAGGGGGAAGCCTTTCTGTTCATTCAGTTGCAGTTAATCCCACTCATATAGGATATACAAGGAATTCCTGATGTGGGTTGTTGCGTGATCGGAGCACAGAGTGTCCCTTAAGAATATGAGTTACTGAATGACGGTCTCCACAGTTTTCTCATTCATTAAATACATTTGGCATGAATGGTGATATAGCACCTCTACTCTTTTTTTTTTTCCCCTTGACACACATTCAAAGTCAGTTTTCTCCCACTGACAGCATTTCTTTACCTGGTCTGAAATGTCTTGTGAGCCGCTCTCAGTTGTGATTGTCTGTACAGGTGAAGAGCATCTTATTTTTCTCATGTAGGTACTCATTTACGGGATCACACCCTTGCTGTTACGTTTGCCCAAATGCCATTTATATACATTTATATTTATATAGACAATATTAGGAACCAAGCAGCAAGTAATTGACCTCAAAATGGTAATTAATTGGGTGTATAAATTACTGGGGCCAATGCACTAGGGGATATTAGACATTCTGGACTCATTTAAATACCTAATCTCGTTCCACAGTTTATTATTGTATCCTTACTTAAACCTTCTGTAGAAATAGCCTCAGGAAAGATTTGTAGCAGCATTACTCATTCTCTCTTTCTGTTTGTCTACCTACCCTCTCTGCCCTATAGTACCTGGGACATGTGGAGGTGGAGGAGTCTCGAGGCATGCACATCTGCGAGGATGCTGTAAAGCGCTTGAAGACGGTAGGTTTCTCTCTGTAAATCTCTCTGTACTTCCAGGAACAAGGCTGCTAAATACCAGACATCCTACTTCCTTGTTATCTGTTGTTTCTCTTATCTTTTTCTCCATACGTTCCTCCTCTGTGCTACCAACATCCAACTAACTCTTTCTAAACATTTAACATTTTCTCATATTTCCATATTTTGAGGCAGCCCTCCTCCATCTGTCAGTAAGTTTTAGCGTTTTTCTTCTTGGTGTTTCATCATCGTTTATTCCTGCCCAGTTTTCTCTGTACATGTCCGAGTGTTGCTGATTGTTGCCATTTGTCAGTGAGGGTCTCCACCCAGCGTGGCCTTCAAACAATCTCTAGGAGTGTTTGGGTAGGGTTTTTTCTGAGCGTCTCGTCTTCTCTCTCACTCTCCTCGTACACTCGGGCAGAGCAGATAGGTCGACATGTACTTCCTGCTCCTGTAGATTCTGGTGGAGTTGCGCAAAATGAACAAATTCCAGTTTGGGAGCAGGGGAGGGGAAGGGGGAAACTGTGGAGCAATTGCTTTTCCATGTTGTCAGTTGTTTGTCAAGACTCCACCCAGGTCATAAACTCCTCTGGGTAAATGTAGCTGACTCTCTGTATCAGGGCCAAACCTGTGTCGGCAGGTCTGCTTCAGGGGCCTGTCTCTGTATGACCAGTCTGTTCCAGCGGATTAGCACGTCGTGTCTTGGTCTCAGGATATGGTTCAATTGTAATTCTCTATCAATAGAGGTTATGAAATTCCTTTTTACGGTGTCTGTGATTAGCTTTCACTTTCACTTTAAGATTAACTCAGACTTATTGAGAGTTCAGAGTATCAGAAACTATTTCTCTTGCCTCATAAAATAATTTAAAGGCCCTTTTAGTCATAGCTTAGAGCTACTGAGAGTCATTTGTTGGTATGCTTATACTTTAGAACATGTGTGGGAATAATTTCTATTTTATGAGTGCAAATTGAGTCACAGTAATACACTCAAATTTAAAAGGTTATGGTAGGACAGTATAATAAACCACTTTTAACACATATGTTTGCAAATTATAGTATATGTGAACACAGAGAACTAAGATACCTTCACAAAAATACAAGTACGTAAATTACTACAAGCACAACACAAATGCACGTTCAGCACTATCTTCATACAGTAATTATATTCATGGAAATCACATTATTGCACCTGTCGTAGGCACACAGCGGTGTGTATGTGTATGAAGTTACTCATAATTTCACAACCTCACACATTGATCACATATGTTTGCAGCCCAAAGTATAAGCACATCTGAAACACACGCTCAGATAGGGCTCACAGGCAAATAATTAACACACACAAAAACACACACACACAGGAAGAACTGCACCCACAGGCGTAGTACACAGACATACTGACTATACACACACACAAAAACGTACATACATATTCTCACTGCACAGAAGCAGAATGCACAAACGGTGAACACACATATACATGTACAAGCCTAATAAACACACATAGTAGCACATACACACTTGTGCTTGATGAGGTCACGTAGTGTACACAGAGCCTGAGGCTGTGAGGTCTTATTGAGTTACAGTCATATTAACTAGGCGGACAAAATGGAGCCAACTCAAAAGAAGAGGCGGGTACTGCTGTCTCTTGTCCTCCTAGAGGCCGCAACTGCCTGACTCTCCTCAACCTAATGACATTTCCTCCTTTCTCTCCTCTGCTACTCCAGTCCCTCGCTTCCTCACAGCCCAAAGGCCTGATTTGTAATCCAGCACAGGCATGGCTTTAACGTTTTGTGCTTATAAGGAGGGTGGGAAATTAACATATACCATCTTCAAAATAAGAAAAAGGCTGGCATCATTCCTCTTTGACGTGTTATTTTGCTGAACAAATATTGACATTAGGAGTTGAGTTGAATACATTTACAGTATATCCCTGTTACATTTATGAGTCTTTATCCAGCTGAACCCTGGTGTGGATGGGGCAGCTTACCTGTGCGCCTGAGAGGGTCAAAATGTCTGCTATACAATAAAAGCCACCAGACAAGTCTTGATGTGACTGTCCCTTGCTCAGCAGTAAACTCTATTTCTAGGAGCTTATAGCTGAATTGGTCAGGAACCAGGACCCACACCTGTAGGCCCATAATACCTGATGTGGGCTGATGAGAAGATGCTGTTTCCTGAAAATGAGCAAACATCAACCAAACAGCTATCAGGCAGCATCAGCACTTAAGGTCCTGGAGCAAGAAAGAGAGATGAAGAACAACAGTTAGCTGATGCTCTCTGATGCATAAGTAAATTTCTCTGGGCAGGATGGTGTGTGTCGGTAGTCGAGCTGTCAATTGATGTTTGTTGGTGTGTGTGACAGCCACTGCTCTGAGCTGACTCCATTGTATTCCCAGCAGCGTTTGGGACTATAATAAGAGTTTTCTCACAGCTCTGTGACCCATGACTCAGAGGAGAGTATGGAGGAGGACAAGGAGAAGGAGGATGAGGAGGCTGCACTGCGGCACCATCAACCTCTATCTTGCCCTTTTACGTTATCATCATGATGTCACTTCCTGCTGCTGCTGGCGGCGCCCCAGGGTTGGAGGTGTATTTTGTATTCTGGGAATGCCGTTTTTTTTGCCGTTACACAGGAGCTTGTAGTGACCTGAAGTGTTTCCTCTGTGCAGACTGGGTGGGGCACCCGAACAGGAGATGCTGACATGCTGAAAGAATTTCAGTTGTATTTGTACACTAATACCCAGCAGCCCGAGGGCGCATCATTGACCGTATATCTAAGTTCATCAGAGAGTGTGTTCATAAACTTGAGGTTTCAATGAGGAGTTATAGTGTCACATGGTATATAAAAAGCTGCCTAAGATGCCTTTCTACCCCAGCTAGAGATATTTCCAAATGTAGAAAACAACAAAAATCAAATCCTTAGCTCAACTCAACTCAAAATGTGATAAAAGAACAAAGACTGATTATCAACCCTGGGAAATGTGCTGTACAGACTGTATAACATCCTCCTCCTGACAGCTATCCTGCAGGGTGGTCTTGTTAGATGTTTAGACAACCTATCAGGTAAAGTAACATCTCTGCTGTCCAGGATGAAGTAGATTCTCTGTTATATTAAATAGCTGTCACAGGTTTGTAGCAAATGTTGTAAGATGTGAGGTTTTGCACAAAGTAGGCCTGTGACGGATGTTACACAATGTGGTGCGTTGTTGCACATCCTGCTGGGTGTTAGGGTTGTGTTTTTTTGTTTGCAGAATTACAGTAAGCCACCAACTGGTAATACCACTACTAAGATTTCGTCTGTGGGTAGTCAAGTAAAAAGAGCCAAAGTATGTAGAGCTAAACCTTTTTAATCATTTATATCAACACAGTAGTAAAGTAAGTTTTGTAAACTAGAAAGTATGTTTTCTGCTTTTGTTGTTTGTTTTTTGCTATGTTGGCTTTACCTTTATCTTTCAAAACTCTGCTATCCTTTCTGCCTAGAAAGATTTCCCCTCTTCTGTAGTGTCATCCTAACTCACACATTAAATACCTGAATATTGTATTAACTATTTGTTGGTGTTATACATTTGTTTTGTCTTTTTAAGCAGGTTTTTATTGTGGTGTTGCAGTGAAATGTCTCAAATCCCCCTCCCCCACACTGCCTTGTCATTCTAGTTATCTCAGCACGATAGAAATTTCTTTCCTAACCTTAGCTGACTAATACTAGCTGTGCAGGCTCTACCATCATCTGCATGTCTGTGTGGGTCTCACAAACACACACTAACAGGTGCTTATCTCATCTTCAGTGCTGGTTAACACATTAAATCATGCATTAACGTGGTGCTCAGAGTGCTGTCTCCACCATGGCTGTGTAACAGGAGCAGAGCGGCACTCCTTTTCACAGCTTATAGGGAGGAGATGAACTCGCAGGGAGTAGGGGGTGGTGGGTGGGGGGTGGGGGATAAAACTTGCGTAGGTCTGGTTGTAGTTTCTTTGTGTGGTTATAGAAGCCTAAACTTGACCCCTGACTCTGGCTGACTGGTCAACAGTCACAGGCTTGACTCAGAGGTCAAACTGCTGTCTACAGGAATCTGTTAGTCTGCTGAACAACCACAGCATGACCACGTCTCGGATCTAGACATCAGAGGACAAAGAATAAATTATCCCCCCCACATACATGAACAGCAGATACGCCTGACATTCTGTCATCTCCTCTGTCAAGGCAGCTTGATATGCTGCCTTAACTGGGGGCTACGGTAGTCTTTTAGAGTTGTTAACATAAATCACAGAAGTACTCACTGGTTGTCTCATATGTGCAGGGGTATCACTTTGAGGGCTGTGGTGGAAAAATGAATGTGTTTTACTGTAGTACTAACAGTGATTATCACAAAGACGATAACAATCACAGTATCACCCATCAAAACATCAGTATAAAATCATTTGGTGCTCACTCACTCACCCACTCACTCATAACCCAATATCACCTCCACAAGAAAAACCCAAATCATATCCCCTCCTGCGGGCGCCAGTCAATTTTTAGACTTCCTAGGTAACATTTTCATACCTTGTTCCTCCCCCCGTCTCCTCCAACCCTCTTATCCACCTTCCCTTTTACCACATCCACTTCCAGGACAGGAAATTCTTCAAAGGATTCTTTGCAAAAGTAAGTTATTGCTTTTGTGTGTCTGAGTGTGTTTCCTTTTTTAGCATTACTATTATTATTATTTTTTTCCCTCCTCTCACATAACACCTCACCCTTTGATCACGACTGAAGGCTGGAAGAAACACACACACACAGACGCGCACACACGGGGGGAAATCTGACTGGAGAGAGAAAAACAATGATGCATGTGTCTCTGAGCAGGTGGGGTGGTTTAGCTTGGGGCGGGGCACTTTTTTGTGTTTTGTGTGTGTGTGTGAGTGGGGTTTTTTTGTATTAACGGGTGTCTTCTCTCCCTTCAGCCCCTCTTCAATGAACCAAGAATGGAACAATCAATAATTTGTGTGAATGAATGTTTGCTTTTTGTGTGTACACAAATATTTTATTGTTGTTATTCTAACGGAGCCCACCACTGTTGACTGCATCATTGCACCAATTCTCATACCAACCTTCTTGGTTTTTTCTTTATTAAAACTTGCGTACTACTGTATGGCACAGCACTCAGAAAAACAACTCCAGACGTGTATCCTCTCTCGTGTCTTTTACCTTGTGCCTTTTCTTTATTTACAGGTGTACTTTGTGTGTATGTTGACTTAATTTTTACAAACAGGTACAAAGGGAAGTAATCTTGGGCTCCTTTTTTCTCTTTTCTTTTTTTTTACTCATACCTGTCCCTTTTGTGTTTGGTTGCAGGCTGGGAAGAAGCCAGTGCGAGCTGTGTTGTGGGTGTCGGCAGATGGTCTTCGCGTTGTAGACGACAAAACAAAGGTAATAAGTCCCTTCAGCCCTATATAACAGTCTCGGAAAAACTTTGATCAAAAAGAAAGAGCTCTTAGGGGAAGTGCACGTGGCTTTAGCAGCTTTAAAGGTAGAAGCTGCTGAACTCCAGCAGTTAATAATGGTAGTGAAGCCACCGCACTTCTGGTCTAGTGACCTCTAAAAGGCCCTCTTTGGAAATATGTCCTCATTGCACCTGCAGGAGTAAATCAAAGTATTTAATGTTAAATGTTGACACCTGCTGGAAAGCACCAGTACTACATCAACCATTTTTTTTGATTGTACAATTACTCACAAAGAACTGGGTCTTGTGTGATAATCAGTGCTGGTAAATAAAAGGAAAACAGAAATACTTCTGCACTTACCAGGGGATTCATGGTATGATTGCGGTGTAGTTCAACAAATTTGAAAAAATAGAAATTATGATTTGATAGGGAAAAAAATGCTGTGATGCTGATATTTGGTATTTTACTACAATGCAATAAACAGACTGCCTACGACACACATCCCAACAGCCTGAATCTGTTGTAATACCTTCACACCAAATTAATAGATTAAGAGCATAAAAACTAGCACGTTTCCTGTGTTTTGTGTCCCATCTATTGAAGGGTTACAACAGCGCTCAAACTTAAGGACGTCTATGCAGTCATTCAGCCCACATTTGTGAATTGGCACAATTGAGAGTCACTTAACTCCAGACGATAGTTTCTAAGCTTATGATAATGAGGTGATGGTGATGCTTTTGGCAGGACTTGATTCTGGACCAGACAATAGAGAAGGTGTCGTTCTGCGCTCCAGACCGGAACTTTGAGAGGGCGTTTTCTTACATCTGCAGGGATGGGACCACACGTCGTTGGATCTGCCATTGTTTCATGGCCATCAAAGACTCAGTAAAAACTTTTCTAAAGCATCATCACAGTGTATGACTAGTGAGAGATGAGGAAATCTGCTATAGAACCTGATTGATAGATATCTTCATCTTGAGTATAAAACAGATGCCTCAGAACAACATATAATGCCTAATTAAGTATAATTCAAATTAAAAGCACCTGTATGATTTAATTGATTAAGTGATAGTTGATAGTGTTCTTGCTGCTGAATGAACACAAGATGAAACATTGAACCCGAGAAAACCATTAGAATTTCTTTTTTGTTTCTTTTCAGGGAGAACGTCTCAGTCACGCTGTGGGTTGTGCATTTGCTGCATGTCTGGAGCGAAAACAGAAACGGGAGAAGGAGTGTGGTGTCACGGCAACCTTTGATGCTAACAGAACCACGTTCACCCGTGAGGGCTCATTTCGTGTCACTACGGCAACAGAGGCAGCAGAGCGGGAGGAAGTCATGAGGCAGCTACAGGATGCTAAAAAAGGTAGGTTTTTTTTAGACTGTTACTCCCTGACCTGGGAAATGGATCAGCCAGTTTAACCTCCACACTTGTTAATAAGGGTCTTTCTGTTTATGCTACCACTTCCAAGTAATGTTATTGCTTCTATTGTTTGACGTTATTTCTCTTGTACGACAGTCAAGTGTTTGTGTTATTAAATGTGTATGAAACATTCAGATTTCTATTTTTTTTTTAAGGTAATTTTATATGTCTGAAACATTGATAGAATAATTTGGATTTAAGAAAACTTTCACTTTGCTTTCTTGTGCAATTTCTTTCCACAGATGTTGTTTTCTGTGTGTCTGAACATTGTCCTTCTCTAACAGCTGAGACAGATGTAAAGGTTGTTGGGAACTCATCCACCAGTGTGACAAACCCTTCAGCCCACCAGACAGGAGGCTCCCCGTCCCCCTCGTCCTCCCCGCCACTGTCTGTGTCCGGCCTGGGACCTCAGGCGATACCTCGCAGACACGCACCGGCTGAGGCTCTCGCCAGGCAGGGCTCCTTCAGAGGTTTTCCAGCGCTCAGTCAGAAGACTTCTCCCTTCAAACGACAGCTGTCACTGCGCATGAACGAGTTGCCCTCCACCATGCAGCGCAAGTCTGACTTCCCCATGAAGAACACAGGTGAGTCTGGGATCCTGACCAACCACTCTGTGGCCTCAGTTCTTCTACACAGCTCACATAACACAATTGTCTGTGTAGATTATTTACACAAAACAGTTAAATTGGTGATATTATTGCAGATGTTCAAAGAAGGAACAACTGTTTCATAAACATTTTCCTAGAACAGAATAATATATTCTTTCCTAGTAGAGTTATTTTATCTTATTTCTGTGAAGTTTGCTTCTTTTAACCTTTTCTCTGGTGTCTCCCCTCCAGTCCCTGAGGTAGAAGGAGAGGGTGACAGCATCAGTTCGCTGTGTTCTCAGATCACCACAGCATTCAGCGGACCCCCAGAGGACCCCTTCTCCTCAGCACCAATGCCCAAACCAGCTTCCTCCCCGCAGTCTCCTGTGGCACCAGGTAAAAAAGAAAAAAAAGCTCTTCTGATATAACGTGCACACGAGTAACGTCTACATTGTGAGCAACTTAGTTGATGGTTTACTGTGTTCTGGATATCTGTGTTCCTTGTTAAAGAATTTTATAAAATCATTGTAGTTCAGCTGTTCTAGCCGGAAAGTGCTAATTATCTAGCATTAATTGAAAATAACCAGTTTAAATACCTGGGTAGAATGACTGTAATTAACTTAATTATACATTTAGCACTTGACAGGCAAAACTGGCATTATCAGTAGTGAACTGAGGCAGCACATACTTACAGATGTTTGATGGATGTTGCTGCAGCTGACTGCCAAAAGTTATCTGTGGCCAACTATTCTGGGCAACAGTCTTTTTCATCACCCACTGTCTTTCAGAATTTTTTTTGCTTGTGTTTTCTCATTCCATAGTTCAATAACAACATAATAATATGTGATTAACACTCATAAAGACTACTAATTAATTACACAGTAATATTATGCATGTCAAACAACATAGGTTAGTCCATATCATCCGCCACACAAGCTTGCTTGTACTAGTTTCTGTCTTTATTCTGCTGTAGTGAACGGCACAGCTGCTGTCTTCTCTGCTGCTGCTTCTGCTAACCCCCCAGTTCAGAACTCAGTTCTGCCCCCTGCTCTGCCTGCTCGAGACACTAACCCCTGGGCTAAGACCCCTGCAGGGGCCCCGGCCCCAGCACAGCCAGGTAAGCAGCTCTTCAGGGAGGGTGCATGTCACAGGATGCACAATATGTGATACTGAAATTTTAAAATGTGATGGAGACATTACAATGTACCTTTGAGTTATTGTATTGTTATGCTTTTAGAGATGGGAGCACAATAACTAAATAAGGTATTAATATAAGTTGTTGGTGACACCAAGTTACTGTACCTACATTGTTCATTAAACATTTAGTGTCATAGTATTTTCTTAAAGCAAAAGTTTGACATTTTAGGACACATTGTCACTCTATGAAGAGTTCAATAAGATAAGATTGATATCTTTCTCGTATCTCTCTGTTAAATATGAAGCTTCCGCTCTGTCCGAATGTAACAAAAACCACCAACAGTAAGAGATTGTGTGACATATTTACCCTGTAAAATAAGAAATAATTTAGTTATTTACATTTTTTTTTCAACTTTAATATTCATGAGTATATGTTTCTGTCTCATTGTATTACTGACTGTCATTCTTCCTGTTAAATGTTTGTTTGTGTAATTCACCCTCTTTGTGTTTTTTCTGTTAACTTTCTACCAGCAGGAAATGACTGGTCGTCCCCTACTCCGGTGATTGTAGTTCCCCCAACATCTTCACCAGTCATGCCCTCCCACAAACGCACGCCATCAGAAGCAGACCGGTGGTTAGAAGAAGTCACCAAATCTGTCCGAGCCCCGCAGCCTAATCCGATCATGGCAGCAGCCTCACCTCCTACCCAGCCGTTCACTGCTCCTGTGCCGATGCCTGTGGCGCCTGTAGCACCGGTGGCCTTCGTGTCTTCTCTGCCCTCTGCAGTGCCCATGTTGCCCCCGCGCCAGCCTGCTTTCCACACCCAGCCTCCAGCCTCCTACCCAATGCCCAACGGGCTACCGTTCCCTCAGCCCAGTGTGCCTGTGGTTGGCATTACTCCTTCACAGATGGTGGCTAATGTGTTCGGTTCAGCCACGCAGCCCCAGTCGTACCCTGTACCCCCCTCCACAACACCTCAGCACGATGCCCAGGCTGTCGGTAACATCAGCCCGTTCATCAAGCCCCCGCAGTCCTTTGCAGTGATCCCTGCACCCCTCCAGCCATCCAATGGTAGTGTGACCTTTAACGGAGCAGACAACTGGGCTGCTTCATCTCAACTCGCACCATCCTCTCCGGCCACCCAGCCTCCATCACAGCAGCAGGAAGATGCCTTTGAGGCCCAGTGGGCAGCTTTGGAAAGCCGTTCACGCCAGCGCACCACACCCTCCCCGACAAATCCTTTCTCCACTGAGCTGCACAAGACCTTTGAGATCCAGCTCTGAAGACTCTGTTTGAGATTAGAAAGTACCGGACAACATGGGGGCCATTTTAGTTGATGGAGCAGGTGGGTGATTGACTACAGTAGAGGGAAGGGGGGTATCCTCCTGCCTCCCTCCCTCCCTGTTTCAGTGGATAAGCTCAGCAGGGCTGAAAAGAACTGGGAGCCAGTGGAGAGCAGCAGGTGAATCAACAGGGAGCAGAACTCTGCACAGCAGGGAGGGGAGAGAAAGAAACAAAGCCGGCTGCTGTTAACAAAGGCACAGCTCCCCAGGCATTTCATTAGCATTGTCTGTATTGTTTTGTTTGTGCTGTGTAGCGCACGGTCATCATTACCCTGTGGAATATCTGTGTCGAGCCACACCCAGCCCCCTGTCAGTCCCTACTACCTACCCAGGAAGGCTCCCGTTCCCCGACCACCTTTGCTCAGTCCAACTCACAGCACCCCCTGTTGACAGGACAAGACCTTCCTCAACTGGCAGAGGAACCGCAGCACTGAGAGAACTCAGCTTCCCAATGAGAAGCTCTCCTTAATAACTTCCCAATCAGAAGAATAGAGTGAGACAATGCCAAAATCTTTATTTTTATGCATTAAGTATATTTTAAATAGCTTTGGAATCTAACAGAAGAGTTGTAAGTATTCTTGCCAAAGGCAGAGGCTAGCTACAATGAGACAAGTTGATGTGCGTGTATACAAGAAATGACCATATATATATTATACATAAATATATATATATATATATATCTATAAAGAATCTATACTGTACACACAGCTCACAGCAGTGCTAATTTTTAATGTGATGTAAAGAGATTTTGTGAAGGGACAGCTGCTTTACTTTTGTGTTTTTATTTTGTTTGTTTGTTTGTTTTATTTTTGAAGAAAAATCTCTTTATTGTCGTCTATTATTGCATCCTGTGATTGGATGTGAAGCATCTCACTGTAAATAGGGTATCATTGCAGCAACAATCAATGTGGACCTAGCAATGGTGGTGGTGCCCGAGTGGTTGCCTCTCTTACCTGTGCTCAGTTTTCTAATAGTGTAGTACTCATCAGTACTTAACATTTTACTTCTTCTGTCTTCATTGTCATTCATTTCTGTGTGCTAACGATCTTGTTTTTTTTTTTATTTAACACATTAGTATGTGTCATCTCCTGTTTCTCCACCTCTTGTATTATTTTTTTTTAAGTAGTTGATTTCAAAATTTTTATTTTGCACAAGCACTAAAGTAGATGATTTGACCTCACAGGTGACCATGATCAGCATGGGTTAGTCAGTTGCAGTTGCTGCAGTAGCTACGAAACTGTGAC
The DNA here is from genome assembly GCA_036937835.1 of Pampus argenteus. Classification (NCBI taxonomy): domain Eukaryota; kingdom Metazoa; phylum Chordata; class Actinopteri; order Scombriformes; family Stromateidae; genus Pampus; species Pampus argenteus. Next base: position 13,750,821 of record CM072873.1, read on the forward strand.
CGAAGTTCCTGCTGACCCGCCGTGACCTCCGTTAGCCTGCTGCAGTTCTGATGCTCAGCAGAAAACTACAGGGAGATAAAAACGGTTTCATCTCTCACTGTCTGATTTCTCTCTGTCATGTTTTTATTTTTTATTTTTAAATCAAACCTGTGAATATGATCTGTTCTCTGATCTATTTTTCCATTTTGTAATTATTTCATTACTTTATTCTACTTCTTTGGAGAAATATTGAAGCTAAAAGATTGAATAAATTGATGGTGGTAGAGGAAAAAATGGTCTGTGTTTTTGAATGAATACCGTCATGTTTTTTATAGATTAACACTGATGATTATGGTACAAGCTAGAGCTGAAAGGAATAGTTATTAATTGATTGACAGGAAATGAATTGGCAGCTATTTTGATAATTAATTAATTGTTTTAAGTTGTTAATCAAACAAAAATTCCAAACTTTTGTTGGTTCTTCTTTCTCAAATGTAAGGCTTTTCTGTCATTGTAAAATTAAAATCTTTGATAGATTTTTATTTTATTTTAAGTGCCCAACCAATCATGGTTTATAACAAAACAAAAAAGATTTCATATCATTACAAAATTACAGATTATTGAACAGATTCGTTTTATACCAAAAATTTTGCATTCTCCCAATCATCAACAAAATCTACAGAAAAACTTCCTGAAGCATAAAGCAAGTTTTTCATAATCATCCAGCCTGAAGAATTCAACATAAATGGAGGATTAATTTTAGATACTTTGGGTAGATTACTAATAATAGTAGAGCATAATAAAAGTGAATCATATGTTTCCTTTTTTTTAATCAATAATAATAATACACCTTTCACATTTTACACTGATGTTGTTCAAAGTGAATTACATTTTTTATAAAAAGAAGGAAACAAGAACAGACACTTTAAATTATTAAATATATAATTTGTGTCGATTATTCAGTTATAAATATTTAGTACACTCAATTCTGACATCCATGGACTATCATGTCCAGTGAACCTGCAGTGATGTTGTTCCGTCCGTCCAGCAGGTGGCGCCAGTTGCAGCGCTGCGACCTGATGCAGCACCACCGTTATAAAAACAGCCCGGAAGACATGAAACGTCTTATTAAAAAGAAACAAGTGTACATGTTTGCGACACAGGCGTTGTGTTGATTAATTAATTGATTGATTAAAGGTAAGCTTCAAAAATGCATCTGCTAATATACAAAAGGACATATTTCCTGTCAGTGAGGTGTATAATTCAGTCACTGGGCTTTGTTAGCCGCTGTGTTAATGAAGCTAGCAAGTTAACCTGCCAGTTAGCTCTCGTGGCTAAACGACAACACACACGCGACCTGAGTGCTGAATTCGGGCTCATTGGAGTCATTATGTAGTTATTAATATGTGTCATCAGTCTGAGAATCGTCGCTGTCACTCTGGTTTAATAAAACATCACCTATAACCCAGCTGCTGTCTTGTTAAATTTGGCGAGACCAACATTAGCTAGCGTGGAGCTAATATGACCCAACTTAACTTACGCTGTAATTGTATTGTATGAGTCTGATTGTATGAGATTATTATCTTTATTGCTATTTTAATGATCTCTTGTTGTTGTTATCTGCTGAGACATTGCCATAACCCAAGTAATATTGGAAAAGTTAATGACTGACTCCTCCATGAAGCTGCTGAAACGTGCCGTCAGTTTTTAGCCTTCGTTGCTGAGCTTTTGTGCAGATTGTCTTTGTGTTGTCGCTGAATATCAGTTGATAATCAATTAAGACACACAGATATGTTTCACATGTAACACTGGAAATGTCTCATTTTTGTTCCAGAGAGATGCAGTGCTTGTCCAGATCACAGAAACAGAGCCAGGTGTACATGGAAGCCCACTGACACAGGAAAAGGTGCATCCACATTTTCAATAACAGAATGAGTACAATGAAAAAAAGTCTAGTAGCCAAAGTATGAAAACGGTGTATAAAAATAGTCATAGTAAAAATAGTTTTTTGAGCTTATTGTACTTGTGCATTTGTGACAGACATTGTAAATGTGAATATTAAGGTTATATTGCTCGATATGAATATGATATATGAACTAAAGACAACTTATGGTTATGCGTTTCAGCCGTAGGTTTGCACTTTTTTAGCCTGCTGAAGATCACTACAGTTCAAGATGTCTCAACGAGGGCCTTTAACTGCGGTCATCACAGCAGTACTGGGAGCAACCTTAGGAGGGCTGCTCATATGGCGAGTGTACCGCACAAAGAGGAAGAGGCTGCCTTCCATCCAGAAGGTGGCTGATCCTGTGGAAGCTCCGTGTCCTGTGGGAAATCAATTTACATCTGTCGAGTATCAATACACCCAGCCGCCGCATCTTCTCGAGAAGGAATATAAGGCGGCGGAGTGTCAGACCACACAACTACCCCATTATGTACAGATACCGTCTTCTGAACAGCTGTTGGGGGTGAAACCAGTGATGGTGAGCTCTGAAGAGGAATGGCAGCAGCTGTGGCCGCTGATGCAAAAGGATCTCTCAGTCTTCCCTGTGCTGGGGCTTGACTGTGAATGGGTAAAGGCTAAAAGCGTAAGAAATACCTTTTGCATGTTTTGGTATAGACAGAGGAAAAATCCACCCTGAAATTGGAGCCAACCTTTTTTTTTTTTTTTTTTGTTTTTGTTTTTTTAGAAATGACTATTGGAACAACATGAACTGCAACAATTAGTAGATTAATTGATTTAGCGATTAGTTGATCCACAATAAATTTGTCATTTTAATTTCTAATTTTAAATTTGCTGCTTTCAGCTTCTCATATGCGATAACTTAATGCTGTCTCTGCCATGCGGAAGTTTAATCACAAATCTGTAACTATTTTGATAAACTATTGAATTATGCAAACATCCACCACTGTACCAGCTTCTCTATGATTAATCTAAGATTATCAGAGTGGTGGAATTTTCCTTTATAACATCATCAGCATTTCAGCTTTTTTGTGTTCTTGTCTGATCTGGCTGCTGTTTTTCCGGTGCAGGTATCTGTGAAGGGCCGAGCGTCTGCGGTCTCCCTGGTGCAGATGGCCTCGTATTCAGGTTTGTGTGTCCTGGTGAGGCTGCTGACATTTCGCAGCGAGCAGCAGCCGTTCCCGCTCAGCTTAATAGAAGTCCTCCGTGATCCCCATATTTTGAAAGTCGGTGTTGGCTGCTACGAAGACGGCAAGCGCCTGACGCGTGACTACGGTCTGTCACTGACATGCACAGTTGACCTGCGCTACCTTGCTTTACGACAGAGGTACAGTTTGGTTGATGTTTGATTTTTAGAAACTGACTTTTTGCACATTGTTTGTTGTTTATCACATTTTGGCAAGATATATATAAAGGGTAAATTATCTCTTTCTATTCTGTCTCTATTTTTAGGCAAGCTACAGTAAATAATGGACTTAGTCTGAAGTCTTTGGCTGCAGATCTGTTGAATGTATCTCTAGATAAATCCATGGAGCTGCGTTGCAGTGACTGGGAGGCAGATCAGTTGACACTGGAGCAGGTAGTAATTCAGTGTATTATAGGGCTTTGCACTTTTCATACATGTTACTATTACCTACATTGTTTTTGACTTCACTTTGACTCCTGTGTTTTTTTTATGTTGAGCAACTATAATACAATCATTGATCATTGTAAGAAAAATCTGAATATGGAGTTCAGAGTGGGGAAAATACTTTTGGAACCAACAGCTTGATCCACTACACAACTTCATGCTTGTGTCCTTCTTTTCTAAATCATTATCTTTTCACTGCAGATGACTTACGCTGCCAGAGATGCTCAAGTTTCCATCGCTCTGTTCCTACATCTCCTCGGCCTCCGCTCTGAAGCCAGCCCCGCCTCTACCAGTGGGAGCTCTTACTCTGAGTTAGCTGCCCGCTGCCAGGGGCTGGTAGATGTGCCTTTCAGGGGCCGAGGAGACGGAGACGACAGGGCCGCAGATGGAGAGAGGAGGCGGAGGACGCGGAAACAACCTGTTTATGAAAGCCCAGAGTCTGGAGATCAGCAAGTCCCAGACCCTCGAAAGAATAGCAAGAGGAAACCGCTGGGTGTGGGCTATTCTGCCAGGTGAGGGAGACAAAAACCTGAAATGTCCTCCTTATTAAGACGATGTTGTTGATGTTTGCATTACTTCATGCTAATACATTCTGAATAATGCTGATCCAGAATCGGCCTTAAAACATGGAAGACTTTGTGTTCAGCAGCCTCTCACTTTGCCTGTTACAGGAAGTCTCCTCTCTATGATAACTGCTTCCTCCATGCTCCAGATGGCCAACCTCTGTGTACCTGCGACAAGAAGAAAGCCAAATGGTACCTAGATAAAGGAATAGGAGGTACACTAGATAACTCTGATGTGTAAAAAATTAAATAAAATATACTTTAAGCTACAACATGCAACCTAAAAAAAATCCCCACATTATTCAGTGTCTTTGAAGCCTTCATGTGTTAAAGAAGCAGGTGTTGAACAGTAAACAGACAGTTTATCTGATGTTTTCAAAAAGATCTTGTCTGCTGTGACTTCCTGGAGCTTCATTGGCTTCCTGCTATATAGCTGCTGGTCAGTTTCTTTGCCCACAGCAACTGATTTATGATCCAAAATTTCTTAAACATTACTGACATGTCTCAGACAGAGGAGACATTTAGGCACAAGTACACAGGACAACAAATCTAAAATGTTGCATTGTTGTAGCTTTCAGTCTACTGGCTCGATTATTATGGTTATTCTGAGGTAGTGAGAATGTTACGGTTGAGGGTTAGACTGGGTGTTGCTCTGTGCTTCGTTCAGTACAGTGTCCCTCACTGTAAGGCAGTCTTGTGAAAGAGAATCAGATCATGAAGTTATAACATTAATTGTTTTTACCTCAGTGCTCCAGAGTGAAGACCCTTTTGTTGTGAGGTTGCTGTTTGAGCCATCAGGACGTCCTGACTCCCAGCAGGACTACTATCTCACTGCGAAGGAGAATCTCTGTGTGGTCTGCGGCAAAGCAGATTCCTATATTAGGTTTGAAACACTTTGTATACATTTTAAGTCTTCTCGATTCATCTGAAAATGTCCCCTGAAATCTGTCTGTCTGACAGTACTCTAAAAACACTTTTTGCACTAAGAATCATGTTTTCTTTAAGATCACAATTTCATTTTGGAGCACCATAATTACATGACATATCTGATTTTAATTCATAATGTGCTCTGATCCCACAGGAAAAACATTGTGCCACATGAGTACAGACGGCATTTTCCCACAGAGATGAAGGACCACAACTCCCATGACATCCTGCTGCTCTGCACCAGCTGCCACGCCGCCTCCAACGTGCACGACAGCTTCCTGAAGCAGCAGCTGGCTGACGAGTTCGCCGCCCCTCAAGGCTGCGAGGAGGGAGTCCGCCTGCTGGAGGACTCAGACCGACGTCGGGTACGTTCAGCAGCTCGGGCTCTGCTCACTGCCGGGGATGGACTACCGGAGCAGCGGCGAGAGGAGCTGCAGGCTCTGATCAAAAGCTTCCTCCACATGAACGAGGAGCAGGAGCTGACGGATGAGGCTCTGCAGGAGGCCGCCAGTTTGGAGACGAGGTGAGTTTCCATTCATGCTGCGCGATTACTGATTTACACTGTTACTCTAACAAATATTGTTGTAGCTGTAACTTGTAAGTGCTGTCTTGTGGACGATGTCATGACATATCTTTTGTGTTTCTGAACTTATTTCTTGTAACTAATCAGCCAACATATAACACCTTTTTATTTCTGTTAACACTTTTCAATATTACAAAGTGCTTTACATAAAATTTAAAGAGACATCCTCCAGATATCTATATATCTGTGGCAGATAATCACAGCCTGTATGATTCATCAGAAATGCTCATGTTGTACTCATGTACTGCAGGCAGTATGTATAGAGCTGAATCAGTTGTATTGCCAGGCAGTTCATTGCACAGATTCTGCACTCGCCTTCTGACCGCTCCTCTCTCCTCTGAAGGATATTCAACGAGGCGTACGTGCCTCACGGCCTGAAGGTTGTGCACGCTCACGCTGAACAGGGCCTGCGGGGCCTGATGGACCTGGAGCGTCGTTGGAGACAGCACTTCCTTACCACCATGCGCCCACACCACCTTCCTCCTCTCTGGTCCGTCGACCATAACCACAGCAAGTTCCTCCGCAAGTACGGAGAGGACCTGCCCATCAAACTCAACTGACTGTCGGTCCCTGCAGAGGAAACGAGCAGCTACAGAACGAGATGGGGGAACTTAATTTTCTCATTCACTGGTCAAAATATTTGATTGAAATTGAAACTTCGGCAGCCACTCTCACTTTTACAAGCCAAATGGCTTTTTAGGACGGAAGAGATTGTTGTTCTACCAGGATGAATGCACTAATCTACCAAACAAGTCCGAATTGCTGCCAGCATCTGGCTGCTGTCAAGTTCACACTCTAGTAACGAGGCCATGATGAGTGTGTGAGTGAGTACACTGATCTGCGATGTACTGGAGGGCCAGTGAGACGCTGCTAGGTTTCCGCCTACACCCTGAATGAATTCAAGCATAGACTCCCTGTGGAGAAGAAAGCCAGCACTGAATCTGAAAAACACTAACCTCACTTAAAACACCACGGTGGATGTCATGTCGTTACATATGGACACTTTTTTATGAACGAAAATGTACAATTATTTATGAAAAACAATTATTGAAAATGGATTTACAAACTGATTTTTAGAAAAAGCTGTAGCCTGCTCTTAATTCCCCCTTAAATTTAATAAAAATTCCCCCTCCCCCCTGCAGGTTGGCAGCTTATCTGAGAATAAACGATTTGCTTTGCAGAAAGAGGGTCATTTTAATATGACGTTAAATTATTTTTGGCGCTCCCTTCCTGCTTTTTGTTTTCTGTCTATTGTCTGTTTTAAGTCAATAGATAAAGGATGAGTTTCCCAGCCGCATCTTGACATGAAATTTCATCTTTTCCTGGTTCCTTTCTTAAAAGATGAGCTTCATCTTGAGGTGCCGTTGGGGCCTGAATGTGTTCATCCATCTCTTTCCATGTCTTTTGGTTTGTGTTTTTTTGCAGGGGGGAGACCAACGCTAACCAAATCGAAGTTGGCTCATTCAGTTGATCATGTAAAGTCCTGATGTTGACACGTCGTGCTTCTGATTCTTCTGACGGTTTGGGAAATCTTCATGGCTCATGTTTTAATGTGCCTCCTAATCCCCAAAAACCAGACTGGAGGCTCGTTGCAGCTTCTGGACGTGACCTCGCTTCCGTTTACAGTGATTTCATCGCGAATCTAATCTACACAATAGGAAAGAAAATGGTGCCAACTCCTAAGAGTGATTATAATAATTACCTTAAAACTACCCCCCTCCCTTTGCAAAGCAGACTTGCATCTTTTGAGTGTGATAAATGTATTTCCATAATATGAAACTTTAAATTATGAAAATAGCTGCTTTATCTTTATTTGTATTCAGATGTAAGCCCCAAAGCTGTTTTTGTTTTCCTAAAATTGTTAACAAATAAAAGTTTGTATTAACCTTCTTTTGTCATAAGTGAACTTAAAGACACAACCACACTGTTTCATTGTTGTTTTGTTTTTTTATTTCTTACAAAATCACAGTTTAATAAATAGTCTGTAAAAATGAGTACAAAAGCGGTTTTCTTAACATTTCATATATGAATCACTCGTGACTTTCAGGTCAAAGGAGTCTTTAGTTGGATTTTTGTCATGAATGACATTTCTTTTTTTTTTTTTTTTTTTTTTTTTTCCTTTTTATTTTTTTTATTTTTTATTTTTTACAATCTAGTTTTGCTGAATTAAGGCCTCTCGATTTTGGCATCAGAACAATCTGTCAGTCAAATGTTTTTGTATCTGAAGTTGAATTGGTGTAGAGTTATGAGCTCCCCTGGTTTCACAGTTAAGTCAGGAAAAGTAAAAACACATTTTAAAAAAAAACCAACAAAATAACCAAAATGGCTCAACATGCAGATGTAATCCCTTTGTCCTAAAATGTTGACAAAACGAAAGCACATTTCTAATGGTCAGTGTTTGACACTGCAGACATTTGCAACGGTAACAATGGCACATGAGGCTGCTTCATTGAAGGGGATTCCAGCAAAGTTGACTTCTGAGGAGTTACTTCATCTTGAATTCAACAGGAGGAAATTTAGACCAACTTTGGGACAAAAAAAAAAAAGTAACTTTTGGTGGAATTCCCCTTTTAAGAAGTTAAGTGGTGACAAGGAGTGCAATCCTGTGTTGTGAACGACACTCTGACATCTTTACTGCATTACAGCGAAACCTCTGTTAGGGTGGAAACACACCTGAAGATTTAAGTTTATTTTACACTCAACATGTATTTTTTTTTAAATTTGGGACAAATTCTGTTAACAATCCTCTTGTGTGAGTCCACCCGCACTACCGCAGAGGGTTTCAACACTAAATTACTGCATATTATATATATATATATAACTCCTTTTGTTCATTCCAACAAAAGACAATTTTACACATTAAAAAAAAATGACAGGAAATGAGAAGGCCTGTTTGATTTAGTCCCAAATCTCTTTTCAATCAACTTTTTTTGTTTTTTTTTGGAAGGGACAGGTTACTTTCACATTTCTAAACACTAGATGTTACAGTATTTAAAACATCACATTAATAAATCTTTTCTTTGCAGATTCAATTTCCTTAAAGGTACACTGAATTACTATAAGGCATATTCTAAAACATTTCCAATTTGAAAGTCCAACCTCAACCCTCTTAACAGTATCTTCAAAAGATCAAAAATTTTGAAGCACATTTTCAATTTATATTACAGAAAAAAAAAAAAAGTAAAGATATTCTTGCAGCTTTTACATTTTGGTAAAAAAATCCATCTACAAAGAATATTTTGCACACGTTTCATGTGGGAGAGTTGTGTAATATATAAATGAAACTCAACTCTCTGATGAATTTCATATGAACAAAAATTCACATTTTTCACACAGACCGATAAAAGATTGTCACGTTAACATAACATAGACGTTGCAAAAAAAAATCATATATTGCTCCACAATGGCTGCGTGAAAAAATAAAAAAAAATCTTCGGCTTTAGTACAGCAGGCTACAAACCAATAATTTAATAAATAATAAACGTGGTTTGTATGAAGCGGATGATTCCTCCAGTTTTTGGTCAAAGGTTTTGATGATGCAGAGAGGCTCAAGTTCTTGTACGGTGCGGTTTTGGTGATTTTTCTTTCTTGTAACTGCAATGTTTTTTAAATGGTCGTTTATGTTGTTAAGTGAGCCCTTGAAACAAGTTTGAAATGCTTTTTCTAAAGTACGCGGGCTTTGATGGCAAAATAAGTTTTAATAAATAAAGTTTTAATTAATCAATTTTGAAAAAAACAAAAAAAACAAATCCGATTTGCAAGACAGGCAAAGATCTCCCTCCTCACTGCACCACCACTGCTCCTAACAACCCTAGCTCATTATTGCTTGCATGTTAATACATACACAGTAAGGGAAATCATTCTTGTCTAGAAATATTTTACAGACTCAGACTCCAGCATGAATGACAACAAAGGTCCGAACTTAGGAACAAAACAAATTTCTTTGTGGCCCTCTCGGGTTTCTTTCTGCTTTAACGAGGACAGACTCCGGTTTCTTAGGAAGAGACACAACACGGACATTTGCTGGTGTATTCAGGATGTAGCAAGTCACAAATTCTTTGGAGTTTCATTCAATAAGCCGAGATGATAGGAGTCTGCGGGCATTTTTATGTACTGTCCCGTCACTGGATGCAATGTTTTCAACATGCTCTCTTTAGATCCACGCACACACACACGCGCACGCACACTAACGTACTGCTTTTCTCGATGCAACTCATCTGAAAACACAATTGGCACCGATTTATTAAAATAAATACCCTGGAAGCTTGGCACTATGCAAAAGAAAAATACACATTTTTGAAAGAAATCTTATTTTTAAAAAAAACTATTGAATAATCTCAGTCTAGTCCACGTTTTCATTATCCTCACTATTACTTATATACTATATGCTGATGAAGGTTACACCAGTGTCGTAAACCTCTGAATGACTTAACTACCACTGAAACAATATAGCTCCTATTCAAATAGATTTGTTTTTCCACAAACGTACATCAAAATGAAGTATCTAACATCTATCGGACAATAGATAGTGCTGTTGTCTGGTATGCATCTCGTTATAGTGCCTCTTCATTTTTTTTTTCTCATATCTCATCTGTCAAACAATCAGTTTCTTAAAAGTAATCTTCGAAAAACCCCCAGAACAAAATCTCTTTTAGTTCTCGGAACAGACAAGAAAGTCAAGATTTCTCCTGTGTTTTATTCCGCCTCAGACAGATGTTTCTGTATCTGTGCGGATGTTTGTCAGAGCAGATTACCTCACAGGTGTCCCTCCAGGATGCTGGTGACAGCCTGGTCCAGTGAAGGGCCTGACGTGGCCCTGGTCGGGGCAGCGGAGGGGCCCTGCAGGCGCTGAAGCTCCAGGATGCTGTCGATGGCACTCTGTAGATGTTCACTGAGCATGTCCTCTTGGAGGGGGGGAGGTGGCGGGCTGAACCGCTGCTCCAGCCGAGGCGATGCATCCAGCCTGTAGCATTTCAGTTTTGGAGCGCTGGCATCTCTAGGAGGCAACTCAAAGCAAGCAGCCTGTGCCTCTGGCATAGAAAGAGGATTTGGGGCTTTCATTTTGGAAAAGAGTGCTGTCTGTAGGACCTCCTCAGCAGCTTTACCGGGCGGAGTTCCGTTGGACATCTCCTCGCTGTGCTGAGGATGCTGGGGTGCTCCATTGGGTGCCTGAGAGTGGCGTTTGTTCGCAGCTCCGCCGCCGTTGGTCAGCTGCCCTGTGTGGTCCCTCTTCAGTCCCGGGTCACAGGCCGAGTTGTGAACCACCTTACGGGAGCCGGACTCCTGCTTGATGGTGAGCCTGAGAGCCCCGCGGGAGCTGGAGCGGTATGTCTTAAGTCCTGGAGGCCGGTCAGACAGTCTGGTCCAGGCTGGTGGAGAGTAGGGGCTGCCAGAGGGGCCAGAGGAGGGCGCACCATCAGGGGAAGACGCTGATGTAGCCAAGGCCATTATAAATGACTCTGAAATAACGAGAAGCAGAGATAACTAACCAGCATCACCATGTTTGACCTCTTAAACCCCACACTGGATCAAATAAATAAGTGGAGTCACAATTTCCCTGGTTCTACATGGGTTCAAAGAAACGTTTTAAAAACAATTTAAAAATACGCTGTCAAAAGCAAATTTAAGGACATTTATGCATATCGTATGGCCCTTAATCATAACGTTACAGCTAGCTTATTCAGAGGCAAAAGATCTTTAATTGAGATCATTAAAAACTGGTAGTCTTCTAGTGGATATTCATAAAAATATTGAGGAGGAAAACAGATCCTGTGTTTCTTTTGTATTGTGTCTGTCTAGTGACCCAGGGTTGTCATAAACTCGTGTTTTTTTAGACTCTATGTTTTTGTTATTTTGGTTTCTTGTCATTTCCTGTGTTTTCAGCTGTTTTGGTGTTTTGAACCTACTTATGTTTTCTGTGTGTTTTGTGTTTTTCTCCTCCTGTGTCCTGTACTCCTCCCACCGCCTTTTTCCCTCCACACCTGCTCTGCATCACCCTCGTCAGCCCCGCCCTGCTCCCTGTGTCTTCCCAGCTGTGCTCTGCCCTATTGCCTGATTAGTTCAGTTTGTATATCAGTCCTATTTGGTTGGCGTGTGTGTGGTTTGTTTTGTTGTAGTCTGTTTTAGTTTTTACAGTCATGCCTTACCGGCACTCTTTGTCCTGTTAGTTCTGTTCCTACGCCTGCAAATATATATATAAACTAAATGAGGTAAAAGGAGATTTGTATATCAGAATCTGTTCTATATTGGGGGTTATTGCAGCCAAGCCTGACATTTAACAGTTTTCTCTTTTCCAACTTCTTGCTGCTTTAATTTCCTCTCAAAAGCCTCTCAAACTTTTTTTATTTATTTTTATCATCATGCAGTCTCTCTCAGCACAATGCTGCACCACATTTACACCGCTTAATTACTTATTCACACCTGGTAGCTGCTCCAAAGCAAATATGGAGGTTAGGGTGAGGTGCCGCTAAATAAAAAAAAGTAAAAGAAAAGAGGGAGTGTCACTTATTCCCCTAATTTCCCTGTCCATATTTTCTCTCTGAGTCCTGGGCTTTGAAACCACATCTTTCACACATTAACAGTGCCTCCGTGTAAATAAAGTAGGTGGTGATGATGTTTGTGTTTCCCTGCTGGGACACTGACCTGGGTCTCTGCGGGCTCGCCGTCTGTCCTCTGCTAAAGCGTATCGTTCTGCCTGGAGGAAGAGACGCTCCAGCATCACCATCTCTGCTGACGGACTCTCCTGCTGTGGAAACCAGTTCACATCCCATCACACACACACAGCTTGTACTGTCTGCTCCAGACTGTACTGAGAAGATCACTATGTTTAGTTCATTTACATCCCAGCTGCTCAATTACAAACGTACAACAGAGTTTCAGTGCCAATGTGACTATTTTTAGTCACTCTGTTTAGTTTTATTCATTTACTCATGATGAAATTTGTCAGGTGCTTTTTGAAGTGACTGAATTGTAGGTTAATCAATATCCCACCCTGATATAGTTTTGAGTTTACAGTGACAGAGAAAGAAAGCAGTGTGCTGTGTGTGTGTTACCTGGGCTTCTCTAACCAGTAGCTGCCTGTATTTGTTGACCATGTCCTTGGTGCGTTTCAACAGGAAACCAGACACGGTGTCAAACTCCTGGTCCACTGCAGGAAGTGAAACATCATCACAGTCAGAATAAATATGTGCATGAAATAATTTGCACCCTAATGTAGTTAAAGTTAAAGAAAATGCATGTTTGCTTCATTATTAAAATAAAACACTATGTTTATTAGTTATTGGCCAAAGTTTTTTTAATACAATTAATGATTTTGGATTGACAACTGTTAACTCATTGTCATCTTACTGTGTACACTAACATGTTCTTATTAGTTTTTAGTTTCTAAATAAAAGACAGATAAACGTTGTATCAACCAGGATATAGTGCTTATTTGTAGCATATCCTTAATTTATGTCATCCAGTATCTAAATTGTACCATATGTGTTCTCATTTTGCCATCTAAGTTACCAGTTTGTCAGTTTGTTTTGATATCAACAACAGATGGTTCATTTTGGGAACAAACTTCAGTTAATATCCACAGAAAAGGAAATGTGAATCAGTTTGGCAGCACAGATCAGAGAAAGACAAAATCAACTCACTGATCACAGCTCACTGACCTAAATTGAAGTCATCCTGAGTGGGCAGGTGACCGGCGCAGGTGTGGTACGGCAGCAGGCGCCTCACAGCGTCCTTCAGTGTGGGGAAGGCCGAGCCGGTCAACGAGCTCTGGACGGTTCTGTGGTCCAAACAAAGCTGCTGCTGGAACCTGGTGAGGTACAGTGACACTCTGTGTTAGCCGGAGCTGCTGATCAAACCAAACAAACCGTTTCAAGATGTCACCGTTTAAAGGGAGATCTCCTAATAGTCAGTATGAACAGAAAGAATGATTGCTAACGAGCAAAGCTTGCTTCATTTGAGCAACTGAATGTCTTAAAACAGACTTGAACCTGTAACCAGGAGTGGCAACAGTAGTATGAGTCACAGAGGACTCGGATTAAAACATTAGTCTAGAATTACACTTAATCCAAATCTGTTAATTAATGAGTTAATGAACTGGATGATGGTTACTGAGGTATGCAAGCTTCTCTGAAGTAAAATCCTGATGGAGCAATCAAATTTTTAAGGAATCATTACAGGTAGAAACAACTGTCCCTCTGTGTAACATAAACTGTTTATTTATTTATTACTCAAACAGATTTGACTCTGTATTTATCAATGACATTTTACACTTTTAGAAGGTAAAACTCTACTACTACTACTAATACTAGCACACGTTTGACGAAATGCTCTTATTGAATTGAAGAGATCTCCAGAGGCCTCTTATGGTTGAGATTTGCTGTATGTTTCATTCATTCATTCAGTAAAGACCAGGATGTTTAGGATGAGGATGAGTGTTGGTGGTACCTGTGTCTGCGCAGTGCTGGTGTGAGCCTCTCCTCTCTCTGCTGCTCCAGATCTGCCAGCTGGCATCCAGGTAACATTTTGGATCAGATCAAAGGAGAGGAGACAGGGGTGCATTTTGAAGTCATTTGCTGCATTTAACAAATGATTGTTTCAAAGGCTGCCATCTGTATTGCAAGGCTGCGGCCAATTTACTCACAATATCTTTAATAACACTGTACGCACGCATGCAAGCAATGTGTGAGAAAATAAATATTTTGGGTTGATACATTTGAGAAAAGCAACTTTCTACTGTTTTCCTTTTTGTTCCTTATTTTTACTACTTTTATAGGCTTAAGAAACAAGAAGACTAAAATTTGCAATACAAAATTGGATATATAGGAGTATTTTCTGGGAATAAATTGTATTTTTTAAATTTATAATAGTGTATGGATGTTTGTCTTCTCTCACCTTGGTGCCTGTCTGCTGGCTTGTTGGGAGGGGGACACACTCACTGGGAGCTGGGGGCCCGTGAGCCTGGACGCTCTGGGCTGCAGGAGAGGGTGGATGGACATCGAGAGTAAATGCTTTGCTCTCCACGGCCAAGGCAGCTGTTGGCTCTGAAGAGGGTCACAAAATGATGGCAGAGGTGGTTGCGGTAATGATGATAATGGCGTTTGGATTGCAGATTATGATAAATGTCAGCAGTGATTACAGTGATGGTGAAGGGTAACAACGATGGGGAGGAACAAAAAATAAAAATGGTTAGAAAAGAAAAAAAAAAAAAGAACCTTGTTTTGTGTCATATTTCAACGGTGTGTTTTAAAAAACCAGCAGGTGAAACTCACTGTTTTGTGTGTGCTGTTGGACAGTGGAGTCCTCTCCTCCTTTGGAGAGGCTTACAGACGCAGCTGTGGGATCAGGCTGCTGCTGAGGCACCGAGACGCTGACATGCAGAGGAGAGTGAACTGAAGTATGAACCAAAGGCTGAGGCTGGGAAACAGACGGCTGGGCATGGAGCTTGACCTGTGGATGGGAAACTGAGGCCTGGACCTGTGGCAAAGGCTGGGGAACAGACGGCTGGATTTGTACTTGGGTCTGGGCGAATAAGGCCTGTGAGACCTGGAGCTGATGAGGAACCTGGTACTGGGTTTGTGGTTCAGTGCAGGGCTGGGGAGCTGTGGTCTGGGAGACTGAACTCTCAGGTCCAGGCAGAGTGATCTGAGGTCCAACCGGAGGGGAGAACGTCGCTGACGCTGCTCTCCCCGTGTCCTGACTCGGAGGAGAGGAGCAGAACAACGGTGTGTCGTCGGGGTCTGAGGGAAGTGGAGAAACCTCGACACACTGATCGGACATCACAGTGCAGGCATCCTGACTGGTGACTGCATGCATCTGTTGCAGCGTCTCTCTCTCACTGGCTGCCGGGGAGGTGAGGGACTCCATTGGCACCACTGGCAAAGCTCCAACCAACAACTCAGACGTGACGGGTGAAGTAAGTGCTTGCTGTCGTAAAGATTATCAGGAGAGAAAATAAATCACTGCAGGTAGATAAATCTCATAGATCTAAATATTATAGATCTTTTAGGAGGCTAGTTTGTAGACTAGATAGCAGAAAACTATTTAAAACCAACACTATTACTATAACATTACTTTAACCACAATCATCATCACCGAGGAGAGGCACTGTCAGCATCACTAAAAATAACCTGCAGGAGTTTACTGAGGCTCTGACCTGTTGCAGATGTTGCATAAAGGCCTGGTTCTGACTCATCGAGTGGGTCACATCCTCCACTGCTTGGGTCATGTTGGCTGGGGGCATCAGAAGTTTAGGCATCTCCACAGCTGGATCAAGGGGCAGAGGGGGTTTGGGAGGGGGCTGTAGGACTGTAACTACAGGAGGAGATGAGGATTGCAGCCCTGCGGCAGTGGGCTGCACTGAGACCTGCTGGAGAACGTGTCCATACGGCTGCAGAAGGAGATGATAGCCAAATACATGAGAGCAAATTAAAACTCCTTCAAATACTAGTTTTTGGGGGGTTTTTTTACAGTGTGGGCCAGAGAGACTGGCTTTGTCACTTGAATAAGGTAAGAGTAGAGTAGTGCAGCAGTACTTTGTGTCCAGTAAATCAGTTTTATCATATTAGCTAAAACAATAATCCATTACATTCTAATGTTTTGCTGATTTGCTCGATCCATGAAAGCCTGCACACATTTATTTTTAAATCAAAGCTACACTATCATAGTGAGGTAATAGTGCTCATATGCATATTGATTTGAAACATTCATAATGATAACATAACTTTGAGAAACATTAATACAGGCTTTATAAACAAAGTAAACAAAACACATTAGAGCTTGTGAGACTGCAGAGGTGGCATCTCACCTGTGGTAGTTGGCGTAAAGCCTCCTCTGTGCTGCTCCTCTCTTCTGGGACAGCTCTCTCTGGCAGCAGCACCACCGAGGCCTGCTGGAGGCTCAGCTGTCCTTCTGGCACTCCTGCCTGAGGAGCTTGAGCCTGGGCAGCAAAAGGCAGCCCCTGAACTACTGGGGGACCGTTAACGATTGAGATGGAAGTGAGATCTGGGGGAAGCACCCCAGAGCTGTTGATCAAGGTAATGTGGTTTCCCAGAGCGGGACTGTGGACTAGGGTGGCACGCTGCCCCTGTCCTCCTGGAGTGTAGGATCCAGCCAGCTGTGCTGGCATCTGGAAGACAGTAGGGGGCGCTGACTGTAGCTGCAAAGGTCCTGAAAGCACAGTGGCCTGTCGGAGAGCTAGCTGCCCTGTTGGGGTGGTGAAGACAGGGCTGAAGTTCAGCTGTCTTTGGGGTACAGTTAGGATCTGAGAGCCGTCTACAAGCTGCCCGCTGGAGGGAGTCACGCTGTGGACCGACGGGCCTTGGTGACTCGTAGTCAACAGAGATCGAGCTCCACTGACAGGCTGGGAGATGGTGACAGGGCACTGGCCTGGAAGAAGGAACTGGTTTTGGCCTTGGAAGAGTCCCTGAGGCTGCAGCACGAAGGAGCCGCCCTGGTTCACCAGCTGCAAGCTGACGGGCTTGGGGAGCTGCTGGGTGGGCTGCGGTGGTGGAACTGCAGGCTTCTGGCCAGGAGGTTGAGACAGTAAAATATTTGGTGAGGGAGTCCCAGGTACAAATGTGAGACTTGGAGTGGGTTTTTGCCCAGGCGGCTTGGGGCTAATTTGAACCAGTCTGGGCTGGATGCTGATGGGCAGCTTGGGTTGAATGGGAAAAGGGGCACGTTGCAAAACAATGCCTGGTGCTGCTGCTGCTGCTCGCAGGGTTGGAGTGATAAGAGGACGGCTGGTCACATTGGATACGGCCTTATGGATGATCATACCTGAGCCCTGAACAGGACTCAGAGAGAAGGAGGTCTCCGGAGAAGGAGCAGGAAAAACATTTCCAGGCAGGAGTCCCATCAGCTGAGGAGGGGCGGCAGGTTTTAAAGAAGGGCAGCCAGGTCCAACAGCCAGGAGGGAGGGCTGGGGAGGCTCCACTGCTGCCTGGGTGTCTCTGGGCAATGCCGGGGTGACAGGCAAGGTCACAGACTTGGGTACAAATGGTCCAGTGGGTGGAGAAAGGAGAGGGGCAGGTGAGTAAAGCGACAGACTGTCCCCTGGTTGGGCCAGACCTGCCTCCAGAGCCATGGTCTGCTCAGTGATGTCAGCCTCCTGTAAGCTCTGCTGGAGGATATCACATGCCACCTCCGGCTCCTCTGCTTCCTCCACTTGCCCCTTCTTTGCCTCACATTCAGGCTCCACAGGTGGCCCACCTTGTACCATCTGTGGGTCTTCTCCACCCTCTGGCGATGACAAGAGAGCCTCCTCCAGGAAGGACAGATCCACACACCCGGGAGGGGGCGTGTCAGAAGAATCCCTGCCATCTCCCAGCAGAGAGACGGGGCTCTGGAGGGGAGAGAAAAGTGAAAAAGAGGGGAGAAGTGTGTGTGATTAGGAGGAGTTAACAGGAAGCCTTTTCAGGCACAGAAGGAGAGAAAAAAAAAGATTCTCCTCAGGGAAAATACAGGTTGTTGTGACGCTGCTGACTGTGGATCCAGACACTCACCGGGGCATCTGTGAAGAGGGAGGGCTCCCCTGAGGAGGAGTTAATGAGCAGGTCTTCAGTCTGCAGCTGGTGGGATGAAATCAGTCAATTTTAGTTTGGGCTCACACAGTTGTGGTGAGAAATGCTTGCAGTCTTCATTAAAACTCTTTTTTTTTACAGCCCTCCTCCACACATCTCACAAGAGTGTGTGCCAAGAAATTTTCCAACACAAATGTATCATTTACATTATTGATTTTTTTTATTTGACTCCCTCTCTATTTCAGGCTCTTTTGTTACCTCATTGGTCCCATGAAGGAAGTCGTTCAGGGCTTGAGGGTCACTGCAAAGACGAGAGTGAGGAGAATATAATCAGGATCAAATTTGTGTTAAATCCTTGTGAATATTTGGAGCAACAGGAGCAAAGTGATTAATAGTTTAATAACACGTTAGACTAAATGATGTATAACAAATCTTATACACCAAGCAGTGTTCAATGTATTTTATCACTAATTTCTTTAGGATCTAATGGATCATGTGCATTGCTGCCGCCTCCAAGTAAGAATCAGACAAACTCACCACAAAACATCAAGTAGACAAGTCCCATCTTCATCCTCCATGTCAACTGAGAGGAAAAAAGGAGGGGAAAAAACAACAAAAACAAGTTTTACTTTTACTCCACAGTATACATTAGATATATTACATTATTATACTATATACATTAGATAGTCAAAGATATTTGATTGGTGAAGCACATTTTCATCATCATCATCACCACCACCCAAAGAACAACCCAAACTCCACCGTCCATGCGTCCAGATGGAGACAGAGCACTTTATGAACCTACTTCATATGTGAGAGGCCCCATACAGAGCGGTCGAGCTGAGTTCTGGTGGTGGCCTCATGGGAAGTCGTGGCCGGCCTTCAGGGTCTGTAGACGGAGGGATGCCAGGCCGATGCGGCGGGACAGAGACGGAGACAGAGCCGGGTCCTCCCTCCGCTGGGGCATCGCTGCGTCTCGCGGTGCGGAAAGCCGGTGGAAAGGCTGCATGTGAGGGGGGCACAAACACACCACATGCTGTCAGGTCACTTGAGGTTATCACCGGCCGAAACACACCTCATCTCAGCGGTGAGACATACGATCAATAAATGATTCATCAGTTTCTCTTCAGCTGTGGGCAGCGGTGATGGGATGGGATGTTTTTTTGTTGTTTTTTTTGCAGACATCTGTGGAGACTGGATCAAATATTTACAAATAATAGCTTGATATTTTTTGCCTATTGATTATGCCTGAGGCTGATGACTAAAATGGAAGCTATTGTTGTTGGCTATCACAGACATGAGAGAGGCAAATGTGTACGCCTCAGCTGTAAATAGATGGCTCCCCCTGCGCCTCGGATGTGACTTGTCCTCATGGCTGGAAAAGAAGCAATGTGGAGAAGCTCGGCACGGTGTAAGCCAATTATAACACTACTCACTGCCTTGCGCTCAATTTCCCGGGGAGGTCCCTTAAAAAAAAAACCCCGAGACAAACCTCCCTCTCCGATCCCGCTGACATATTTTTGTTTACAACACAACAACCGCATTAACACCCTCAAGATACCGCATCGCCCAATGAAATCCAGGCAAACGACCCTCATCTAAACCTGCAGCGGCAAGTGCATGCGATGCAATAACAGGACGTGCTGGATACAGTGATGTATTTATAGGTTGCGTAAGGTGAATGTGTGTTCATGTGAAATTAATGCCCCCAAAGCGATGCTGGATGTGAAGCCGGCGGTTGCTCCTTGTGGTATTTTTTTTCCAGATTTCTTTTCTTTCTTTTTTTTTGGAGTGGGACCAAGGCAGCTGATGCCTGCTGTAAATCATATCGCCGTAACAAAAGATGCCTTGTGTTAAATATAATTTCCTTACAGCCGCCCCGAGCAATTCCCTTATCGTTGTGCCATTAGAGTAATTCAAAAAAAAAAACAACCAAGAAGAGAAAAAAAACTCACCCCTTCTTTGTGGTTTATTGTCCTGTCAAGCGGGCCTCTGCGCCATCGATTCTCACTCAGTGGTCTTTTCAGATGCTAAAAGGAGAGGGGGTGGAGGAGGAGGGGGTTTAGGGGGGGTGAGGAGGAGGAGGAGGAGGTGTGTGTGTCTGTAGGGGGGTGGTGGTGGGGGTTACGGGGGTGGGTGTGAGAAACAGACTGGGAGAGTCGATCATAACACAAAGGTGGAAAAAAAACATACAGACACACAACTGAGAAAGAGGATCCAGCTTCAGCAGCGCGTCTGCAAGAGAGGAGACTGGCTTCAAATGTCTCCGTTACACGTTTTTACTTCTATTTATTAAAGTTCTTTTTTTATAGTATTCTCCTGAGTAAAAAAAAAAAAAAAAAAAAAATAGTATTACCCATTTAGTGTAGAATCAATAGATCAATAGGTGATTATTTGCTACTAGTCATATTGAGCGAGAAAGAGGGGAAATTAAATTAACAATGTGCACAACTGCAAAACAAGTTGTCATAATTTTAACCCTTTTCTAAAGTCAGCACCATACTGTAATAAAAAAGTAATCTGGGATGAAAAAAAAGTAAAGGAAAAAACTAAAATGACAAAGTAAATATAGATATAAAAAGAAAAGCAAGTCAGCATATCCAGTGCCAATATGTGGGAGAAATGGTAAAAGAAAATACATTAACTTTAAACAGTAAAAGGAAAAAAAGACTATTATTAAGCCTGAAAAACTACAAGTAGTCCATTTTCCCAGGCACAGAAAAAAATAAAAAATAAAAAAATCAATAATTCAAGACATGCTTATTTGTCAGCATTGAGTGAAAAGGGGGAATCATCATGTGCAAGACTGCAAGAGAAATTGTCATCCTCAGTAGCACTTTCACCAGCATCATATTAAGGTGGGGAAAAGGATGACAGAAGAAAAAAAAAAAACAAAGACAGAGAAATTAGGAAAAAGGCAGTAATACAGAAAAGACAGTAAAAATAGGCAAAAAGACACTAGAAATAAATAAATAAAAGCCAAAATAAATTAAAGGTATAATAAAGGGCAAATCATGAGGAAAACTGGGGAAAGAGGGAAAAAAAGCAGACAAAAATGGACAGAAATAATACAAGAAAGCATCATTTTTAAAGTTTGTTATTTAAAGGAAGTCTTTATTAATAAGTCAAAGATTAAAATACAAAATATCTCCCCCACACACACAAAAAAAAGTAAAACATTGTGAAAAACGTTTTCAAAACAAGTTACTCAATCCTTTTGAACACGTTACAGAAAGGAAAACTAATATTGACCCCCCCCTCCTCCCCATCATCTCTCCATCAGCCCCTCAGAGGTTTCACTTTGCTGCCTGCTGGGCCTGACGGCGAAGCAGCACGTAGATCTTCTCTTTGATCCAGTCCTTGTTGTACGGCTGGTACGTCTGTGTGTCGGTGCGATACCTGAGGCCGCACAGAGAAAACAAAAAATTCATCGAATGAGAAGCTTCTTTTATATTTCACTCTTTGATTGTCGTCTTCTAGAGATAAAAAAAAAAAGAAAAAAAAACCCAACAAAAAAAGAGAAAAGAACTGATGACTACAAAGCACAATGCTGTATCATGTAGGTATAGTGCAGTTTTGACATAGAAAATTCAGATGTTGGGTTGTAAACTATCAAGTCAGAGTTTTTCTTAAGGATTATTAATCTTACCATCAGAAGACAAGACGTGCACCAGTACGAGTTTTTCATTTCATTTTATACAGTGTCAATATTACATTTTTAAAATGCCTGAAATACTCACTCTGACACAGAAAAGTGTTTTTATCTCTGGATGACAAAGTGATTCCTGCAGGATTATGTTTACTTTTTTTTTTTTTTTGGATAGATTTAGGCCATTTTAAAATGTGTCCCTGGGACTCCCAGAGGAGGAGGATACATAAACAGCGGAGCGTTTATGTATCTGGCACAATTTACTGAAAGTCAGGACACACTTACACTAAACAATTATGCAAATTACCCTTGCATGGAATCAAAATATGGCTACTACAATTCATTCAGATTGCAGATTTCTCGTTTAAACCCAATAACGAACTCTATAGCTATTCATTTGTTTGTGAACATACTGTATGCACTTTATTACTTTAGAGCACCTTCACAGGCCTGTATATTACCAGCAGCTTCCATGTAATGAAGCTTATGAAACTTACACCAAACAGCTGAGGTCAGCCAGGTCGTCGATGAAATCAAACAGCTGGCTGATGTCGTATGTTATCGATGGACTGTTGGGGTTCATTCTCTTTAAGTGCTCCTCGTACATCTTGCACACACCTTTGTAGGGAACAGAAAATGGTAAATCTTTTAACATACTTTATCTGTGAATTTGTTGGGAAAATAAAAATTAAAAAGATCGACACATTTTCTGTGTATTGGACCGTTTTGATCCCAGGCTGCTGATTGTTTTACTATTTTACTTTCAGTAAATCGTTGGCCGAGTTTGTAGTTAAATCTACATAATTCTAGTCATGTTGGAATCAAACCAAAAGCTGTATACAAACATATGTCACTTAATGTGTGTGGAAAATAACTGCTTTAGAAGAAACTAGATAGACTTTATAAATACTGAGGTGGTTGCCTGGTTTTATTCATACTGTCTTACACTAAACAACCGTCATCTCATGTGAGAACAGGCATGACCACAGTATTTAAGTGCAACCTTTTACCAATTCAGACATGAGTCATATTCAAAGTGTTATCTAGCAAAATTGTAGTTCTAACTTTTTTTCAGAAATATGACTCGGGACTTATTTAAACATAAAAACTGACATGCAATATTTCCATCACATTTATCAAACAAGGTGCATGTCTGAAAGAGACTCTTGTTTGTGTTGTAGCAGGTAACAAAAAAACAAAATAGGAGCAGAAATGTCATTTCATGGATAGATCAGTCTATCAAAAGAGCAGAGCAAAAAAAACACAATTAGTTTACCTTCCATACATTCGTTGACCGATTCATAATCAGCGTATGTTCTGCCCTCCGGTCTCTTGGTGGGCTGCACCAGCAAGATTGTGTGGGACTTAAAAAAAAAAACAAGACACACATGGTTAGACTGTAGTAAAAAAAGCATAACCTATTAAACATCATGGAGAACATTACCCATATTTTGAAGTCTTTAAAGTACAGTATGTATATACCGTTACATACATATTTACTTTGTGTACATTATTCATGTTTTACCTACCTCACTGTTTTTGTATTTTTAATTTATGTTAAGTGGCTACACTTTAATTAATTATCTGTTTGATCTGTATTGACCATATCTGTCTTTCTATCTGAAGTGTTCATTTCAACATTTAGCTGAAACAAGACTGCAGTTTGGCCACAATGTTTTGTAACAACGTTTTGTATTCTGGTGAAAACTTGTGATCGGTACTTGTAATTATTTGTAATACACATAAGAGACATAAAACATAGCATATACATAACATAAACTATGGTGGTAAAAATCAGTGAATCTGTCCTTTCTGTGTCTGAGTCAATGTGGTTTGTTGCAGCTGCTCAACACATTCATGCTAACGTTAGCAAGATTTAGCCTGCAAGCTATTCAAACAACTGTTCTGCTGAAATAAAACGTTAAAACGGACACTTTCCTTTAAACTTGAACGGCCCAGCGAGAACACAAAAAGCCTTACAGTACATATTACATCACAACATACTAACCATGCTTTTAATAATCGGGTTTGATCGGTTTTCTTGGATCCTTGCTTCTTCTATAGCGAGTTGACCTCTGTCACCGGAAGCACAATCAACCAACCGCCGAGGGTTATTTTAATGTTTGTAACGCTTTTGTTTTTTTGTTACTTTTTGTTTGCGGGGTGGTTTTACGACCTAAAATTAAATCCGCGTATTTACAAATACACAGAGGTGGTATATAGAAATAAACATTTGCGATTTTAGCGTTAAGGAAATAAACAAAATGACAAACAAATGTCACGCAGCGCGGTGATCCTGAACGCAACCCTCAGCCCGTGTCAGCAGGAAGCAGTTAACGGCAGCAGCCGGAAGTTCTGTGCGAAGACAGGAACAACAAAGAAGGGAAAGTGCCCGGGTTTAAAACACCCACTTCGGACCACGCCAGAACACAAAATCCAGGAAATTAACCACTGTCCATAGTAGGTAGTTTCTTATTTTCACGCCTGCTATTCGGGACCTATATTTACTCTACTGAGCTATGGTTATTTAACCAAACCGCCAGTTGGCCGCCGCGGCCGCTGGCTGCTCTGTCTTTAAGACATTATTGGCTAACTAGCCATTTTAGCGATTCGCTAATGATAAAACACCTCTGTAAGGAATGAATACAGTTAGATAAATAGTGTAACTGCCCTTTAGCTTCCGACTATTTACCAATAAGTGATATTAACAAAATGCTAGTTGTAATGTGAACGTTAGGTTGGTCAGTATTAGTTACCCTAATATCCACAGGACGATGTGTAACTGTATATTTAAAGGAGGGGTTCACAGTTTTTCCAAGCCTGTCTTAAAACAACAGTCAGGTGCCCAAATGAATATTGAAATCGGGTTTTCTTGACTTGTTCTGATTATAAGAATATCCCTTCATAATGAAATAATAATGTGTGAGTGGTGGGGCCCAAAATCCACAAGCCGTCTGTGCAAAAATGTATCCGGATTTAATATGAAGCTTCAGCCGCCAGAATGAGTCAAATCAAGTAGATATATTTGAACTTCTCCACCATTCATCGTCTTCTTAGAGCCAAAGTTCCTCTTTTTGTTTCTAGATTTCCACTGCAACATGGCAACACTGTCTGAAGAAACACAAAGAGGACACTTGATGCTAAAAAGACTGTAAATGTGGCAAATATCCACTTGATATGACAAACTCATCCTGTTAAACCCTCATATAAACTATTAGATGCATTTCTGCTATGGACACTATGGATTTTGGCCCCCATTACCTACATTTAAAAGCACATTTGAAGTGGTATCCTTCAACAGGCAGTATGGACAGGAGGAATAATTACAGCGAGGAAAACCTCTTTCAGTGTTCATATGGATAGCTGATTGTTGTTTGATAGCAGACTTGGGAAAATTGCGAACCTATCCTTTAATTAATCAGCGTGGTTGTTGCTTTCATATTGCTGCTCCTCAGTAAAGATGATCTTTAGAGTACATTTTTGCAGATTGAGGCCTGTGGATGTTGTTCCTCATCTCCTATATTGGCGTCACAATAGTAAGGGATCATAGCCAACATTTACAAAAGGGAATGGTTACAGCATCCAGTAACTCATTCCTTGTACATATGATACAGGTATCTCTTTGTTGTACCCATTTTGTGTGCCACAAACATAATATTTTCTCCTATTTTCTTTCATCAGGCCAAAAGACTTTGATGTGCATGTGAGGACAAGCGTTAGCCAAGCCAACCATGGCAAACAATGCTGAGGATATTGAAAACAATATGGTCAGTATGTTACAGTGGTTCTTGTATCTCTGTCCTTGTATTGACTAATGATTGCCTTCTACGTTCTAGGTATTCATTTGGTACTTTGATTTTGTTTTGGCCTTTTTTGTTTCATACTATTAATTACGCAAGACAGGATGATTATGTGTTGATAAGGAATGATGCATACTAATAAGGGAAATTCTTTAGACTTTGAATCACAGGGACAGGAAGGCAGGGACTTTAGGAAGGCAAATGCAAGTGTGATACTTTGCTGTCTACATTTTGATTTACCGTAACTAAAGGTGTGGCCTCCCTTGCTTAGCAAAGGAGTCAAAGTCCCCTTATTACTGTCACAGTCCATTTAACAACCCTAATCCTTATTCAATGCTTTGTTGGCAGTTTTCCTTCTTGTACAGAAAAGCAATGTTTCTCTGTCTTGTCTTTGAGCTAAGCGTAACGCATTTCAGTTCTGTTTTTACTGACAAATTATGGTCAATCAGGCCAAAATTATGTCAGCAAGACCATAAATGAGGTCAGGCATCTAAGTCAGTCCAGATACGGGCTTTTAGATTTTAGCTTTTGATATACTGCTATAGTATTACTACCCTAAGAAACCCAGTGAAGTAGTCTGTATCTATTGTGTCCTTGGGATGAACACTGGCCTTCTTCCCAGGCCTGAGAAACAATGCTGCGTACCGCACAGTGAGGTCATTTTTTACAGCAGCCTGTAAGAGCTGTGGCAGCTTTCACCGTTCAGAATAGTCTCTGGGGATGCCTCCTGTCTTCATTTCTGTGTACTTGGTGAGATTGCTTCATGTCCACGCTGCTGCGTGTCTTGACTTGACTGGCAGCCTGACAGTTTTAGTTCACAGTCTCCTTGATTTTCCTCGTTTTATTTTATCCTGACAGGACACATCCTCGGGGTGAGTGGGAATGAGTGCTGTGTTGTTATCCTTGGAGGAACTGGGCTAGCATGTAAATGTGCCAGTTAAGCGCTGAAAGAAAAACACATATGGCCTGATAACAGTTTGCTGCAATGTTTGTCTCATTTGTTGGCATTGTTGCCAACAAAAACATTAAGAACTGAGTTACGATGGCCATGTTCACATATATGTTTATCTAGAAATTTTATTATTTTTTATTATTAATGTGTCAAATTCCTATGTCAGATTTTTTTTGTTTTAAATATCTGGTTCTCATGCTCACATGGCCTCCAGATACAGAATTTATAGAGTGGAATTTTCTCAACCTTATTTGTGACCACATCATCCCAGTCAAGTCTGGCCAGGGACCATAGATGCATGCCATTCCCTATGTTTCTCCAATTATTTCCTGCATTTTCTGTACTATCAACTCTCAAATTGAAGCATAAAATGACTAATACATATTGTTTCCGGTAGGGAGTGACAGAAAACAGAGGGGATACAGAGAGGGGTGATGAAGAATCCTACCCAAAATTGAAAAAGGAGTTTACAGCTTCAGTGGTGTGAAAAAGTGCCCCCTTCCTGATTTCTTATTTTATGCATGTTTGTCACACTTAAATGTTTCAGATCATCAAACAAATTAAGTATAGCACAAAGACAACACAAGTAAACACAATATGCAGTTTTTAAATGAAGGCTTGTCTGTTAACAAAATCCAAACCTACATGGCCCCTTTGATTTTGTTTTCCCTTAATAATAAATACCTTAATTTAAAAACAGCATTTTGTGTTATCTTATGACTAACATTTAAATGAGTTTGATGATCTAATACATTTAGGTGTGACAAAAATACAAAAATAAAATTCTCCATCTTCAAATACTTTGTTTTGTCCGGCCAACAGTCCAAAGCATATTTAGTTTACTATCATGTATGACAAAAAAAAAGAGATAGTAGAAATGTGTTCTTTATACTATGTCTCTACATCATGTTTCTACAAACTCCTGTACATTGAGTGTACATAGAACATATAGTTCTTCTGACATATTTATATCTTCCACACTGATGGGGACAACAGGAGACCAATACGGCCCCAGAAACCACTCAGCAGCCTCAAGAGGCTGGAGTGACCAGAGTTCGTTCCAGGGGAGGCTCAGACACTGGTGGAGGTGGAGGTGGAGGCAATGGTGGAGGTGGAGACGGTGTCAGCAGTGGGCCAGAGCAGAATGGGCAGCCACCTGCTGCTCGGCCTCCTCGTGTGGTAGAGACTGAAGAGGATGAGGACGAGGAGCTGACCTTGAAATATGGGGCCAAGCACGTCATCATGCTGTTTGTACCTGTGACCCTCTGCATGGTAGTCGTCGTGGCAACCATAAAGTCTGTTAGGTTCTACACCCAGAGTGACGGGCAGAGATTGTGAGTAGTTTGATCGTCATTGAAAAGATTGTGATAGATGGGGAAATAGGACGGGACTCAGATACAAAGCTCATTTGTTCTTGAAATGTAATGTAGCTGCAGTGCCACTAGGTGGAGGTAATGCAATATATATCGTACCCACATTGTTTGAATACCAAGACAATACTGTTATTGCATCATTAACACACTGAATCTGGCTCAGAGCACATACACTTAACATTTTATATCTTGTGCAGAGCAATTTAAAAGCTCTGCAATAGCAGGGTAAACTTAAATGGCACTAACTTTGAAGGCGAGAAAATGTATATTTTAAAATCATACCTTTTTAAAATGACACAATATAATGAGTTAAATAAGTTAATATTTACTTTATTTAGTTTTACTATATATTTCCTGTACTATGACTTTCAATATCTTCATCTCAGATGTGTCTTTAAATTTCCACCCCCAGGATCTACACACCATTCCCTGAAGACAAGGTCACAGTAGCACAAAGAGCCCTCCACTCCGTCCTGAACGCATCCATCATGATCACTGTGATAATTGTCATGACTTTGGTGCTGGTGCTGTTATACAAATACCGTTGCTACAAGGTACATGCTAACACTTGCCACATCACACTGCACCACATGTGCTGTTGTCCCATTCAGTGCATACTGAAGGTGGATGAGATAATAATGTTTATTTTAATAAGGTTTAAATTGGTAGATCTGGGGGTTTGCTGGGAATTATCTTAGGTAAATCTTTGTTGTAAGTCTTTGTTGAAACAAAGGTCTGATCTTTGCCTCCACAGGTGATTCAAGGCTGGCTCTTCCTCTCCTCTCTCCTCTTGCTGTTCTTTTTCTCCTACATCTACCTCAAGTAAGCCACACCTCAACTTTTTACGTCATTTTCAAGGTTTCGTAACATTCTCGTAAATATCAAGTTGTCTGATTTTAAGAGAGTCCTTCCAGGTATTTCTGATGATAAAGACGATGTATTTGATCTGTCCAACAGAGAGGTTTTCAAGACCTACAATGTGGCCATGGACTATTTCACTTTGGCAATAATAATTTGGAATTTCGGAGTGGTGGGCATGATATGCATTCACTGGAAAGGACCGCTGCGGCTCCAGCAGGCCTACCTCATCATGATCAGTGCCCTCATGGCCCTGGTTTTCATCAAGTACTTGCCGGAGTGGACCGCCTGGCTCATATTAGCAGTTATATCTGTCTATGGTAAATCCTCTCCCCTCCTTTTTTGCTCTGATGTCTGCATGCTTTTAGGGAAGAAAGCTGAACTCCAACCTTTGATGATGTTTTTATGCAGCAATGTTCAGTCATATGGTTCCTTTTAGAAGTTGTAACAGGATGACAGTGTTTGAGGAAGATTAAATTAAAAATGTGTAATCTATCTTTCAAAATAGTCTATTTAGATTCGATGTACAAATTCTATCCTTTTTAGAATAAAAAGCACCTAAGGAAGAACATGTTTGCAGGGTAAACTTTTCTAGTAAAACTAGCAGAAACTCACTGCAGTATTTCACAACTGTGTGTGTGTGCGGGTGCGTGCGGTAGATGTCATAATCGGTGTGCTAAAAGGAAGGATATGAAGATCTGAAACCTTTACGCAAATATTTTGTGGAAATAGGCATTGAAAGACAGATAAATCATCATAATAATACAGATAATTGTATAGGTGTGTTTATACAATTTATATATATTATGGAATATCTATGAATCACAGAGAGATTTTGGATTCGTGTTCAAAGATAAATTCCTTCCTTTTCATTAGTAAATTAAGAGACGTAATTTCTTAAAATGTTACTTTGTTGGTGATTAGAATTGACTAACATCCTTTGTCTGGCCTCTGTCTTCTTTCCTCTCACAGATCTGTTGGCGGTGCTCTGTCCCAAAGGGCCTCTGAGGATCCTGGTGGAGACGGCTCAGGAGAGGAATGAACCCATCTTTCCAGCTCTCATCTACTCTTGTAAGTATAACATCTTTCAGTGGTTCCTTTAAACTGCCACTTCAACTCATTTTAGTCATTTAACATAAGATCTCACTTAATTTCTTATTAGTGTTTAAACCATACAGTTACAAAGCACACTTAAGTTTTCTTGAAATTTTTGATGCAAACAAAGTTTATTAACCCGAAACCCCCTAATATTTTGACTCTTTCACTTCTTCCTCAGCAACAATGGTGTGGCTCGTCAACATGGCCGACACTGACAGGCCAAAAAGGAACTCGACGGAAGTAGGTTCACCTCAGCTAGAGTCTCAAGAAGGTGAGTAAGGTGGTGGGGTGGTCACTTCTCTAAAACAGTGATTCAAACAGAGTGATTGTTGTTTATTCTGACTGGTATCACTTGTCTGCAGCCGCGGCGTCTCCGGCTCCCTCTAGTCCGTCGCAGGACGATGGAGGCTTCACCCCATCCTGGGTGGACCAACAGCAGCACCAACTGGGGACGCTCCACTCAACTGAAGATACCAGACGGGAGATCCAAAACATGGCCTCCGCTCGTCCTGTTGAAGACGATGATGAGGAGAGTGAGTGTTAACAGTAGCGGATGTTTGTATGCAAACAAAGACATTTGGTGTTTAGAGTAAATGTTCCTCTGACGGGTAATCACAGTTTTACAGGTACATTATTCTGAACATTGTAGATGGTAGATATTATTTTTAGCTTAATTTTCATAATTCATTTCAGAGCTGCAATAATCAGTCGATCAACAGAAAAGTAATCTTTTAATTGTTATTTAAAGGACAAAAATGCCGAAATTATCTGGTTCCAGCTTCTTAAATATGAATATTTTTTTTATCTTTAATCCTCTTTGGATTGTGGACTTTTAGTCATTTTAGTTTGCATCTTAGGCTTTGGGAAACAGTGATTGATATTTTTCACCAATTTCTTGACCAAACAACTAATTGGTTAAGAAAATAATAGACAATGAAAAGCCCTGATTTCTCTTGAGTGATTGTTGCAAGTGAGGCTTCAGTGACTTGGCCTGTGGTGCATGGATCATAATAAAGTTATGACAGATGCAGAGACATCAGATTTCTTTGATTGATTCAATTATCTGTCATCAATTAATCAGGTCTTCCATAAAGCTAGACTACAATCAACGCCAGCAGCTCTTTAACACTTTGTGAC
Organism: Pampus argenteus; assembly: GCA_036937835.1. Lineage (NCBI taxonomy): Eukaryota > Metazoa > Chordata > Actinopteri > Scombriformes > Stromateidae > Pampus > Pampus argenteus. Next base: position 13,781,851 of record CM072873.1, read on the forward strand.
TGTTTCACATCAATTCGATGGATAGTGAAAACTTAAATTCAAGACTGTCCATTTGACTTTGAATTGAATAGTTTACCACAGAGTGTGGCACATGAACAGTGTAGAATATTATATTGTTGCTGTGACAACCATGAAACTCAAAATTTCAACTTCTTTTCAGCTGTGTGTTAAAGGGAATTTTATGTGTTTATGTCTGAAGAAGGAGACAAAAAACATACATTTTGAATACTTCAGTTCATGTGAAAAAGTCCCAGTTAAATATTGTTATATCATAAAATACCAGGGTAGTACATTATGATCATTTTAGAATTACATGCCAGTCCTAATATGAAGCTGAGCTCTGTAATTCAGACTTGTGAATTCCCAGATTGCCTGACTGCCTCCTCTCAGTGTATAATCATCACCATCTTTCTCCTAGAACATAAACCATTTTAAGATGTTTTTACGTGTTCTCTTTTCTGTGAAATTAGTGCGTATGTGAATATGACACTACGTTTTGGCTGCAGACTGCTTTTAGTTGGAGCAGATTAGGAAGTTATTATTCATGGCAATTGCTAGGTTTCATGTCTGTACTTTTTGGGGGCCTGCACTCTTTCTAACTTAAAGTTTCAGTAAATATGGGGTCAGAGCTCTTGTTTGCACAGTAATTACAGTCAAAAAAAGATTTCTATGGGGGCTGTAGGGTGTGGGGCTTAAGAGAATCTCGTATTTAAATTGACTACACCCTAAATGTGGTGTCCTCTTGTGTTCTCAGGGGGCGTCAAGCTGGGGCTTGGAGACTTCATCTTTTACAGCATGCTGGTGGGAAAGGCCTCGGCCGCAGCCAGCGGCGACTGGAACACCACACTCGCCTGCTTTGTAGCCATCCTCATTGTGAGTGACCACAGCTGCTTATTTTGGTGTCAAGCTCGAGTCACCGTAATCTCATCTCTGTCTCACAGTACAATATCTAGCCACACTTTATGTGGACCGCTTGATTGCGTAACGGGGCCCTTTTTCTCCTTTAGAGCTAATTTTGTTTGTTACACAATCCTTCAATGTGCTGTTTCCGCCATCTTTAATGTTGTCTGTCTCTGCCCACAGGGCCTGTGTCTCACCCTGCTGCTCCTTGCCATCTTTAAGAAAGCGCTCCCCGCTCTTCCCATCTCCATTTTCTTTGGCCTGGTCTTCTACTTTGCCACAGACAACTTGGTACAACCCTTCATGGACAAGCTGGCGCTACACCAGTTCTACATATAGCAGGATGTTGCCCTGATAACCCTCACCCACATAGCTCTCCAGCCAACAACACGAGAGCAGTCCCTTCACAGCCGGGGAACAAAAGGTGATGTAGGGGTCCCTCCACCCCCACATCACCTCCTAAGAACTCATGATGACGAGACACAAATTGTTTTTGTTATGCCTTTCTTTCTAGCGCCAAAGGAGGGTATTCCCCACAACAGCTGTTCTTAAATATTTCATTTTTTTTTTAAGTCAAGAAATGACATTTCTCTCATCAGGCAATTTCGCTGCACCAGTCGAAGGGAAGATCACTCGACTTGGGACCTCATCTTCAAATTGTTTGCTGATCACGGGTCTCAGGCAAAATCCAAACTAGGAACTGTTAGTGGGAATATTTTACCTTTTATTTATCCAGGGAAGCTTTACGGGAGCTTGTCTGCTCTTTCTGTTTTCAGCCGCGCCCTGCTTCACATCCACGCACTTTCATATCTGGGAGATACCCAGTCCAAACGCAGTCTCCTCATGTCGACCACTGAGCAGCTCTACTACTTCACAGCAGGTGCCTTGCTCAGGGACACCTTGACGGTAGCTGTTGAGGAAAGTGAGATGGTTTGAAAGACCCCTTCAAGGACTTTAATCATCTTTCCTGTCATAAGTCCATTTTCATGACTTGTGAGTGACCCGCGCCCCCAAACTCAACAGAAAATTAAAAAGATTTCATCAAACTCGTGGACATCTGTGATGATATTGATAATAGATTGGTAAATGTATAGGTTGATTGTGTATGAGCCGTCAGTCACCGGAGCGTGCTTTCCTCATCGCTGTTTAAAATGGTTAGTTTTAGAAGGTTTTTTTTTGCTGAACTGAAACTTTTATACATGTGAAAACATTTCTTGTGTCTAGATTTAAAACAGTTTTTTACTGTGACACCAAATCATCAGAGATTTCACCAATTCACCACATTCGCTGCCCTTATTCTTACCTTAAGTCACAAACTCACAGTGGCGGCCCAAAGCAGTCAAAAGGTCACACACACACACGGACACACACAGACACATTCACAGCTGAGACTTGCCTGCCATGTACCGTCAGCCACTGAGCAGTTGGAGGTTCAGTGCCTTGATAAAGGGCATTTCAGTAGTAGTAGTAGTAGTAGTAGTAGTTGTTGTTGTGTTATTGTGAGACAGAAATGTGCTTTTCATTCTCTTCCCTGACAGCGATTTTTTTTTTAACCTGTCCAGGGATTGTAACCTGTGATCATCTGGTCACAAACTTTGAACCTTTAGGCTACAGCTGCCCCCATGATGCTCGCCTGGTGCTGTCTGAAACTATGCTACATCAAACACTAGGATTACTTTGACTATACACAGATACTGTTTTTCAAGAAAACATTTTCAAGATATGCAGAAGTGAAACGTTTTACTTTTTGAAACATAGTGATAACAGAGAAAAATGTGTTTTGTTGTGTCAAAAATGATGCAGAGGTGTTGAGTAAAACACTCAGACAACCTTATAAATGAGGGAGTTGCAGACATAGTTTGGCAATTTCTGAACATTTCTGGAAAATTTAATCTGAAGTGACAAAGCAGCCAACCTAATTAATACTATACTGCATACTATGCAGGATTTTTCCATTGGTGTTTGTAAACACACATCATTCAAAGTTGGCCTCTCATCTCGAGCATATGTGAGAGAGAGAGAGAGCAGCTCCGTTCGAGCACGCTAGAGAGTAAATGAAGAGAGCAAGTGATGCAGGCGAGAGCAAAGCAGTGAATCACAGAAATAACGTTCATAACCCTTTGAGAAGGTGCCGCGTTCCTGGATTTTGTGTGAATGCTGTGTCCTCTCTGCTCTGCACATGTGTAGCTCAGCCACCTTCGGTCAAGCAGACACACAGAGAGCAGAGGAGAGAGACAGAGACAGCGATGTAACCAGGTTGCTACCCAACGAGTCCTGACCTCACACCCTGCGCGCTGTTATTGGCTGGGGTGTTACACACCCACTGCCTAAAAGTTGATGCCCAGAAACATCCCAAACACATCAAAATAATAAGAAAGTCCAGGCAAAAGGCAGTGTCTATGCAGATAAATACACCGCCACACACTCCTAGTGGGTCATAAGTGATGATGGAGAGGGATTACTTTTGTATGAGTTTGTACATTGTTTTTAGGAAAATCCTGCATAGTCTACCTTTTAAAATATTTGTATCAAATTTAACCAAAAAAAATAAATCAAGGCAACAAACTAAAAGTCTGAATAATGAAATGTGTAGAAACCTGAACATAATGGTTTCTCATATGAGCTGCACTGATTCCTTTTCTGTTGTTGCACTCAAATGTCATGCTTGCAGTGAAGAAACCAAGAGGGAACAATATAATAATATTTGTTCTGAGGGTGTTTTTCTCTTCCCTTTTTTTCTTTATAGGGAATATGTTGGGTGACTGGCTTTTTTTTCTGTTCTTCACATGGATATGTGTGTTATGCAAGGTTATTCAATTCAGATTCAGTTCTTTTTTTAAATAAATAATTAAACTGACCATTTTTTGTGGTACTTTATTTTATTGGGTCAAACATACAGATTCCCATTTATTCAACTTTTTTTTTTTTTTTTCTCAGACTGTGCATCCAGTGTGGACCACATACAGTGTAAATATAGCACTTGAAGTGATAATCTGTGAGCTTGGTTTCTTTTCTGGCTACATCTGTGATACTAAGTAGTTGTTTTTGCTCCACACCAACCAATTATAAACTACCAATCAAAATACAGCAGTGTGCAAATCTGTGACGCTTTTTATTTGCTGCTCCTAAACTTTGTGTTTCTACATCGGCAAATATAAGGATCAAACGTGTACAACCCAGCAGTCTTTTTTTCTCTAATAGACTGGTATTTAGAAGTATTCAGATCCTTTACTCAAGTAGAAGTAGAAGTATTCATCATGCATACATGCATGAATGGGGCCTACTAATGTTATATTTGATTATTACTAATGATGCATAAATATGTAAACAGTATTTTAATGTTGTACGTTGTCAAGGTGGAGCTAATTTTAGCAATATACTGTATTAAATAATCCATTTATTTTACAAACAAGTAAAATTACCAGAACTACAAATACAAAAATTTGATAAAAAAGTAAATGGGCATTTAAATGCTCGATTAAAAAATATGAAGTGCAGTTTTAAAATTCGATTAAAACCCGTGGAAAACAGTACTTAACGCATTTAGTTAAATTTTCATAGGGCACAAAACCAACAGATCAAGCTGTGTGATGTGAGCTTTTCCTTCTGTGATGCTGTGCTAATCTCTCCTTTTATTTGCCCCCCACACAGAGAGAGGTCAGAGGTCAACATCCCTCGTGCTGGTTTAACAGTTCAGCTTTGTTTTACATTGATTTCCAACCAGCAAACCCTCCCGGGAATTGACGCAGATGGTGGGAACATTGTGGAAATTCCACGGCGCGCTGGTACACTGACGTCCTGCGCTCGCCATACCTCGATGCCAACTGGCTGACAGGCACGGTTGGCATGTTGCCCAGAGCACTGGACGCATTAGCTGTCACCATGGAGACCGCTTTAGCCTTGCTGGCTGGGACAGTGGCGAGGTATGGCAGTTTACCCAGGATGTTTATCCTCGTACTGCAACTTACCTCAATGAGGCCTTATTCTGACTAACTAGAGTTAATTCCATGAAGCTTTCCTTGCATCGATTCCAGACACCTGTTCTGTTCAGATTAGGTTACAGCGTGCACTAAAAACTCTTTGGGCTGCTTTCCCAGATACGATTAAACCATGCTCATTTTTTAATTTCCTCTAAATGATGAAGAATTCAAGCTCACAAAAAGGCTGTGTTCACTGTTTCTCTTCTTGGCAGATGTTAAATTAGATGTCACATTTATTTGACTTTAAGCTTGTTTACTGACAAGTGAATGGGACTACAGAGTGAAGTGAGGTAATCTGTCAATCACTGTCATCCTCTGTATGGAGTGGACTTAGGCAGGAGACAGTATGACTGTGGGTCATACTTGTGTACGTTACAGGTTTCCCAGGATAGCTCTACTAAGGGGATTACTGTACAGGGAGGGATGACTGCACCATGTGAGACATGTAAGGAATTGAGGATTAGACTTCAATAATCGCTCTAGACCGCCAACAAGCACAGACACACACAACAGGTGAAAAGAGACAAAGCTTGAGCAACATCAATAATACTGTAAACGTGAATTAAAAAAAAAAAAATCAGAGAAGATGTCTAAGGACAAGTTGGAGAGCCTGGTGAAGCGCATGGAAGAGACTTTGTCAGAGATGGAGCAGCTGAAGATGCACTGCGGGAAGCAGAGCGAGGAGCTGAGCCAGCTGGTGGTCGAACTCCGGAGAGAGAACCAGGAGCTGGTGGAGAAGTACAACCAGCTCACTGTGGAGATGAAGGAGGCAAAGGAGATTATAGAACAGCTACAGGACACAAAGTATGCCTTTAACGCGAAGGAGAGGCAGGCGCAGAAGCTCAGCCGGCAGCTTTGAAGGCCCCGAAAGGAGGATGAAAACATGACTGTAGGTGGATGTGACCTGGGTGTGCTGAAAAACAGAATCCTGGAGGAAAACAAGACCGGACAAGGTGGATGGAAAAAACAGCTTGTTGCTGAAGATTTCTATAGACTGGGTGGGCATGGAGGCTAAAGTGGGCACAGCTGTTTTCTTAAACGTATACAAATTATGTTTTCTCTCTGTCTGCATATGTGTACATTTTAGGTCCGGTGGGGATGGATGTAAAGCTTAGTAATTTGAATGTTAACTTAAATCCTGTGGCTTAGGGCTCCTTTTAAAGCTGTGGCTAGAGTTAATGACCAGGAATCAAAACTGGAGGTCTCTAAAAATGTGGTTGTGGAGTCTGCTTCAAAAAGTGAGCAAAGATTATGCATAAGGCATTGTGCTCATAAAACGACAACACGCCTGAAAGCAAGGCTGCACTCCCTCCTGTAAAGATTTTATTTTACGTCGTTCAGTGTACAAAAGAAGTCGGGTGATCATTGTAGAGTCGAAGTGCTAAAAATACCTGATCATCCGTTACTGAACTCAACCATGTGAGACCTGAAGGTGCCTCACTCCACACCGGATCGCAGTCCATAGAAAAACACAGCAAATGTGGCTTAATGTGTATTATTCATGTACCGCAATAAAGTATTTCTGTTATTCCTCATCAGGTTTCTGAAACTCAGTTACTCAATGTTGAAGTGGCAGGACCAGATCCGGGGTTTGATGGGTTTTTATTAAACCTGAATGAACTTTTATTGAACTTAAAATCATAAAAAAGCAAAGACATAACACTTAGGTTTTGTAGATAGATTACTTATTTGCTATTAATGTAAATAACAACCTTGTCCAAAGGAGACAGATATGTCTAAAGCCTTGTGAGATGATTAATAGGGGAGGAAACAAGAACAAGGTTCTGATACACAAAAAGTTTTTCCTCTAATCTAATTAATCTTTGCAAACAACTCATAAACATCTGAACCCAACTACACACTCATTTTAAACAAGAGATCACAAAATAGAAAGTTCTTAATCTTAAACAAAAGTAAAAAAAAAAAAAAAAAACACAGTACGGTGCATAGTTGTTTAGATTCCTATCCATAATGCAATACCATCAGAAAGACGTCCCAAATTTATTCTGCAGCTTGCAGACTTCAAACATTCAGCCAGAGACACAAAGAAATATCTTCATCGATGAGAAGAACAAGGAGTCCCGTAGCAGATGGTTTGACCCTCCAGGGAGCCCTGATCTCAACATCATGGAGTCAGTCTGGATTACATAAAGAAGACAGAAGTAGCTGTGACAGCCTGAATCCACAGAAGACCGGAGGCAACTTCTCCAAGATACAGAACAACCAACCTGCCAAGTACCTTGAAAAACTTTATGCAGTAGTTGTAAAAGCTGTTGTAAAAGCAAAGCATGATCATCACCAATTTAAACGGCGCAACAGTATGTAAAATAGTTCTTTAGGAGTTCTGCTTGCAACAGTGATTTTTTTTTTTTTTTTTACATTATACTTGATCTGAGTACTTCCTCCACCACTGCCTTATACTATATGCAACATAGTAATGGAATCACCCTTGTACTGTACAGAAAATATATATCAGGAAATACTATACCATTGTATGGCACCATTGTTTGAGAGGAAAAGATTGGCAAGGATCTGAAAGAGGTAACTCAATACGTGTCTGATGGTTCATTAAATTCAAATGGTGTTTAGACTGACAGAGTAGATGAGTAGATGCAGAGGTTGAATTTTGGTTTGAAAAGGTTCTCGTCACCTGTGAAGTGCAAAAACTTTAAACATCTATTCTTGAGCCTCATTCAGTCTGGCCCGAACATGTAAAATGATCTTTCAGTGTCACCAGACAAATAAACATGTGGTTTGAATGAGGTTTTGGTGGCATATTTTGCATTGTAAAAGTTCTTCTCCATCTCATTCACACGCACACCCTCTCTGAATGAATGACAAGTGTACAAAAAAAAAAAAAAATCACCAGCGATGTAAACAGTAGAGAAGTACACACACACTACACCCAGGATGTATTTTTACATAAGCCCACAGCTACATATTTCTGAACCGTTTCAGTAGTTTTGGGTGTCTCTTTTTAGAAGCGAGTTTGAAAAACCTCACACCCCAAAAAAAGAAGAGAGGAGGAGGAGGGATGAGGAGGGGGGAACTTTTGGTGGGAATTGGCAGATGTTTAAACATAGCTTTAGCATAGTGGCTGTGGTGGTTTCCCCTTATACATCCTAAAAAAAAAAAAATCACTTTTGTATGTTGCTTTCATGCGATTTCAACATGTTTGGGATGATATAGAGATTTAATGTCACATACTTGAGATCCTTTGTGTGTTTGTGTGTTTTTGTTACCTTCATCAAATGTGCAAGCAAGCAAAGTGCAAACAAAAGTTCAAAAGACCAATATGTATTCAGGACAAACTCTTACTGGTGCAAGATAAACACAAGGTCAATATGAGGAGAGATAAAACAGAAATGTTTGCAGTGTGTACTGCAAGTTCTTAATGTAGCTGTCAGCATGGAGCATTAGTTTAGATATATGCAGGTGTGTTGGTGGCAGAACTGAGTGTAAGTGAGTATAATTTAATCATGTGTATATATATACATATATATACCGTATGTACCGTATGCCTATAGTATTCTGAAAATGCACTGTAAGAAAAAGATAGATTCAACAAAATAAAAAAATTGAATGAGGCAGGAAAAAAAAGCATTTTAAAGGAGAAACTAATAGTTGGTTATTGATATAAAGTAAAGCCAATGTGAATATAACCAAAGGTTAAAATCACCATATTGAATGCTACCAAACATACATATATATATATATATAATATATATAATCCAGTGAACTTCTTCTTTGACAAACTGAAGCAACATTTGGAAGCCATTTTCAGCTAAAGATTACAACTCTGCCTTTTCCATTAGACCCCAAACTTCCCAGGGATGTAACTTTGGATGAAAACCCTGGTATTACATGTGCAGTGGGAGAGCATGATAATACGGCAAAGTGGGAATAAACTTTGTAAAAAACCCCATTTAGGATATGCTGATGAGGACCTTACAACAAGCGAACACTTTAAATTAACTGTTATTTTTATAGTGTGAAATTACAGACGTCGTGTAAAGGAGCTCCGCGTCTGTCAGGAGGGACTATAATTGGCCTCGATGCGCGCCGGTTAAAAAGGTGATGACGCCTCCAAGGAGGTTTAACCAACAGCACTTTCTCCTTCTTCTTGTTGTTGTCGGTTTCCTGTCGGAGAAGGGTGAGAGACAAAGAGGTCCAGCCAGATAACCGTCCTCATATATATCCAGGACACCGCGGCTCCTTTTCAGACGCATCTTCCAGTCAAAGCTCCGGAAAGAAACCAGCTTCGCCCTGAATCTTCCTCCGCGGAAGATCCAGCAGCGGTTCAGGACTCAAAAAGAAACCGGCTTTCAAAGCACTGAACAGGGGTAAGCAGGACATCAACAGCTCCCTGTGATATGACACTTTATGTATATGGTTTATATATTTGAAGACTTTGTTTTGGGTTGAGGAGGAAACTGGTTGGCTCAAAGCGAAAATAGAAACTTTCATTAGCGAATATGAAAAAAAAAAAAAAGTTTCAGTCAGGGAGAAGGAGTTAAAGTTAAAGTTTGTTGTCTTGAAGGAAGGATCAATAGGAGATTAAATATATCTAACATAGCATTAGACTATAGGAATATCAGAATATAGTATAAAGTCTCAGTTTAGCACATTGAGTTGTCCAGTTAATCATGTACAGTCAATTTATTATTATACTCTATTCAAGTAATATATTAATATATTTCAAGACTAATTTGGCGCCTTGTACAGACAAGCATCACAGACATAACACAGGACACAAGACACTGCTTGCTACTCGCTGACTGATAATAACAATAATAATAACTGTTAATTGTTTGGATATAAAAGACTGAGGTGAAAGATTTAAGAGGGTGGCACAATAACAAGTGTAATAATATCTGACTGTGAATTTCTAAATGATGATGATCATGATGATCTGTTATTTGTGTCCAAGATCAAGAATATGTAAAGATATTAAGGCGACTGGTAAGATACTCAGTCAGAGTTTGGATCAGTGCTTAAAAAATTAGCAGGTTAATTGAAAATTAATTGGTAACATTTTTTTTTATACAATAGATGAATCTTTTATACAATTTAGCAAGCAACGTTTTGTGTTTGTTGTGACTGTGTTGTTTTTGACATTCTTTCAGCAGTATTGTTGTTGTTTTTTTAACCATACATCCTTATTAAGGACACTTGATTTGACCAGTTTTCCTTCCAAAGCAACAAACAACCATCTAGAGCTGCAATGATGAGTAGCTCGTTATTCAAGAATGGAGATAATTGGCTGTATCTGTCATATGTTGAGAGGGATGTTGAGACTTATTCAGATGTAGGTGTGCAGTGTTTGAGAAAGACCGATTAGATATTGTGACTGTCTCTGAATTCCTCCTCACTGTTGGGGCATTTGGTGGCCAAGCCAGGCAGGTCAGAGGTGGTTTGGCAGCTTCAGTCGACCCCACCTCCTCCTCTCTGTGTCTGGGAGGGGGAGCAGGAAATCCTCCATTAGTCCTGAAAAAAACCCAAAAAACCCTGACAGCCACCCCACATGCAACAAGAGACAGATTTTTTTTTAGCTCAGTTAAGCAATGAAGTGATGAGATAGTGGAGGGAAACCATAAGGTTGGAGGTGTCGCAATCTGAGATTGACCTGAATGAGCTGTTCCTTTAAAAAAAATGACTGATGAAGAGGATGATGGTTGTTCGTGCTTGTGTTATTGTTGTTGGAAAGTGAAATCCACATAACTTTAACAGGTTTTATCTTACTTGTTCTCATGCAGGTTTAATTCATGGCACTGGTGGTCAAACTGCTGTAAGCGAGACATCCATCAGTAACACAAACGCTAGTAACTAGACGCACACACAGCACACAGATGCTAATCCACCTATCGATTATCTGCTGGGGTTGGTGGCTGTAAACCAGACCACAGAACAGACTGTTTGACGTGTGTATGTCCAGCTCACCGTTTATCACCTGTGCTCTTCAACATACTTGAAATTCTACAACTAAATCTTGACTACACACTGATTTATAACTGATTCATATACTCGGCAGTATTTAAGAAACGCTGCAGGGCAACAACACACTGATGTGTTCAGTGTGTCAACCAAAACTAAAGGTGATCATCTATTTATATTGCTTTGTGTTCACTGGTTTGGATCCGATAATCAGATGTGAAGTAGTAGTTTCATTCTTGTGAATATTGGCCAGCGTCCTGTCTTGTTGTCCTGGCTTGTTGCCGACAAAGTTGCTCAATGTATAATAGGCTCTATTAGTCACAGTGACTAACTCTGGATGTCTCGCTCTTTTTCTTTTCTTTTCAGGGAACAATGAAGATGCTCCTGCCACTGGTAATATTCCAGCTTTTCTTGGCTCCAGTGCTCATGGTAAAGTCCTAGTGGATACATCGGAAATGCACACACACACACACACACACACACACACACACACATCTGATGTTTTCATGCACAAAATGTATTCTATTCTATTCTATTCTATTCTATTCTATTCTATTCTATTCTATTCTATTCTATTCTATTATATTATATTGTAATATATTCTCTAATATCTGTTATACAAATGCTTTCTCTCTCTATGTTATAGATAACCAAAACAAACATGACAAAATAATCTCACCTCAAGGTCCATTTAGTCGCTCTTTGTGAGCTTTCAATTATGTTGTGTAATGTTTTGTTTTTTTTACTTTGTGATTTAATGTATAAACTGTCATTTTGTGTCCAGGTGCCCAGTGGGGATTACTGGGATACATGGGGTCCTTATGGAGAATGCAGTCGCAGCTGTGGAAGTGGTGTGACCATGAGAACCAGACGCTGTATCACTTTCAGGTATGTCTTTATCTGTTTTCTATGTAGCTATATCAAAATCCCCGAATACATGTATAAACACACACACTCCATATGAGCTCACAGTTAGTCATTGTGAGGCCCCAAATACACACTCAAACTTTCTTCACCTTTGTGAATAAAGCTAATTGTGAGGTACGTGAGCACACTGTCTGTATCTTGACTGTAAAAGAATGCCTTGAAGTCATGAGGACGTAGACTTCTCTTACATCCAGGGAGGGGCACTTTGGCATTTAAAGGACTTTGCTTTATTTGTCTGTTGGCTGCTGAAGTGAAATTTTCTATCTGTGATGTAATGTAATGTCATGTAGTTTTCATGCAAGAGATGGACTTTTTTTTTTTTTTTTTTTGATTTTTCTCCAAACTTTTGCATTTTGGGGAAAAATGTACATCTTTGAGTTTCAAACTGTTCTTTAAATGAAACAGTCTGACAGGTTTAGAGGGGAAATGTCACTTTGGACGAGCTCCTAACAGCTAGACACTACTTTTTTTGTAACAAAACCAAATAAAACTTGGGTACCACTGGTTTAATCTTTAACAAAGCCTTGTATTTTATGATCTCATCATATGTTTTTATGTAAAATGCAAATCTGATAAACGATTTAATTACAGTAATTGAGTAGATGTACTTTCCCCCACCGTTTCCACTTCAAATACACTTCAACCTCTAATCAAAGGTCACCGCTACTTCAATTCTCCTTAAATTTTCCAACTTGCTGTGTGCCTCAGTGATTTAAGAAAAATACTTTGAGGGTATTTGATAAAACGTTTGATGGATTTTTCTCGTATTTTCTTTGGAAAAAAAAAAAAGTGCCCACCAGGCAAAACATGTCTGTAATCAGTCATTTCTTTAACATGTTCAAACAGTTTTCTGATTGCATTTGTTTGATATTTTGTAGTTTTAGTGAGCCATGACGGGTCTATGAAGGGTTTTCAACATGTTTGTGCAGTTAGTCAGTGAGTCAGTCGTGAGTCTATTTCCCCTCTATCGAATGATGAATTACAGTTAAAAGTCCTGCCCACTATTTCTACTTAGCTGGATGTTGTTACACCTTTAAATACTATGATTACTCAGGTTGAATCATTGTGTGCTTTACAGGAACTCCCAGTGTACAACACTTTCTTACTTTTTTTTTTTCTTACCTGGCCTCCATCTAGAAGATTTAGTCTTTAAAGCATTTAAAGTGGGTCCAAGCTGGAATCAAACTTTGCCCTTGCAGGTTACAATTTTATTTAATTTTTTAAATTTTTATTTATCATGTTAAAATGAAAGTAATGGTTGACACTTTAAATGTCTAAAAAGTTAAAGGCTTGTTGTTGTGAAGAACTGTTTGGACATGTTTTAGTTTCAGTTTTGGCATGCTGACAGGAGCGTGCGTTTTTTTTTTTCTCAGGCTTAAGGGCAGATACCTTTGGAGATGACTTAATCATGAGTTATCCGCATGGCTGGAAGGGAGGGTGGCACAGTAATCTGCTGTTACACTGCGAGTGTGGATGTTTGTGCGAGGTTGGGGTTCAACAGTGCGATGAACAGTTGCTGAGGCTTCTGCTGTCACGGTTTTACAGGCACAGATTAAAGAGGAATGCCTCTAAATGTCAGAGCCTGTAACTTGTTTCTTCACATGCAGTTTGAGTGTTTAACTTCAAGTCGGATTCAAAGGAATAGTGGTAAATAAATATATATATATAAAAACATAATATATAGTAAAGCAATGTATAATAGGAATACAATTTCATATTAAAAGTAAAACAAAACATTACTTTAAAATAAGTAAACAATCAAGAGATCAGTTGACTACGCAACACATTGTAAACCAGGAATACAATTTAAAAGTCTATTCTAAAAGTGAGGAAGCCAGTTGAAAGTTGCTAATATGCACTTTTTTGTAAACCAACTGTACCAACTGTAGCGTGTTCTCTGATTGTTTTTGTAATCCAGTCAAAACAGTGTTGCAACTTTTTTTTTTTTTACATCATTTCTGACTTTTGCTATATTTCTCAGGCGGAAAAAATGCTGATGTAGTCAATCTGCTTACTAAGGTATAATTCTCATCTATGATGACACTCAGGCTTTTGTCTCAGCTTTGCCAGAGTCCACTTAGCATTTTGACTCTTTTTAGAATCAAAGCCAATGACTATAATTTCTTTTACATTTAATTTTAATGTTCAGGTTTGAGAAGAATGACTTCACTGTACTTAAACACTGTTTCCCCTCCGAGGACTGTTAAAGAATCATGTGGAAGATCCACTTTGAGTTAAATGCTAAAGTCAGCATGCTTACTGTGACAGTATTAACATGCTGAGGCAAGTAATGTTTACCAGTGTCACCATCTTATTTGAGTGTTAGCATGTTGATATTTCTATTTAGTACTAAAACACAGTTTGTACTGAACACGTGTTAATCTGATGAAAGTCAAAGGATAACTAAACTTCATGACAATCCGTTCAGAAAATGTTCACATATTTCACTACAAATCAAAAATGTCAACCTCACGATGAAAGAAAAAGTCGGGATCACCAAAATATTTAGGACTCATCCTGTAGGGAGCATAAAATGTTTGCACACAGTTTTGTACTTTAAAGTTTTAAGTGTTGACATATTTCAGTCTGGACCAAAGTGGTTGACCCACTGATCCGTGGTATTTGACTTTATCCAACAGCATGTAATATTCATTCCCTTTTCTACATACAGAGCTGATGGGGGACACAACTGTGTGGGACCAGAGAAGTCTTATCGATCCTGCAACATCCAGGTGAACAAACATTCAAAACAACTTCTGCTTTCAATTCGTCTTGTGATAGAAGCTCTTTATCCTCAATGTTTGCTTAATCGAGTCTCAAGCCAACATTGACGTAAATAAGAGTATCATCTTTAAATATTGAGCATCCTCCCCATACTGCCCCATTATTTTTTGTTATTTGGACATTTCACATCGTTTTAAATCTGTATTAATGTCTGCATAATTGTGTGTTGACCTTTGACCTCTTTGTCCTGTTCAGGACTGTCCGGAAGGATCCAGGGATTTCCGTGAGGAGCAGTGCTCCCAGTTTGATGGGACTGACTTCCAGGGGAAACGTTACAAGTGGCTCCCGTATTATGGAGGTCAGAAGCAAAGCAAAAGATTAGTGTTCCCTGATTCACATGACTGTATATTGGATAACACAAAATGACAAATACAGTTACTAATGATTGTAAAACATAGATTAAAATTAAAAGAGAGAAGTTACCTTCATGCTGAAATGATGCTCATCTCTCTGACAGCTGAGAACCCCTGTGAGCTGAACTGCATGCCGAGGGGGGAGAACTTCTTCTATCGCCACCGCAGCTCTGTGGTTGATGGTACGCCCTGTCACCCTGGACGGAGGGATATTTGTGTGGAAGGAGTCTGCAAGGTAGGCTGCACAGGACAGAAGATGAGATCAAATGGACATTAAATCTGAGAAATACAGAGGAGGTTTCTTAGAAGATCTGAAAGTATGTGTGGTGATAATACAGGGTACAGCAGCAAATATTAGACAATTAATTAATTAGTCAATCTACAGCAAATTATTTGTCAATCATTTTTTAAGCAAAAAATGTCAAACATTTAATAATTACAGCTTCTCAAATGACATTGTTAAGATCAACGTACTGAAAACAAATCAACAACAATGTAGATTTCATAGCATCAATGATGTAATTACAAAATGAACCTATTTGAACCATATTTTTGTATTCATTATTAATTAGTATTAATTATTAGGCTTATGTAATATAAATGTAATTCTTCTTAAGTTCACGTTTCTCTTTCTGACCCTTCCCTCTGCCCTGCAGTCAACCATTCACATAAAATGAGCTGCTATATTTGTAACACTGTGCTGGGTAGAAACAGTTGTTAAATGGACTGTAGTGATTTGCTTTAAGAAAAATATAAAACTAAATCTGTGTTGCAGATTTGATTTAATGACATAATTAGTCTGTTCCACCTATATTTGTAGTAAAACAGACACAGGGAGAAAATATTTCACTTTATTAATCAGAATGGACACAGCCAAAGGAGCTGAGCAGCGGGATCAAAGATTAGTTTCACTATGTGGTAATGTCAAACACTTGTCCTGTTCTCATTCTGTTCTCATGTAATTATTGCAGCAACCTATTAACCTTTTCCTCAAGAAACACCTCTACTGTTTAACCCTCTGACATCACGTCTGTAGCAGCCAGTCTGTGGATAGCAGCAGCTGTCCGAACCTCACTCTGTTCTCATGTCTTATTTTTACATCTTATTGCTTAGTGCTCAGCTGATTGAAGGGCAATATATTAAACTGAAGTATTGGTGTGCAGTATAGATATTTGTATAATATAGTTGCGTGCTTGCTTTCTATTTATCAAATGAAATTCACAATTTTAATGCTGAAACAGTACAAGTAAGAGTTTAGAAAACCCATAAAACAGGTTTTGGATAATTGTTGGTCACTGAAAACTCTCCAATTAAACTCTAACGAAATAAAATTGTATTGTCGTCTTTTCTGTTGTCTCTAATGAAAAACTGATTTAAAGGAGGTACAACACATCTAATCAATAGTATGATGACATCTGTTTTCCTTCTCCAGCGTCTGGGCTGTGACAACATGCTGGAGTCTCCTCAGCAGGAAGACCCCTGCCTGCAGTGTGGGGGTAGCGGACAGTCCTGCCACCTTGTCAAGAACACCTTCTCCATGCGCAACCTGCCAACTGGTATGAAGCACGTTTTCAACACTTACCAGATCTTTTCCTTCACCACATTTGTCATAGAAAGGTTTATCTTATCTATGCTGACAGACAGAAACGTCAGAGATGTACATATGTCTTTCTATTTATCATGTAAACTGAAAGGAGTTACTGTATGTCTCATCTGCACGTCAGGCTACAACCAAATGTTCATCATCCCTGTTGGAGCCACCACGATCAGCATCAGAGAAACTGTGGCCACACGCAACTACCTTGGTGAGTTTGTGTTTGTGACTTTTTATAGGCCTGTGTACCGAATGACAGAGAAAAGAGGAGCGAAAGGAAGAGACACAAATAACAATATAACAACATTATGAAATGAAATGAGAAACTTTGCAAATGTTTCATGAGGAAGGAAGTGAGAAACCCTAAATGAGAAAAATAACTAAAAGCAGAATACTGAACATTTGTATTATCAGACACCAAAGATCGTCCAATAGCAGATGTCCAATTTACCACCCTAGTTTTCAGTATTAGATTCCAGGTTTAACACATTTACATGTATGTATTCGTATACCACTTTATAGCTGACACACACTCACTCTAATCAAGTGTGACTGAAAAAAAAACAACCTTGTAAAGGCTAGAAATGACATCAAAACAACATAAAATCAGCTCATTTGAGTGTATACTTTAAATACAATGACTGACAAAAGTTTAACTTACTGCACACGGCCAGCTATCAAGAACCTGCGTGGGGAGTACTACCTCAATGGCCACTGGGTAATTGAGTTTTCCCGGGCGACACCCATCGCCGGCACCATGTTGTACTACCAGCGAGGGGCTGAGGGTGACAACATCCCTGAAACCATCATTGGCCGTGGCCCCACCACTGAACCGCTTGTTGTTGAGGTAAGATCATACCGAGATGAGATTACGTTTGTCTTTATTATTATTTTTTTGTCTGTAATGTTTATTAAATCTCCAGAATACAATTTAAGAAAGAATAAAATTTCATTCAATATCTATTTGATCCTGAGACATCTTAGTACACGTAGGGATGTTGAGTTGAAAGTGAAGTGACCTACAGAAAGGTCATGATTATTCATTTTCTGAGGACCATGAATATCTACAGCAAAGTTCATGAAAATCTGCCAGTTAGTGAGATATAGTTAAGAATCAATTGGTCCCTGTGTGAATGATCTCTATCTTTGCGAATACATTTTGATCTTTATCTACAACCATGTCCTCTCAGCTGATCAGCCAGGAGCCAAACCAAGGTGTGGAGTATGAATTTTACCTTCCTAATGGACGATCCAGAGACGGCTACTACTGGAGTTTTGGCTCATGGTCTTCCTGCACCAAAGAGTGTGGATCAGGTCAGAAAAACATGCCCTAAACAACGTGCAACCTCTTGTTTCAATTGTTATCATCCTGCTCCTGAAAAGTGTAACAAGTCTTCTCCTCTGTTAGGTTACCAGTCTCGGCTGGTTTTCTGCACCATTGATAACGAGTCCTACCCAGACTATCTCTGTGCATCTCTGCCAAGGCCACAGAGCAACCGTACATGCAACCCCCATCCCTGCCCACAGGTCAACAGGTAAGATACAGCCAAACTTCACTGATGAAGAGTTTTCTCAAAATCAAGATCATTTCCATTTCATTAGTGAATCATCAAGTGAACAGAATCAAGATGAAGTGAAGACGAAGTTAGTTTTGTTTGTGCTCAGATATTTACAACAGACACAAACCAAAGTTTACTTTAGAGCAGCTTTTTTTGATGGTCGTTCATGTGTTGTGACTGTGAAAGGATGGCGTACCTGTATCCACCAAAGCTGTGGAGATCCTCAGAAAAACCCAGAGCGTATATATTCAGGTAACCCAGGATCTGTGGTCATACAGTAGTGAATCTGTAGGTGACTGCAAACACAGGGGGAGATCTAAATCATTATTTAATCATTTTCACCGATGATTACTGATTTCCTGAGCATGTGAAACCTAACCAAACTACCTAAATTATTAACTACTGACCTCTAAAAAATTGTCATAAATGATTAAAACGTTAATATCGATTGATTAGTCAATAATTCTCCCCCTTCAGATGTGTTTGACTCTAGTGTCTGTGTTTAGTGCAAAGCCTGTTCCTCCATGTGGGGTGAGAACAAAAGCGTGGGGCAACTGTCCAGCTCAGAGATCTCCTTTCAACCCTTTAATTACCCTCATATGTCTCAGACTCTCTTAATGTCTTTCTGCAGGGAGACCGGAGGCTGTTTTGACGCCAGACTTCCATCAAAAACCTCCCTCTTTAACCTCCTAACCTGTGTTCCCTCTATCTGATCCCTGAGCTCGGCTGCTGCCTGATTGCAGTAGCAAAAACTGTCTGTGTCCATTAGTGTAGCTCATGTGTTGTGAGGTGTTCATAGGTCAAACGTCGCCATGCAGGAACTGCTGGGGATTGTGTACATCTGAACGAGAGACACAGCAGCAGTGGTGGTGTGGTAGTAAAGAGCCGGGGCTTCAGTCAGTGACTCTCTGGTATTTCCTGCTTCTTTTCTTTGATGCTGCTGCTCAGAAACCCGAGACCTTTATGAAGCCCGGATGACGCTATATTAATACATGTATATTAATACATTTGGGTTTTGGATTATTGTTCAAACAAGACAAGCAACTGGGGATTTGTGGTGGGCACTTTATACTCTTATTTGACATTTTAATTAGTTAATTCATAATAAAAATAATAATTGGTTAGAGCCCTATATTCAATACAGATTTCTATTTTAAAGCAGATTTACATGTCTGGTTCTAGGTAAAAAGTAAGGTTTTATCCCAAAGGCATCTCCCTGTATTTAGATTTTTCCAAATTTTCTGATAAAAGTAGAGAATTAAAACACAAGCATCAAATCAAAACAGCAGCAGCAAAGTTATTCTCAGGCTTCTGTTGTTTCTCTCTCGTCAGAGGAGGACTTTTCCTTATGAAATAAATTCCACTACTGTCATATCCCCTGACCTCTGTGTCCTGTCTCCCTCCTGGTGGGTTCCCCAGCTGGAAAACCGGAGAGTGGAATACCTGCTCAGTTACCTGCGGTGGAGGCTCTCAGGTGCGCAGCGTGCAGTGCATCTCCCATGATGCCTCGGGACCTCGCGTGGTGGAGGATGCTGTTTGTGCTGCCTATACTGAGGCCCCGCCCTCCCTGCAGACCTGCAACATGCACAGGTGTGCAGAGTATCATGTGACCAGTTGGAGCCAGGTAAGAGAGCACACTGCAGGTGACGACAGATGGCTGAAAAATGAAACTGAAAAAACTATTTGGTCAAAAAACATGATTCAAAGATAAGATAAGATCTATATCAAATAATTATGTAACACCAAAACCTTTCTGTGTTAATATGACGATGAGACATTTATTAATGTGTTTAGCTTAGCTTCTTTACCTTATTATCAGCTGGAGTGAAAAATGATCTGTCTGCTATAACTATGGTTATAAGTTTCCTACTTTCCTTTTCTCTTTTCTTCATTGAAATAATATAATCCTTTAAACATTCAAGAGAATCGGTGCTGTTTTGCCTGCAGTGTTCGGTGACCTGTGGTTCAGGTGAACAGACCAGAGAGATCACCTGCGTGGGTTCAGGAGGCATGAGGCTGGAGGAAACGTCCTGCAGCACTTTGGTCCGCCCGTCCGCTGTTCAACCCTGTGATAAGGCCGCCTGCCCGAGACAGATCAGCTGGTACATCGGACAGTGGGGACTGGTGAGTTCAAATATACGCATCCATCAACTACATTTTTCCTGTCATATAAAGCGTTCTATTAATTCTAACAGACAACGTTTTAATGATGATCCTCTCTCTCTATCTCCCCACCAGTGCTCTCAGAGCTGTGGCTCTGGCTCACGAGAACGTCAGGTGATCTGCTCCGACGCAGAGAAGAACCTTTACCCTGTGGACCAATGTAATGCCAACGGCAAACCCTCCACAGTGGAGCGCTGCAACATCCAGCCATGCTACAGCCCACAGGGTGAGCACATATGCAAAATGGGCTCCTAAATTATTGCTATTGCTCTTGCTTTATGGTTTCATTCGTGTAACTTGTTTATAGTTTCAAGTTTCCTGTTTGTTTTTGATTATAAAAATATATATTTTTTATTATTATATATTATGCTTTTATTGTTGGTGTGTGTGTTCTTCCTGCTCTGTGTGTAGTGGTCCCCAGCAGTCAGGTCCCAAGAGGACATGACAACACACAGACTGTCTTCCAGCCATACGTGCCAGATCACGCAACAGGTTAGACGCATCTCAATGATTATCTGTTGATTATTGCCATTTCCTGGTCATAGTATCAAAACTTTGTCTATAAAACTACAGTATTGCAAACTATTGTGCGGTATTTATGACTTCAAACTATTCATCAACAACTTGTTAACATGTATAACTGCAACTTCTTTTATCTCATTTCACTAAAAATCTAACTTTTTTCACTAGTGTTTGCACCAAAGAAATGAAACTGTAGGTGTGATCACTCCATTATTTCTCCTCTTCAGTACCCCTGCACCCCTCCTCTCTGCTGATATAACTCCTGTCACTTTGTCCCAATCTGACCCCCACCACCACCACCACCTTTTCCCCATTCAGCCTCTGTCCCAGCACTAATTATCCAGGCCTGATTGACGTGTTTTCAGGGGTCCGTGGACATTGTCGGCCTGATTAAAATATTTCTGAAGCACTGAAGTATGCCAGTTCTGGCTGTGGTGTTTCTGGCATGTTCTGGCATTCTTTGGCAACGTGTGCCGTCCCAGTAGTCAGGAATTTCAAGTTTGAGAGCTTGTGTGTGTGTTCTGTTCTTGTAAATGTATTTATTCTGATTACTGGTACATCTGATTCATTAATTTTCTATTTAAACATGTCATCAATGTGTTTTTTTGGTTATAGGATTGTTTTGCAGTTCTGTTCTTTTGCACTCACTGTGTGGCCTCAATCTCAATTAGTAAAGCGAGTAGTGTAGTGTAGTCTGTTTAAAGCATCATGAACTACAGTATAGGGTCAAGTCTGTATACTCAGTGTATGAATTCTCTCCCTGCTTGGTCTGAGCCAGAGACGGCAGATCGGACCCAGACAAACACAGTCCATGACCCTCACAACTCTGCTCCGGCCCTCCACTGCAGCCAGTCCTACTACGGCTGCTGCCCAGACGGACGCACTTCAGCCGGGGGCGCCCAAGGCCTGGGCTGCCCACAGGCTCCAGCTCCCGCCCCTGTTCAACCATCCTGCATTCAGACCAGGTATCCAGCTCAATCCTGTCATTGCCCTGTGGTTGAGGTTACATATGGAATCTGTTTGAGAGTCTTTGTCTGGGTGTCAGTTTTATGGCTCAGTGACCTCGCTAACCAGAGACTGTTTTTCATTATGCATGACCATACGAGATCGAACTGAGGTTTTCTTAGAAATGTTACAATTGCATATTTTTGTTATATTTGCCTTTAAGGTTTTGCTACAAACTGTTTTATTGTTTGAACCTGCTTCCTCTTGTCCTGTGTGTTAGTTATGGCTGCTGCAGAGACGGTGTGACGGCTGCTCAGGGCCCCAACAAGGAGGGCTGCGTGGAGTATGTGACCGCAGCACCCACTGTAAGCATACGTACATTAAAATCTTTACAATTGTACGTCTACTTCACATTAGCTGGTCTTATTAAAGAAGAAAAAGAAATTTAAAAACTTTTAAAGGATATTAATTATATGTTTCAGTGGACAACACATTTCCTTTAATATGGTAACTGTAATGATTTTTCTTCTCCTTCTAATCTCTTTTGTTTCCTCAGGTTGCTCCTTCTCTTCCCGCTGAGAATGCAGTGCAGTGCCGCACCACTGCTTACGGGTGCTGTTATGACCGCACCACACCTGCAGCAGGACCCAACGGGGAGGGCTGCCCCAACCCACCCAATCACAGTAAGAGATTGAGAAACCACAAACACAAAATAGTTTAGGATTTCTGTTCTTTTGTTTTGAGACTCGAATTTATGCAGAAAAAATGTTTTTCTACTACTTTTTGGTTGTAATGTTACAGTCTTCTGATGTTGGCATTGTCTAATCTAAACTTGAAATCCAGTTTTCCTTTTTGGAGGGAGATAACATCATGGTAGTGCTAAAGATACTGATTATAAACAAAGATGTGGCACTAAAGAACTGAACTGAAACTTTAGGTAGTCTTACAGATATTTTTTTCAGGAACAAAGGCTCAGATCCCCATTCCATTCAGCATGGTGACCTTATGCCTGCTCTGTTTCTTCGCTGTAGTTGAGCACTCAGTCTGCTCCCTGCCTCGTGCCGCCGGCTCCTGCAGCAGCTGGACAGCACGCTACCACTATGACGTTCTTTCCTCCAAGTGTATGCACTTCTGGTTCGGAGGTTGCCATGGCAACAGCAACAACTTTATGACCCGAGCAGATTGCCAAAGGGCGTGCCAGGTACCTGCACCCAACCAGGTTCCGGTTGCCACCCCCAGAGAGACACCGTCTAGAGGAGGATCTACCTCAGAAAGGACAACATCTGGAGCAGGCACCACATCTGGAGGGTCAACAGGAGGGCGTTCACGCAACATGGGGAGGGTTTTCACAGTCCATGGTGGCTCAACGTCCACCGGCAGCCAGGCCACAAGTGCTGCCACACATGCCCACAGGGCCAGAATCTATCTGCGTTCTCGTCTACCTTCCTCAGCTACTGCTGCACAGCACTCCGGCCCAGCAGCGAGGTAAGACCCTCAGGACCTTGCAAACACAGCCAAAAGCTCACTCCCTGTCCCAACCCCACCTCCACTGGCCTCATAATCCCAAAAACAACCTTCCTACCCATGTTGAAGGAACCCCAACCCACTGCCCTGCTCTGATTCTGAGGGCCAAAGAGTGACCTGAAGATTAAAAGTCACATCGTCCAAAGACAAACCATGTACATCACATAACACTCCCCAAAATATGATGATGTCGATGAAGTTTTTTAATTTTTAATTTGTTGTGTCACAAAAGACACCACAAATGGACATAAACCACAGCCAGCATTTCTAAATAGCACTACAAAAAGCCAAAACAAATACCAATACCACATAATTTAGCATAGTCAGATTTCTAGACTGACTAAGTCACTAATGAAGCATCTGTAATTGTGAAACAGAAATCCGAGTGAAGTGAAAAATGATGGTCAATCTTGCCCTCTTTTCAAAGCTTTTGTGACAAATCAAAGAATAAGTTAACACCCACTGAAAATCTTGATTCTGCTGCCCTCCAGTGGTTTAACTTATAAGTGTACCAGGGTGTGTCATTATCTGTACAGCAGAATATAAGCTTTATTTCATGCAACATCCTCTTGACGTAGACGCGCATCATTCTGGTGACACTGATATTATCTAAACCTTTCCTTTTGTAAAATACAACACATCTGAATTCGCTACACAGACTCTCACTGTGTCAGGAGAAGTTGACAACCTCACAGCGACCCTACACGGACAGCTCTTCTGTGCAATGTTTCTGGGACTTTTTCCACTGTCTGCCTACAGTTACGTTGGTCTCCTTGTGCTTATTCGTGCCTGCTACCTCACCATGTCGGCCACCATCCTCGGAGCTTTGTGTTTGTCATCTTGATGTCATTAGATCAAACTAATAAAGGCTCTGCTGTGATGCTTCATCTGTCCTTGTTTGTATGTTGTCACTAAACCCTGTCTGTTTATTAAACCTAATCCTAGTTTTCACATCAGTTTTCACACAATTAGTTCATGGGGGCAGCTGTTTGGGGAAACAACATCTTCAACAACATCATTTTTCTGTATGTGGGCTTTTCATCTGGTGCAGGGAAAGTCACCCTTTGTCTTCTTGTGTATCAATATTACCTTTTTAATTTTTAACATTTATCAATTCATAATGTCTGTTTGTTGTTTTTATGGGTGAGGGTTGCAGTGTTTGTCTTGTCCCTATTTATGTTGCATGGGCCAAAGCTGGGTTTCTGTCTTTTCTCTCTCTGGCAAACTGTTGAAGCCTGGTTGTGGGCATCCTTCATGCTTGCTTTGGTGACTACCGTACTGATAAAAGTACCAATAGTGGAGCATAAGGTGACTCTTTCATTTTCCTCCCCCCTTCAATTTTCCTCTTCTGTTTCTATCTTTTTTTTATTTCTGTCATGTTTGCCTCCTCCTGTTTCCTCTTTCTTCTTTTCCTCCTCTTCTTTGTTCCTTGCTTGTTTCCCTTCAACTTTCCCTCAGTTTGACCAATGGCAGAGTGACCATCGATAAGACGGACCCGTCCACTGTGGAGGCTTTAGTTGGCCAGACGGTTGTGTTGCCCTGCAGAGTCAGCCCGACACCATCATCCACTGTCATCGTAGAGTGGAGAAGGGATGGCATCCCTCTGTCTACCCACAGGTCAGTAAAACACACACACACACATGTCCACTGCATGGTTTAATTTAACCTGTATAGTCGGTGGCTTCTTATACTTTTAATGTAACTCTTCATTTATCTTTTCTGCAGGCATCATCAACAGCCCAATGGTTCCCTGTTAGTTGGTCCTCTCACTATGTCGGACTCTGGTTGGTTCTTGTGTGTGGCTACTAAAGAACAGGAGAGAGACCACCGCTACATTTACCTGTCTATCTCAGGTAATTTAGCAGAACTACAGTAGATTAGCTGCACAATATTTCATAAATCTTGATGTGTCGTACATGATGCCACAGGTTGTATTAGAACACACTGACCTTAGTTAGCTAGTTCTTATATATATATTATAATAATGAATTATGACTGGATTGCTCGCTTTGTGTGTCCAAACATGTGTGTGTGTGTGTGTGTTCATGCTCACAGAGGGATCACCTTTGATTCCCACCTCACTGCCCAGAGATGGTCCATTCCCGAGGTGAAAATGTCTCTTTGTCTCCATACACGAAAAGCTTTTATTATTAATACTTCTGTAAAATAGAAAGATAAAAAACTGAAAACACCAAAACTCTTAAATATGAACATACATTCTCTCAGGTTCAGTATCGAGCGGTCAGGTTCATCTTTGCTGGAAATGCGAGGGGGACAAACTGCCAGACTGCCCTGCATGATTGTCCCTCCTTCTGCACGTCAGTCTGTCAACATTCAGTGGACAAAAGATGGACAGACTATCAGTGGCTCCAGGTAAATTTGTGTTTGATTTTATACAATTTTAATTTTTGTCTAATCTATCTAATTATGATTCAAAAAGATTGTCAAAGTCTGAGGAAAAGTAAACATTGACACAATGACAGTATGTACAGGAGACCCGACTGATTTCTGTGTTGCAGGTTTACCAAACATTCAGACGGCACCCTGATCGTCGGCCCGCTGAGGTCTGAAGACTCTGGAGTCTACACATGCACCGCTTCCACCCAGCAGCAGCTGGAGCAGAGACAGCTGCAGCTCAGAGTCCAAGGTGAGTTTTATTCACATCTTTGCCATCATGCTAAACACATGCTAAACCCTACATACTATGTAAACATATTAAACATGCTGAATATGAGCATCCAGAAGTTTAAGTTGAATCTGACAATGTAGACTATGTGATGCCCCAATAATCAAGGCTTATGTTTGTGTGTTGTTTTCAATGTATGTTAGATCAAATAGATAATATGCATTATTATTATATGTATTTTTACATATCTGAATATCATTGAAACAGAAGTCCCAGAAAGTATAAAGGGTTTAAGAATTTTAAATATAATCTGTTTCATTGTGTAGCGGACCTGAAGATCACCAGAGCTCCCAATAACATCCAGGTGTCTGAAGGCAGCACAGCTCTGCTCCCCTGTGTGGTGTCAGGTGACAACGTCAATATTGGCTGGTCCAGGTACTTATCATGATCAAGCTGGAGTATTTATCTTATTAGTACAGATACTGAATTATTGCTCAGTTTATATTTATATATATATATATATATATATATATATATATATATATATATATATATATATATATATATATATATATATATATACTCAAAACAATATCAATAAAAGTTAATATGTCATAACTGTCTTTTTTCTTAATCTTTTAGAAATGGTGTGCCGGTGCGTCCAGATGGGCATAAAGTCCTGTTGTCATCTGATGGCAGCCTGATACTGAATAGTGTGAAGCCTTCAGATGAGGGCACCTACACCTGTAACGCTTACACTGGCATCTACTCTGTGAGTGCCACGGCTGAAGTGAAGGTCACTAAAGACACGCAGCAAAGTGAGCATCTCATCAAATCATTGTTTGAAAACAGATTCTCATTTAAACAAAAGTTTTTAATGTATAAACAATATAAAAACTCAGATCTGTGCCAAGCAGGTGAACAAACAAGACTGACATGATTTAGATGATAATTTACTTCAGATAATACCAGGCAATGTTCTGTGTATTGATTTGACTGAATCTGAAGCCTAACACTGTCTCTCAATTGTGCTGTTGCAGATGTCGATGTGCCGCCAGAATGTGTGGACCAGCCTGAGCTTGCTAACTGTGAGCTGATCGTTTACGCCCGACTTTGCTCCAACTCGTACTACTCCAGTTTCTGCTGTGCCAGCTGTACCAGGCATTTGCAAAAGAACGACAGGTTTGGTCGACTAGGGTAAAAGTGCAGGTTGGGCTTTATAACTCTGGGGTAGGTGGTAGAGGGGACTGAGGTGGGCAGTGTTTTGAAGGACTGCATCTTTAACACCTCAGCTTTCAACTCTGAACTGCTGCAATTGCCAAAAGGACTCAAAACATCCGTCCTATCCGACCAGGTTGTGCAGAATCACAATTCACGAACGCAACAAAAAAAAAAAAGGGCCTCCATCGCTTTGCTGTAGGTGTAGTTAAATCTGTGAATTAGCAGTTGTTCTCCAGTGAGCTCTTTGAGAGAGTTAAACGCTGAATTTGGAAACATAGATGTCTTAAAAAAAAGTCTGTTGAATGTGATGAAGCAAAAGACCTTCCCTCTGTTTCTTGCTCTGCCTTTAAAATAAGTTATTACTCACTGAACCTACATGGTCTCTGTTTTCTAGAGAATTATGTTGATTTTATTGTGAGGTCATTAAAAGGATTGTTTTTATTATTATTCCATACCTGCCGTCCTGTTTTGACCACTATTTTTTTTTTAATAAATGTTTTGGCATTTCACTGATACAGGGCTGTACAAGGAGCTCATAACAGATTGTGGCCTTTTATTTTCACCTGGTATTGTTTATTTTTCTGTAATTATTTGACAATAAAAATAATATTTTGATAAAACCTCCTGGAGGTATGACTTATGTGACTCCTACACATGACTTGCAGTACTTGTTTTGACCACAAGAGATCGTGCAACATGACAAATGAAATGTCTCACTCATGTTTGTGTCTGGTTGCTGTAGTGTGTTAACTATTGACAGTAACATCTTTTAGTTTACATTACATTCCTTAATTTAATACGTTTACTTTTGAATAATTGTAATTTGGCAATGACCGGTCGTAGAGAAGTTATAATCCACCACACTTTCCAGCCTGGTATTTTAATGAAATTAATTTCTTAATACCATTTACTTTAATAGAAATAATACAATTTATTTTTATACCACCAATTAGGCTTTTTTTTCTTTTTTTACTTTTGTGTATGGACACATAATTCATTTAATAATTTCAGGTGATTATTCAAGAAGAATTTGTGTCTATTAATGAAAAATGCCTTAAGAAATAAAATATCCCACATTGTTGTATATGTAAATATAATGAATGATGATTTTTAACACAAAACAGTAAAACCTTTAAGATTCTCTTCGGATACAATTTGGATGGTTTTGTTGCTGCAGGTTTGATGATTTGTCCTGGAGTCTGCTGGATCAGTTCGGGCAGTATGATATACTATGATTACATCAACACCATGTTGTACATCACTTACTTAAGTCCTAGAAATTGATGATAGAATGAAATGTTTATGAACTACCTGAAAAAGAGCCCCATGGTGGATTTTTCAATACAAAAATCGTATCCATCCTAAAGTATAAAGTCATGCCTTAAATAAGTGTGAATAAACTGTTTACATCAGTAGTTAACTTAGTTATCTTTCATTTTTTTGTTGTGTTTTTGTTTTGTTAGTTTGGTCTTTTTTTTTATTTATTACATGTTATATGTTTGACCTATATGTAAAACAGATTATTAAAATAAGCAGTGAAAATAATAAGTTGTAGAGGTAATGAAATGTTTTTTTTTTCCTAACCAACAGATGAATTGATCTAAAGTTCAGTGAAGGGAAGATATAAATATCTTGCTCACAGATGTCAGACACACTATGTTCATGTTGTTAACTGTTTATCTGACTCCAGTGAGCACACGCGTGTCTGTAAAAAATATATGTTTACAGTTAGAGGTTTACCGCTGGGACAAAAGTACTAAAATTGTCAGGTTTCAAACATAGTCACATATTGTACAGTTAAATTCAAACACTCCATCAGCAAATTACCTGTTATTAGTTGTCTTATGTGTACCTGATAATGTTTTAATCTGCCTGCAACAAAATTCATACCGTAGAAATCTTGATATAAATTTCTGCAATTTTAATGTGGATTTCTGCACCAGATCTCAGTAAACATCTGTTGTGTGTTACAACACACTCATGTTCATTCTGTAATTTCAGTTGACACAGAAATGGAAGTTTGCTCTGAGATGTGGGTTGGTGCAGAGATGCAGCTGCACTCTTCAAGCCGGAGGTTGTGGTAAAGTGGAAGGTTGCACCTTCGTCATTTCTCTGTACAGAGAACGATGTGCAGGCTCCTCTGTGACCACATCCTCTCCTCTGCTGTCGCTTTCTCCTCCTCTGCAGAGTTTCAAGCCCCGCTTTGACCTCCTTCTGTACACAGATGAGAGTACTGATTTCCTGTTGTTATGTGGTAGACTCACGCTCTTACACTTAATTTTCTACTGTGAGTCTTTAACCTCACTGAAGATGATCTTTATTCGTTAAGACTATATCAACTGTAATACTCAATTGTGCAAAATGGAAAAATCAGATACCCACTTTAATCAATCATTTAAAGAGAATATTAGAATTCAGATCAATTGATTGAATGTAATTCATCCAGTAAATGTCATCAGAAAACAAAACTTTAGTCACTGTTCAGTTTGGTCATTGGAAAATTTTCTTGTGACCAAATTAACCCATCATATGATGTTTTCTTGAGTTGAGGTGTTTGAGAAATAGGTGATTTCTCAGAAAACAGGAAGAAAAGTGAGCTGCTAAAAATACCTCCTACTATCTCTGGCAACAGTGATGCTGAGACTAAGATTATAGAATAGTGTCTGATATGAAGTTTAGATAAACACTGTATGTAAATAGTCTTACTGCCTGAATATGACATGAGAATCATTAGT
This sequence comes from Pampus argenteus, assembly GCA_036937835.1. Lineage (NCBI taxonomy): Eukaryota > Metazoa > Chordata > Actinopteri > Scombriformes > Stromateidae > Pampus > Pampus argenteus. The sequence goes on from CM072873.1 coordinate 13,811,618, forward strand.
AGTACAAACTATAAAAACCCAGTAAGTCACTCAAACTAACATTAATTTAAAAAAAAGCACAAACGTTTCAAAATTCTCTGAAATACTTTTATTGAGAATAAAATGTAGCAAACAAGCAGTTTAAAACCACACATGGACAAGTATTTATAAAACATACCAAAGTATTTGCATGCCAGTTATAGCTTTAAGATTGTAGCAAGAATAGATGCATATAATTGTTACTCTACTGTGTGCAGAATTAGTTCATGTGATTGAGGAATGAATGCAAATCCTTTGCAACATACAGCATAGTGGAAATATAACTTCATGTTTTCAGACTTTATTTACAGAAACTAACTCGACTCGATTTCTGAAAGTTCATTTGTTCAGGCTGCAGCTCAGCTCTCAGTTGTTGTGTTTTCCCTGCAGAAACAGAAAGATGACACGATGTCTTAATATAATTTTTTCTTTTTACTTATATTCAGAGCCAGTTTTTATATCAAGTGCAGGAAATGAAGCGAATCAAAGCATCTAAGCAACAGAAACAGATCACATGCTACGTTGTGTAGAACAAACCTGAAGCTTCCACACTAGAAACACAACAAAGGCTCCATAGACGCAGCTCTTGGCAATGAAAACACTGTAGGAGAGTTTGGCGGTCTGTGTGATCTTCAAATATTTATCTGTAGAAAGTTCAAACATTCACATAAGTAAAAAAGGTTCAATTATATATTTATGCGTATAATCTTTTCTTAACTATGTAAGATGCTGGGTGTTTTGTATGTGATGAAAAGCATGGTATGAGGTGTACAGAATCACACAGTAATATATTTACCTCTTGTTAGCCATTCTTTTTTAGCTGATAGAAGAATAAACATGGATTAGACGAGTACAGATGATCATTTACATGTATTTGTTGCAAAAAGTTTCAATCATTTCTGTTTTCTAAATAAACATACCTTCTTCACCAGAAATTGAAGCTGAAACATTTTCATATCCTTTCCCATTGTAGAACGTGACAATGCATTCGAATGTATTGGTGGGTGTGTACCATTTTCCTAAAGAGACTCTCAACCTGCTGGTGATTTTGTAACTGTTGCCGATTTTATTTTCCTTCAGGGCAGCGTTGTCCGTCGCCACACCATTGTTGACGTTCTCCCCATTGATCTTCCAGTACACACTGACGTGGTCTGGGTAGAAATCAGTTGCTACACAAACTAAGGTCTTCTTCTTTTGATTGCTTTTTTGGTTTTGACACTCATCTTGAGAAGGTTGAAGCACTTTCACTGTTGGTGCAGTGATACTAAAGCTTGGTTCTGCAAAGACAAAGCACATTAATCATTTATTTAAAGCTGCATATAGATCTACAAAGAACCAATGTATAATACAGACATCTAATGCAAATCTAATAGCAACAATTTGGACATGAACATTGAGATAAAAAAGACAAGTCATTTGGATTTAATTTCCTCAGATAAATGTTTGATGTTATTAAGTTATCATAGTGATAAGCGATCTTACCAACAACTGTTAGCCTTGTTCCTTCTCCAAAATAAGCAGGGTAATTGCCAGAACACACTGCTGACTTTCATGTAAAAAACTGACAAAGACCTGCAAGAGCCGAATGAACCTCCAACATATATATTTTTAACTTTTTGATGGAAGGAAATACAACATTTTACCATCTGTTTAGCAACTGGGAAAATGTTGACTGTTATAAATCATTATGTAACACCTTCTTAATGCCAATTTTTAGAGCTCAAATATAATGCATCAGTAATTCTAGTAGAGCGTAGCCTTTTTTTTTTGCCATACAACAAAGAGATTTATCTCATTTTAGTTTTGACAACAAACCTGCACAGAAACACTACACTGTAAAATATTATATCATTATATATTTAATTACAGTATTGTCTTACCTAAAACAGTGAGTTTAGTTCCAGCTCCGAAGTAAGCTTCAGACTGGAAACTCACAGTATTTCACAGTGCTGATAAGAACTCGCTGAGAGCAATAATCCGGGCATAGAGCCAAATATTTTTATAGCTGCAGTACTTTTACTGGAGAACAAGACTTGTTTTTACTGACACAAACTAACTCCTGGATTAAGTTCTTTCACAGTATATATATATTTTTATAATTATATTGAATAAAAAATCTAAAGGTATATTTTTAATACTGGCTATTTTTTCTTACTCACTTAAAGGAAAATTCTGTGAATTGTGCTCTGTGAGATTATGTTTGCAGGTTTTCTTACCTAAAACTATGAGTTTAGTTCCAGCTCCGAAGTAAAGCTCGTTGTAGGAGCACAGAGTGTCACGATCGTAACAAAAACTCTTCCTACTGCTTCTCTATATGTGACACTTTGAATTTATTACACCTTTGTCGTTCTTTGACTTATTAAAACTTCTACTTTAATCTACTGTAGTTTACAAAACAGGCAAATCATCCTAGACTTATTTTGTTTACCTTTTGAATATATATAGTCATGTTTTTGTGGCTATTTTATGATTATTAAATCTCACAATGGCTTTAAACATAATTCATAATTCATGTTTTTAGAATCAGCTCAGGAGTAACATTATGGTGTCAAAAACATCTTAACAAAATGACACCAGATCAGTATTTATTGAACTTTAAAATGATTTCTTACCCACAACAGTTAACTTTGTTCCAGCACCAAAGTAAGCCTCTAAAGTACCAGAGTCACAGTGCACTTGATCAGTGCTCAAAACAGCTCAAGATGCTGCTTTTACTTTGCTTCTTTAGCCTTTAGTTTTATATTAAATGTAACTTTGATTTGCACTAAAACTAAAACTTTTCCTTATAGCCTGTGTGTTTTTTTTTTACATGATGCATATGCTAAAGGATTTCTCTCAACAACCAGCCTAATAAAAACATAAAGAAAAGTTTTAATTCCTTTTACATATTTGACTTCTCTTACAAATGGATTAATGAGAAAATAAATAGACATTTTACTTACCAAGAACAGTCAGTTTTGTACCTTGGCCGAAATAAGCTTCGTACTGACACAGTGTTTTGGCCTAACGTCAAAAGTTCTGTGCTGAACTTGTACTATAAGCACTCAGGTGCAGTAAGTTTCTTAAGGAACTACACAATTACAAAGCATTTGTTCTGATTTCTTACCTAAAACAGTTAACTTTGTTCCTCCACCAAAGACCGGTTCATAACCAGAGTCACAGTGCACTCGACCAGTGCTCAAAACAGCCCATGTTGCTGCTTTTACTTTGACTCTTTGTCAGAGTAGTCTCTGAGTGTTTATTGTATTAAATAATACTTTTGATTTAATCCAGAAAGCAACATCTGCTGTACTGCAGTAGGTTTTTACACCTTTTAACCTTTAAACACAATTTAAAACTATATCCCTTAACGACTAACCTGTAAGACTTTAATATGTTTTATTTGCCTTACAAATGGATCCATGAGAAGAAATTTTGATGTCTTACTTACCAAGAACAGTCAGTTTTGTGCCTTGCCCGAAATAGGCTTCGTAATTAACACAGCGTTTTAAGTCAACATCAAAAAGCACTGAACTGAACTTGAACTGTCAAGGCTCTAGTAAATTAAATTTCTTAAAGCACCACTCTAATTACAAAGCTATGTTCAACAATATCATCCTTCACTCACCTAAAACGGTCAGTTTTGTTCCTTTTCCAAAGTACGCTTCGTTCATGTTGTCACAGTGTAGAAATACTGAACATGAAACTTCTCTGTCTTTTACTACCAGCATAATCTTTAGATAGTTTTATTAACCCTTCTATCAACACTGAGTCTCTAAAGCAATGTGACATTTATCAAAACGCATTAATAAATTGAAATATTTACCTAAAACTGTCAGTTTGGTTCCTTGGCCGAAGTAAGCAGGATCAGTGTAGGTCACAGTGTTCTCACTTTAGCTCAATAGCTCAGCTTTTTTATGACAACTGATTTTTCTTTAATGTCAAAAACAAACAACTCTGTTTTTTCAAGTTAGCTGCAGTGGTCTTTAGTCGTGAGAGCTTTGACTTACCCAAAACTGTGAGTTTTGTTCCCTTTCCAAAGTAAGCCTCAACTCCAGAGTCACACTGATTCCCTCCTCAACCAAAAAGTCACAAAATATCCCGTAATCCCCATGTTTAGACACAGTCTTATAATCCAGAGGATGAAGAAGGTTCAAACATGCAGGATGAGCTTCATAATGTCCAAATATGTTGTTTTGTTGTCTAGATGAGGTTAAAAAAGCATTCAAATGCTGCACATATGAATTTAAAGTGATTTAAAAATCATGATTTTAACCAAATTTCCTCATTTAAATTTACTTTCCAATAATTAAGTGGTCTGACATCCTGCGCACCTTGAAAATACTGATGTTTTACTGCTTTATCAACTGTCCAAAGCAGCATGTAGCAGTCTACACAATGGGTGTTAATGAGAGGAGGTTTTTGTACGGCGGCTCTATAGGATTGTATCACCGTGCCCCCCCTGTCCCCACGGTGAAAAAGGATCATACAAAAACCTGAAGTGTCTTTCGTTCTCCCCTCTTTGCTTCCCCCACCCAGCTTCCCCATATCTCAGCCTCCATCTCTCTCTGTGTGTGCGAGCAGCTTCAACCTGACTGCTGCTATTTCTGTGACAGTTAAGAAAAGAAGCAAGAAGGATAGAAGGAAAAGATAATCTGTGTTTGTTTTTAGCTGCTTGGAGGAAGTGACATCTCTTCTGGTCACACCTCTTTATCCCACCCAGCTGTCAGAGAAGTGAGGAGATGCATTTACTGAATAACATTCACCGACAGATGTAACTGATACTGTAAGATATTGAGCATAACATTGCATTAACTAAATCAATTTCTTAACAATTTTTTCAAAACAAGTTCATTGATGCAATAATGTTTTCTAACTGATGACTGATATGAGTGAGAGGACAATCATAATGTGAATTATTATATTATCAATCAAGATTACCATTTAATTTATAATGATAAACACGTTACATCACGTATGACATCATGAGGCACACGACATTCCACTGTATAAGAGTTCATTACAATATTATATGTTATATATATCCATTAAAAAAGACAGGATCCATCAGTTATTACATTATAAAAGGATAAAGATAAAGATTAGACAACGCTGAAATGTCATCAAAACTTTTTTATTATAAATTCTCTATTGTTTTTCCTTCCCTAAACATCTCGCATGCATTTTTCCAAACAACTTTTATGAAAATCAATGAACAAAAGCTCTAGGGACAAGTATCACAAATCTATGATAAATACAAAAAGGTGAAGTTATAAATATTATGACATGGCATTTATTCTGTGAACAATATATTCATATATATTGTATCTGTTTCTACAAAAAAAAAAAAAAAATTTAATGAAACATATTGAGTTCATGTTAAAAAGTCATAGGTATTATCTGTCTGTCTGACACAGCTAAGGTCCCCACCTGGAATTTGAACTGGGATGTTCATAATTACACTACAGATTAGACAGACTCCCCTTGAACATATTATCTACTGAAAAGCACAAGACCATCTTCTAAATATATGTGTAATGCTACAGAGACCCAGTAGAGGTCAGTGTGTGCTAGCCTCTTAAATCTGATCTACCTTTAATCTTGACAATTATAATAAAATAACCATTTTTATTATAATCCGAGAGTGACACACACATGAGAAACTATAATGAAAAATAATGCTGAATACTGGATGTAACAAATATTTCAACACCTGGTGTCTTATCTGAACTGATCGACGTTGTGGTGTTGCAGAAACATCATGACTTAAGCAAAGTTCTTTTGCCTTTTCTGAACCGATAGATGTTCATTCTTTTATTTGTTTTTTAAAAAAAAAAACACATTTATTTTGTAATTAATGGTCCAGTCCTTATTTTTTTTATGTCATGTCTCACACAATGCAACTAAATCCTGCCCCTCAAAGTCCATCACATTGACCCTCGTCGCTCTTCTCTCCTCCTGGTGTTCTCTTGAGGTTGTTGTTCAGCTGTTGAGGCTTTCTGAACCACTGTGCTCTACTAGAGGCACAGTAATACACAGCTGAGTCTTCGGCTTCAACAGGATGTATCTGCAGAGAGGATTTAAGCACCGCAGGCCGGGACATGGTGTACTTGGATCTGTTAAAAGGAGCCTCAATACTGCTTGTATCTACACCAGGAGAAAATGCTACCAGCTGTATATTTCCCCCGCCGCTGATTTGTCTGTACCAGAACATGTAGTAATGTTGCTCATCATCTTGTTCACACTGCAACGTTTCAACCTTGCCTCCTTCACGGCTGATTACAATTGGAGTCTGCTGAATTTTTACACAGAAGCAGAAATCTGGAAAATAAGAAAGAAGACAACATACAAACAATAACTGAAGTGAGAAAAATCTTGAAATAAACACGTTATTTTTCTTTCAGAATAATTTAAATGTTCTTACTGGAGAAGATAAGAACTGCAACCATGAAGGTGTTCATTTTCACACTGGTCAAGTGTTTCTTAACGGAAACATCAGAGCAATCTACAGTACAGTTATAACTCTGTCTTCACTGCTACTGCAATCAAAACATATGCAATATGAACCGATCTTCCTTGTCCTCTGTGTTTTCAAACTTTAACCAGGAACTCCCTGCCCACATTGACTCACTTTCACACACTCATGTGGAGGAGTTTCTCAGTACAGCTAAACTCTCCTAGTGAACACTGAGCAACAACTGCAGCCTTTCTCAAGAGCACTGAGAGTTATTGGAGGACTTTAGAGAAGATTGTAAAGTTATTAATGCATCTACAACGGGTCAGATTGTTAACAGTAAACACCCCAATAATCCCTGTTTTATGTTGGATTTGTATAATGATCTTACTAAAGTCTTCCTGAAACACTGAGTTCACCTCATTACTTGTGTGTGTTTTTTTTAAACCTTCAGAAGAAGACTTGCTAATAAAGGCATATAAAACCACAACACACTAAGCAGTTGTTAATGCAATAGATGTTCTTGTAATTTGTGTAATTAAGAATTGAGGATTTTTGATCGAATGACAAGGATTATGAGAGTTAACACATATATTATGTCAGCAACTTCTCGGATGAAAGGTTTGGACTGGGTCATGAACTGTTGATGCTTTGGGCCCATTGAAATATTTTTCACAAACATGAAATACCATCAGCATCATCAAATAGCTGTAAGCCATTCATGCCATTAGAAACATTACAGATTGTTGCATTTGACATCATAAATCACAACAAACAAAAACACGACCTTGTTTTTTTTTTACTTGGCACAAAAAAACAAAAGAAAAACAAGGAAGGTGTTTTATATTATATCATTGAACAGTTCCACTGTAATAATAAACCCAAATGAGCCACAGCTCCTTCCTGCTGTGTGCCATCTGTGACAGACAGACTTGATATTTGTATGACTGTCTGGCCTGTGTGCATCACTGTGACTAGCAGCACAGTAGTAGGTGCTGCTATCATTGAGAAGCAGCTCAGTAATTTGAAGGGAGAAGTTGTTTTTAGATGTATCTATTGATGACTGGAAGTGCCCCACAGTGTCGTCGTACTGTTTGGTGAGAAACTCCAGCTGGGCTCCGTAGTGGTTTTGTCGGTACCAGAGCATCGTGTAGGTCATCATGCTGAACCCTGAACCCATGCTGCACTCCAACATCACTGTGACTCCTGGGTGAGACATTTGATCTCCAGACTGAAGAACTACAACACCAAGACCTGCAGCACATGAAGAATGATGTCTCATTGTGTCTCACCTCGATGTACAGAGTGTTAAATAGAATGAGGGATGATGAAAACTTAACAAGCTTTCATACACAAAACCCACCTGAGTGTAAAAGAAGCGACGTATAAAGGACTGTGACAAACATGTTAGTGATGAGTCTTCTTCCAGCTGAATGATGCAGAGTCACAGTCACTTTGTTCAGCGCAAAGGAAACCATGAGGTCACATGATCACATGATTGGAAAGCAGCAGTGTTTGGTGAGTGTTGGGTGAAAAACTGACATGCAATTAAGGCTAAAAGAAAGGAAAACGTTAACAAGTACATATTTCCAAAAGCTGTATAGAAGCACATATGTCAGTGAACATGTAAACAAAAAAATAATAAAAAACAAAAACAAAGAAACACCCCACTTATTCCTAAATCAGTAGTTTGCTTGTACTGTAAACATGTTCGATTAAAAATCACCTGCTGAGGTGATTGGATGAACCTGCAGACTGGTGGAACGTGATTGGTCACTGCTGAACTGGACAGTCTTTTTAAACCAAAAATGCCCCGCCCACTCCTTAAGCCGTTAATTGTGGAAAAGAAAAGGAAACGGCGGAATGAATCCCAAAAAGTGTAGGCACACTACTTCCTCAAGGTACAAAAGTTTCAACCTTTTTCATTTTAAATGAATACTTTGTAAAAGTAGAGTAAGACTGTCTGAAAACACCTTGTTTGGCACTTCAAGGTCGGTTGTTCAGAGATTAAAAAAAAAAAAAAAAGTGCGTGATAGCTAACATTTGTGAAGCTGTTGGCTAACGTTTCCTGCTCTCTTGCTGTCATGTGTTTGATATCTTGGCGTTGGCTGTATGCTGGCTGGGAGTTTTTACTCAGAGAAGTAGCTAAGACACTGCCTGCCAACTAGCCTAACGTTTATTGGTTTAATAACCACTGTCGCTGCTGTCGGTTATTTGCAACATCAACGGTCACCTCAGCGGTTGAGTCCTCACACCAACGGTTCGCCAGATGCTGTCAGAAACATTTTAATCACACTTTACATATTTCGCCATATACTCTTACCCCCATACAAATCGTCATAAATGATAGCTGTTAACTAAAATTATCACCTCACCTCATGTGACAGGTCAATACTTATTTTTTTTTTTAAGTGATAGCTGATCCTGTCACATTGTGATTTTCATTGTTTTGTGATCTAAATACTATGAAGGTAAGCATGCTTTTAAAGCCTTAAAAAAACGTGTGTGGTGATAATATAGCTGAAATTCAGGCCACTGATTTAAATGGAAATGTTGCTCTTATGCTGTCATCTACGGTCCCTTGTGTAGTAAAGGTATTAATTGAGAATTAATTTACTTTAGTGTCTGATTTTTAGTAAACTCTCTTGCTAACTGTTATTGGATGTCAGAACATTGTTTCAGCTGTTTATGCCTGTCAGGATCTTAAATTTGAAAACGACAAAATAACAGAGAACAGAGTTTTTAGTAAGGCGGTGCATTAAACCACATCACTGTGTACTGGCAGCACAGAAATACACAGCTGAGTCTGATAGAGTCACGTTGTGAATGATCAGAGCTCCTGTTAGGGTGTCTTTTCTTGTAATCTCAAATCGATCTTTAAACTGCTTCTCATTGTTGGGGTCACTGCCAGTGTAGCTGAATCCAATTAAATTGATCAGACTGCTCCCCGTTTGCTGATACCAGTACATTACTAGAAGGTTAGTATCATCATGACTGCAGTTAATCTGGACGTCAGTGTTGTCCCTCACTGTCTGAGGAGAAGACGGCGAAAATGTAACAGCGCTCACCTGACCTGTGGAGAAAGCAGGTTTTGACAAAACGGTCATTGATGCAGATATCACATAATTCAGTAATTATATTTAACAATTAAAGAGTAGTTATATAGTTCAGATTAGAGTTTGAGATCTTACATGAAAAACAGATTAAGAGAGAAGCAATTGTGTGCATAGAGGAAGACATTGTTCACCACTGATGTGAGGAAAAAAAAGTCTTACTCTGAGAAAAATAAGGCTTAGGGTAAACAGGGAGGGTGTTGTGTGTGTGTGTGTTTTGTTTAATTCATCACCACATTGTCTTGATAAAAGCTGCATGCCACGTGCTCTGCCTCCATCTATTGGTTGAATCTGATCTCTAATATCCTGCTGCACTGTATTTTGCATTCTTGATTATAATTAACTGAGTTTCTGCAGACTTGATCATATGGTTATGTTTGGTAAGCATTGTCAGAGTGACTTGTATCAAAAAAAAAAAACAGCCCTCATGCTTAAAATAGGTTGTTTTTCAGTAATTTCCAAATTAACCCATGTGGGTGTTTCAAAAACAAAGAAGTGTATGAGCATTTCTCTTTAACCCCCGCATGTTGACGACTGGTCTCTTTGACATGGATTAGGGGGCTGCATTTACTTGACTGATTATTAACTTAATTGACTGCTTATTGCACAGTGGAGAGAGTTGAACAGAAAGAGAAAATAATAATAACTATATCTATATATATCTACAACTGAGGAAGCGTCATGGCATCATTAACCATCGTCATTTTCTTTTACTTAGTAAATGTATACAGTGTTGTGAAATAAATAGAACAAAAACACCAATAGTGAACCAGTTAAAAGTTATAATGAAGGCTTTTTTGGTTGGTGGTTTTAGTGTTTTACTGTTGCTGTGCATTTATCTGCTGGATCATCATGGAGGTTTTTGTATGAGAGAGTCACTTTCTTTATTACTGTGCATACAAGCTGCACCAAAATATTCTCCGCTGTCTTCAGGGTGTCTCAGGTTCAGGATGTGAAGATAAGCTGTTTTCTCTCCATCTCCACTCACATTGAAGCGGCTTTTAAATGGCGACTCAACAAAGGGATTTTTATATCGCATATAGGCAATCAGCTTTAGGGCTGTGTCTCCTCCTGAGCGCTGATACCAGAGAATTGTGTCATAGTTCTGGATTTTATGTGTGAAGCTCAGTTTGACTTCATCATTTGGTTTGTAGAACAGATCACTGGGCTCCTGAGAAACTTGTTTTTCTTTACTGAGGTGAACTCCTGTAAAGAGATAAAGAATCAATATGAATTAGTGCTAATATTAGTGTAATATATTGCCCCTAGTTGATAAAACCTTATTTTACACTTAAATAAATAACTGGGAAACAGCAGTAAGAATTAAATAATTATTTATATAGCTTACACACGTAGCACATGTAGCACCTCAGTTCCTCTGAGATATTTAATAACTTAAATGAAAAAAGTGGCTTCATAAATGAGTGATACCTTTAATCCACAACACAGTGATGATGGAAATAATGAGATGAGATGTCATCATGCTGAAAGTAAGAAACCAACTGGAGTCTCTGTTGTACTGAGTAGATCAGATCAGTGGAGGGGCAGGAAGTGATGCAGAGAAATCATACATCAACAACGAGAAACTGTTGATCAATCAGACTCTGTTGTTTTAGGAGGAAATCTTTGACTTTGCTTCTGATAAAAGGTGGGATGCAGTGGATTTCTTGTACTGCTGATTACGGAAATGTGGTGATGATGTACTGCTTCCATACGGCCTACTTTTGTTAAAAATCTGTAAATTTGTGGTGAGTGGCAGGCAGGGAATGATACGAAAATAATGCGGCTCCAGTTATGCCATGCTTATGGTAATTATATAGTGATATAATGATGATGTTGTTTTATTGTTAAATCATATAGTCCTGGTCTGCAGCCCTGGGCTTGGGACCCACCGGTTGAAAACATTTCAGGAAAATACTGATGTTGAGTGTGAAGACTGAAGCTGTTGATGTGTCAAGGCAGGAAAGAGACGTGAAGTGGCGTGAATTATGAACATGATAAACAAGGGAGATGTCACATGGTCATGAAGAGATCATTTTCACTTCAACCCGTGGAGATGCAGTTCATCTCCACAGTATGTTGCAGTGTTTTATTGTGCATTTAAATTGATTATAGGAAGTGAACCTTATTTTATTTTATTTTTTCTCAACTCAAATCTTCATCTAATTTGAAATGTTTCTTAAATGGCTCTAACACACTGTCATCATAATGATAAAATTTGAAGGTCATTGATGCAAATGTTATGACAGACTGAGTCTTTGCTGTTGGTGTCACATTTAAGGAGTAAACATTTGGTGTAGAAAAGAGGAGTGGCTTAATTTAGTTAATCTCAAACTGATATCTATATATATATCTTCCTTTCAACTTTTTTTTAATGTATTTTAAGTTTTATAAGTTGTGATGGTTTGCCCGGTAAAATTAGATGAACCAATAAAATAGAAACACAGCTGCATTCACTAATAATATGATTGCATCAAACCAAAATCCAACCACAAAACCAGGTGTCTGGGAGCAGTTTATTCCACGTCTTATTCAAAACCACTACGTCGAGTTCTTGTAAAGAGAGGATTTTTGCATGCTTTTCTAGCTGCACAGTAATACACTGCACTGTGCTATTGTCCAGTTAATGGATCCAATGAGTTTCATATCTGTCTACTTTGGTACCAGAGCATCACTCTGTAGTCAGTTTTATCATGGCTGCAGAAAATCTGCACTTTGTCACCAGTTTTATGATGAGAACAGATAGACCTGAAGACCAAGGCACAGTAAATAGAAATAGAGAACTTATTTACATTGTGATTTATGATAAAGAATGACAATAAAAATAAGAATGTAATACTTAAAGATATTACATCTCAAGCAATAGAAAACTAGAAAGCAGATAATTTTGACTGATTTGATGGGAGAAAAAAATGGAAATCCAAATGATGACTCATCAGGTTAAGTGAAGAAAGGGGAGGATTAAACTATATCACTGTTCATTAGCTGGCAAAAATGAAAGCCTGAAAGAAAGTGCAGCTGGCTGGGAGGAGTCTGTTCAAGTTCCAATTCAAAACCATAATTGTTGATAAAAGTTGGTTTAGAGTTTTTGTATCAAGTAGAGAGGATCTGTAGTCAGTGTGCATAGCTAGCTGCACAGTAGTACACTGCAGTGTGCTCAGGTGTCTTTAGCTTTGTTATGAACAGAGAACCGTTTTTTGCTGTGTCTCCACTCAGGTCTCCAGTGATGTTAAAATGTTCTCTGAAAGGCTCCTCATGCTCTATGCTGTTGTAATACACATGTCCGATGCGTTTCAGAGCTCGATCTTCAGGGGATTTCTGGTACCAATGCATGACTTTGTAGTCAGTTCTTTCATGGCTGCAGACCAGCTGGACTTTATCTCCAGGTTTTCTGAGTAGATCTGAAGGACTCTGGTAGACTTCAACACTCAGACACACACCTAGAGAAAAAGAAAATGAGTGACCAATGTAGATACTCTGTGAAGTGGTATTCCTGAATTGTAAAAGTTATTACCGATGAGCCAAGAAACAAAGAATAATGTGAGCATGTTTACTTTCTTTCTGAATCAACAGTGAACACTGAGTGACTCTAAACTCTTAACTTATACAACAGTTTACTAAAGACACTCAACACCCTCCTCTCTGAACCAGCTGCATAAGTTTCATAGTACTACATGTTGAGTGTTTCTGGACCTCCAGCTCCACCTACAGGAAAGATATAAAAGACGATATTAAAAAAAAAAAATCATCAAAATGTATTGTCAAACAGTTTTTGTTCAGCTGCTCATACGTCTCACATCACTGTGTTTGCTGACGGCACAAAAATACACACCACTGTCCTCCAGCGTCAACTCTTTCACAGTAAGAGCCCCGCTCTCTACGTTGTCCTTGATGGCTAAATATTTGTTTTGAGGGTTTCCTCCGTAGTCTGGCTGCCCACCAAAAGATGTGTAGACAACAAGAGTCATGCTCTCCCCTGGACGCTGCCTGTACCAGTCCATCCGGCTATGACCCGCATCTTTATTGTGACTGCAGTTCATCTCCACAGATTTGGTCACATAACTCCAGCTGATTTTAGGGTATTGGGTGACATCCTCGCACTGACCTGCATGGAGAAAATACAAAATTGAATATTATTTCTATTCCTTTAGGAAAAATGTTTGCTTTTTGTATTGTGTACGTGTGAATATAAACATATTTTACTAAAATCCACTGATACTGAAAGATGCGGTCCAGTTTTGTAGTCAGAATTTGAGGCTGCATGTAGGTTTCCATCAGCCAAGTGTTTACACGTTAATGATTATAATGAATACCTACAAAACCTACACATCTAACACTGTTATACTGTTTAGCTTTTGTACCTTGAATCCACAGAAACAAGAGTATACATTTGATGAGAATATGAGTCATCATAGTGATCTTCTTGATACGAATCCAGCTACAGTAGACACGCTGAACAACTGAGGCTGCTTTTTTATAATGGGAGGTGGGAAGTTAAAGGTGTTGCTCCACAGAAAGGACCTCCCATTAAAATCGGTGATCTCAGTCAAACAAACACAGACAGTGGTTAGATTGGTTTATTCCAGGTGCAAAGAGGCTGTGAGCTGTAATTCAGTGATGAAAAAAATGTAACAAGGTTTTTGTACTGAGGAGCAGTGACGCATAACACTGTGTAAACTAGCAGCACAGAAGTAAACTGCACTGCTGTTGAGACTCAGTCTTTCAATTGTTAAGGTGCAATTCTGGTCTTTATCTGCACCCCCTTTGATTTTCACATCTACTCCAGCCTCTGGTTTTCCAGATCCTGCGTACATGTATCCCAGGAGCTGCAGTTGTTTGTTAGACTGTTTGTACCAGAGAATCTGGTTGTAGTTCTGAATACTGTGTAAACATCTGATGGTGGTGGTTTCTCCTGGTTTGTTGTACCTGTCAGGTGGAGTCTGGCTGACTTGGTCACTGAGAGAGGAACCTGCTAAAAAAATCACACAAAATAAAATATGATCATAAACACTGGTTAATAAAATTAGATTTAAATCTAAATAAAGATGCAGGAACACAGTAAAATATCAGTAAGATATAAAACTGACTGTACACAAAACAAAAATATAAACAGATTTAGTTGAAAACTTGTATTAACCTTTCTTAAAACAAATTTCATAACATTACCTGAAAGCAGAATAGTGTTGAAAGTAATGCTCAGAAATAAGATGAACATTTTGTGTTTTCTCATCGATTATATTAAAGAAAAATCTGATCACAATTTTGCTGTTGCAATGAATCATTACATTTTCCTCGGTGTATGAGCGACTGATTGTTTCCAGCCTCCTTTTAGAGTAAACCCTCACATCTGCAAAGCAACATAAAATCATGAGGTGGGTGGTGTCATTGTGCACCGTCCTCTTCTAAAAGTGCTGACTATCATGTTAACTACCAGTACATCCCACTGACTCAGGATACAGATCTGACTATATATATATATATGTTGCCAGCTTATTAAAGGGAGGAACACAGGTACAAAAGGGCTGTGAGCTGAAATAAAGAGATGGAAAACTTTGAGACGTTGAGGCAGCCATTTGTAGCACTGTGGAAACTAGCAGCACAGACGTAAACTGCACTGCTGTTCATGTGGAGTCCTTTAATTGTTAATGTGCAGGTCTGGTCTTTATTTGCACTCCCTTCCATCGCCTGTCTGCTAACATATATCTGGAGCTGCAGCTGTCTGTTCTTTGATTGCTTTGTCCCAGAGGATTTGATTGGAACTATGAATACTGTGTGAACAATTGATTTTTTTTCCGTTTCTCCAAGTAGGTATGTGAGGGTTGTAGTCTGGTAGACTTAAGAATGAAGTATGAGTCCTCTTAAATGATTGAGTGCATGACACAAGTTAGACTGTGAAGAAAACTGTCCTTTCTTTAATTACTTAAAAACCCAGTGATCTCTTTAAATCTCTGTTTGTACGTGTACTAATTATTCTTTTGTGTAAAATATTTTATCTCTCACAGTCTATAGTGTGCAACTTAAATAGTAACAGCAACCCATTTGTTCAAACAAAAAAACCAACTGTAAATACAGTTTAAAAGAGTCGCCTGTCAACTGCTGATAGCGCATGGCTGCAGATGATTGTTGCTAAACTGTCAGGACTCCTTAATATTTATGATGGAAGTTGAAGGACTTTAGTGCTCAGCGAACAACCTGCAGTTAAAAAGGGAAATACATTAATAAACCAGAAATGGTTATGAAATATTTGACTTTTGGCAAACAGTTTGAACTCCAACTGACAGGAGAGTGAGAGAAGCAGCAGAGTGATGCTGTTGAGGTTTCTCATCATGATGTCCTCCTCTTTGTCTCTGCATTGATTGACGAACTCGGAGTAGAGGAGGCAGAGATTGTGTGAGCAAGGCCCTGAGAGCTGTTGTGCTGTGATGTAAGATGTTCAATTTAAGTAACACCTTCCTCATGAAAATGTATTATATACAGTAATATAATTTATTGACTATCTTGGTGTCAAATGTTTTGAAATGCAAACATTTGTTGTTGCACAGCTGCTCGGAGTTTCTTGTGTTCCCTGTTTCAGTATTTTCATGTCTCTTTATTCTCTGTCTTCTCATTTATTCTTGCTCTGTATCACTTTCTCTTCTCTCTAATCTGGCGATGAAGTGATTTTGATGTTTTTCATTCTTTATCTTGTTGTTACTATGTAATGATTGTACTGATTGTGAATACACTAACTAAGTCTGGTGTCTGGTTTTTGTTTAGTCTCACAAGTATCTGTGCCACAGTGGTTGGGATGCTGCAGCACAGTAATAGACTCCGCTGTCACCTGGTCGCACGCTTTTCACTGTGAACGATCCTGTCTCAGCCTCTGTCTTCATGGCTGAGAATTTGTCCTGGCTAAAATTTCCAAAGTCATGCTGGCTGCTGAAAGGTACCGTGAAGACGATCAGTTTCATGCTCTTTCCTGGCAACTGTTGATACCAATACATCTGAAAGAAACTGCCACCAAGGTTGTGATTGCAGTCCATGTGAGCTGAATGACCCGCCTCTACCAGTAACCTTGAGGTCTGGTTGACTTTACTCCTACCTGGAAAAAACCATAAACGGGCAAAAAATAAAGTTGAGGACAATCATTACAAAAAGGATTTGCAAATAATTTAGCAGAAGTATAATACCTGTGCTACACAGCAGAGAAACAATGAAGATGAGAGCTGAGATCATTTTGAGGTGATGAACACTGTTATAGTGAGACATTCGACAAAGCAGCTGACGACATCATCACATCATCAGTTCAGTTACATGATGCAGTCATCTGTACGAAAGGTGTGTTGTTGACTACTCAGACTTGTGATACTTGTCAGTTAACGTTTAGCCATTTGTCCTGATCACCTTCTAGTGGTAGTCTAACAACATGACAAAGTGTGATGAAAACGTGTTTTTTGATGATGATTGATGATCCTGTTGCTTCCAGATGCCAGTCACCATCATCAAATTATTTGCAGTTCAGTGATTATATATTGAGAACATACAGGGTTACATTTTATGTAGTCATTACTCTTCATTGCACGTACGTATATTGTGACATTAACAGTGCTGTGAAAAAAGCCACATTTTCTAAAATTGCAGTGTAAAACTTACTCAAAGTGCATAGACACTATAAATAATGTAAAATATACCGAACGCCAACCAAAATCTTAAAGTACAGTCAGTCTGCAGGTCTTGAGCGCCTCCTACCGATAATTATAGACATTGATGTTTATAGCGATGTCTACAGTGAAACCAGCAGTTGGATATTTATGCAGCTGTCACCTGTATCACTTTGTTGACTCGCAGTACAAAACACCCCGCCGTCCTCAGGCAGCAGCGTTTCTACTGTCAAAGAGCCATCTGATAATCGCTCTTCTTTGCTGAAAATTTGGCCTCAGTAATATCGCCCTCATATTTATGTGGGGACTTGTGGTCAAGAAAAGCAGCCTCCTGCGGTTGACTGCAGTTCATTGTGGCAGACCGATCCTTGTTACAGAGCCACCAGTGAGTCGTTTTGTATGCAGTCAGAAAATAAATTCATTAGCATGGCTTTAATGCTAAAGTGACAACTTCTGCTTTCAGTCCTCGGCGTCATGATGTACAATACAGAGCAGAGCTGCAGAGAGTTTGATCAGAGCAGCTGGGCTCATTATTGTGTTCTGAGCAAAATAAAAATGAAACAAGTCAGTCTGTGAGTTGGGAGGAGTGACATTGGAACAGAATAAATTGTAGGTTACATGTGGGAGTGTCACTGTATTGTGAGTTGTTGTATTTGGGCAGATAAATACAGTCAGTAACAGTACGTTGAGGTTTTTATTCAGCTTTCAGGTGTGTCTGTATCATTAACTTTACATACTGTAACTATTTACAATTATTTTGATATGTTGCATATTAATAAAATAAAGGTTAAAGTCTATAATATAGTGGGCCGGTCTCACCTTTGGTCACAAGCAGGAGTATTAAATAGCATGGGAGAGCATGTTTGATAATATCCATGTTCTGGAGCCTCATATGTAACTGTCAGTGTACTGTAGTCAGTAACAAAGATAGAGAGAGCTGCAGCTGGGTGTGACTGAAGTGTGTGACGTTCTCTGACACTGTAAGCTGCTGTATACAATCTACATTGTCAGTGTGGTGTGGAAGTGTGGATATAAGTTGCACTGGAGGGCCCCCTACATTCAGATCAGTCCCACTGATGAGCTGAGGAGGCCTGGCTGGATGATGTGTGCTGTGATGAATCCAACACATCTTTAAGATGATGGAGTACCATGCTGCACTTATGTTGTACATTAAATGCAAACCAAAATATTAAAAGTTAAGGAATTATATTCTCATTAATCTAAAGATACATCTGATTTTTCATCTATCTCCTCTACAGTTGATTAAAGAGACTGTTGTTTTGTATTCATTGTGACAGCAGCAGTTTGGTATCTGTGCAGCTGTCTCAGTCACCTGTGTGTTGACTCACAGCACAAAAATGCAAGCTTTTATATACTGGCATCAGATTCTTCACTATAAATACCCCATTGTGAGCGTCAGGCTTGGTGACAGAAAATTTCTCATCTCTGAAGTCTGTTTCAAAGTCAGGTTCAGTGTCTGCAACAGTCAACACGCTTTGCTTTATTGCCTAACCTGGCAGTTGTCTGTACCAGTACATCTGGAAATAGGAACTTTCTTTAGTGTAACCGCAGTTCATTGTGGCAGACTGACCCCTGTGCTTCCACAATAGGGAGTCGGGGTCACATCACTTCCATCAGTTAGACCTGTGTGTAAACAGTAAAAGTTAGGTCCAGTTAACCTTTATAACTTGCATACAGCAGCACTGTAGACCATTGAATAGATGTTCAACATTTGCTTATTATACCGAATAAAGGTTAAAGGCCATGATGTAGTGGGGTGATTTCACCTTTCATTCAGAGCAGAAGTGTTAACAAGCTTAGGAAACCCTGTTTGTTGATGTCCATGTTCTAGACTAGAAAGGGTTTAATCTAACTGTCAGTGTGGTTACAGAGATCTTAACGACCCCAGGTGGATGTTTCATAGATGATATTCACTGATGCTGTAGGCTGCTGTGTAATCTATGTGGTAAATCAAAGTGGAAGTGGGAGTGTTTGTGACCCTTTAGGTACCCCTAGAACACAAGACAAATGGAGAGGTTTTTGTTCAGCTGTCAAGTGTGTCTGTATCACTGTGTTCCCTGACAGCACAGAAATACAAGCCTTTATCTGCTGGAACTACATCCTTCACTGTGAAAGTTCCACTCGTGGGCACATCCTTGGTGGCTGAGAATTTCTTTTTGCTGAAATTTCCAAAGTCATGTTCTTCTTTTGTGTTTGTTGTAAAAATGATTAGTTTCATTGTTTCTCCCGGCAGCTGCCTGTACCAGTACATCTGGAAATAGCTGCCGTCCTTGATATGCCTGCAGTGTATTGTTGCATTGTCACCTTTTTCTTTCCACAGTATGGGGGGCTGAATGATATCATTGCCATCAGTAAGACCTGTGTGTAAAATGTTTAAGGTTACAACTAGTGAACATTTTAACTTGCATACAGTAACCATTTGCAATTATTTTCAAATGTTGTCTATTAATAAAATAGACAGATATACAGACTTAGATAGATATACTTTATTAATCCCAAAACTGGGAAATAAAAGGCTATAATATAGTGGGTCTGTCTTACCTTTGGTCCCAAGCAGGAGTATTAAGAAGCATAGGAGACCATTTTTGATAATATCCATGTCCTGGAGCCTCATATATAACTGTCAGTGTACTGTAGTCAGTAACAGAGGTACGGAGAGCTGCAGCTGGGTGTGTCACTGAAGTGTGTGACGTTCTCTGACACTCTAAACTGCTGTATACAATCTACATTGTCAATTTGGTGTAGATGTGTGGATATAAGTTGCACTGGAGGGCCCCCTACATTCAGATCAGTCCCACTGATGAGCTGAGGAGGCCTGGCTGGATGATGTGTGCTGTGATGAATCCAACACATCCTTAAAAATGTTATATTGTGCAGCAGTGATGAAAGATTTTAACATTTCATCAGTTCTAATATAAAATACACTCATGTGAAACTTTTCAGTTAAATTAAATTTAAACATTTTTTATTAATATATGATACATATATTATAAACATTGTATGAAAGAGAGTATTTAATGAAAACGTCTATGAGGATGTTTGGTTCCAGGTGCTAGTCACTGTTTTTGCCAGAATTTTATTGAAGATTCACAGAATAGTCAAATATGTCAACACATATTTGATGAGTTCAAGGATCATAAACACTGTGGTGGAAATATATTGTGTAGTGTTGCATTGTCACCCTTGTTTTTCCACAGTATGGAAGTCTGAGTGACATCCCATTAATTAGACCTGTGTGATTAACAATATAGGATTCCATAGTGAACCTTTTTTGTTGCATACGTACACATTAAAATACATATTCAGTTATAACAAAAACAAAAACCTAAAAATACATGCGTGTAAACTTGTTCATGAACCAGTCCACAGTTGATTTCACAGTCTGAAGAGGTCTTGTTTGATGATGATGATAATATTGAAACTTATAGTTGGAGATATGAAGAGGTGGGACTGTCGCTGCATTGTGACGTGATGCTGTGAGCTGAGTGCATTGTTATTGAGTTTCGATCGGACTATAAATGGTACTGGTGCTCCCCCTACTGTGCATCTCTGTGATGTACTTAAACTTTCTTTCTGATCCGTAACACTGACAAACAGAAGAGACCACAGAGGACACTGTTGATGTGAGAAGCACAACATTTGTAATATTGAAATCATTACGTCTGCAGTGACTTACTGTGTTTGGAAAAGTTTCGTTTCACATCATTAATCCACAGCAGATGAAAGAAGCAAAAGATAAAGACATGATGGTAAAGGCGTCATGTGAACCTACTACTAGCTGTCCTTCAGGTCCTGTTCAGCAGCTGTGGATCACTGTTACAGTAAAATAAACAGGGGAAGGGGTGGTATGGAAAACACTGTAGGTGTACTCAGTAAAAAAAATGCTTTGTGAAGTCTGACCATGAAAAGTTGTTTCCATTTCACAGAAATGTACAAAAACATTTGCTGATAGTAACTTCTGATGTGTACCTCTGTTTGTGGGAGTGTCATCTTCTATTCATCAGGAAGAAAACAAAGAAAATGATTTGACGTGATTATGTGATAATGCTGCTGATAATCTAATTGTTGTTTTTTCACAACTGCAGACTTGACAAAGTTATAAATTATGTCTTATTAAGCAGCATCAATTTCTTATTCTACTGGTATGTCCAACTGTGATTCAGAGGCACTTCACTTGAAATCAAGGTTCAGAGGATTGATCGTTGATTGTATCATAGCTCTGACTGACTGCTGTGTTGCAGGTTTATCCAGCAGATGGCACCATGATTATCAGACAGCTGAATACTCGGCCTCCACTCAGCAACATCTGGAGCAGAGACAGCTGCAACTCAAAGTCCAAGGTGAGTTTTAGTTTGCCATCATGGTGAACACATGACTAGCTACATACATTACACGTGGGCTTGCTAACATGACAAAAGTGAGCATGTTAAAATGCAATATTTGTTAACATACACAACAACATGCTAACACTCCAACAGTCTTTGTATACTTGGTTTAGAGGTGTAGTTTAGACAGATGAAAGACGTAGACATAAAGACAACATACCTATAATTGACCCAGAGACTAGTCGTGGGAATAACTTCTGTTGATACTGTAATACCATAGAGTCTCTAACTGGGCATCTAAGGATGCTCCTTAAATAATAGATATCTATCTATTTATGATGGAGGGATTTTGGAGTAAACATGTAAATGTTAAATGTGATGCTACTGTCTGAACATACTGAGCGTGTTCTGTTTCCTGGAGAATCATGTTGATTTACCATTCAGCTTATTCAAAGGGTTTCACACGTAAATCTTTTTTTTTTTTTTTTTTTTTTGTAATTCTGTTTTTTATTTACACTCTATCATTTATTTTTTATGATTAAAAAAGCATTTAGATATAACTTGTGCTGGCTTGTCTATATATTGTATTTTTCAGTTTGCACCAGACAGGGTCATTCAACATGACAAATAAAATGTCTCATTCAGCTGCTTGAAGATGAACATGTGGGTGCAGCTTTTTCCTTGTCTAGTTGCAGAAGTGTACTAACCTACCACTGACGAATAACCACTGAAATCTCCTGGATTATATTATATCTGCCAAAGTTTGTCTACTGCTCTAAATGTCATCTGTCTAGGCATAGTTTAGTGTTTAATGTTCATGTTGGACCTTACAGCATGGTATTTTTAAGCTTTTTATAAGTGTGCTTACACGCACAATATGTTAAATATTTCAAGCTTAACTTTGAAAATATTCTCCTATGTGGCTGATTCAGATGAAGGTTTGTTTTCTGCTTCCTAACAAAGACATCAAAGAGACAAAAAAGAGCGTCAACTTATAAACTCACAACTCATTTAAAGGTTGTGGTTAGTGGATATAATTATCCTGCTTGCAGATGTCAGACACATCATGTTCCTGTTAGTGTCTCACAGTCCTTGTTTCCTGTGTATCTGACTCCAGTGAGCACAAACATGTTTATCAAGGAAACAAATTAGGTGAAATTAGAAAGAGGTCTTCCTTATTCAGATTCCCACTAGTGATTCACCTAATCATTTTGATCGCAGACAGTTCAGACAGAAGCATTTAGTGAATGACCATGATATGCTTCACATATACTTGGGTATTGTGTCTTATTGGAATAGTGGTTCACATTAGAATGATTCATAGTGACCATATAATGTTTTCTATTTATTATGAACTACTGTTTATTATTTATTACAGGTGTTAGTTGTCTTAAGTGTAACTAAACGTAACTTTCTGCACCAGATCTCAGTAAACATCTGTTGTGTGTTACAACACACTCATGTTCATTCTGTAATTTCAGTTGACACAAAAATGGAAGTTTGCTCTGAGATGTGGGTTGGTGCAGAGATGCAGCTGCACTCTTCAAGCCGGAGGTTGTGGTAAAGTGGAAGGTTGCACCTTCGTCATTTCTCTGCACAGAGAACGATGTGCAGGCTCCTCTGTGACCACATCCTCTCCTCTGCTGTCGCTTTCTCCTCCTCTGCAGAGTTTCAAGCCCCGCTTTGACCTTCTTCTGTACACAGATGAGAGTACTGATTTCCTGTTGTTATGTGGTAGACTCACGCTCTTACACTTAATTTTCTACTGCGAGTCTTTAACCTCGACTAAGATAATCTTTATTCGTTAAGACTATATCAACTGTAATACTCAATTGTGCAAAATGGAAAAATCAGATACCCACTTTAATCAATCATTTAAAGAGAATATTAGAATTCAGATCAATTGATTGAATGTAATTCATCCAGTAAATGTCATCAGAAAACAAAACTTTAGTCACTGTTCAGTTTGGTCATTGGAAAATTTTTTTGTGACCAAATTAACCCATCATATGATGTTTTCTTGAGTTGAGGTGTTTGAGAAATAGGTTATTTCTCAGAAAACAGGAAGAAAAGTGAGCTGCTAAAAATACCGCAACAGTGATGCTGAGACTAAGATTATAGAATAGTGTCTGATATGAAGTTTAGATAAACACTGTATGTAAATAGTCTTACTGCCTGAATATGACATGAGAATCATTAGTAGTACAAACTATAAAAACCCAGTAAGTCACTCAAACTAACATTAATTTAAAAAAAGCACAAACTTTTTAAGATTCTCTGAAATACTTTTATTGAGAATAAAATGTAGCAAACAAGCAGTTTAAAACCACACATGGACAAGTATTTATAAAACATACCAAAGTATTTGCATGCCAGTTATAGCTTTAAGATTGTAGCAAGAATAGATGCATATAATTGTTACTCTACTGTGTGCAGAATTAGTTCATGTGATTGAGGAATGAATGCAAATCCTTTGCAACATACAGCATAGTGGAAATATAACTTCATGTTTTCAGACTTTATTTACAGAAACTAACTCGACTCGATTTCTGAAAGTTCATTTGTTCAGGCTGCAGCTCAGCTCTCAGTTGTTGTGTTTTCCCTGCAGAAACAGAAAGATGACACTATATCTTAATGTCATGAGCACTTTTTACTTTATGTTCATTCACATATTCAAAGCCATATTTAGAGCCAGTTTTTATGACAAGTGCAGGAAATGAAGCGAATCAAAGCATCTAAGCAACAGAAACAGATCACATGCTACGTTGTGTAGAACAAACCTGAAGCTTCCACACTAGAAACACAACAAAGGCTCCATAGACGCAGCTCTTGGCAATGAAAACACTGTAGGAGAGTTTGGCGGTCTGTGTGATCTTCAAATATTTATCTGTAGAAAGTTCAAACATTCACATAAGTAAAAATGATTCAATTATATATTTATGCGTATATCCTTTTCTTAACTATGTAAGATGCTGGGTGTTTTGTATGTGATGAAAAGCATGGTATGAGGTGTACAGAATCACACAGTAATATATTTACCTCTTGTCATCCATTCTTTTTTAGCTGATAAAGGAATAAACATGGATTAGACGAGTACAGATGATCATTTACATGTATTTGTTGCAAAAAGTTTCAATCATTTCTGTTTTCTAAATAAACATACCTTCTTCACCAGCAATTGAAGCTGAAACATTTTCATATCCTTTCCCATTGTAGAACGTGACAATGCATTCAAATGTATTGGTGGGATTGTACCATTCTCCTAAAGAGACTCTCAACCTGCTGGTGATTTTGTAACTTGTGCTGTTTTCATTTTCCTTCAGGGCAGCGTTGTCCGTCGCCACACCATTGTTGACGTTCTCCCCATTGATCTTCCAGTACACACTGACGTGGTCTGGGTAGAAATCAGTTGCTACACAAACTAAGGTCTTCTTCTTTTGATTGCTTTTTTGGTTTTGACACTCATCTTGAGAAGGTGAAAGCACTTTCACTGTTGGTGCAGTGATACTATAGCTTGGTTCTGCAAAGACAAAGCACATTAATCATTTATTTAAAGCTGCATATAGATCTACAAAGAACCAATGTGTAATACAGACATCTAAGAAACATTACGGCTCCAGAAAATCACTAAATAATAGTCTTAAAAGCAGTTTTTCAACCATTTTAAACTTCAGTCAACAACAAGCTTTAGATTTAAGTTAAAGAGAAGGTCATAAGACACATTTTCTTACCTAACACTGTAATTTTGTAAGCAGGGTTGTAGTTGTTCATACTTACAGGACTACAGAAAGAAAACTCTTCAACCTTTTAGCACTGAAAGCTCTAAACTCTGTGTGCTTACTTTCAGATAAACTAAAAATATTAAGCACAAAACTTAGACATGTCTTACCCAATGGAGTCATCTCTTGACAGTATTAAACTGTCCATTAAAAGGTCCATTTTAAAAGGAAGAAAACCTCTAATTTGGTAGTAGTAGTTATCAAAACAAATAATGTTGCATATTAGTATATGTTGAATAGTTTTTTACTGTCTTACCTAAAACAGTGAGTTTAGTTCCAGCTCCAAAGTAAGCTCTTTGACATGTAAAGACTTTAATCTGCTGTAGTTTACAGAACCGTTACATCAACCATATTTTATTTATTTACTTATTTTTAGCTTTTAATATTCATGCTGTTTGGGCTATTTCCTGATGATTTAGTCTATAAACTACTAAACAGACAGATCACTGGTGGTCAGGAAGAAGTCAGGCCTTTGAGTAACTGTACAGTGTCAGAAACATCTTGATAAATGGAACCAGAGCAATTTTTAATGAACTTTAAAATGATTTCTTACCCACAACAGTTAACTTTGTTCCAGCACCAAAGTAAGCCTCTAAAGTACCAGAGTCACAGTGCACTTGATCAGTGCTCAAAACAGCTCAAGATGCTGCTTTTACTTTGCTTCTTCAGCTTTTAGTTTCTTATTAAATGTAACTTTGATTTGCAGTAAAACTAAAACTTTTCCTTATAGCCTGTGTGTTTTTTTTTACATGATGCATATGCTAAAGGATTTCTCTCAACAACCAGCCTAATAAAAACATAAAGAAAAGTTTTAATTCTTTTTACATATTTGACTTCTCTTACAAATGGATTAATGAGAAAATAAATAGACATTTTACTTACCAAGAACAGTCAGTTTTGTACCTTGGCCGAAATAAGCTTTGTACTGACACAGTGTTTTGGCCTAACATCAAAAGTTCTGTGCTGAACTTGAACTATAAGCACTCAGGTGCAGTAAGTTTCTTAAGGAACTACACAACTACAAAGCATTTGTTCTGATTTCTTACCTAAAACAGTTAACTTTGTTCCTCCACCAAAGACCGGTTCATAACCACCAGAGTCACAGTGCACTCGACCAGTGCTCAAAACATACCAAGATGCTGCTTACTTACTACTTTAGTTTTTTTTGCTTTGTTTTAAAAGTAACTTTCTTTTGCAGCAACACAAAAACATAACATAAGCTTCGTACTGACACAGCGTTTCAGCTTAATATCAAACATATTGCGCAGAAACTTGAACTATAAAGACTGTGGTGCAGTAGGTTTCCCAAGGAAACGACAATTTCAATGCCCAAACTGCTAAACGCATAGTTTGATCATTGGTGGTCAGGTGAATAACTTTACAGTGTCAAAAAATCCTTGACAAAATCACTCCAGAGCAATATCTTATGAACTTTAAAATGATTTCTTACCTAAAACTGTTAACTTTGTTCCTCCACCAAAGAACGCTTCATAACCAGAGTCACAGTGCAGTCGATCAGTGCTCAAAACAGCTCAAGATGCTGCTTTTACTTTTTCTTTATTTTAAGTGTTTATTGTATTAAATGTCACTTTTCTTCAAATCAAAAGGCCGAAATCTACTGCACTACAGCCTGGTTTTGTGCAAAAAAAAAAAAACTTTTCCCAGACAACCAGCCTACTTTTGCTACATGTTTTTTTTCCCCACATGGATTTTTAAGCTGAAATTTTGATGTCTTACTTACCAAGAACAGTCAGTTTTGTGCCTTGCCCGAAATAGGCTTCGTAATTAACACAGCGTTTTAAGTCAACATCAAAAAGCAATGAACTGAACTTGAACTGTCAAGGCTCTAGTAAATAAAATTTCTTAAAGCACCACTCTAATTACAAAGCTATGTTCAACAATATCATCCTTCACTCACCTAAAACGGTCAGTTTTGTTCCTTTTCCAAAGTACGCTTCGTTCATGTTGTCACAGTGTAGAAATACTGAACATGAAACTTCTCTGTCTTTTACTACCAGCATTATCTTTAGATAGTTTTATTAACCCTTCTATCAACACTGAGTCTCTAAAGCAATGTGACATTTATCAAAACGCATTAATAAATTGAAATATTTACCTAAAACTGTCAGTTTGGTTCCTTGGCCGAAGTAAGCAGGATCAGTGTAGGTCACAGTGTTCTCACTTTAGCTCAATAGCTCAGCTTTTTTATGACAACTGATTTTTCTTTAATGTCAAAAACAAACAACTCTGTTTTTTCAAGTTAGCTGCAGTGGTCTTTAGTCGTGAGAGCTTTGACTTACCCAAAACTGTGAGTTTTGTTCCCTTTCCAAAGTAAGCCTCAGCTCCAGAGTCACACTGATTCCCTCCTCAACCAAAAAGTCACAAAATATCCCGTAATCCCCATGTTTAGACACAGTCTTATAATCCAGAGGATGAAGAAGGTTCAAACATGCAGGATGAGCTTCATAATGTCCAAATAAGTTGTTTTGTTGTCTAGATGAGGTTGAAAAAGCATTCAAATGCTGCACATATGAATTTAAAGTGATTTAAAAATCATGATTTTAGCCAAATTTCCTCATTTAAATTTACTTTCCAATACTAAAGTGGTCTGACATCCTGCGCACCTTGAAAATACTGATGTTTTACTGCTTTATCAACTGTCCAAAGCAGCATGTAGCAGTCTACACAATGGGTGTTAATGAGAGGAGGTTTTTGTACGGCGGCTCTATAGGATTGTATCACCGTGCCCCCCCTGTCCCCACGGTGAAAAAGGATCATACAAAAACCTGAAGTGTCTTTCGTTCTCCCCTCTTTGCTTCCCCCACCCAGCTTCCCCATATCTCAGCCTCCATCTCTCTGTGTGTGTGTGCGAGCAGCTTCAACCTGACTGCTGCTATTTCTGTGACAGTTAAGAAAAGAAGCAAGAAGGATGGAAGGAAAAGATAATCTGTGTTTGTTTTTAGCTGCTTGGAGGAAGTGACATCTCTTCTGGTCACACCTCTTTCTTACCCAGCTGTCAGAGAAGTGAGGAGATGCATTTACTGAATAACATTCACTGACCGATATTGTAGATGATCGCTAAATTGATGATTTTTTTTTTTCCTTCTAATTTGGAGCAACATACATCTTTTAAAATGGGCACACAAAATATCTCTAAATGGGTTTAAATGGCAAAACGTATTTCAATCCTTAAAGCTGCATGAGTCAATATTGTTATACTAACAATAAATTAAAAGACTACTTTTAATGTAAAAAGTAGTCTGCAATTTCCTTCAGCTCTATAGAGCTTTATAGTTAAGCTTTTGGGCTTAACAGCTGCAACATTAATCCTTTTAGGGACAGTCGTCACTACAATGGACAGGTATTCACAAGTTATTTTCTCCTATATGGATGAGTCTAAAGAGGAATAAAAATCCTTCATGATTCATGATTTCTGCATTAAAGGGTTAAATTTATGTTATCTAATCACATATTTAACAAGTTTTATCAAACATATTTTTTCACCATTGGCTTATATCTAAATATTTCTATTTTGTAATGGAAATGTTCATTTTATATTATATTTATATTCAGGTCATTCAAGGACGATATTTGAAAATCAGTTGAAATGCTGTGACAAGTTCTATTAATCTGTTAAATATACAATCTTGTGTATACATCCCTATGACAATTTAATTTTAAACACTTTTTATCGGAGTTAAATGACTGGTAGCAACACCATCATGCTTAAAGTAGACTAGCCAACCTGTTACATACTGTATTGGTCTTTTACCAAGCATGTTTTTATCTAATTGTTATCCCACATGAACCCTGTAGAGGTCGGTGTAAGATAACATCCTAAACTTATTCTTTCATCTTGTCAGCATGCATACATGATTAAAATATACAAGTACAGGTTTAGGCCCACAGTGACCAGGTAAAACACTGTACAGCACAATAATGTGTGATAAATAATTATCACAATGTGACACAGAGGAGAAAGCATGTAGGACAGTAACACTGAATGCGATAAATAAACCTGGTGTCTTATCAGATTTGTGGTGTTTCAGAAGCATCATGACTTGAGAAGGGAATCATTGTACTTTCACTGAATTGATAGATGTCCATTGGAGTTTTTTTTAACATGTTATCTTTTTTGGTTCACAACTGAATCCTTATTTTCATGTCACATTGATGTTAGTTGCCTGTCTCACATCCCATTTTTTAATTTTTTTTTTCTCTTGAGATTGTTGTTTAGCTGATGGGGCACAGTAATACATAGCTGAGTCTTCGGCTTCAGCAGGATGTGTCTACAAAGAAGATGTAAGCACCGCAGGCTGGGACATAGTGTACTTGAAATTCTTTTAAGGATTAGGATTGGGGTTGCTCCACATATCTATACCAAGAAACTATGCTACCAGCTGTATTTTTTCCCAGAACACGTTGTTCTTATTTTTGGGCATTCATTTTTTTTTCTTATCTTATTTTGCCATTATTCTTCTGTAGCAACTGTGGAGCAGTTGCCAATTTAGTATGAAACCCAAATGAGCCACAGCTCCTTCCTGCTGTGTGCCATCTGTGACAGACAGACTTGATATTTGTATTACTGTCTGGCCTGCGTGCATCACTGTGACTAGCAGCACAGTAGTAGGTGCTGCTATCATTGAGAAGCAGCTCAGTAATTTGAAGGGAGAAGTTGTTTTTAGACGTATCTATTGATGACTGGAAGTGCCCCACAGTTTGGTCGTACTCTTTGGTGAGAAACTCCAGCTGGGATCCGTAGTGGTTTTGTCGGTACCAGAGCATCGTGTAGCTGCTCATGCTGAACCCTGAACCCATGCTGCACTCCAACATCACTGTGACTCCTGGGTGAGACATTTGATCTCCAGACTGAAGAACTACAACACCAAGACCTGCAGCACATGAAGGATGATGTCTCACCTCAATGTACAGAGTGTTAAAAAGAATGAGGGATGATGAAAACTTAACAAGCTTTCATACACAAAACCCACCTGAGTGTAAAAGAAGCGACATATAAAGGACTGTGACAAACATGTTAGTGATGAGTCTTCTTCCAGCTGAATGATGCAGAGTCACAGTCACTTTGTTCAGCGCAAAGGAAACCATGAGGTCACATGATCACATGATTTGAAGGGTTGGACTGACTAAGAATTAAATTATCTAAGACTAAGATTGTCAAAAGAGACTGGAGCACATGAAGGTTTTTATGTGCTAAGACCTGGTTTACCAGTACTTTTTACTGATTTTCGATAATCATCAGTCAGTTGAATAAACATTAATCCTATATTCTGTGATGTCCACCAGATTTTTTGTCAGGGTAGAAAAGTAAAACATCTGAAACATCGTTTACACCAACTGAGACAAATGTTTTTAATAGCTTTTCGTGTTACTTAAATGATTTTCAGTTGAATGAATGAATTTACAACATGTAATCGACCATCTAAAATAGAATTCTGTTATATAATATAATATAATAAAATATAACAGGATAATGTAATTACATTATACTGCTTCATTAAATAGTGATTACCTCATAAGTGATAAACATAATTCTTGCTTTTGCACAATGCAAACATGATATCATTAGTATCATTAGTTAACCATATATGTAACAGTTATATTAACTTTGCTCCATGAATGCATTTAACATCCTTTTTTATTTACTTATTTTTTTTATTTTTTATTTTAGTGCTGTAATAAGTAGTTAATTACTCTATTAGTGGATCAACAGAGAATTAATTGATTAAGGTAATGTATCAAACAAAAAAGTTGAACCTTACACTATTTTCAGTTCCTCAAATGTGAAAAATCATTGTAAGTCTTGGGGTTGTGGACTGTCAGACAAGCAGTTTGAAGACGTCACCTCGGGCTATGGGAAAACTGATATTTTTTTGCCATTTTCTGACATTTAATAGACAATGTTTAATTCATCTATTGAATAATAACTGACCGATTATTTATCATTGAAAAGAGAGTTGATAAATATTATCATTTATTATTATTATTTTGTTGCAGCTCTATTATATTTTTATCTATCTGAGTCTGACTGTTTTTTATCTAACAAAGTAGTCTGTTGTGTTTATGTTGGAGATTACAAACTGGGTTCTGCTCTTTGAATGGCCTGTTACATTAACATGTGCTCTAATGTCAGTGTTTTACTGTTGCTGTGCATTTATCTGCTGGATCATCATGGAGGTTTTTGTATGAGAGAGTCACTTTCTTTATTACTGTGCATACAAGCTGCACCAAAATATTCTCCGCTGTCTTCAGGGTGTCTCAGGTTCAGGATGTGAAGATAAGCCGTTTTCTCTCCATCTCCACTCACATTGAAGCGGCTTTTAAATGGCGACTCAACATAGGCATTTTTATATTGCATATAGGCAATTAGCTTTAGGGCTGTGTCTCCTCCTGAGCGCTGATACCAGAGAATAGTGTCATAGCTCTGGATTTTATGTGTGAAGCTCAGTTTGACTTCATCATTTGGTTTGTAGAACAGCTCACTGGGCTCCTGAGAAACTTGTTTTTCTTTATTGAGGTGAACTCCTGTAAAGAGATAAAGAAGCAGTGCTCTGAATGCTTTTCTCTATTATGTAATGTTATAGAAATCCTGAAAAATTATTGTGCCTACATTGAGTTGATTTAAACAATTATATTTACTTGAAAAAACAAAACAAAACACAACAGTGAATATGAAATCAAAGAACATGGACATATTTCATATACATCCCCCCATTACCGCTGAGGGATTTTTGATTTTTTTTTTTTTTACATTTCAAAATTTAGAAAGTGGCTTCATGATACAAATACCTTTAATCCAGAACACAGTGATGATATATGTGATGAGATGAGGCATCATGTTGAATGTGAAAAACCAACTGATCTCTGCTGTGCTTTGTGGATCAGAAGGAAGGACATGAAGTGATGTACATAAATAAGAGCATGTGCTGCTACTTTAGTTCATTAAGCATGTCTCTTTGCCGTTCTTTCTGTCATTTCCTCTTACTGAAGAATGGGAGGGGGATGAGAAGGTTTTTTTTTTTTTTTTTGTTTTTTTTTTTGCTCCAGGTGCACATGTGACATTATGAGGCTTTTCTATCATGGTCAACTATAACTCTAAATCTATAAAACCTTTTTTTAAATGCAAATTTAAGCAGCTAGAAAACAGGGTTGCCATTATTGATACTGTGTTTAAAGGTCAGTTTCAGTCATTGGAGGATTTACTGGAGCAGATCTGTTGGAACATGTTAAAAATCTTTACTCTTATTGAGGAATATGAAATTCAAAATAAGCTATACCCTCAAATTACTTAAAGCATTCAAGACACTGGGTTTGAGAAAGTTAAGTTTTTTGGATGTTTAATTCATAAAACTGGACTGACAGTTATTTTAACAAGTAAAGCAAATAATGAACAAGTATGACGAGTCCATCAAACCACAGATATTTTACACCAGAGCCCACATGCAGAGGAGAGAAGGGAAGAGGTTTTTGTCACAAGCAGATGGCTGTTTGATATACTGTGCTGTTCTGGCAGCACAGAAATATGTTGCAGTGTGTGCATATGCTTTTACATCAGATATAGAAAGTGAACCATTTCTTATTTTGTCTCCACTCAAATCTCCATCTAATTTGAAATGATCTCGGAACGGCTCTTCCACGCTGTCATCCTTGAACTCCGCATATCCATATCCAATGAGTTTCAGAGCTGTGTCTCCAGGAGATTTCTGGTACCACAGCATCACTCTGTAGTCCATTTGTCTGTGGGTGCACAAAAGAGTCACGTTTTCACCAGCCTTTACGATGACATCAGGGGGAGACTGATGGATCTGAACCGCCAGACAGAAACCTACAAAAGAAACAAACTCAGGGTTTATCTGCTTGGAAGAAGAAAAAAAAAGTATAGTTTCTTAATGATCCAGAGAACAAATCATATTACCAATAAAATGACAAGAAAGTAGAAAACAAATCATTATGGTTCTTTCTCCAATGCAGATTAAATTCTATGTTAAAAAGTATATAATAATAACGATAATAAAGATTATGAAAAGACCACTCTGGCTATATGGTTGAACTGACAATGGAAAAGAGGCATAAGGAGGAAGTGATGTAGAAATCACATGACAAAGACCTTGACTTCAAATGGCTGACAAGTTCTTACTTATTTCTCACTAAACTGAGTCACATTTAAGGATGAAATAAATGTGCTGTCGAGAGGAGTGGCTTCATGTAGATACATAACAAACTGATATCGTCCTCTTTTCACCATTTCATAAGACATTAAACTTTTTTTTTCAGATTTTATTAGAAATTAGGAATTTGAAATATCTCAAATTAGAATAAAGCAGAAACAATTATTATATTGCTCCCATTGTTACATCTTTTAAATACAAGTATCCAATGAGTTTCATATCTATGTCTACTATGGCACCAGAGCATCACTCTGTGGACAAGTTTATCATGGCTGCAGATAATCTGCACTTTGTCACCAGTTTTTATGATGAGATCAGAGGGGAAACAGATGGACCTGAAGACCAAGGCACAGTAAATAAAAATATAAAAGTTATTTACATTGTGATTTATCATGAATAATGACAATAAAAAAAGGAATAAGTATGTAATACTTAAAAATATTACCTGTCGAGCAATAGAAAACTAGAAATCATTTTGACTTTTTCAACAAAACATTTTCAAAAGCTTTTTAAATTTTTTTGCAGATATAAGTTGCTAGGATCTGACATCATATATCACGATTCATAAAACTGAGATGGAGAAAGAAAAACAATGGAAATCCAAATGATGACTTATTAGGTTGAGTGAAGAGATGGGAGGATTCAACTATATCACTGTACATTAGCTGGCAAAAATGAAAGCCTGAAAGAAAGTGCAGCTGGCTGGGAGGAGTCTGTTCAAGTTCCAATTCAAAACCATAATTGTTGATAAAAGTTGGTTTAGAGTTTTTGTATCAAGTAGAGAGGATCTGTAGTCAGTGTGCATAGCTAGCTGCACAGTAGTACACTGCAGTGTGCTCAGGTGTCTTTAGCTTTGTTATGAACAGAGAACCGTTTTTTGCTGTGTCTCCACTCATGTCTCCAGTGATGTTAAAATATTCTCTGAAAGGCTGCTCATGATCTATGCTGTTGTAATTCACATGTCCGATGCGTTTCAGAGCTGGATCTTCAGGGGATTTCTGGTACCAATGCATGACTCTGTAGTCAGTTCTTTCATGGCTGCAGACCAGCTGGACTTTATCTCCAGGTTTTCTGAGTAGATCTGAAGGACTCTGGTAGACTTCAACACTCAGACACACACCTAGAGAAAAAGAAAATGAGTGACCAATGTAGATACTCTGTGAAGTGGTATTCCTGAATTGTAAAAGTTATTACCGATGAGCCAAGAAACAAAGAATAATGTGAGCATGTTTACTTTCTTTCTGAATCAACAGTGAACACTGAGTGACTCTAAGCTCTCAAGTTATACAACAGTTTACTAAAGACACTCAACACCCTCCTCTCTGAACCAGCTGCATAAGTTTCATAGTACAACATGTCGAGTATTTCTGGACCTCCAGCTCCACCTACAGGAAAGATATAAAAGACGATATAAAAAAAATCATCAAAATGTATTGTCAAACAGTTTTTGTTCAGCTGCTCATACGTCTCACATCACTGTGTTTGCTGACGGCACAAAAATACACACCACTGTCCTCCAGTGTCAACTCATTCACAGTAAGAGCCCCGCTCTCTACGTTGTCCTTGATGGCTAAATATTTGTTTTGAGGGTTTCCTCCGTAGTCTGGCTGCCCACCTAAGGACGTGTAGACAACAAGAGTCATGCTCTCCCCTGGACGCTGCCTGTACCAGTCCATCCGGCTATAAGTAACACCTTTGTTGTGGCTGCAGTTCATCTCCACAGATTTGGTCACATAACTCCAGCTGATTTTAGGGTATTGGGTCACATCCTCGCACTGACCTGTGTGGAAAGAATATGAAATTCAACATAATGTGTATTCCATTTGAAAGATGTTCTATTAAAAATGTAACGCATTTTAAATTCTATTATGTTGAGCTTTTTTTTTTCTTTTTAGGAATAAATTATAATTATCAACTATATGCTCTTATGTCAAAAGATGCATGTAATAAATTTGACTTATATTGTTAGCAAAATATTTTTTGTTTTTATCCTTATACCTTGAAACCACAGAGACGAGACTACAAATGTGATAAAAATTCGAGTTGTCATGGTGATCCTGTTGAAATGAGATGCAGCCACAGCAGACATACGAAAATGTCTGAGGGAGGTTAAATACTGTGTTGCTTCACAGGAGGAACCTCCCATCATATTGTTAACCAACAGTGGTTAGAATGGGTTAATGCAGGTGCAACAGGGCTGTAATACAGAGATTAAAAAAAATGTTATGTGGAGGTTTTTGTATTGAGAAACAGTGACACATAACACTGTGTAAACTAGCAGCACAGAAGTAAACTGCACTGCTGTTGAGACTCAGTCCTTCAATGGTTAATGTGCAATTCTGGTCTTTATCTGCACTCCCTTCGATTTTCACATCTATTCCAGCCTCTGGTTTTCCAGATCCTGCTAACATGTATCCCAGGAGCTGCAGTTGTTTGTTAGACTGTTTGTACCAGAAGATCTGGTTGTAGTTCTGAATACTGTGTAAACATCTGATGGTGGTGGTTTCTCCTGGTTTGTTGTACCTGTCAGGTGGAGTCTGGCTGACTTTGTCACTGAGAGAGGAACCTGCTAAAAAAATCACACAAAATAAAATATGATCATAAACACTGGTTAATTAAATTACATTTAAATCTAAAAAAAGATGCAGGAACACAGCCAAAATATCAGTAAGATATAAAACTGACTGTACACAAAACAAAAATATAAACCGATTTAGTTGAAAACTTGTATTAACCTTTCTTAAAACTAATGTCATAACATTACCTGAAAGCAGAATAGTGTTGAAAGTAATGCTCAGAAATAAGATGAACATTTTGTGTTTTCTCATCGATTATATTAAAGAAAAATCTGATCACAATTTTGCTGTTGCAATGAATCATTACATTTTCCTTGCTGTATGAGCGACTGATTGTTTCCAGCCTCCTTTTAGAGTAAACCCTCACATCTGCAAAGCAACATAAAATCATTAGGTGGGCGGTGTCATTGTGCACCGTCCTCTTCTAAAAGTGCTGACTATCATGTTAACTACCAGTACATCCCACTGACTCAGGATACAGATCTGACTATATATATATATACTGCCAGCTTATCAGTAACTGCAGTTGTTTGTCACTTAATTGTTGTGTTTAAGTTAATTATCTCATCCTTTCAAAATTGAGAAAATAATAATAGCTATATGTATGTATGTATGTATGTATATATATATATATATATATATATAATACATACACACACA
The DNA here is from genome assembly GCA_036937835.1 of Pampus argenteus. Taxonomy (NCBI): domain Eukaryota; kingdom Metazoa; phylum Chordata; class Actinopteri; order Scombriformes; family Stromateidae; genus Pampus; species Pampus argenteus. The sequence continues at coordinate 13,848,369 of CM072873.1, forward strand.
GATGTCAGGATTCAGGAAATATGTCTGTTTAGAGTTCAGAGTGCATGTTGTTATTTCACATTATTCTGTGGTGTTTGCTAAGTATGCAGTAAAATGCAGTTCATTGTGGCAGGACCATCAATTAGTCCTCTGCAGTTGCGGTTCTGTTCAGTATAAGTCATTAATATGAATTTATATATTCTACATTTTGGAGGAAACAAAAATGATCTTCTGTCAGTCAATAACCACAATGATGTACAGTACCTACAATACAGAGAGTTTGTTCAGACCAGCTGTGATCATTTTTGTGTTCTCAGCAAAATGAACTTAGAGACCAGAGTTACTGTCACTCAGTGTGATGGGAGGTGTGATGATACAGCAGAGACGTGAAGATTTATAGGTGGAAGTGTTGCTGTATTATGACTTGTTCTGTCATTGTGCTTGAGGTCCCCCTACAGTACAGCAGATAATACATTTTGGTAAAAGTTGTGCCAACTGTGTACTGGGGTTTTTGTTCAGCTGTCAAGTTTGTCTATATCACTGTGCTCACTGACAGCACAGAAATATAAGCCTTTATCTGCTGGAACCACATCTTTCACTGTGAAGCTCCCACTCTCAGCGACAGTCTTGATGGCTGAGAATTTGTCTCTGCTGAAATCTCCAAAGTCATGATCGTTCTTGGCTGTAGTTGTGAACACTATTAGTTTCATTGCTTCTCCTGGCAGTTGTCTGTACCAGTACATCTGAAAATAGCTACCACCCTTGGTGTGGTTACAGTGTATTGTTGCATTGTCACCCTTGTTTGTCCACAGTATGGGGGTCTGAGTGACATCATCACCATCAATCAGACCTGTGTGTAAAACAGTAAAAGTTATCAAGTTTGCAGTTTGGATTCTGTTTTTTAATGCTGGCATTACTTCCAAAAATAATATTTAATTATAATGAGAGCAAAAACAACAACAGTTGATTTTAATGTAATTTACCTGCAGTCCACAGCAAAAACACTGACAATATGAGGATGTCTTGTTTGATGATGATGATGATATCCATAGTGTGGAGGACATAAAATGCCTGAGTCTCATATAGTTACAGAGAGAAGAGCTGCAGGTAGGAGTGTTGCTACATTAAAATTGTCAGTCTAAGTGTAGATGAGTATAAGTGACACTGTAGGTCCTCCTACTGTTCATCACCACCATGAACATGACATGTAATCCAGATCAGTAACACCCACAAGACTGTAATGTATGTGATGATCTTTGGGCCTACAACATGACCTCAGAGGGGGTCAAAAATGTGTCAACAGTTGATAAAATCAAAGCTTTTGTTTATTTGGAGGCTGACTGCAGGTGTTCAGGAACCTGAACATTTTGTCTGCCTGCCAAACAGATTACGATTGGTTTTTGTAGTGAGCTGAAGGGAATCTGCAGCACTGTGGTAACTGGCAGCACAGAAATACACAGCACTGTCATTTAATGAAACATCAGATATAGTCAGGTTTGAATGTTTCCTGCCATCTCCATTAAAGCTGATTTTTCCTTTCACGTCGTTCTCGGGGTATGCGTGTTCCATATTTAGGTATCCCAGATACTTCAGAGATTTGTATTTGTCTTGTTTGTACCAGAGAATGCGATCATAATCTGTTATGCTGTGTGAGCAGTAGATTTCACTGGTAACATTTTCACCATTTCTCTTAATGATGAAAGGAGGTGTTTGGAGCACACTGGCGGTATGAGAGACACCTGCGAAAACAGAACAGATGAGATTTTAAAAGCTGAAATCATCTTTTACTATGTTTGAAATACTCATGTTATTCTCACCGTTATTCTCCAGCAGATGCAGGAAACAAAACATGAATACCATGAACATCATATTAAAGACGTTTAGATGTGAAGCTTACTACTAGCTTCACTTTCAGAGTCTGTTAGTTCAGCACCTGTGGACATTAGCACATCACTGTCACCGTAAACTGATTAGGGGACGTGTCAGATATATGCATCACAGCTTTCATGTTGTCAACAGGATGTAGCATTATGTTGATATTGTAATATGTGGAAGTCTTTATAACTGTTTCATTTGCTGAGGTTTGTGTCCCCCTGCTGGAGTGTAAAATGCTGTACTGTAGGTGTGAGTAAGTGAAGGTTTTGTGGAGTTGGACCCACTGTGGCTACAGTTTGTGGGAGCTTATCAGTGATCAATTTTCTGCTAATATATTAGACATATTAACCACAAACGCATAAAAATATAACCTACAGCTAAATTTGTCTTTATTCATTGATTTTCCATTAACGTATTTGACTTTTGTCAATGAAGCTTGTATCGTCCATACACACCTCTTTGTTATGAGTACTAATGGTTTATCTATCAGAGGCTATAACTATTTTTATTAGAGATTGTTCTGACAATAAATGGGGACTAATGACCATTATAATTTTCTAGTATCAAAGGTGATGTCTTCAGGTATCTTGTTTTGTTCAACTAACAGTCCAGAGCTTGAATGTATTTAGGTTACTGATAAACGATGACAAAGAAAAGCATAACATTTCAGACGCTTGAAATCAACTCATTTTTGGAAGCTAATTTGAAAAACAAACAAACACTAAAACGATTTTATAATTACAAAATTTGACAATTACAAAATTGAAATGGAGAAAAAAATACAGAAAATCAAATGATGACATTAGCTGGCAAAGATGAAAGCCTGAAAGAAAGTGCAGCTGGCTGGGAGGAGTCTGTTCAAGTTCCAATTCAAAACCATAATTGTTGATAAAAGTTGGTTTAGAGTTTTTGTATCAAGTAGAGAGGATCTGTAGTCAGTGTGCATAGCTAGCTGCACAGTAGTACACTGCAGTGTGCTCAGGTGTCTTTAGCTTTGTTATGAACAGAGAACCGTTTTTTGCTGTGTCTCCACTCATGTCTCCAATGATGTTAAAATGTTCTCTGAAAGGCTCCTCATGCTCTATGCTGTTGTAATTCACATGTCCGATGCGTTTCAGAGCTCGATCTTCAGGGGATTTCTGGTACCAATGCATGACTCTGTAGTCAGTTCTTTCATGGCTGCAGACCAGCTGGACTTTATCTCCAGGTTTTCTGAGTAGATCTGAAGGACTCTGGTAGACTTCAACACTCAGACACACACCTAGAGAAAAAGAAAATGAGTGACCAATGTAGATACTCTGTGAAGTGGTATTCCTGAATTATAAAAGCTATTACCGATGAGCCAAGAAACAAAGAATAATGTGAGCATGTTTACTTTCTTTCTGAATCAACAGTGAACACTGAGTGACTCTAAGCTCTCGAGTTATACAACAGTTTACTAAAGACACTCAACACCCTCCTCTCTGAACCAGCTGCATAAGTTTCATAGTACTACACAAGTATTTCTGGACCTCCAGCTCCACCTACTGTCACAGCAGACATACGTGAATGTCTGATGGAGGTTAAATACTGTGTTGCTTTACAGGAGGAACCTCCTATTATATTGTTAACCAACAGTGGTTACAATGAGTCAATACAGGTGCAACAGGGCTCTAATACAGAGATAAAAAAAAAACTGTGATGTGGAGGTTTTTGTATTGAGAAGCAGTGACACATAACACTGTGTAAACTAGCAGCACAGAAGTAAACTGCACTGCTGTTGAGACTCAGTCTTTCAATTGTTAATGTGCAATTCTGGTCTTTATCTGCACTCCCTTCTATCTTCACATCTACTCCAGCCTCTGGTTTTCCAGATCCTGCAAACATGTATCCCAGGAGCTGCAGTTGTTTGTTAGACTGTTTGTACCAGAGGATTCGATCGTAGCTCTGAATACTGTGTAAACATCTGATGGTGGTGGTTTCTCCTGGTTTGTTGTACCTGTCAGGTGGAGTCTGGCTCACTTGGTCACTGAGAGAGGAACCTGCTAAAAAAAAATCACACAAAATAAAATATGATCATAAACACTGGTGAATAAAATTACATTTAAATCTAAAAAAAAGATGCAGAAACACAGCCAAAATATCAGTAAGATATAAAACTGACTGTACACAAAACAAAAATATAAACCGATTTAGTTGAAAACTTGTATTAACCTTTCTTAAAACAAATTTCATAACATTACCTGAAAGCAGAATAGTGTTGAAAGTAATGCTCAGAAATAAGATGAACATTTTGTGTTTTCTCAGCGATTATATTAAATAAAAATCTGATCACAATTTTGCTGTTACAATGAATCATTACATTTTCCTCGGTGTATGAGCAACTGATGATTTTTCAGCCTCCTTTTAGAGTAAACCCTCACATCTGCAAAGCAACATAAAATCATTAGGTGGGCGGTGTCATTGTGCACCGTCCTCTTCTAAAAGTGCTTACTATCATGTTAACTACCAGTACATCCCACTGACTCAAGATACAGATCTGACTATATATATATGTTGCCAGCTTATTAAAGGGAGGAACACAGGTGCAAAAGGGCTGTGAGCTGAAATAAAGAGATGAAAAACTTTGTGATGTTAAAATGTTTGTACTGAAGAGCATCCATTTGTAGCACTGTGTAAACTAGCAGCACAGAAGTAAACTGCACTGCTGTTCATGTGGAGTCATTTTATTGTTAATGTGCAGGTCTAGCCTTTATTTGCACTCCCTTCTATCTTCACATCCACTCCAGTCTCTGGATATCCATTGTTTCCATATATGTTACCCAGTAACTCTGCATACAAGCAGAATGCTCAGTGTAAGTCATTAATATGAAATTATATCTTCTACAATTTGGAGGAAACAAAAGTGATCTTTCAGTCAATAACCACAATGATGTACAGTACCTACAATACAGAGAGTTTGTTCAGACCAGCTGTGATCATTTTTGTGTTCTGAGCAAAATGAACTTAGAGACCAGAGTCACCGTCACTCAGTGTGATGGGAGGTGTGATGATACAGCAGAGACGTGAAGATTTATAGGTGGGAGTGTTGCTGTATTATGACTTGTTCTGTCATTGGGCTTGAGGTCCCCCTACAGTACAGCAGATAATACATTTTGGTAAAAGTTGTGCCAACTGTGCACTGGGGTTTTTGTTCAGCTGTCAAGTTTGTCTATATCACTGTGCTCACTGACAGCACAGAAATACAAGCCTTTATCTGCTGGAACCACATCTTTCACTGTGAAGCTCCCACTCTCAACGACAGTCTTGATGGCTGAGAATTTGTCTTTGCTGAACTCTCCAAAGTCATGATCGCTCTTGGCTGTAGTTGTGAACACTATTAGTTTCATTGCTTCTCCTGGCAGTTGTCTGTACCAGTACATCTGATAATAGGTACCACCCTTGGTGTGGTTACAGTGTATTGTTGCATTGTCACCCTTGTCTATCCACAGTATGGGGGTCTGAGTGACATCATCACCATCAATCAGACCTGTGTGTAAAACAGTAAAAGTTATCAAGTTTGCAGTTTGGATTCTGTTTTCATGCTGGTATTACTTCCAAAAATAATATTTTATTATAATGAGAGCAAAAACAACAACAGTTGACAATTAATGTAAATTACCTGCAGTCCACAGCAAAAACACTGACAATATGAGGATGTCTTGTTTGATTATGATGATATCCATAGTGTGGAGGACATAAAATGCCTGAGTCTCATATAGTTACCTTCAGCTCCACCTACAGCCACAGCAGACACATGTGAATTTCTGAGGGAGGTTAAATACTGTGCTGCTTCACAGGAGGAACCTCCCATTATATTGTCAACCAACAGTGGTTAGAATGAGTTAATGCAGGTGCAACAGGGCTGTAATACAGAGATAAAAAAGATTTGTGAAGTGGAGGTTTTTGTATTGAGGAGCAGTGACACATAACACTGTGTAAACTAGCAGCACAGAAGTAAACTGCACTGCTGTTGAGACTCAGTCCTTCAATGGTTAATGTGCAATTCTGGTCTTTATCTGCACTCCCTTCGATTTTCACATCTACTCCAGCCTCTGGTTTTCCAGATCCTGCTAACATGTATCCCAGGAGCTGCAGTTGTTTGTTAGACTGTTTGTACCAGAGAATTCGATTGTAGCTCTGAATACTGTGTAAACATCTGATGGTGGTGGTTTCTCCTGGTTTGTTGTACCTGTCAGGTGGAGTCTGGCTGACTTGGTCACTGAGAGAGGAACCTGCTAAAAAAATCACACAAAATAAAATATGATCATAAACACTGGTAAATAAAATTACATTTAAATCTAAAAAAAGATGCAGGAACACAGCAAAAATATCAGTAAGATATAAAACTGATTGCACACAAAACAAACATATAAACCGATTTAGATGAAAACTTGTATTAACCTTTCTTAAAACAAATTTCATAACATTACCTGAAAGCAGAATAGTGTTGAAAGTAATGCTCAGAAATAAGATCAGCATTTTGTGTTTTCTCATCGATTATATTAAAGAAAAATCTGATCACAATTTTGCTGTTGCAATGAATCATTACATTTTCCTCGGTGTATGAGCAACTGATTATTTCCAGCCTCCTTTTAGAGTAAACCCTCACATCTGCAAAGCAACATAAAATCATTAGGTGGGCGGTGCACCGTCCTCTTCTAAAAGTGCTGACTATCATGTTAACTACCAGTACATCCCACTGACTCAGGATACCGACACGACTATATATATATACTGCCATCTTATTAAAGGGAGGAACACAGATGCAAAAGGGCTGTGAGCTGAAATAAAGAGATGAAAAACTTGCAACTGCACTGCTGTTCATGTGGAGTCATTTTATTGTTAATGTGCAGGTCTAGCCTTTCATTGCACTCCCTTCTATCTTCACATCCACTCCAGTCTCTGGATATCTATTGTTTCCATATATGTATCCCAGTAACTCTGCATGCAAGCAGAATGCTCAGTATAAGTCATTAATATGAAATTATATCTTCTACAACTTGGAGGAAACAAAAGTGATCTTTCAGTCAATAACCACAATGATGTACAGTACCTACAATACAGAGAGTTTGTTCAGACCAGCTGTGATCATTTTTGTGTTCTGAGCAAAATGAACTTAGAGACCAGAGTCACCGTCACTCAGTGTGATGGGAGGTGTGACGATACAGCAGAGACGTGAAGATTTATATGTGGAAGTGTTGCTGTATTATGACTTGTTCTGTCATTGTGCTTGAGGTCCCCCTACAGTACAGCAGATAATACGTTTTGGTAAAAGTTGTGCCAACTGTGTACTGGGGTTTTTGTTCAGCTGTCAAGTTTGTCTATATCACTGTGCTCACTGACAGCACAGAAATACAAGCCTTTATCTGCTGGAACCACATCTTTCACTGTGAAGCTCCCACTCTCAGCGACAGTCTTGATGGCTGAGAATTTGTCTTTGCTGAAATCTCCAAAGTCATGATCGTTCTTGCCTGTAGTTGTGAACACTATTAGTTTCATTGCTTCTCCTGGCAGTTGTCTGTACCAGTACATCTGATAATAGCTACCACCCTTGGTGTGGTTACAGTGTATTGTTGCATTGTCACCCTTGTTTGTCCACAGTATGGGGGTCTGAGTGACATCATCACCATCAATCAGACCTGTGTGTAAAACAGTAAAAGTTATGATATGTCAACCTTCACTGAGCAGTTTGGATTCTGTTTTCATGCTGGCATTACTTCCAAAAATAATATTTAATTATAATGAGAGCAAAAACAACAACAGTTGATTTTGATGTAATTTACCTGCAGTCCACAGCAAAAACACTGACAATATGAGGATGTCTTGTTTGATGATGATGATATCCATAGTGTAGAGGACATAAAATGCCTGAGTCTCATATAGTTACAGAGAGAAGAGCTGCAGGTAGGAGTGTCACTACATTAAAATTGTCAGTCTAAGTGTAGATGAGTATAAGTGACACTGTAGGTCCTCCTACTGTTCATCACCACCATGAACATGACATGTAATCCAGATCAGTAACACCCACAAGACTGTGATGTATGTGATGATCCTTAAAACATTTCACAAACATTATGTTCTGCACGTGATTATGACAACATAGGAATTTCTTCGTGGGGTTTCCATTTTGACGGGGTGAGGGTGTAATAATATTATATACCCAGTGTGGGCTGAAGAAAAATTCATAGAAAAGCTGCATCTCTGTATAAGCCGCATGGTTCAAAGTATGGGGAAAAAGTAGCAACTTATAGTCCGGAAAATACGGTAACCACAAACACACACATACACTACAGATAAATTTGCCTTTTTTCATTGATTTTCTATTAACATATTTGACTTTTGTCAATGAAGCTTGTGTCGTCCATACACACCTCTTTGTTATGAGTAGTAATGGTTTATCTATCAGAGGCTATAACTATTTTTATTAGAGATTGTTCTGACAATAAATGGGGACAAATGACTATTATAATTTTCTAATATCAAAGGTGATGTCTTCAGGTATCTTGTTTTGTTCAACTAACAGTCCAGAGCTTGAATGTATTTAGGTTACTGATAAATAATGACAAAGAAAAGCATAAAATTTCAGACGCTTGAAATCAACTCATTATTGGAAGCTAATTTGAAAAACAAACACTAAAACGATTATATAATTACAAAATTTGACAATTACAAAATTGAAATGGAGAAAGAAATACGGAAAATCAAATGATGACATTAGCTGGCAAAGATGAAAGCTTGAAAGAAAGTGCAGCTGGCTGGGAGGGGTCTGTTCAAGTTCCAATTCAAAACCATAATTGTTGATAAAAGTTGGTTTAGAGTTTTTGTATCAAGTAGAGGGGATCTGTAGTCAGTGTGCATAGCTAGCTGCACAGTAGAACACTGCAGTGTGCTCAGGTGTCTTTAGCTTTGTTATGGACAGAGAACCGTTTTTTGCTGTGTCTCCACTCATGTCTCCAGTGATGTTAAAATGTTCTCTGAAAGGCTCCTCATGCTCTTATGTTGTTGTAATACACATGTCCGATTCGTTTCAGAGCTCGATCTTCAGGGGATTTCTGGTACCAATGCATGACTCTGTAGTCAGTTCTTTCTGAATAAACAGTGAATATTGAGTGACTCTAAGCTCTCAAGTTATACAACAGTTTACTAAAGACACTCAACACCCTCCCCTCTGAACCAGCTGCATAAGTTTCATAGTACTACACAAGTATTTCTGGACCTCCAGCTCCACCTACTGTCACAGCAGACAAATGTGAATGTCTGATGGAGGTTAAATACTGTGTTGCTTTACAGGAGGAACCTCCCATTATATTGTTAACCAACAGTGGTTAGAATGAGTTAATACAGGTGCAACAGGGCTGTAATGCAGAGATAAAAAAAACTGATGTGGAGGTTTTTGTATTGAGAAGCAGTGACACATAACACTGTGTAAACTAGCAGCACAGAAGTAAACTGCACTGCTGTTGAGACTCAGTCTTTCAATTGTTAATGTGCAATTCTGGTCTTTATCTGCACTCCCTTCTATCTTCACATCTACTCCAGCCTCTGGATATCCAGAGCCTGCAAACATGTATCCCAGGAGCTGCAGTTGTTTGTTATACTGTTTGTACCAGAGGATTCGATTGTAGTCCTGAATACTGTGTAAACATCTGATGGTGGTGGTTTCTCCTGGTTTGTTGTACCTGTCAGGTGGAGTCTGGCTGACTTTGTCACTGAGAGAGGAACCTGCTAAAAAAAAAATCACACAAAATAAAATATGATCATAAACACTGGTTAATTAAATTACATTTAAATCTAAAAAAAAGATGCAGGAACACAGCCAAAATATCAGTAAGATATAAAACTGACTGTACACAAAACAAAAATATAAACCGATTTAGTTGAAAACTTGTATTAACCTTTCTTAAAACAAATTTCATAACATTACCTGAAAGCAGAATAGTGTTGAAAGTAATGCTCAGAAATAAGATGAACATTTTGTGTTTTCTCAGCGATTATATTAAAGAAAAATCTGATCACAATTTTGCTGTTGCAATGAATCATTACATTTTCCTCGGTGTATGATCGACTGATTGTTTCCAGCCTCCTTTTAGAGTAAACCCTCACATCTGCAAAGCAACATAAAATCATTAGGTGGGCGGTGTCATTGTGCACCGTCCTCTTCTAAAAGTGCTGACTATCATGTTAACTACCAGTACATCCCACTGACTCAGGATACAGATCTGACTATATATATATATTGCCAGCTTATTAAAGGGAGGAACACAGGTGCAAAAGGGCTGTGAGCTGAAATAAAGAGATGAAAAACTTTGTGATGTCGAGGTTTTTGTACTGAAGAGCAGCCATTTGTAGCACTGTGGAAACTAGCAGCACAGAAGTAAACTGCACTGCTGTTCATGTGGAGTCCATTTATTGTTAATGTGCAGGTCTGGTCTTTATCTGCACTCCCTTCTATCTTCACATCCACTCCAGTCTCTGGATATCCATTGTTTCCATATATGTATCCAAGTAACTGCAGTTGTTTATTCCTTAATTGTTTGTACCAGAAGATTCGATCATAGCTTTGAATACTGTGTGAACAGGTTATTTTTTGCTTGATCTCCTGGTTTCTTGTACATATCAGCTGGATTCTGGTCGACTTGGTCACTGAGAGATGAACCTGTAGAAAAAGATAGCAAAAACAAAATGCAAATTAATAAACATTTTTTAGGTGTGATGGTGAGTAAATAAATGGAAAAGTAAAAGAATGCTCTGTAGGAGTTTTGAATGATAACCTGTGAACAGAATCGTTTTAAAATCCTTTTGTTACATTACCTGAGACCAGTATGACATTAAAAGTTATGCAGAAGAAAACTATCATCATAATGTGTTCTACGACTAAATAAAATAAAAATATTCTTTTTATCGTTTTTTTTGCTTTTATCACTGTTCATGCAGTTCTACAGATTATTCATCCTGCTATTTCTGGATAAACCCTCTCTTAAAGCATTTGGGTGTGTGTTGCCATAATGCACCGCCCCCTCCTGAACAACCACACAGACATGTTGCCACCTTATAAAAAGACAAAAAATAAGCAAGACACACCTATAGTGAATCTTTAAACATTGGCATAACAATATCATATTATTAATACAGTATTGTGTTAAATTAATTATCCCATTCTTTCAAAACTGAGAAAATAAAAGCTTTAAAAGTTTGAAATTATGACAGAATGAACTAAAAATGCCAGAGTATAAAAAAAGAAAATATTACATATTTAATAATATACATACAGCAGAGATGTGAAGATTTATAGGTGGAAGTGTTGCTGTATTATGACTTGTTCTGTCATTGTGCTTGAGGTCCCCCTACAGTACAGCAGATAATACATTTTGGTAAAAGTTGTGCCAACTGTGCACTGGGGTTTTTGTTCAGCTGTCAAGTTTGTCTATATCACTGTGCTCACTGACAGCACAGAAATACAAGCCTTTATCTGCTGGAACCACATCTTTCACTGTGAAGCTCCCACTCTCAACGACAGTCTTGATGGCTGAGAATTTGTCTTTGCTGAAATCTCCAAAGTCAATCTTGCTTGTAGTTGTGAACACTATTAGTTTCATTGCTTCTCCTGGCAGTTGTCTGTACCAGTACATCTGATAATAGCCAGCACCCTTGGTGTGGTTACAGTGTATTGTTGCATTGTCACCCTTGTTTGTCCACAGTATGGGGGTCTGAGTGACATCATCACCATCAATCAGACCTGTGTGTAAAACAGTAAAAGTTATCAGATGTCAACCTTCACTGAGCAGTTTGAATTCTGTTTTCATGCTGGCATTACTTCCAAAAATAATATTTAATTATAATGAGAGCAAAAACAACTGTTGACAATTAATGTAAATTACCTGCAGTCCACAGCAAAAACACTGACAATATGAGGATGTCATGTTTGATGATGATGATATCCATAGTGTAGAGGACATAAAATGCCTGAGTCTCATATAGTTACAGAGAGAAGAGCTGCAGGTAGGAGTGTCGCTACATTAAAATTGTCAGTCTAAGTGTAGATGAGTATAAGTGACACTGTAGGTCCTCCTACTGTTCATCACCACCATGAACATGACATGTAATCCAGATCAGTAACACCCACAAGACTGTGATGTATGTGATGATCCTTAAAACATTTCACAAACATTATGTTCTGCACATGATTATGACAACAATACAGTATGTTGAACTTTGACCTCAGAGTGGGTCAAAAATGTGTCAACAGTTGATAAAATCAAAGCTTTTGTTTATTTGGAGGCTGACTGCAGGTGTTCAGGAACCTGAATATTTTGTCTGCCTGCCAAACAGATTACGATTGGTTTTTGTAGTGAGCTGAGGGGAATCTGCAGCACTGTGTTAACTGGCAGCACAGAAATACACAGCACTGTCATTTAACGCAAGATTAAAAATGGTGAAGTTTGAATGTTTACTGCCATGTCCATTAAAGCTGACTTTTCCTTTCACGTCGTCCTCCAAGTTTTCAAATTGCAGATTCAGGTATCCTAGAAGCTTTGGAGCTTTGTGTCCGTCTTGTTTGTACCAGAAAATGCGATCATAACCTGTTATGCTGTGTGAGCAGTAGATTTCACTGGCAACATTTTCACCAGTTCTCTTAATGATGAAAGGAGGTGTTTGGACGACGCTGTTGGTTTTAGAGGCTGCTGTGAAAAAAGAACAGACAAGATTTAAATTAAATTTTTTGTTGTTTTTAATCTGGTACATCCTCCTCACCTTTAATCCAAGGTAGATGAAAGAAGCAAAATATGATGATTGTGAACATCATGTTAAAGCTGTGAGACTGTACTGTCAGATCCTGTTGGTTCAGTAGGGAATACTATGATCTACTGGTGTGTATCTTGTTCTCTTCACTTGGCTGATGTTGGTCTCCCCCTGCTGGTGTGAAAAATACCAGCCATCTTCAGGTTTTGTGGAGTTGGATTCTTTGTCGTCAGACTAATTTCATTTCAGTGCATCAGTTTTTGGTACCTTTACAGTATTCTGTATCTTTGTCTCCTCTAGAGTTGGATATATGATATCTTCTTAGTGTTTGCAATACATAATGAAAATGATCTGACAGGCTGAGAGTGTTAAAAAAAAAATAAATCAAGAGTTCTTTGTAGAATTGTAATTCAACCACATTGGAGGGTTTTCGAGTATGAACTCCCTTTAAAAGGTCATGCCACAGCATCTCAATTTGGATCATTGTCCTGCTGCAGAACCCAGGTTTGCTTCTGCTCCACGTCATGAACAGATGGCTGGACTTTGTTCTTCAGATCAGACCATCATAATACCAGCATATTTTACTGTTGTTATGATGGGTTTGTTTCTGAAATGTGGTGATACTTTTACATCAGATGTAATGGGACACATACCTTCTAAAATAAATTAATAAATACATTTTAAAAAAATCAGATTTTGTCTTATCAGTCCACAGAATATTTTCAAAACATCTTGGGGATTATATTAACTGAGGCCTGCAGTTCTTTGGTTGTTGTTGTGGGGTCTTTTGTGACCTCTTGGATGAGTCGTCGCTGTGCTCTTGGGGTAATTATACTCCTGGGAAGATTCACCACTGTTCCATGTTTTCACCATTTGTGGATAATGGCTCTCACTGTGGTTCAATGGAATACCAAAGCTTTAAAAATGGCTTTATAACCTTTTCCAGACTGATAGATCTCAGTCACTCTTTCTCCACATTTGTTCCTGAATTTCTTTGGCTCCTGGCATGATGTAACACTTTTAAGGATCTTTTGGCCTACTTCACTTTGTCAGGCTGGTCCTATTTATGTGATTTCCTTGATTGAGAACAAGTGTGGCAGTAATCAGGCCTAGAGAAATTGAATTCAGGTGTGATAAACCACAGTTAATTTACGTTTTATAATTGGGGGGGGTGAACACTTTTTCACACAGGGACATGTAGGTTTGGATCTTTTTCTCTTAATAATTAAAAAAACCTTAATTTAAAAACAGCATTTTATGTTTACTTGTGTTACCTTTGTCTTATATTTAAATGTGTTTGATGATCTGAAGCATTTAGGTGACAAACATGCAAAAAATAAGAAATCAGGTAGAGAGCAAGTACTTTTTCACACCACAATATGTGAACCAAAATAGCCAGTGTGCACGTAGATGCCCAAACAGTCCATACATACAAGACCTACCACTTTGCACTTCCCTAGATCTTTCTTGCAGCTTTACTGTTGGTGAGTAACACTGCTGGCAAATTTTCACAGTAACATACTGTTCACATTCACTGCCATAAATTGACTGTCTTCTCTAAAGCTGACCAGCTGCTCGTCGTAACTCACTGAACAACAAAAACAGCATCCATATATGTCACTCTGAAATCTGCCTTCTCTTTTAGTCTGACTACTGTGCAGTAAGGCTGAACAGTTAGTTGAAATTTAATACCTGCAATTCAAATCGCAGACTTAAAAAAAACACTTTTGTTTGTTACACATCCATCTAATATCGCAGATCAATTGCAGTACCAGTCAAAATAATTGCAGGTAACTTTTTTTTCTTAATTGTTCAGCCCACTGTCACTGTTACTGAATGTAACTGTCAAGGTTAGCAGGTAGGATCATATGGGGGATGGATGGATACAGATTCAGATACAGACTCAAGTGAAAGAACTTTGGCTGTGTCCGCCCCAAAAGCTGTTGGACTTGTTACTCAGCTCTTTTTTTAATCTGTCTTTATAGTGATCTTATACACTGCCAATATCTCCAAAGATTTACTTTATGTAATACAGAATTGTACTTTAATATAATAGATTAACAGCATGTCCTACACGTTATGGTCCAGTAGATGGCACTGTTCTCATACTTGTTCAGAGCGACAGAGAAATCTGGGAATTCAGTTTTAAATCTTGTTCTACATTTTGTCGAACAAATATATGAGGAATACTCCCTTTTTTTAACTGAATTGCTGCCTTGTTGTTACAGTAAAAGTAGTAAATGTGGTCAGTGTTGAGTGTCATGACCTTAATAAAGTAGGGATTTCAAGCCCATTGTGTGTTTTATTGCATTTCTCCCTGTCAATATAAAATGAGTGTTCAAAATGAAAGCAATCAATGGATATTCAATGATAAACATGTTCAGAAGAGTTTAGCACTGACTTGTAGAGCCTGTAATCCATGAGTTATTAGAAGCTGACTTGAAATGAACAAGCACAGTAATTTTCATTTAAATTTAATTCTGCTTCCTGGTGTTTTAAAACCCAAACTTGTCTCTGATCTCTTGGCTCTCCTCCGTCTGCGGTTCCTGCAAGTCACAATATCGTATTGGCTAAAATATTTATTCACACAGCTGTGGTTGGTTTTCACAGACATCTTACAAGTGTACACAGTTCAGAGATATGTGAGATCTCACAGACCAATAATGAAGTAGAAGGCTGCTGTGTCTGTGCAACACAAAACCCAAATTCAAGGAAGGATTGTTCATTGGTGTTACTGGTCCAAGCGGGGATCAGGAACAGCAGAATAATTCTGTTTAATGTAATCAAGTTTAGATGCACTATTTAAGATTTTAATTCAATAATAAATAGCAGGAATTTTAAAAAAAAATCATTATAATCGATAAATACTAAAAGCTTTTTATTCTATCCAAAACTGATATTGTTCAGTTTTATAAAAAGTCACTGAAGATCTTGACCCATGATATATTTACACAAAAGACAGTTATGTCAAGTGGTTGTAACACAAAGTAGCATTTCTGGAGTGTCTCTAAAACTAACTCATAAGCATCCTCAAGATACCAGATGAAAATTGTGAAACAGTAAAACTTTTCCATGACGCTGTGGTCTGCATCACAGTGCGTCATATTACGATTTGTGTTAAAAACAAATGCAGCTTTCAAATAAATGTTTGCAAATCTGGTTGAGTAAGAGAAAAATCCAATTTCATACCTGATAACCCAAACAAAGCACTGTATACTCTGTACTATCACTGCTTAAATTTACTGTCTGTGTTTTTTTATTTATGACTTCCTTTTAACCAGATGCCACCAGTTCACTTGGTCGTTATGATGTTTTTTTTCTATTTCATTCCCATCATTAGAATCATAGGAAAATAGTCAAATTTAGTTTGTGCATCTGGGCTCTATTTCTTTACAAAATACCAACACAATGTCTTACAAAATGCCTCAAAACATAAATGAGTTTACCCTATTGCTTCTGATTAGAACAATGTTGTTGGAAAACCATATTAACTGAGGCCATGCCAGCCTCTTCAAGACACACAAAACCTTCACTTTGGACCCACTGGTACCCTCGAGAAGAAAGAGCAGTTCACCCTTTGGCCTGAAGATTAGGGAGGTTAAAGGGTCAATATTTGAGAGTTCGTCCTACCACCTCTCCTTTGAATGGTTATGAATGGAATTTATTTTTTGAAGCTCTGAACTTTGAAAATGTCTTTCCAGAAATAATATTGTGGTTATTCAGAATTCACTCCCAGATTGAATTCATGACAGTTTTTGGCAGGTAAATTTTTCTGAACGAAAACTGTTGGCAGTAAGATTGATGGATTATCCTGAGTAATTTACCTTTAAGTTGTTCAGTTGTTTTTCAATGCTGTGAGCTGCACAAACAAAATTCAAAACTTAAGCAGATAAAACTCTAGCTATCTGGCTACTTACCAATAATAATAATTGCAAAAATATTATGGTAGTAAATTAGGTAAACTGATCCTTTAACAGTATTACCATGACTAGATTCAGTGAGGCGTGCAAGGCTGTTCAGGTGAAAGTGTTGAATCCACTCTTGTTGTGTAAAGGAATGCCCTCCGCTCCTCTGAACTCCTCTGCAATGTCATCAAATGTGCGGCCTTTTGTCTCTGGGAGGCGAATCCAGGTGAAGGTGAAGGCGAGCAGAGCCACAGTCATGAAGAGGAGGTAGACGTATGCACCGCAGATTTTCTGCGTGGGAGAGACGGACAAGAATCATTTTCATTCAACCTTTTATTTAACCAGGATTTTGGCTGAAATTGCAGCATATATACACCATGTGAACAACACTGAATCAACATTCATAAAGAGTAGAAGAAGAAGGGGTTAAAAACAGGACAGGAGAAGAACAAGAGCTTTAAAACAAGAGGAGAAGAAGAGAAACAAAAAGGTGGTTTCGATCACTATAGCAAACAAATGTTTCTCTGGTTGACTGTTCATTTCATTACTATTATTTCAACCTGATTGTTAAGGATTTAGCATTAAATTAATACATATTTCACATTAAACAGATTTATGTCTGCTTTACAGTAGATACATTTGCATATAACACATTGAACAGATTTATAGCCTGTATTTAACAGCCACATCTCTAAGGTGCAAGGGTACTGGCAAAAAGCAAACAAGAAATCCACCTCTAAAGTTTCCCCCAAAGTTTAACTTGCTCATACAGCATGCGGGCCAACAGCACAAACCTACCAGTAATGGAGGAAAGAGGAGCGCCAGAACAAACTTTCCTCCCCAGTTTAGCATGCTGGTGAAGGCCATGGCGATGGGTCTTCCAGGCTGGTCAAAAAGCTCAGCAGCGATGAACCAGGAGATGGGGCCAGGGCCCAGCTCGTAGGCTGAGATAAGACAGAAAACTAACAGGACCTGCAGGCTCCGCAGCTCTGGGACCAGGTGCTGAACAACGGATAGACATGTTACTCGTGAAAGGATGGCTGTGGGTCAGTCATTGCAAGTTTTAGGGTTTTGTTTTAACCAATGAAGGAATGTGTCAAGAAAATGGGAATGGTATCCTTTTTTTATCCATTCGATACTTTTCATTTGAAAAGTAACTGTCATGGTACAGTTCAGACAACCATTCACCAGAGTGTACAGTATCATGGTTTGATTTAATTTCATCCTTTCAATCATTTTCTTATGCAGGTGCCAGATCTGTCAAAAGTTGGATACTTCACTATATCCAGACTGGAAGAGGTATCCTTTTGCAAATAAAAAATAACAATAACCCTGAGAAAAATGATCTTACCAGGACAGAATCTACTATAGTCATGAGTAAGTTGCACACTGCTATGGAGATGAAACCAGTCAGGAGCAATCTCCTCCTTCCTGCCCTTTCCATCAAGAAGAACTGGAGAGGAAAAAACAACACACTGGTAACTCTCCTTATATTTCATCCCCCCTTTTTTGATTTAAAGTTGCAACACTATCCTACTGTGGTTCAAGCTGTTAAACCATTCACAAGGAAATTGTAGTAACACTTTATTCTTTTATCCAAGACTTTGGTGCCATTTGTGGCAAAATAAATTAAATATGACACTGCTTGTGCTGTTAGTAGATTTACCATTTTAAACGCTTACACATCGAATTGTTTCTTTTGTTTCTATGCCGAGCATTTCATTGAGTAGTGTATATAGTAATGTTATAAATAATATTGTTAGTTTTTAATAAAAACCACTGTATAAGGAAAATATGGGGCTGTAGTGTAAAGGGTTACATTTAGTACTCACTGCCACCAAAGTGAAGGTCACATTAACAGCACCCACACCCAGAGTCAGGTATTTGGCCTGGTCAAACTTGGCCTGAAACATTCTAGTGGAATAATTGATGATCTGGAAGAAAAGAGCAGGAATTTCTTTTAGCTTAGTGTGTTACTAAGATGTGTTTTAATGTGTTTTTAAGGATTGGTGATACTGTCCCGACACACTCAATCAGGCTAGGAGAGAAGTACCGAGTTTTAAGATAATACCACCAAATTAATTTATTGAATAAAGTGCAAGTGAATTTTAAAATTGGAAATGTTTTTTTTTTTTTTGCAAAAAAACCAAAACATATAAATGCATATAAATAACTGACCGCATTGAATCCAGACAGCTGGCTGCCCAAATTGACAAATAAGACGATAATAATGGGCTGTCTGTAGCTGCGCTTCTTGAAGAAGTCATGGATGGTGACGCCAGTCTGAGTATGGGCTGCCTCTTCTTTCATCTCTTCCAGCTCAGCAAACACCTTGTCTGAGCTGCCTCTCAGCCTCAGCAGGGCTGCAGAGTTAAAACAACATCTTGCAAAAATCATCCACAAAACTACAAGAGTGAAGTGTATTAAAAACATTTCCATGTTTTGATTCCTGGAAGTCAGTCTATAATGAATAAAACTGAGGGTTGTGGCATCTCTCACTTTCTCACTCTCTCACTTTCTAACCTCTAACTAAACGTGACCAGTAATGTGAAAGTTACACCAGTGTGTCCATTAAACATACCAGCCTCTGCCTTGCTCTCCTCTCCCCGGTTGATGAGCAGATATCGAGGGCTCTCAGGGCAGAAAGGCAGCACCAGGTACTGTGCCAAGGCTGGGATGAGGGACAGGGACAACATCATGGCCCAGTAATGCTCTGTGCCCAACACTGTCTCCAGACCAGCCACCTGCAGCAATCATGCAAACAATTACAGGAACCTTTTTTCAAAGTGTCACACAAGATGGCATCACCACAAATGTATGTCCTATATTTGTGGCACTGGGTTTGGACACTCCCTGTACTATACTCTGACACTAATATAATGTGCCTTTTATGTCATAATAAATAATTTTACATAGACAAAAATAAAAAATGAGAGGAACAAGTCAGGGAGAGATCCCTGACCAGGACAACTGAGTCACCATCAGTTGTCCTTAGTTGAAGTCAAGTGTAAATCAATCTCACCAACCTTTTAGTCAAAACAGAAGATTTCAACCACTATCCTTACCATCCCCACAAGAATGCCTGAAGCAAAGGAGACCTGGTTGAGTGTAGCAAACGCCCCTCTCAGGTTAATGGGGGACACTTCCTGGATGTAGAGTGGATTAAGACTCATCACCAGGCCACAGAAAAGACCAAACACCAACCGACCCAGGATGAGAACCTCAAATGACTCGCTGGCTTTGGAGGCGCACATCAGACACGCTCCCACCACAGACAGACAGTTCACTATTAGGATGGAGTTACGCCTGGAGAGGAAGAAAAGAGAAATGAAAAGACAAAAAAAAAATCTATATAGGGAAAATATTTTTGTATGTCCTCCTTACCTGCCATAAGAATCTGCCAGGTATTTGACTCCCAGCGAGCCCAGCAAGGCTCCAAAGTCCTTAATGCTGACAGAGAGCGACCACAAGAGAGTCAGGCTGTGATGTGGCATCGACTCGTTGTGTCTGGCTCTCCAGGTGTGGTTGAAAAATTCTTCAATGATCTCAACGGTTGTAAAAGCAAAAAGCAATCAGCATCAGTACAGTATGAATACTGCAATGGCTGTTCTCTAAGCACTGACAATTGAAATGAATTGAAACTTTAAACTGTTGAAACTAATTAATCGAGACATATATTTTGGGAATTATCTAGATGTATTTGTCCAAATGTAGAAAATCTGAAGGTACATTTGCTTCAGACTAAATGTAGAAGATCTGCTTGACTTACAAAGATTTAGTGCACGGCCTGTGAAAAAGCAAAACCTTTCTAACCCAGGGGAGCCAGGCCTGGAGCTGACCCAGAGGGTTTCAGGGAATTGTTAAGTTTATTCAGTGTTTTATAGAAGCTGTGAAATATTTGTTTCATGGTTAGCAGGTCTTCCCCTCCACGTCACTGATATAGTGGCCTTATGTTGTCCAGTGTCTAAATATTAGCCAGGCTTGGATATCTACTGTTTACATGCTTTTGTGTTACAGTTCGATACTTAAAATGCATTTAAAGACTTTGACCACTTTCACAAGCGGAACACGTTGTCCGAAATGTAATCTTAGAACCTATCAACTATCTATCTGACGACAGTTTAGCTTTTTATTTTTATTAGCTTTTATCGAGATGAGCCATAATGTCGTCTGGTCCATCTGAAATTACCAATTAGACATTAAACAATGCCTGGAAAACAGAAAAAAGAGTCTTGGCCAGGATATCCATTATAATGGAAGCCCTGAAATATTTACCATTGCCCTGAGAAGCCAAATCACCATCAGACAGACAACCGATGGGTTCTGAGATTGGCCTCAACCAACACAATGTCATCTTACCCCCTCAGGTCCTGTCTGATCCACTCACCTTGGCTGGAGCGTTGACATTGCCTGTGTGGTAGCCAATCTGCAGGGAACCGAGCACCGCTGCCAGAATGGAGGTCAGGAGTGTAGCTGTCAGATGGCTCTGTGTGAGAGTAAGTGACGTTCATTTTTTATTTATGTACCTCATAACTTATCGTAAATTAAAAAATATATATATAGTTAACCCTTTCAAGTAGTAATTCTTACTTGTATCAAGCAAATTCAAGACTAAGTATTTTAAATTGTTGGCATGTTTTGCGAATAAAATGCCCTGAGACTTTTTCTGACTTTTTATGTGCATATAAAAAGTTAAATAATATAAAATTGAAAATAAGAAAGTAAAATGAACAATAGCTACAATTAACCATTTTTAATTAAAGTTATTGAAAAACAGAATTACAGCTTACTTGCAACACATGCAAACATGCTCCCACCATAAGCAACCCTATGACTATTTGTAGAGGTCAAGGATGGCAGGAACCACAGTATTTTCACACACTGACAAGATGTACAGACTTTTAAATACCACAAGTGAGTGTTAGTGCTCCTTTTGTTGTACTGTCTTCACGTGTGGAAAAAGGGTTAAAACAAACAAACCTCATGCGACGCCATTTATTTGGATGCAACGGGGTATCACTCCCTCAAAATGTAGGTGCATTTATTTTCTTCTGACTTCCTCTGCTGTGCATAATCCAAATAATGCCAGAATCAATAAACAATAGTATGGGATTTTGCCACTTAAATATGGTGTCCAAAATACAATATATGCAAGCCAAAAGATGTGGAGACTTGTCCATCTGCAGTCATAAATAAAATTTCACACATATTGAACATTTGATAGACTTGCTGTATATTACAGAGAATTTTTTTTTCTGTACGCTTCAGGATATGCAACATATTTTCCAAAGAAAATATTTAAAGGTAAGTCATGCGTATATACATCAATGCAATCAATCTGAAACATTATATACTGTTACATTTTCTTCCTCTTTATGCCAACTTACCTGTGCTGTGGAGTGAAGCAGACTGTAGGTCTTGTCCAAAAATATAAATTAAAAAAGTGGGGAAATGGATACTTTTACATGACATATTTATATACAGTGTATAGCATGCTGAAAACCTTGTATCCATATCTACCTGTCAATAATAAATATAATATATTAACATCTATATCCTTTTCTTTAAGTTCTCACCACTGTTCCTTAGTTTCGTTCGTTGATCCCGTCTTCATCCCTGAGTTTCAAATATGACTGTGTAAATTTTCCTGAGTGTACACACATACACATTTTGGATCAGTGAGTCCAGTGATGAAGTCACACCCAGCTGGTGAATTTGGGGCAGACCTGACAGAATGGCAGCCACAGGCCTCCTTTGGTTTATGGACCAGCTGATCGACATCCTTCATTCTAGCTGACTGCGGATCAGTTTGCTTGCTACACCCAAACCCCAAATTGACTCTGGTGGAAACTGTGCAACTGTCCCCAGATCACATTTCTTCTTGTCCTTGGAGCACTGAGTAGGCATTTTGGCAATAACACAGGCACATGCTTTAATTGTGTGTGTGTGTGTGTGTGTGTGTGTGTGTGTGTGTCCTCATATGTCGAAATGTCTTTCAACGTTTTCAGATTGATGATTACCATACATTTCTGACTTTATCCAACTGCAGCTGAGATTCAAGAAACCCAGTACCAACTTTAAATCATATGACATAATTTATACTCACGTTTGTGAAAGATGAAACATCGGCATAGAAAAGGCATTTTTAAATAACCAACTTTATTACATTCACATTGATGACCTTCTTGAGGTTCCCCTCCATTCTTTACAGTGTTTTCCAAACGCCACTTCTACTCCTGTTGAGACATATTTGAACCACCTTGTTAGTTTTTTCCTTCTAGTATCCATCTATCTTGCATGTGAGTGAAATGTGACAAATATCTGTGCATGTTAATAGTTGTTATGACTGAGTCTGTTGGACACAGAATTTTGTGATCGTGTGCCTTGTTGGTAGCATTAAAACAGACACTTGCAGTCCAATGAAGGGAAGTAGATCTTGATTCAGTTTCAGTTAATGTGTTAAATGTAATGAACATGATTAGTGTTTAAAGAAATTAAATTATAAGTACAGATATGCATGCCAACAATAGCATACTAAAATGCACAGTGTGGGTCAAGATGTGCTGACTGAGATACAGTATGGTGCTTTCAATGATAGTCAAAAAAAATGCAACACCTATCTCACGATGCTGTGACAATTTAGAGCTTAAAGGATTTAACAGACAGCACTGCAATGAAGAATGTGTATGTATTTCCTCCCTGAAATCTGTCATCCTGTCTTCTCACATTGAAGCTCTAGGTGTCAGTCCATCCTAGAGCTGTGACAGAAGCAACATGCACACATAATGAATGACAAACGAAACCACACTCATCCTGATTAAAGAGATAAATGTGTAAAAATCACATGAGGGGGGGAGTGATGGAGCATTAGGCTTTTGGCTTCTCTTGGCATGTATGTAATCTGCATTTATATTTGTGCATGCTTGGGTTGTATGCAGATTTCGTGTTTTGCATTGTGTGGTTGTTATATTTTATTTATGTTTGTTACAATAGTTTTATATTGGCAATACATACATCCCTATATTTCCCAGTTATACAGTACAGTATTTGAATAAGATATATGTGTGCAAATGAGGCATTTCCACTAGTGAAATAAGGTTATAAATGAGTCTGCCAGATGAAATCATGATGGTGGGTATGCACACACACCTGCCTCTTGAGCAAATCCAAATGGGCAGTATCAGCTTTTCGGAGCTGAGATGCACGAGCCAAATAAATAAAAATTTGGACAAGAAAGATTAACTTAATCATTATGTTGAGTAAGGAAACATTCCCCAGCTTCACCGCAAACCACATCATTTGTGCATGAAAATAATCTTTTATCATAAAACATAAGTAAAATATAGACAAATAAATAATAAGTGGCCCCTTGGGGCCTGGAGGTGATGAAAAGCAGATAATTCCAATCCACAGAAAAACCTGCACAACACTGACTCATGTGAAATACTTCGTTTGAGTTGAAAACAGAAAATAAAAGGCCTCCCATAAAACTGTGCACTTAAGCGTCTTTCCAAACAGTGAAAAAAAGTACTTTTGGAGAGGAGCACGGTGTAATTTACAGCCAACAGATGTAATGTATGCTGATTTGTGTACCTGCAATATATTTTATGACCTTAAAGAATAGAGACTGTGCTTTTCAAATCACCTACAATAAGGCTGAATCTATCTGTAGTAAATAGAACATGTAAATAGAATATAGAAGAGAAAAAGAATCTTTGTTTATTTTACATTTTCTAAACATGTCAACATTATCAGACATTTATTACTGGTTGTATTTGATCCTTGCTCATTTTCACATGTTTATTTACCCACAAACCAACCCTCATGTATGTCCTTAGTCTTCTCAGGTGTTCATAGAGCACAGTAGAGCTAGTATAAGCTCAAAAAAGATGGGAAAAAAGTTAGTATCAAGGGATCCATCCGGAAGCTCTGTTCCTGCAGCTGAGTTCTCAATCACCACGTGTACATGCCCGTCTGAAATATGACCTTTGACCCCTGAGCCCTGGCCTCCTGGCAGGCAACCCCTGACCCTACACTCAGGGCAGGTGCTGCTACAAGCACAGAGGGCATCAGGCACAAATGGTTAGAAGTAAGTGCCATCATCCCCCCACTGCTAATGTTTAGGTATCACACAAGCTAATGGCCCTTTCTAATTACTTTTAATGGTGTTTGATCTGTTTTTAAGTGTTTCAATGCACACCAAGGAGGGGAAAAATGCCGCAAAATTACTCATCTCTTTTAAAACATGTGGGAAATTTAACATAATAGGTCATTATACTGAACAACTCCTTCATAGACTAATATCACACTTCATTGGGCGATCCCTGTTGCTTTTTTAGTATGACGGGAAAATTACGATATTTTTGTCGTTAACAGCTCACTTAATGTTATTTCTTGCTGATCTGTTTATAATCATGGATCCAGAGTTATTGGTTTCAATGGCATCAGACGGTGACTTAAGAGTTCCAAAGCCACAATTTAGGGGAACAAAACAGTGACTGATTGTAGAAGAATGTGGTTAATGAGTATTGCAAGTAATGCACAATCCACACTTGTATCATCCATGTTTAGACATGTTGAAGGAGAACATTTATTTAAAAATCTTTCCTTTAAATTATTCACACATTGGGTGGATGAGTGGCACAAAAACGCAAAAGTTAATGTGACCTTTTCAGAAAGTTACTAACATCCTGGAACAACACCATGCAGCACCTGTACAGCCCACACATCACTTTTAAAACCCCAAATTCCAGTCTTCACCTATGAAACCCCTTTGGTAAATCACCTACCCTCTACCCCACCCTCAACAAAGGAGAAAACACACACATATGCACATACGTACATCCCTAAGCAGCTGCGTCATTATAAAACTCTTTTGAACTTCACACTGGAAGTCAAATGCCACATGTGTCAGTACAAGACAGATGTACTGCAGCTGCCTCTTGGCTCCAATTTCATCTGTGATACAACCCCCTTTCCAAATCACCTCCATCACCAGCGAACCTCACCCTGAAGCCCTCCTCCTCCCATCATGCACTGACAACATCCACTCCTTTGAAGTCTCATCACTAAATCAGAAAAATCTCACACCACGCACAAATCAACAGGCCAAACAGAGTGCATCTTCATAGTCAAGTTTCACCATTCAAACATGGGAACAATTAACCTTGATTATGAGAGTTCACCTTTTTAACTGTATGTAAAATTCAAACATTGGTACCGCATACAGTTTTCATTTTCATACAAACTTGAAATTAATTGCAATTCAAAAAGTGTCATGTGTATTAAGAAAATTACATGAGAAGATCCTTCTTTAAAAGCATTTATTGTCAGATCATGAAATTCAGTTGGCTTGGCTGATACTGTATGTGAACATCCAGCCTGCAGTGACCCATCTTCACCAATAGGAATCAGTGTTGAACACCATCTCCTCCCACAGAACTTGTCTTTTCAGCTCTGAATGCCTTTTCACTGTCCAAGAGGTGCACTGAGGCCAAACTGAGCATAGTCTGAATAAATGTGGTATAAAACAGTATTAGGATCAGTTCATGATTGTACCTACTGAGTAAAACCGTAGTTAAAGTAGAAAAAGAAACTTTCATCTGAGCACTCTTCTATCAGAAATCACAAGTCAGGTATGTTGTCTCAGTTGTCATAAAACTCTTACTCTTACTCTTAGATTCCCCTCTAAGAAAACAGCCTTTTTGAGTACATTCTATTGTTCAATCAGTCTGTTGTGATACAGGTTGAAATTGCTCAGGAAATAAGGCATCTATTACAGTGGAAAGACATTTTACTTTTCAAAGCTTAGCCAAACAGCTGCACTTCAAGCCACATAATTTACATTTACCAATTTCACCCAAAGACAACACATTTGAGTGTTTTGTTTTCCAGCAGATTTAAGTTTTCCAGTTATGAATAAGAAATATTGTCAAAACATGTCAAGATGGTCTTGACCATCCTGTTGGGGGGTTTGCAATGGAATAGTGGAAAAGTGGCCGGTGGTAAGCAAAATGATCTTGGCATTTCCCTGTCAGACTGACATTCATCTGTAAGCCTCCTTCACTATGAATCCCTCATCATGATTAGCAGTGATTACTAGCCTGTTAGGTTGTTTTAGATCATGCATGTGATCCACAGCCCTGCAGCGTCTGGAAGCACTTCAGCTGACATACACACACACAAGCTCAGTGTTCAAACCTGGACAGAAACAGGCACTCAGGAGAGACTGCACAGCCCTCTTAGAAAGAACAGTTTCTTTCTGTGCATAACAGTCTAGTTCAAATTAGATGTGACTGGACTTGTGATTGTAGTGGATTCAGCACCAGATACTGCGTACATTCTTGACCATGCATAGTGGTGATGACAGGAATAGTAAAACAGAAGCCGAAATAGTAAAATAACCACACCATAGATAAAATAAACAGTGTTCAGAGCTAACATACAGTCTGGTCTAAGCATTTCAATGTTGTGAATTAGCTACTATAATGTTTGACATGATGTAAACACAGTGAAAACTATATATTTTTACAATAAACCAGAATGACAGTGAAGTAAGTGAACACTCATGTGCCTGACAATGAAATATAGTAAAACAAAGATTATTGTACATATTTACAATGGGAGCCTTTTTTTTTTTTTTTGCCTCATGTTCATTAGCCACTGCAGTGACTTTTGGGAATATGTTAAGAAATACGCAACTCAAAAAAACAAATACACAAGCATTCAGACCACAATGGCAACTCATGATTCTTTAAATTTGAAATTCAGTTGTTCCCAAATGTGAGGAAGAATTATTTTCACATTCCAAAACCCGTTCATATAGTCTTTTTCTAGTGTTTTTCCTCCCTGCTCGGTCATTTTCCTGTTATTCAGAAACCCTAGGGTGCATTTTAGAAGACATATTGCGTTGTCTTACATAAGGTGGCAAAGCTCCAAGTATGTGTGGTGGTAAGTGTTTCACAAAGCAGGGCTGACTTCAACTGTTGGAGAACAGACAATGAATGTGTTAACATACACAAAATGTACTCTGATATTACTGGGGAGACTCAAATATTTATTTAAGGAACTGGCATTTGTAAATGACACATCTTGTTTACAATAACCAGGATAAACCTGAAAATGACAACTGAAATGAGCTGATATTAATGGCATACTCAGCCACATAAACATCTTATTCCATTTACTGGTTGGATTTAGTCATTTATTACCAGGAAAAGAGAGCTCACCTCTCTTTTCCTGGTAATGCTAGGAACTCATTTTCTGGACTGTAATCTGTTTGGAAAAAATGGAATCCCCACCAGGGGGTCTTTGTCTGAAACTTGATGTTGTAATTTGTAATATAACTCACAACCACCAACGTTACCAAACTCAACAGCATTTAATTCAACATAAGCACACTCTTCCACTGGTTCAATTGTGTAGAAATTGAATACTAACCTTAATTTAGCAGAGGAATAAAACTAGCCATAGGTACTATACATAACTTGTCTCTTGACATAAAATTGCATTCAAGGTTTTTTTAATTTAAAACTGCAGTAATTATTTTTTTAGATAGATACCACTATGACACTAAATCAAATTCTTGCATGTATTTGTCAATTGTAGCTACAAAGAATTATTATTATTAACTGCCAATTTAAGAGCTTTTTGTCTACATATAATTCAATTTCTGGTGTATTTCAGTGTCAGGGCATATCAAACAGTTTTTTAAGCAAATCTCCCTATCTCTCCTGGAGACCCTAAAAAGTATATATTTGACTTGGGTCGGTAATGTTTCTCTGTGTCTGTTAGATGTGTACAGAGACAACTGTGGGCTAACATGTTAGCCGTAAAAACTTTATAAAGTAATATGTCAGGGTTGTTTATCTGTCACTGGTTTCTGAATACCCTAAATAAAAATCGACATCAATATACTACTGTATGTTTTGCCAGCTGTGTGCTACAGTATAAATTATACTGGATATAAAAAAAAGATAATCCTAGGATTTTGTATTCGCAAGTGTTGGGTGGGATGCACAACTTTTATGATAACTGATTTACACAATGTTCAATTCTCACAATCTGTTACTATTTGTACTTTGACTTTGTTATTTTATTATTATTATAAATGTTTGCTAGCGTGACCTTTGTATTAAAAAAAAAAGTAGAAAAAACATTAAAGGCATCTTGTGCAGACAACATGGTATAAACTGAGAAAACACACATACACTACATACAACATGCTGGTCTTGCATTGCTTTTGGGTTGCAACCTCAGATTACTACGTGGTAAGCAAGTAAACTACTACTTACTTAGAGCTAGCTTTCTCCAACACAGGTATGTGCTGAAGTAAAAAAAAAAAAAACAGACATAACACATCATGGACTTTGTTCACAAACATCTGATTCTTGAGCCAAAATGTTAATGTTTCTAGAAGGTTCTGTACAGTGCAAGGGGATTCATACAGCTAATTATGTGCTGATGAATTAGACTCCATGGTCACAGTTTAAATTTAATACACACTGTTCACTTAATATTGCATGTTCATATACAGCATTACACATTAGTTTCAACTGGTTTTCCTTTAGGAGTATGAGTGGGTTGGGTTGAATGTGACTCACTGGAAGTTTCTCTTTAGCAGGTTGCCACTGGCCTATATGCTGCTATATGCAGTAGGGGAAATGTTTTAGTTAACCGTCACAAATTGTGTGTGAGTACCTCTTCTTATTTGAGGCAGAACAAATCATAACAGCAGACTGAACACAAAGAGAAATGTGGTAACACATGTACGTGCTCTTCAAGTGGTGAGCCTGTCATCTCTTTACAAATATATTCTTATTCTTACCTAGACCTTTTCACTTCAAGAGAAAAAAAAAACATACAAACAGATAAAATGTCAAACATAGGGAGGAGAAAGTGCAAATATTTTGGCGCCGCTACGTTTTCTTTTCTCGTTTTTCTGTTCTTTTTTTTTTTTTAACAGCTCAAGAACTTCTTAATTTTTCTGCTCCATCTTTCTCTTTCCTGTCAGCAAACGTACAGATGCCTTCCCTCTGTGCCCTCTGCTCTCGTCTCAGCTTCTTAAACCTTCTCTTCTCAAACCAGACGACCTACTGGGAACAGAAAGACAGACAGACAGACAGGGGAGGGAAAGAGGGGGAAAAAAAGAAAAAAAATGCAGTGACTTGTCTGTTTCAGCATCCAGCATGCAGATGCTCTCATGCATGTTGCTGTTGTGTGACAACAGGCTAGCATCGCTTCACAGGCATAAGCTCACCAACAGACTATCTCTCTCACACACATGCAGCCAAGATACAATAGAGTATAATAGAGAATTTTCATAGACAAATAAATGTCTAAATAAATTTCACTCAACACACTTGTTACACGGTTAAGGTGACAAGTGTGTTCAGGAGGGAAATGGGTTTTTTTTCCCCCAACTTTAAAGCTATGTAAAAAGAGATTAATATGTATCTCAACATATCTGAAGTCAAACACAAGCTCCATATTTCTGTCTGCATTCTTTTTGACATCTGTGCCAGACTCTGGATGAACATGTGGAAAGCAGATCTTGTAACTTGTGTAAAAAAAAAAAAAAAAAAGTAAATCCTGTTAAATGTAACTTGTTAAAAAAAATTAGCTCTGCGTTATGGCCTCTGCCTTCAAGTGTTTTGTCCATTACTGTTTTAAGATGCAATGTTTTTACTAGTTTGTTGTTTACCATTTTCTTCTTGAGTAAATTAGAAATAAAAATGGAAAACCAACATGATCAGTCAGTGATTACTAAGTAAAGATTGTCTGTTAAGCAGCTGTTCAACACCTACACCCCAACTGTCCATGTTGCACTATCACGTGTTGATGTCATGGTACAACCAAGCTGTAACTCAATAGCACTCTGAAGTTGCGTTGCGTGTTGTGATGCATCTGTGCTGAAACTGCATGGGCTGAAACTGCAGCACATTGGATGGACATCCATCTCATCAATCAGATGGATGTGTGACAGGGCAGAAAGAGAGAGAAGAAGAAAGGAGAGAAGGAAAGAAGGAAGGAATGGCCTGTTAGAAAAGGAGATGGGTAAAAAGCATAGATTGCTTACAGATGTCTGTCAGATGGAGCAGAAGTCCTCCTGAGCCCTGTGAGAGCTCAGCCTGTGTGTGCATTTTGGTATGCAGTCCTGTATACTGTTATGTGTATTTGTCAATGTGCAAAGCGTGGAAATATGGTTGTGTATATGTGTGTCTCTCTAGCTGCATGCGATACGTGTGCATAAGGTTGTGCTTGCATGTATGTGTACATGCAGCATGGGTGTGTATCTAGACTCTATCAGGCTGTGTGTGAGAGAGCAGCAGGCAGTGGGGGTAGGGATCTGGAGGTGTGCTCTCTGTCACTGCTGGTTATGTTAGCCATGAAATATAGGTCCAACTGAAGCTTCAGTAGTCTAAAACAAAGTATTTAACTTTGAGTTAAGTATTCTGTTCAAAGTATAATGCATCACAAGCTCTCTACAGCTCCATAAATCATAGGCTACCTTACAAGTCTAGTATTACATGCTTTCGCCTGTTCTTTTAAGTGCATAAAATAAAATATTATGGCCACCTATTCACACAGTGACTTGTTGGACCCAGGTGACTACTTTTTCCATTTTAATCTGTGACATTTGTACATGTATAAATGTTGATTTTTGCTGTTACAAAAATAACACTGCATTAACCTGTATCCATGCAGTTCATAAAATCTTTTACATTCAATTTCTGTAAACACAAACAGGAAAAATCCTGTAATGCACAGGAAGTGTGCAACAACAGCAATTTGTGTGCAACACGTCTCCACAGACAAAGAAGATCAATATAGCCATCGATAGAGTTTTAGCGTGACTAAAAACATGCTGCAGCCAGCCGCACGGCTTAATTGAGTGACTTCTTGGATTTTAAAATGTATTTTCAGGGCATTTTTGTGCCTTTATTATAGCGACAGCGAGGAGAACAATTTATTATGTGCAAAGTATGTAAAGAATGTAATGGATGGGTGTCTTGAGTGCTAAAATGGAAAAGGTTCATCTTCTGAGGAGTAAATTAAATTGCAATCTGCATATCAGATATTCCTCTGATGGTAGTAGTAGACTTACAGTTTCCCCAGTAGTTGTTTCAAATGTTTTGTTTTCAAACCATATTGCTATGCAGCACCACAATATTTCATGATACCTATTTTCAGTGAAGTTATGTTGTTCCTCTCTTTAGCTCAGATAAATGTCTCTGTTGTAAGGAGCAGAGCTACAGTAGTGCTGATGAATCGGCTTTGCAATTACCAGGCTCCAGAGCAGCGATTGGTTCTCTCTGTCCTCTCCTCGCAGTCACTGAGGACACTGTCTGTGCCATTAACAACACAAAGCTCTCTTGCCTCTCCCTGGACACCTTGGCCCCACTTGTGATAAAGAGTTGAAAGCAGATCCTGTCTAGCGGTGAATCGCCTCACCTCACCTGGGACCATCCAATAAAGACACTTGTCTCACGAGCTGGGAATCATGGTATACTTGTATGTGGTGGCAACTGGGAAAAGGGACTTGGCTAAGTGGATGGATACACAGACTTGAGTTTACTGTTAGCCTTGTAGAACAGCAAATGAAATAGGGAAGGTGGTTTAACTCCTATTTTTGAAGCAAAACTCATCTCCAGAGTCACGGGTAGTGATGGTGAGCGTAAAGATGATTATCTAACCATTACGGCCCACTATGTTGACCTCTGTTACATTTAACACAGAACAGTATGTTGAGCTGATGTCACAGTAATTAAAATACAAGTGGTGTGGAGTAATTGCTGTTGGCTCTGAGAGGACAGGGTTCTGCGCTCTCTAATGGTCCTGCAGCCCGGTGCCAGGTCTGCCTCATAATGCCCTCCTTTCATTCCTGGCTAATGACAGACACAGCCAGGACAAACAGGAGAGGAAGAGAGGAGAGAGCAGCAAAGGAGACAAGAGAGGAAGGGAGGAGTTTGACATAAAACAGGAGGCAAGATGCGAAAAGCATATTGTTATGTGTACATCTTCCTCTGCTGCTTTACCAGACTGTTTTTTTCCAAGCAAAATGGCCTTTGTCTCAGGGAAATTAGCCCTTCAGTATTGAGGTACTTCTCTCATCATCGGTACTTACTGACATCAGGTCCATACATACGTACTGTGCAAAAGGTTTAGGCTCTAAAAGTAAAGTCAGGTCACTTTCAAAAGTAATGTCATGAATAGTTTTTGGTTTATCAATTAACTTCATACTTCAATAAACAGAAGAAATCTAAATAAAATAAATACTTGGTGTGAGAACGTCTTGCTTTTACAGCATTAGTTCTCCTTAGTACACCTGCAAACAGTTTTTCAAGCTGCTTGGTAGGTTGGTTGCTCCGTATCCTGGAGTTCTTCTGTGGATTCAGGCTGTCTCAGCTACTTCCGTCTCTTCATGTAATCCAGACTGACTCCAAGACTCACTCACAAGAGATCCTCTAATATCCTGTAATCGTGTGTGCCCATGTTTGATGTGTTTTTGTGTGTAAACATTTGTACATGCACACCCGCATATGTTTATACTTATTCAAACATGTTTCTGTCTTTCTTAATGGAATTAAGACTTTTGAAAAGAACATCACGAACCCTGCTGCCAAACCTCAGTGTAACATCTTTAACTGTAAAACTTTTTTTTTTTTTTCTATTTTATTTATTACAGTGAACCGGGCGGGGGCCAGACCTGCTGCTTACCCATGACTGACTGTGAGGCTTTACAATAAAAATCACTGCCCTGGACTGTTACATATCTCATCTATACTGAAGTTTCCAGTCTCCTCAGAGGATGAATGCCATCGTGCCATCGTGCCACCCTCCACTTCAAAACTCACACAAGGTATTCAGATGTTTTCCTTTGCTGTTGCCAATGTGTCAAGAGTGTGGAGCCTCGTGCAGATGTACTCCACAATACCCTGCATGCTTACAGTCCTTCGTCAAAAAGCACGTACTGTAAACTGTAAATATGTCCAACAACACTCCAGTGGCAATCCAAAACTGCGACAGAGCGTGATAAGATTTAATATCTGGCAAATGCAGCTTGACTTAAAGGGATGCAGGCCATTGAGGATCAGCTAAGCATAACTGAACACAATGGTCGTCTATCTTAGTCAAGGCAGAATGGTGCCATATGTTCTTGCAGACTCCTACTTTTTTTATGCAGGCTCTCTCTGTTTCTCCTTTAACAATCAAGCTCAGAGTGCATGAGTGGCAGCACAAGGAGCCTTATAAAGCTGTCAGGCCTTTTACCTCCAGCTCTTAACCGTGAAGGTGAGAGACTCTGTGACTAAAGCGAAAACAACCGGCTAAGCCTCCATCTCTGCTCTTCCAATACCAATGCTGTTTATCCTGGCAGCTGTGCCCAGGGTCCGAGAGGCCTGACGTTATGCCCGCTCTGAGCCACTGTTCTCCTGGTGCAGCAGGGCAGCGCCAGGGTAAACACATGACCTCAGTGCTATGTGGCACTAAATCGGCCCACTGGCCAGAGTCAATGGCACCAATGGGACCAATAATGGTAAATCCCAATAGATCAAACACGACACTAACAGAGACAGATTGTGCAAAATAGCACGATAAGCTTTTTGTAATATACATTGGCTCTTGGTACTTTCAGAGTGAGTTTTATTGTCAAGATCAAAGTAAGCACAAGACCAAGATGTCACAAAAAGACCAAGCTGGTTTCAGGCCTATCGATCAGAATAAAACCACAATTGTCATTTCTATTTTTATGATCATGACATGAGGTGAGGTGACACCCAATGTAGTCACATTGACTCTCACTGAACAACTCTCTAAAATACCAGCAGAACAGATAATATACCAATAATTCATATAGCCATGAACACACACGTCACACGTAGGTGCACATGCATACAGATATACAAGCACAGACAAAACTTAATAAAATATTCAATCATGGAAGGTTTTACATGTGCATAGAAAGCCGCTAAGTCAACTAGCTTTAACTAACATAAACTGACACATTGCACCAATGTGCATGTTAATGGATTACACAACAAGCCGACTACAGCACTCAAAGCCAGAGGCACAGTTAGTAAAAGCGTATTAGTTAGCCTTACTGAACAAATTTGTCCCTTGCCTTGTCCCTTGGTTGCTACTTGTTGTTGAGCTACCTGCAAATGAGAAAAAAAAATTAAGGTCTTGTTTCTAAATTGTTAAAAATCACACACACACAGACACACAATTTAAATGTTGCTGTAGAAGGTAAATATTGTACATTTTAAATATATATTTTAAAACCTATGCATCAGTGCAGCTATACATAAAAAAAATTCTCCATCACTGCAATAGAATAAATTACTTCACACTGCAACTCTTTAAATGCATGTCAAAATCTATGGGCTTCTTCAAGCTACTTATATAATTTCTAAACATGAGTATTTTATTTTTTCTTATTGCTGTATGACATTTTGCTTGTAGCTGGCAGCAACCTCTTTCTGTTAGAGCCTCTGACTGTTGTTTATTATCTCTATTAGGACCAGTCTGTGAACTCTTGATCACTAGTTACAGTTTTCCGGCCCAGACGATGTCTAGGATCCACTAACATTACTAACATTAGGTTTGTCTAAATATTCATCAGTGAGCGCTAAGTGGAGCAGTGCACCAACACATCTGTTTGTCACATGTACCGCAGCTACTACATCCCTTCCTCTGAATGACTGAGTGACTTGAATTCAACTTTGACATTATGAAATGTGAAAATCTAAATCACTTCATTATAACAGTTCTTGGTATTATAGATTACACTTGTTTAGTATATTTGGAAATTTTAAACAGGTAGCAACCTATCATCTTAATACAACCAAGCACTATTTTTACTCTCTTGGAACACTGATTTGTATTATTTTTTATGTCCTGCTGTTAGTTAGCTAACATAACCGTTAGGAGAGCTGATTAACTGTAGAAAATTAGTTCTGCGTGCCAAAGAGCATCTCTAGTTGGTTGTTGGAGGAGATTTTATACACTATAAGAACACTTTCCCAGCTGGCCTGAGGTTCATACTAGGGTCATGACCCTACTCCATGATCCTGACAACCCACTCTCACTCAGTTTTTCCTCTCTTACCCTCCTTGCTGACGCCCAGGCAGCCTTTCAGCTCCAGCAGGGAAATGGCCCTGTCCTTATTCAGGTCACAGTAGTCGGTGAACTTGCGGGCGCATTTCTTGGGTTTGGCTTTCTTCTTCAGGTACCTCTTAAAAGGCTTGAGTTCCTTTTTGTTGATGTCGTGGCTGCCATTGTTATCCAACTGGGCAAAGTACCAGTGCACTACCCTCTCTTCTAAAGTGTGACTGGGGTCAGGCTCAACAAACCTGGTAAAGGTCAGAGGAAACAAAGCCATGAAAAAAGAACATTTAAAACCTAGAATGATCGATATAACAGGAAGTGGCAAAGAAATAATGTAACCTGCTCAAAAAGTAAAACTTTTCATTATATAATACATACAATACAACACAGCAATGACTTAATGTTCACATCAAATAGAATAAGTGGACTGGAGCAAGTTCACATATAATATGGTATAATATATATATGACAAATTCTTAATCCTGCATGACACATACAGCCATTTGACATGTAATCATATCACTTTAAACTAAAGAATGGTTCATTTTGTTGATTTGTGATACACTGAAGTCACCTAGTCTTCTGCAACAAAAGATTTAGCAGCGTTATTCAGCTTAATCCACAATACCTTTCACTGGCATCTGTATATATACTTTTGTAGCATTTGTGGAAAGTGAACATCAAACCCAGTCGGTGTTCGTGCCAAGATCAGCGTCTTACATGTCAGAGAAAAAATATTACCCTGGGGTTCAGAAAACCGAGAGAAGGATTATTTGAGAAAAACCAAAAGTTTTCCATGAAGTGTCGGTGATGAACTATCCTGCTCAATGCAACACTCCTGAGTCTCCTACAGTATTGTACATGACACTTATGTACTTACCTCCCACCACCAGAGGGGGCTGGTGAATTTATAGCTTGGACCATATCTGTGGTGAGGGCATCTAACAGGCTTGTAATGAATTCCACTTTCTTCCCCTCTGGACATCCTGGACCAAATCAAAGACACAAATACAAAATTAACTTCCACAAGTAATTTGAGTCATTACAGCGCAGTGAAGATGAAGCGCCTCTAACGTCTCGGCACCAATGATCCAGTATCACAGATGCCAAACAGAAAAGGGCTTTTATACTGTAAACCAAAGCATGCAAATCCTATCTAAAGCTTAATGACGAACCAGCGATAGACCAATTACTGCTCCCTGATCATTCTGAATATATTTTCATTCGAGGTAAAATACAATGCTTGGATGTTTTGTAAGACTTCAGAAAAACAGAGCCAAGGCACATGGTAAAAGGTGGAGCAGAAGTGATGATGAGAAAGAGCTTTGTTGAGCAGTGCAGACCTGTTAACTTTTATGACACAATTGAACACCTTGGGTAGCTCTTTTTAATTGCCCAGATGTATGGTTTTAATACCATGCTAAACCAGTGCAAATTTTTCCCTCCTAATTGTGTCTCTTAAAGGTAAACTTCAAACGAAGCCTGCGTAGTAAACTAATCTTCTCATTCTGTCTTTTTTTTTCAGTCTCTCCCTGTTTCTCTCAAGCTTTTTTGGCTGATACCCTCCTCCCCTTCCTCTAAGTGTTTGTGGCCTCCTTGTCCTCTGCTCTGTTCACTACTTTTCATTCCTTTTGTGCTTGTGCTGGCTTAGGGCGTTCTGTGGGAGGTGGTCCGCTGCCCTGCCAGGTGAATCCAATTAGCATTTCCTACAACACGACAAGCACGGAGAAGCACTGCCTTGCTGTGCCTGAATCCAAGTGTTAAATTGGGGTGTTATGAAGCGCACACCGTTATGTTGTATGCAGCCTATGTGGCAAAGTGTTAAGGGCACAGTGTGGTGCAAGACCTCTGATGGCATAAAACAGGCTCTGGACCACTTAGACTTGATCTTGTTAATCTGGAGGCTTTAAAACTCATTAAAGTTTCACCAAACAAGGTTAAAATTAGATTTATCAGCTATGGACAGAAAGGGTGCACAATAAAGAAGAATTTCCCATTGTAGGTACATTAAGCTCACTAGAGTTCACCTTCAACATCTTTTCACAAGTTATGTAATCTGTGTCTCAGCAACCCCTCAAATTTCCACTTTAATTTTCCAAAATGTCCCTCCACCTACAGCAAAAGTAGTAATCAAAAACAAAACTTTTTGTTGTACATTTTTGAGTGTCCAGATTAAGATGGATTCATAAAAATGTATTCTTTCCTCCTTTGGGTATAAAGTGATCACAGAGCAACTAGTTTATTCATCTCAGGTCACTGATATACCCTAAAATTGTTTTTTTTTTTTTACCTTTTACCTTTGCAGCTTTGCAGAAGTTTAGATTGCATGCTGTTTATGTTACAATAGTTATCTGTGCTAAAGTTGAAATTCTTATAATAACATACAAGTATTACAATGATTTGTTGATACACTAAATAAGACCAAACGTTTTTCATCGAAGGTTTTTAATATTCAGGTTTTGAACGATATACGGTTACTGAGCTGACTGAACTGGAAGTTAACAGATGGTCTCGGGGGAAGAGCTTATCTGCTTCTCCTGACAGAGGTGGTATTGTGGCACTTTGGGCACAAACTGAACCTGTAGCTGCATGCCATTAATAGACTGCCCTCTGAAACATTCTTTCCTCCTCCTGCCTTGCAGTGATGGCCATGAAATGTTGTGCTTTGTTGTGGCGGTTCAGAACATCCCTCTACAGTACATAAAAATATCTTCACTCAGCACGCCGTGGTCTCCAACACCCGCAACAGCCCCCCGCAGCCTCACCACCGCACCCAGCAACACTCACACCTTCCATAAAACATGCCACACATCTGCTGCACAGTCAGGAGTCATGCTTGACTCTGTAAACTCACCAGATGGGGAATTAAATAAGAGTTACAATGCAACCTTAAATGATGGGGAAACAGAAGGCAACAAAAGTAAGTGAGCAGTAACAAGGGCAGAGGAGTATGAGCCGAGGTTATGACCTCTGGTTTAGAGGAGAGTCTCTGATCTTTGCGACCAGGGAATCCAACACCACAAAGTATGGCTTGATCAATTCTTAATTCAAAATGTTCTATCTGGTTGGCAGTGCAATTAAGTTGTAGGTGGGCTGGTGAATATTTTTAGCCTCCTCAGTTGCTAAAAAAAATAGGTTTTCCACAGGACAATAAATTAATCTAAGAAGGTTTCTGCAATGCCAAACCCAAAAGTAAATTTGGACTGCAGTGAAAAGTGAAGAAAACCTGTCAGGTCTCTGCCTTGGAAGGGATCCTCTGTGTCTGAGACGCGAGAACGAGCAGCACCGTCGCACTCTGGCGTCTGGTACCTGTTACACAAAGAGGGGAGAACAGCAGTAACAAAGCTGGATGAGACAGAAACAGAAGAGGAAACTGAAGACGGAAAGAATAAATCTGTCTCAGCAATGTGTGAAAAACATGAGACATTAAAGAAGTGTCGACACATTTGTTCAGCCATAGAAAAATCAATCCTTGCCTGGAACTGAAGACTCAGTGAAAGATATGTCTGTTTTTCTTGCAGGTTTCAGAACAATCTGACTTGGCGCTTCTTATGCATGATTAAAATCTATAATTTCTTCACAGCATTTGCTAGACATAGATGCAAGACTGTTGGCTTCTTTAAAAAAATAATTATATATATATATATATATATATATATTAACCTCTATTTATAAATACTCAGTACTCAATAAATAAATTTGATTTGACGTTTAAAAAGCTTTGTTTTAGAGCCATAACAAACTGTTGGGCACCATGCGTGGCATGACTCGTTTTCTCCTGGCTATTGTATCAGTGCTTCTTGAATAAGATGGAAAATTGAGCATGTGTGTCTCATTTGACTTTTTTTTTTTCCCTCAAAGTAAAAGTAAGTTGTCATTTCTTTTTTTCACAGTCTGCAGGGCCACTGATCCAAAATGGGATGTCTGATGCATGACTGCACATTGCTGTCCAAAGGAAAGAAATTGGGGTGAGTGACATGAGGTCTTGTCCAAAATGCAATAAATTCTTATGTGAAGAAATAATCGGCTCAGAATTGTCATTCAATATCTATGAAGTGGAGATGAGAATTTGGTCTGTGTGTATGCATGTGATTTACAGTTTTCGG
This sequence comes from Pampus argenteus, assembly GCA_036937835.1. Lineage (NCBI taxonomy): Eukaryota > Metazoa > Chordata > Actinopteri > Scombriformes > Stromateidae > Pampus > Pampus argenteus. Next base: position 13,888,102 of record CM072873.1, read on the forward strand.
AGCTTTCAGTTATTTTGAGTAACCGTCTAAAAAAATGCTATTACCTCATTGATTTGAAACTAAACCTGAGCTTTCCTATATTCAAAAAACATTTTTTTTAATTGAAAAAAGGTCTGTACTTAATCCTGTAAACCATAAACCCTCCTTTGGAGAGAGAATGATGATGCCCCTTCAGGAACCAAAACAGTTCCTCTATTGACCAGCGTGTGTTTACAGACCTTCAAACATCCAATCTCTTTCTCTTTGCATAGCACTGTGTTTCAAGTTATAATAATATTCACATTCTAAATACAAATCATAAAAACTTTTAAACAACTAAAACATGAACAATAGGCATCATCTATTTAACAATGTCTTTGTTGCCTCGTCTCCGTCCCTGCCTCCGCTGTTTCCTGAAAGCAATATAAACAGCAGCAACTGCAGTGAAAACAAACGTCATACCTAACGCTGTGTTTATGGCCAGCTAACTGATATTCCCATCAGGGCTTGAAGCTAATTGTTTTGCCAAGTGAATTGGCAGCAGCAACTTTGCATAACAAAAATTTAAAGTCTTAAGAGCCACAATAACGGACTGTACTGCCACAGTACAAACACCTTAAAACAAATATAAAGTTATGTTATTATGTCACTCCTTTTTAAAATGCTACCAAGCACTGGTATAAACAGAGATTATTCAGCATGACCTGCTACCAGGATATCAGAGAGCAACACCCACCTTGCCAAAAATGTTTTAAAGCATTTTCGGCATTTAGCAAATTATATTTTCCAGGGAAAATCTGAATGCAACAGTAGCTCAAGGTTTCAGAATCACAAATCAATCAGTGTAAGGATCAAAATCATAGTGTACCTACAATGAAAATGGTTTAAGCTAAGTATTTATTAAGATAAAGGATATATTACCTGGTGGAGGTTCCAGGAATGGGTCGTCCCGTGTCCACCAGAACACACCAGCAGTAACCTGTGGACTGGTGGCACTGGACAGGTTTATAAAGCCCTCCAGGCCCACAGTCAGGGACGAAAATTGCCTCACGAGGATTCAGCCGAGCCTCATCCAGGGCACTCTGTCTCTCCTGGTCACAAGAGGGAACTTTCTCTAAAACCATGAGAAACACATTCAATACAGAGACACAATCGAGAGCCCAGAAAGCCAGCATACACATATAACACAAGTCACCTGTAGGACAACTGTGGACTGTCTGGCTATCAATATACACCTGATTCTGGATGATCATGTGACTCATCATTTATCCAGAGCTAGCATTTTATCTACAGTGTCAAAAGTAAGACAAAGCAGTTATAGTGTTCTGCCTCCACGCTTTGTATTTAGTTTATTTTTTTATTTTAGTCTTTATTTGGAGGAAAGCTGTCCAACATAACGAGTGGCTGTTGGCTAGTATTGGCCAGTTACTTGTAATTAGGTGATGATATATCTGTAACATTTATTATTCTTCCGGTTATTTCATGGACCAACTGTTAAACATTTAGCGCTTTCTATTTTTGTTGTTGACCATGTTTCTATTTCTGCCCACTTCAACATGAAAACACAGCTACCATAAAACCTACTTGTCCTAACTACCAGCCCTCCATCCCTGTATCAGGAAGACACACCACAATCTCTCATATCAGTCTGGTCAACAACAGATTTTGGCCCTTGAGATGCTCCTGCAACGCCTTGTCCCACCACACTGTATTTACATTCGTATCCATTTAGTCTATTGCTCACTCTTAAGTAAAATACAACAGAACTGCATGCTAAGCTTGTTACCAAGGAGATGAAGTGTGCTTTTACTGCTCCTTGATCCATTCTTCATTTTTCATTCAAGTGCTCTATGAAGCATTAACCTATAATAACAGGGTCACACTAACTGTTTGGATCGTTTCCTTCAAGGTGGTGGTGACATGTGGGATTTTCACTTTGTAGAGCGGTAGCCTCCGCTCGCACAGCTCCAGAAACTAAACCATAATTAGGACAATACAGTACAGTCGCTGCCTCATCCAAGACAACATCAGGCAAGAAGTATGTGAAATTAGATATGGGACTTCTCTGCTACAGACATTTGAGCACATTCTCTACCCCATGACAATGATGCTTTTTTTTTTAATCCTTTACTTGAAGCTGCTGTCATAGTGCAAACCCATAGATAATTATCACTGGCCTCTGCAGTTCTATTTGCATTTTTAACTTGTTGTTTTTTGGCCCTCAACTGTTTTGGTTCAGTCTCATCGCTCCCATCAACGTTTTTTCCTCAGCAACATGCAGCAGCTGTTTCCAGTGAAAAAGCTCTGATAAACACATTGTACACTACTGTACCTGCCCAGCACAGGAGTACTGAGCTGATGAGCTATGATCCATAAAAAATGTATCCAAGTGTGTGTATGTGTGTATGTATTGTGGTTCAACCTATGAGCATGTGTGGCTGCTGCTCTGTATGACCTTCCACAAGTATATGTAGATATAATTTTTTATAATCTTAGCATCAATCTTTTATTTTTTCCCTTCCTTTTTTACCACTACATTACATATGCTTGATGTTTTTATGACTTTTTGTTTTTCAATGTAAAGCACATTAAGTTTCCATGTTATGAAATGTACTCTATAAATAAAGCTGCCTTGCCTTGCCTAACTGCCTCGCCAAAGGGCAGATAGACAAAGTTGGTGACAAGCTGGTGAACATAGTGGTTTAATTAGCACCAATATAACATACAACTAATGTGAGTGCAATGCTAACTGATAATTGAAACTCCATCCTGTTCTAGTGGGACTTGGGGAATACTGATGGGACCTGCAGGAGTTCATGACGGATGTAATGGCAGATTAACAGTTTCATTGAGTAGAGAAACAAAGAAAGTGACACCATTAATTTCACAAAACAATATCTGTAAATGTAGCAGGCCTGAGCATTGGTCAGGTTTCTTGGTCATGGCTACAAACACAGAATTAAATGCATCACTGCAACAAAAGAAACATTTTCTCCTGCGAAGACTCACACTCAAGTGTTCTTAGTGCTGTGTCGTGGCTCTGATCCTGGCCAAGGTTCCTTCATATCCAAATTATTTAGCACTGTTTATTATACAGAGGTTATGCTGGCGCCAGGCACTAGGATTCCCAAAAGAAAATAGTTTTTATACATATGAATGCAAAAAGGCTGGATGCTTTGCAATGTAATCTCCTCAGTTTTGTGTGGACATGAAATTCAATCTTTAATCGACTTCTGTGCCTGCCTTGGATGTCTTCATTTCTGCTCTATTTATTTTTTGCTTTTGTTTCTTTTTCAATTGTATTTCTCTTTCCTTGGCAGGAACCAAATCATGAGAAACACAAATCCACAGAAAACAAATACTGTTCTTTAAAAAAAAAAAAAAACCCACACACACAAGAGAATGTCAGAAATAGTTGTAACAAGTTGTGCTTGTTGTTGTGGTGATTTTCTTCAGGGAGAACTGATAATGGACAAAAGATGACCGTCTGCTGAATCTTTAATGAGAACAGGCTTACCCTGTTTTATGCTTTTTACTTTGGCCCTTGTCCTCCAAGCTCAGAGCCAAGTGAAACTATTTTTAAATCCTTTTCTTCTTTTCTGTATCGTAATTTCTCTCTTTCCCTTTTATCATACACCTTCCATCCACCTCAAGCCGTTCCTCCCACCTCTCGAAATCCTTTCTCTGTCCTCCATCTCCTTCCTTTTCTTTCTGATTCCCTTCATCCCAATACCTCCTTCTCTGGACTTAACCCCCCACCTGGCTCTCTCTCCTCTTCACTTCACTCCAATGGCTTTCAGCTGTGGGGTAATCACTGCAATATTGTCTCTACCAAGCCTTCGCTGCTGTTAAAATAGCGGAAATGTTAGTAATAGGGGAACTCTGTGAGGAGGTATGTGTGTGTGTTTATGACCTAGTGTGCAACGAAAACAGACAGATGAAGAGTTCGCTCATAAAATGGATATGAACTGGTAATTTTGTTTTTGTTTTTATTGAAACATGTTACTGTTGTTGCTTATTTTGTTAAAACTACACGTGCAAATATGATCATAACATGGTTGGATTATACTTTAACATTTTGCTTTCTTTTCTTTGACTCGCTACAAAGGAGCAGCAGCATTTTGTGAGTTTCTGGTTCTCTGCATACTTTAAAAAAAAAAAAAAAAAAGAGCTGCATGACATAGTGCTTCCCCCTTTTTGTAATAGCTGAACAACAGCATGTCAAAATCTGGCAACAAAGCGTCCATTTGAAAAATGGTCTTTGCATTGCTTTGCCTAAGCAAACACGATTCACTAACACAATCTCTGCAACGCTCTAAATCATAATTATGGGGTATCCAGAGACAGAGAGCCAGTAAATGAATAACATAGTTTATGTGCACTGCTTTGTGAGCTCTAAGGTTTTCTAAGGATTTTTCCAGCATGTAGGGGGGATTCTGAGTTTAAAGGTGCAATATGTAAGATTTGTGTAAGAAGTTTAGTTTAAAACCTTTAAAAATTAACTGAAATTATTAACAGAATGTGAAGAAATCACAGTTTTGAAGACACTTATGTATTGTGTTGCAGAGATATCTACTGAAGTTAGTATGTTAACCAGATAGTCCCGGCCTGTCCTGTCTCGTTATACTACTTGTACCCTGAGAGGTGATAATGAGTCACTGTAGCTTCCAGTCTGTTTTCTGTCCAACATGAGAGGATGTAGAAGTAGCACTTCGTCTTCCAGGTTAGACAAAGCAAACATTAGCTCGACATTACTGATAATGCACTGTTGATTCGGTGCTATCGTAGCGTAATGTAGCAGTGATATGCTCCCAATTGATATGGTGTGGACTATGAATTCACCAATTCTTACATATTGCACCTTTAACTAATGAGTGCTTCTCTACTTTGCAAACAGTTAGTTTAAAAAAGAATGAAAGGAAGGAAGGAATGATGAAAGAAAGCAATCTCTGTTTAATGATCTCAGGTTGGACCATCTCTCTAGTTGGGTGTGTCATTTTGAACACTGACATCTATCATGGACAAAGCTAACCCTATCCAACAACACTTAAACATACACAGTGGCAATTATTCCAGAAAAGTAAAAGTCCTCTATTTAAGTGCACTGTTAAAAAAAATAAAGACATATTTCATTAAAATGAACTCAGATACCACAAGTAAATGCTGGCAGTGAGGACAGCTAACGTAACGTGAATATCTGATTCAAAAAACACATTTTTAAACATTTGACTATATGCAGCCATTTCTCATCTATTGTGGCAATCACTAACTCATAGATATAAACTCTGTATCAAAATCAGTTTTGCAGATTTGCTTTTACAAAATGTGGGCATTTTCTGTAAAAACTAACCATGGGACACAACCACTCCCCAGTGCACTGCACAAAACATAAATAAATCAGAAATAAATTCAATTAAAATCTGCAAATAAGAGAGAAATTGGATGCACATTTTGCTGACTATTTAAAAAAAAAAAAAGACAAACATCCGATATATCACAGCTAACCAATATATCCATCCAAACCCAACACGTACTCAGACACAACCCCCACAACATACACTCCTTCACTTGGTGGAGAAGCGTGAAAGAAGTCCAGCTGCCCAGAGGGTAGTAAACACGCTGAGGCGTAATTGAAAAGGAGACAGAGAAAGCTAAACAAATTACACCAAAGGAAAGAAACCAAGAAACATAATCCTGCTGGTGCAGGGCTTTCTGCAGACTGGAAATGTTTTACATTTCATCTCAGACTGTTGGCTTACACTAGAGCCAAGTTGATACTCTTAAACTGTACACTGAATTTATGATACAAGCTACTTATCTGGTATTGATTTCAGTCATCGTGAGATCAATATGTGGCTAATAATTGTATTCTGAGACAAGTGAAATAGTGATATTTGAGGAGGTGATATGGTCACTGTAAACTGTGTGTGCCAAATGTATGGGTACATTGCTACGAGCCAACACATGGGGGAATATTTTAGGTAGCTGAATTGACAGCATTGTCATGTGTTGAAAGTACCATATCATATTAATTACGAACACTTGGCTGTTATTGCAACAACCTATCGCTCTATACATATTTAAGTGTTCATTTATAATGCATATCGGGGAAGAATATGTGTGGTCAGTTCTCAGTCTCACCTTGCTTCCTGGAAGTAGAACTGTTCTGCTTATTCTCTTTATAAACCAGCTGTTTGATCCACAGCGTTGGAGCAGTTATCTCTGCAATAACAGGAGGACAGATAATACAGATCAATAGATTTCATATTTTTAGATGATCACAACATAATTTACCACAGTTAATCTTTATTTACCCTTGTTGGCTAAGCTGGATCCACCAGTAACTGCATATTTCAAATGCAACTTGCATAGCAAAGTGTTGCCCACACAAAACCAAAATTAAAAGAGCATCCAAGAGTCCAGTCTTTCCAAAAATATCAAATATGTCATGTGGTAATTTTGACATATATTGTAGACATTTCCATTTGATGTAATGGTGCATTCTGAATAAATGGCATATTGGGTTTGAATTGTAAAATCATGACACACTGTTAGTCTTATAGCAGAAATGTCGAGAGCCTCATTTGTAATCCGTAATTGACCAGGGTGACAAGGCAGAGGATGAGTCAAGGGAAACTTACCATCACCCTCAGGCGGGACATGAGTCTCCATGGTGGGTGTGGGCTTGGAGCCATCGTCTGGGTTGAGGGTGAGAAAGAAACGGAAAGAGACTACCATTATTGAGGTTAATACAATCTACTCTCCAGAACTGTTGAATGGTTGGGATTTGCACATGGCCCGGCCAAGATAGATAGAAAAACAGACAGATAGACAGATAGAGTAAAAGAAAAACACAGGACGACCACCCACATGTGGCTCTACATCTCTTGCACACACATCACTAAATCAACTTCTCACACAGGCTTCACATTCGCACTCTCACAATCATACTGTAAGGACCAAAAAGCATCCAACCACACACATACACAGACATACACTCACATGAGTAGACACTCCCCCAATCAGGAATCCCTTTACTCCTGCCCGCATGTGTGCAGTGCAGGTGTGTAGGATGTGTTGATAGGAACAGAAAGGCCCACCCACTACTAATCCAAACACAGAGGTAAACGCACCTCTGAAGAAACCATAGAGGTTGAACTTCTGAAATATGTCGATCAATCGGTTCGTCCATTCTTAACGCTGGTCCAAAGTGAAATCATGCAGCCAGATTGTAATGATGATGTCTCCAGAGGATGTTTCCTAATGATTTGATGCTATGACTGTTATTGTAGTGCCACTGTCAGGTCAGATTTTTTTCCAAAACTTATTGTTAGATTTTTTTCCAAAACTTCATAATGGATATTTATGATCTTAAGATAATGAATCCTAATATTTTTGGTTGCCCCTCTGATCTTTCCTTGTGTGCCATCAGTCCATGTTTTCCATTTGAACAATAGAAATATCATATTCTAATGTAAAAAAAAAAAAAAAAAATCACCATCTCTCAGGTGGATAAATGTTTTTGTTTTTAATGATCTATCAGCCTTATTCCCTTCATCATCCTCATCAGAGTGTGTTGCTATAGCACACACACACACATATTCTCAGTATCCTTGTCTTTCCACGTCTATAATGCTGTGTAATAAGAGAAAATCTTAGATAGATACTTTTTTACTGTCAGAAATGTGATTATTTCTAGCAGTGGTTACTTTCTACACTGTATACAGAAAATTGATACAACTGAATGATTCAAATTAAAACAAACTAAGGAATCAAGGCCCTGTTTAGGAAATTGAAAAGTTGTAATGGGTCTTATATGATGCTGTGAATTAGGCTACCTAGAATACTCACCCATGTGCAGGTTTGTGGCATCTGGAGCATTCCTTGGGAAATAATTCAGTCAAAAGCAAACCACAGAAACTTGACTGGATTTAGTTTACATATACAAACTTCTTTAAATCAGATGGTGTATCAGCAAATTGGATCTGAATTGATCTGGTCAAACTGTAAATGAGATATAATGGTTAGACTGATCTCATACCAGTGCATACCTGGGTCAAGCTCTAGTTGAAAATATTTTATAAAAAAAAATAATAATATTAATAGAAAGAAAAATAGAAACTATTTGCAATCTGCATCAGATTTGCTACAGATTTCACTATGATAACTAGCTCACTATGATTTTCTGAAATTTCCCCATGTGAAATTTGCCACACTGATGTACGCAGAGCATGTTAAAACAAATTCTTTAACTTACAGTATTTGTCAATTACCGTTTGACCCAGGTCTCGACTGTGAGCTACAAACTGTGGGGAAAAAAACAATTATTGCAAGCATTAACAGCAAGTCTTCCCTGAACTAACACCTGTGCACTCTCCTAATCCCCCCACAGGAACTCTACTGTTACACTCTCAGAGCTGGAAAACAACAAAAGCACTTTACTAGAGGAAAAAATCCTGAGGGATACCCGTCTTTATTTTCAGTGGGATTTCTGAGGGAGAGCAGCTACTTGTCTGATGATGACATAGTAGGAGGTTTTTTCTTCATATCTGCTCAAATGATAATACATGTTAAAATGGTTAAAAATGATGTACTTGGAACAAAACAGATCCAGCTCTTGTGTGTCCATCATATGGGTACAGGGCTGTCACTGTATATACTAAAGAACAACAGACACCTGAGGATTAATTAAACTGTTTGTCTGTTTCTGAGGTCTTACGTGTTCATTTAAAAAGCTCCTTTGACATGCAGAAAAAAAACCTCTTACAATCAAGAGGTTGTGTAGCTTTCTGCTCTGCACAAATATGGACTTTGCACAGATCAGATGGAACAAAATCAGGTCAGAACACATTTTGACTACATTCTCATACAAACAGAAACACACATGCACACACAACACACACACACACACACACATGCACACACAACATACAGCAGATCTCAACCCACCTTTTCTACCAGAGTTCGGTTGCCCAGGTGGTTTATCGGTTACTGACCCTGCAGTGAAGTAAAAGACAACACAACATGTACAAAGCAAACACTAGACAGCACTTCTAGGGAACATTTGAATATTTTTGTTTTTAAAATCCTGTTTATCTATTTTAGAAAGAAATATTAGAAATGTACTGCAAATAAATTATTTAGAGTGTTTGAGTCAATTAATAACTTGTTTTTCATGGCTATCTTTTGATTTTGGATGAAGATCGATTGTTCCAACTGAACACAACAGAAAAACAACACTCTGATTGATTACCCAACCCAGTGACGTCTTGAGTTAGATGCTGAGGTTTATCAAAGTCTGATGAGTACATTCTGTTAGTACTTGATAGTAGGAACATATTGGAACACACGGCTTGTTTCCTTATCTTCACATTGACTAATGCAAACCTGAGTCATCCCCATCTGTGGAAAATTATTATAAGAAAAATCAACTTGTACATTTCCAAATATTCTCATTTGGTGCATGCAGATAGCTGGGATGATGCATGGAGATAAAGAGCTGAATTAGACAGTGTAACCCAAAAGGTGGTTGTTTAGATTGAAAGCAACTAGAAGGAAATTTACTACCTGACAATGCACTTGTCCCAGCATGAGTTCCCATAAATTCACGGAAGTTTCCTGCAAATGTATGCAAGATGATTGATTTGTGTCATAGTGTCTAAGCATGTCAGTAAAGGTCATTTGTTGTCAGCTGAGGGGGAAGAGTTGGGCATGTACGACTGTAGCAGCTGTATTGTAACCAGATTCCAGTGTCATATATACCTTTGCAAGAAACAATGAAGATATCGGATCTTATGCAGGACAGAAGGGAGACAGGTAGACATTGTGTTGCTTGTGCCGTAAACTAGATTCCAGTATTTCATCAAGAGTTTATTTAGACTTGTGTAACTTAAAAGATTTCTTCCGCTGAGTCCAAGAAAAAAATACAGTTGTAATTTCTACCGTTTTTTTGGAACAAACAACTTGATTCTGCTCTTGATGATTCAACTTGATTTAACCGGTATGGTCCGACTAGCATTTAATTTCAGACTGACATTAATTAATTACGATGAGATCTCGGCCATGAGTGGATCCATTCACAGAGGCAAAGTTTTTAGCATGATATTCAAGTGAGGAAACAGAGAGCCAAAATAGAATAAGTTTTCATCAACTGCCCTACACCTCCAGTTTCATATAACTGCTACATAACTGATCTACTAGTCACTCCACAGGAGCGCAGAGAGATGGGAAACAGGGATAAAGAGAGTGGTGAGTGGTTACGTGGTGTGCATCTTAGTTGAGGTCACTTGTCACTCATTACATAGTACAAGAAAGCACTGACAAGTTTATTCTTTAATTATAAAAGTTGCCACTGTTTATATTACATGTTTATGTCCATATATACAGGTTAGAATAGTGGGTTTATGACCACAAAGCTCACCAATTCAATCCTTGTACCAGCAGTATAAATCTTGGTGGGAAAGTTCCAACAAACAAACAAAAAGCTTTAAAACAAAAGTTTTATGTTTCTTTTTTCTATATTTTGAACTAAATATAAGCCTCAAGCCTGGAAGTTGTTTTCCCCCAGAACCTGTTGTTTGCTCCAAAAATGCATCCTTAGCTTGTGCAGTAAAAAAGAGTAACTTCAGATCTGAGCTTCTACCACATTCAAGTATGTTTTCCTGAAATGGAAAAGCTGTGTGATTTCCTGGTATGAATGGACATGTAACGTTTCTTCTGTTGAACTGAATTTGAAGGACTAAAGAACAGCAGGTGCTGAGGGCAGCCACAGAGATGATTAGTTGCACAAGTGGGAAATAAAGGAAAAACAAGGCTGAGGCAGCGAGAAAGAGAGAGAGAGCGATAAAGACAGTGAGAGAGGGAGAGACACAGAGAGCGAGAAGTCTCTGGCGGTTTGTGGAGCAGCTTCAGAGGAGCATGCGACCACTCTCTCCACACAAAATTTGCACCATATGCTCTAGTGGCTGTGCAATGCAATTCTGGCAAAGACCCCTGTTTATTATCTTCTGAGGGAAAATGTTGGTGATTATCATAAAGTGTTCCCATCCAGGATGAGTTTGCAGAGCCCCGCTTTCTCTCCTCCAGCCTGTTAGACGAGGGGAGGAGGGCGTCAGGGCTGAGAGGCCCCTGGATGTATGGCCATTAGCCGTCTCATTGACCTTGCACCTGCTATACCCCACATGACATGTAACACACATGTGCCCTTATGCTGTTCACAGACAAAACCCCAAAAGGCAGTCAGTCTTCCTTAAAGTCAGTGATACACATTTAATCTAAGTCATTTCTTTTAATAAGGAACTGAAGCCAAAGAATAACAAATGATTTCCAGTTGTTTGAATTCTGAAAAAAGTCCAAATACTAAAGTGCCTGAAAGTTAATTGTCCCTAACTCCAGTGACTTTGCTTTTAAGCACTTCAAAATCCTAAAATTAAGCCACAATTGAAATGTTGACTATGTTGCTATGCTGCTTTTCCATCCTTCTGAAGAGTTGTCAGGAAATATTCTTCCTTTCTACCAGATCTTAGTATTAGTAAGACCTGCTCTGGTTGCACAAATACCTGACACTATAATCACTAAAGTTGTAAGGCACAACAGATGCGGGCTGTGTTGGCAGCAGTCTTAAACACAGGCAGCCTTGTACGGGCCAAATATTAAAATAGATGATTTTAAATAACTCTGTACTTCTCATCCACAGGCTTTCATGCTGTTTTCCCCCCAATACCTGAACACACCGGAGTCCTGTTGTGTACAGAGGAGCCACTCACTGGCTTGCCATCACTGGTGACACACCAGCAGTAACCTGTCAGAGTATGACACTGCACCTGCAGAGGCAAGACGGATACAGAAAAAACGTGAAGCACACCAAAAAAAAAAATTACAACTTATTATTTGAGTGTAAATACAACAAAAAGGTGTAGTGTATGATCAAGTATTTAGGCCAGTGCAGTGAAACTAACCTCTTGAACAATGTGAAAGGATAAATCACAAGATACTGAGTGAAAGTAAGAGAAGGATGAAGAGTGAAAGATGTGATAGGGAAGCAAGCCATGGATGATCTAACACAGACCTGCGCAAATGTCCCGTCCTCATTGCATTCTGGGATAAACATGGACTCCTGAGGCCTCCTGGCTTGTTCTAAAGCCTGGTTCCTTTCAACACGACACTTGGATTGACCTGCATCTGTGATGTATTGACAAGACAGTCTGGTATCGTACATTGCATACAAACCTCCAGCATTACTACTACTTTATGTGTTCTTACATTCACACTGTGCCCTCGTACACTTTTACACAGTTTACTGTTTTTATATTTGATAGTTGTAAAGGGAAAAAAAAAAATTACATATTTATTTTCTCCATTTTATTTCTACTCAGGAGTTTTTGAGGACATTACTCAATAAATTACCCTTCCACTAACCATTAGCGGTACCAGACATCAGCTATAAGCATTACATTGTACAGTAAGTGCTGGGAAGTGTGTCATGTACTTCTCATTGATATTTTAAAATGTCAGTGGAAACTGAGATTGTGTTCCTGCAGCTCTGATGAGCCAGACCCCCGGTCTCAGAGCACAGATATGGAAGCAGTTGAAAGGAATAAAGTGGGCTTCAAACCAGCTGGTCATTGGTTCAAAATCCCATCAGCAACTACTGTTTTTTTTTATTGCACTCACAGCTCCTGAGGAGTTGAGCTGCATGTTCAACTGTTCCCGTATACACATCCACACCAGGGAGCGGACCAGAGTGACCGCAGCCTTCCACTCTTGGAAAAACATTATCCTGGATAAATAAAAGTCATCTCTGGACCTGAGAGGAGAGAGACACATTGTCTCCTCCAGAGTTGAGGACAGACAGAGCCAGACTAGGATGATGTCACTGAGAAGGACAGACATGGTTACATGAATTCATAAACCTGAACTATGAGTAGTGTCTTACTTTAGAAATGAGGTTCATTTAACGTTTGTAATCCTACTGAATGTCCGACTGAAAACGTCAACTACTCATTTAAATGACTCAGATTTATTGAAATGTCATGATCATGGGGGCTGTTAGAGGTTTCTGTCTATGTTGTTGTTGCAAAACACATAGTAAAAAATAAAGACATCACTTATATGGACTTTATTGTCTCTATTTTCAAACCGATGAATGTTTGAATGTTGAGCTGGTTCATGATGTGCTAACTCCGTCCATATTGTTTGATCCCATCTAAATAAGGAATAAACAGATGTGCCGATTGTAACATTGCACAGCCATGCTTCTGTTGTTGTTTGTAGTTGTTTGTTATACCTGTTAGCAATTTATAGGTCTTGTAGTGATTTAGCTGCTGTGTTTAATCTAAATCTCACACATTCCTCAAATAGCCAAATGCCAGACATCGATATTGTAAACAAGATTGATTTATGAACAGCCTGCTTGAATAAAGCAGCAGTTTCATTACAACAAAACAGGCCTGCCACATCTGCAAAGATTGTGTCAGCTTTGACCAGCTTTCCTTTTCTTGGCACACCAAAGATATTATGAAACAAAACCACATATTACCATACAAACTGAACAAAATTCACTCCAAAAAACGGATTTGGTCGGGACTGCTGCTTTCCTAGTGGACAAGGGGGGCTGAAAAAGGGGGGAAATGCCAAGTTCCAACCTTGACTCTAGACCTATCAATCTCTGCTGTTGTTGAGTGGTTGGCATCCAGAGACGGAGGAAGTGTGTGATCCTGGTCTGTAATAACTTACACGCCTATACAGAGGCGGAAAATGAAAGACATCTTCTTATTCAGTTCCACTTTTCTAGTGTTCACTTTGAAACCAAGCTGCAACATCTTAAAACATGCTCTCTGACTCTTTAAGTTAATGACTGTTTTCTCTTGTTTTTGTGAGTTTACGATATATAGTTAGTTAATTAGTTAGTTAGATTACAATTAGGTACATAATAATTTAAGCATCTTAGGTGAAAATTAAGTTCTGGCTTCAAAGCTTGGCCAAAGAGAACAATTATTTAAAACGTATTTGGGATCTGAGGCTGCTCAGTGTTTACCTTTTAGCTCCAAGTCTCTCCCCTCAGACGAGGAAGTTGGTGCTGGAGCCGCCGGCGACTGATCGATTCTCATCCAGTTTTTACCTGAAAGCCAAAAAGTCACAAGCAGCCCCTGAGTGGCCTCAAAGGTAGAATAATGTGTTGGTAAAGACATAACAGAGATTTAGGCAATTCACTACAACCTTCCATTACTGCCATTTTACTATATTAAGTATACCATATGTTTTAGGCTGATGTCCTAGTATAGTATCTTGCCAGCATCTTATCTTGTTTACATTTGTTGTTTAAATTTAAAGCATCAGCTCAGTTTCAAGTGTGAATTTAGAGCTTTCCTAGAATGCACCCAGAGAGAGAGTACACATTGCAAACAACAGTCTCACCTCGACACCGGCCGCGGTGCGCCAGTGTCAGTGTCTTATCTTTGCAGCGCGCCCTCTGCAGTTCACAGCCAGTCTCATAGCTTCGCCCGTCCGACCCGCACACCGGCTTCCCCTGCGACCGAGAGCAGATGACCCCACAGTGACTGTCTCTGTCTCCAATCAGCCACTGCAACAAGAAATACAGAAACATGTCAGTGTAAAAATGATGCAAAACAAGAGAAATTTTACTCATTCAGATTTTACATAACATGACTGGTACATTTTAAGATGATTAAATCTCATTTTTCTTTCTGGCTCCTTTTCTATCTTTTTTTTCCCCAGTTTTGAACAAAGGCTGCATTCAGCTGAACCTGAGATTATGCCAAACTAACGTACAAACTGGACTCTCCATTCACATGCCCATTCTGCTCAAAACATTTCTACGTTCTCAAAACACTTGTCGGCTGCTGCCTTACTATGTTAAGGCTACTGTAACAAGGGTGTGAGCTGCTTAGCACTAAAGCTCAATGTAGAGGCTAATTTATTCAATTGATCTTTGGCTGAAAACAAGTTGAACCTTGATTAAGTTTCAAAGGAGCCAAACCACACTTGGAGCAATGAGTCTTTCCCCCAGATCTTTACTCGTGATCTATTAGTGAGTCAATTCAATTCTGCTTTTGGAAGAAGGCCTTCTCTCTGACAGCAGTAATGATTCTTGGCTTCGTAGCTGCCTCAAATATATTTAAAGTCTAAAGGATTTCAGGGGAGCACAAACTTTGCCAAAAAGATGGAGTTGTGGGTGATTAAAGACCTTAGGTGTACACTGAGCACTGCTGTGAAAAATGGCCCATCAGTGTACCGGAGCCAAGTCTTGTTGAAAAGGTTTCAAATGTTAACAAAATAAAATGAGAGCTTGATTCATCTTATCTTGCAAGTGATGATTAAACTTGTTTAATAAGAGACAAATCAGGAGTGTCTTAGGAAGGCAAATACTGTGTGCAAAAATCAAATGCATTTTCACCCCAAGCAATTATCAGACTGCTGGCTGGAGCTCTGAAACCGACACGGGAGATCTCGTTAGAGTCGGGTACACAGGGGAGAAGGTGGTGGAAAAAGTGACACAGCCAGAAAACAAAGGACACGGTTTCCATCTTTCACTTGCCAACTCCTATCAGATGATTTGAGGGCCATTTTCAAAATGATCCACAGTAAAAATAAATAAATAAAAAATACATATGCATTAACAGTAATTTGTAATGAGTTTGGAAAGCACAGACAAATCATGTATATCCTGCCAATTACTGTTGATAGGAGCGCCACATTAGAAAACACTCCTAACGATATATTTGGAGGACTTGTTAAAGTGTCTGTAAAAACATGTTATGGTAATTCATCCAACAGTTGCTGAGATATTTCAATTAGGACCGACTAACACTACCATCCCTGCAGTCACGCTGCTGGCATCTCTAAAAGATGAGGTCTCTCACTCAGCTACAAGCGGCAGCATATTCTTGCTACTTAAATTTAATATTCTTTGTCATATTCTGGCAAATGTCTTTCACTTTGATGATTTGGAAACAGCTGAGGAGTTTAAACTTGTTATAGCAGAAGTTACAAATCCAAAATGTGGTGAGGAAAATGGGACACAGGTCAGAAAATCAAAAAAAAAAAATCAGTTTACAGTCCTCTGTGGTTTTGTTATTTCACGTATACCAGATTGTATCTGCCAGTGCTGACAGTTATGACAGTCATAAACATTCATTTCTAAATCCTCACAATTTAATCAAAAATTGAGTCCAGAATTCAGAAAGTGAAAAAATCTGATGAGCTAATATTACAAGTGTAATATTTACTTATTAGTGAAGATAACTGCCTATGTGGCCCATTATAATACTAATGAAGCCTCAATGGAAAAATGTGAATTATTTCAGCCCGCAGGTAGGATATTTTAACTGCGTTTAAAATACAGTGTAAGATTTTTATAATAAATATAACATTAGGTGGACTGTTTAGACCGTTTACTTCAGGAGGATAAATTATCGTGATAATTATCATGGCTGTCACAGCTGTCGTTATTGGCAGATACTGCATTATCTGTAACAAGCAAAGTGAGAGATTAGACCCTTTCCTGAAACAGAGAAAGATACTGGAGCTTCAGTATCGGCCAGATAAAATCAGAAGGTGAGGCAACATGACAGATCCTGAAAGGTTTGATCCTCACATACAATAATAATACATTATAATTACATAATACATCTTTTAAAATGTCTTTAATCCAAGTTCTGACCACAGAGAGACACTTTTTGGCTCCCTGAACTCCAGTGAAATCTTGATACTTTCCTACAAATGGATGCAAAAACCCCCCATCATATAACAAGGTGAAAGGAAATTTAAACAAACGGGAATAATACTTTAGCGAACACAATAGGACACAAATTCAACTGGCCTCGCTGTAACAATATGTCCGGTGCAAGCCAGACAGCTTTATGTGATTTCAGCCTTGGCACTGAAGCACAGAAGAAAAGCTCTTGTCAGACAGCTCAGAGTAAAACTAAATCATAATGTGCCTCTTAATAAGAGAGGGCAGACCGGGAGGAAAACATAGCACATCGTTTCATTTTTAACTTGCGTGTCCTTCTTTTTTGGCTTCAGCGAACGACACGAATAATTCAGTTGTCGAAAAAAAAATAAGCATGTATCTGCATCACGTCCATTTTTCATTTCTTTTGTTATACAGGTAGAGAAGAGAATCATAATGTAAACGTTCAGTTTAATTACGAGAAGAAAAGAAACCCGAGTACGGTGAATGGAAAGCAGTTTGTCTATGTGATGAACTGTTAAAACGGTAAGACGGTATCCAAACCAAACTATTCTTTAAAAAGATTCAGGTCTATCCAGCAACTCCTCCAGTCTGAGAGCCGCAGAGTCTGGCCTCTGCCCACAGACTGACCTATCCTCCATCCTCCACATCACTGACTCACAACCTTAATGGATGCAGCCAGTCTACCTCCACTGTCATAATAAAGCATTAAATCACAGATTTTGAGACGGCATTGTCCGGTAAGTGGAAATAAACACTGATACAAGTGTCCCACATAATAGTCATGTCTTAGTCATACTATCCCACTCACAGACTTGAGTCCCATAAAGGTGAAACCAGAGACAGATAGCAGATAAAAGTGTGGATCAAGTTTTTTTACTTGAATTTAATATTTTTTATTTATATTTTTTAGGTACTGTTAGTAGCGTAGGAAAAGTAGAGGCATGTAAAATAATATGATCATGAGCTTGCATGGAGCCATATCGTTCTTTTAATTCTGGGGATTTGGGTGTTTTCCAGTGTCTAAGTATTATACTAGCAGCCACAGTGATGCCTACCATGATTACCAAGAATTCTCCACTTGATATGTATGTGTATTTGGTTTTTTTGTCCCCTAATAAGCATAATCTTGGCGATAATGGTAATTTTCCTTCCCGACCAACTGCTCAAATATTCCAAAGTTGTTCTCCAAAAGGGTTGAATAATGAATTCCTAAATGCAGTGTAACAGAGTACCTGTGTCTTTCTGACATTTCCAACACACATTGCTATTTATTAAGTCCATTCTATTGAGTCTTAGTGGTGTCCAATAAAATATATATAATAATATGTATGTGTATTAATTTATATTTGGTGAATTTCCCTTTAGCTTCCCTTATGTATTTCCCATATTTGGATATGATTTTCAACCATTGGTTATCACCAATAATTTGACCTGCCTTTACGTTTTTTTGTGTAATGTTTTAATCCATTTAATAAAAGTTGGTCCACATCCAAAAAGCTGCAAATAAAAAATTGCATTGAACTTTGTCAAATTCTGCCTTCTCGGTATCGAACGAGAGGACGACAACTGGGTCGGATTCAACCAGATCATATGTAATAATCTTCTCGTGTTATCTGTATTAACGTATTTTTCATGAATCCTACTTGATCAGGATGTGTAATGTTTTGTAATGCCTTTTCCAGGCGTAGGTCCAAGATCTTAAAATCTTGCAATCCAGGTTAATCAGCCTGAAGGTTTTCTTGAAAGGAAGCTCAATTTAAACATACTTGAGTAAAGGTTACCGAGTTTCACTGAGAGCAAAGAGAGCAAAGCAAAGAATTTATCTGATACTTGTCTTTAAAAACCAGACTAGGTCAAACTCTAGTATATGGCTGGACCGTAAATGGTCAATGCACGAAATTGTGGCCAGTTTTTTTACAGGGATAGTCAGTGATGGTGTCTATAATTTAATTAACTTTCCACTCTTGGGATGTTTGATATGAAAGAGAACTTATTTTAATTGTACTCAGACTCAAATCTGGACTAAATTAACAAGCAGACACCAGAGACTCATTAAACTAGTTTCAGATTTGTGAAACCTGAAAAAAGAAAGGGGTGGTTTGAGTGGTTTTGCTGTCCTCCCCCCAAAAAATTATTTGATTAAAAACATTTTTACACAAAAAAGTACAACATGTATTTTTTAAATACATATCGTGATTATTTCACAATACATTTTTGTTAGTTCTCGCACTGTGCACCATAAAAAAATAATCACAAAATAACATTAGCAAGATAAAACTTATGAAGGGATTTGAACTGTGATTTACTCATCCTCCCAAAGTCAGCCAAATGTTAGTTTTTTTTGTTTTTTTGTTTTTTTTTAAAGGTCACTATAAACTCAATAATATCTCACTGGAAAATAATCTAAAATGTCAATAAAAAATATATATATTCAGGACATGAAAATAACGAGTGTGTGTGTGTGTGTGTGTGTGTGTGTGTGTGTGTGAGAGGCTACAGTCCAGCCAAAAACATGAAATAAAACACAAATAAGAGTAATTAAGTGATGTTAAAAACCTATTCAATTCTAAGGTAAATGATGTCACAGCCAATAGCAATTGGCCAGTTTCTAATAGAGGAGATGCTGCTGTATGTAATTTCACAGTCAAAAACACAATAAAAAAAAAAAAAGAACAAACCAAAAGATTAACAAGATAGCTGAGGTTTGTGAGATCAGTTGTGCAGGTATTTGGTCATAAATAAGTTTGGACATGTAAAATTTTGACCAGATAATAATACTAGTAGAAAGTTAAGGAATCACCGCATGTATTAGTTCTTCACTACGATAAATGTGCATGTGGTTCACATTTAAAAACAGCTAAAATAAAGTCACACCAGCAGTGAATGAGAGTGAGCCTGAATCACACGGTATCTGAAAAAAAACACAACTCTCTTAACTAACAGGGACAACCAGACGAGTGAGCTTTGTCTTCTAGCACCACACAAACTAGTTCAAGCCACCGACAAAACTTTTTACAACATTCTGACACTTTTTTTGTGGTTTCCACCTTACCAAATGTTATCTTAATTGTCCTGATGTGGTAAAAAACCCACCCATCTGGTGTCTTAAGTGGGCTAAAACAAACGCCAAGTTATTTTCAGTTACTGTGTGACTTTTGACAGCAATCAGCTGCTCCGGTATTAGCCAGGATGACGGGACCTTGGCATTATCTCCTGAGGGAAACCAGCCCCTCCTGTGAGTCCAATAATGGCTGAGGTTAAGACCCGCTTTAAACGTCCCTTAATCAAAACCAAACAAACACTTCTAAATTAAACTGAATAACGTGTAACGGGAGCTATTGCTGGATCTGCTAGGAACACGTGCTGCTCAAAATAACATTAATTACCTAAACCTGAGGGGAGAAACTCACTCATACAGGGAGTATGAGTGCTGAATATCATTATGCACAGTTTTACAATATACTGCAACAGGCAGGGCATCAAAGATTTACAGAGAAGCCGTAGCGCTAAACAACATAATTGAGTATTGAATGTACCCCTGAGGGAATAATTTCACTTTAACAACCACTCAGAGGCCCTTTCTTTAATTTTCAAAGTGGAGAAAATGGATGTTTTTTTTTTTTTTAGCTTTAATGGATAGAGAAACGTCTTAGATATAAATCCCATAATGTTACGAGAACATGATATCCTCCTCTGTCTGACAGCCCACCAAAGAGTCTAAAGATGAGCTGGAGGTAAAACACCGAGGGAGTTTTGCGATGGTTTGGTGCAGATATCCTGACCAGGAAACAATGAGCAGTGAGATTCTCACATTTAACAAGCCAAATTCCCCTTACACACACACACACACATCTCATACACACGAAGCCCTGAGCTCTCTCACCACTACTCATAAAATAAGTGAAACGCAACCCCCATTGTGCAACCATTACAGCATTAGCAAAATGGTCTTTTTTTTTTTTTTTTTTTACTGGCCCTGGCAGGGAATCTGTTCCAGCCTGACCCGCAGTAGTGGAGCAAGAAGAAAGAAAGAATATAATTTGAAAATAATAATTTTTATGCATGCACTTAAAAAGGTTGACAGAGGGGAAAAAAAGCAGGCGATGTGAAACAGAACAAAGGTAGTAAATAAACAAATCTGCGGATCTACTACAGTAAATGTGATTACATTCAACTTTCCACCTGGCTTTATGTGCATCGGGTAAAGCTCATTTATTTTGGCGAGATTTCAGTTTAAAGTTAACATGTAACACAATATATAGTTGATTATATTTTCGCCCTTATTACTGCAATCAGCTCCTGTTTAAAAAATAAATTTGCATAAGGTTATCTTGACAATATGTTAGCTGATTCATGCCCTAGTTGCTGTAAAACTGTGGTGACAAAAAAAGATTACACTATGCAAAGACAACACTGAACAAAACACTAGCAGCAACTTTTTTCTTTTTTTATCTGAATATATTGGTATTAGTTAATAATAATACATACACAGTTGGTGTCTTAAAGGTTAGCTCATTAAATCCACTTCACTTTACATCAGAGCTAACCATCTTTAAAAATATGCTGTAATGTTTTAAAGAAATTTAACACATTTCTACTGGGTTTGGCTGTTTTGCTGCCAGTGTTAAGTCAAGACTACATAGTAGCGTAACCTTTATACATACTTTACCTCTGGACAGTTATAAAACTCACTGCTAGAGCTTGAACCAAACATACAATTACTACTCACTACCAAGATAATATGCAGTGCACGCATATCAGGTTCAAAGTTATTACAGCCATCATTTAGCATTATGGTTGATTTTTAAGATCTGTGAACTCTATTAAGTACAGATGATTTTTGGAGAATCGTCTGTCCTGTCAGCTGTCTAGTTTATTTTTATGTTTGCAGACTGGCACAATGTTAATATTTGCACACTTACATAAAAATTGTCGATACTCCCAACATGTCCTCATAATTAAACGACTACATAGTCGATTGTACCATGCACTCCACAACGACCCCCGTTCTGTCTCCTGCCTGCATGCTGAAATGTCCTTGGTCAAGCTACTGAACCCCAAATTGCTCCCAATGGTTGTACCTGCACCCCGGGCTGTGCTTGCCATCACTGGTATGTGAGTGTGTGTGTGTGGGCGGGCAAGCAGCAGAAATATTATAAAGAACTTTGGACAAATGCAGTATATAAGCAGTCATTTATTACTTATTTTACCACTTATGGTGTGGCAATACTGTGGTTAAGGTCTGGTTAGGTTTAGGCACAACAAAATGATCATTTAAAACATGGTGTGGGCAAAGTTACTATTTTTTTTTAAAGTTTGGCAACCTCCATCATCATGGCAACAACCATAGTTACGTTTTTTTTATAACTGTCCCAACTTGCAGTTGGAAATGACACCTGAGGTTTTTCCATCCATCCATCCATCCATCCATCCATCTATCCATCCATCCATCCATCCATCCATCCATCCATCCATCCAACCTGCCTCATCCTGATATGGATCCTAATATGTCACCATATATAGATGTCATCTGAACTGCATCACTTACTACAGCCGCCATATAGCGTCTGTCACTCAAACGCAAACTTTTTCCTTGGGAGGACAGGCGTGATACTTCTGTGTGCTCAGAAAAGTGGAGGGAATCGGTGTATTGTAAATGCAGGCCTAGATATGATCATTAATAGAGCAAAGTGATCCACATTTTGGCATTACGCCGTTATCCCGACTTGATATCACGAGGGATGATTCAATCATCTACAGTTTACTGGAAAAATGTCTGTTCTATTTAGCTCACAGGAACATGCACCTTGACATGAATGACATCACTGCTTCGAAGGAAAAGGCTTTTTACATGCACAGATGGAGATTCATTACAGGCCAGGCTTCATCAGCGTGTGTGTGTGTGCGTGAGTATTAGTGTGAGTGAGGCAGAGAGAGAGAGGGTGTTTCATGTGCCAGCTCCACGCTAACGTGTGATGGGCTCATTATCCCCTTGGGCACCACAACAACAAACAATGCAACAAAACACCAACACATACATAAATACATACATATATGGCAATCTAATGCATCCCTGTGTCATTAATCACCACGCACTTCCCACACTTGCCAACGAGTGAACTAGTCAAATGGAGGAAAAGGATGAAAGTGAGCCAACAACAGAGGTAACGAGCCAATGAAAGTTGTCCACCAAAGTCGGGGCTAATTGTGTACTGTTGTGTGCTTTTAACAGGCCTTGGTAATCACTTTTGTCGGATAATAAGCATTTAGTTTTCAGGAAATCTATAAAGTGAATGCCATCCCTCATGCTGTTTCAATTAACACACTTTACTTAACCGTGTTATAAAAAGAAGTAGAGAAAATAAAAAGGAATGTATGAAAAGCTGCGCCCCTTCTTCTCCGCCTCCTTATTCCCTTTAAATTTCTAATTAGGTTTTTGTCTTGAAAAGAAACCTGTAATTTGACTTTTTCAAAGTAACCCTTAAAACCAGGGATCCAGCTCGAGTGAAAACGGAGCTGGACAACGTTCACACAGGAGGTGCAAAGTGTGTGTGCGGCTCACAGCGGGAGGGCGGTACGTGGGTTTGAAACATTAAAGTCTTATTCCGTATTGTTCTTTAATTTGAGCTCTATATGTAAGTACTGTCATTTCTTCAGTAAACGTCTAGTTCTTCTTTTCTAGTTCTTTTTGTAAAAGCTCACTTGTGTAGGAAGAGAAGAACTGGAAGATGAAAAACAACTTATAATCTTCCACAGGCCTTAAGACAGTAGTATGGTGGTATCTGGATTTGATTATTTAACGTACAGTATTTCTATTAGAAACACACTATTGTGTAACACGAAGAACCCTTTTGTCATTAAGTTTGTTCAAAAGACGTCAGAAAGCACCCTGAAAAACAGACTCAGAAAAACCATGTCAAGTTAAGCTGTTACAAACTAAGCATCCATACAAATAATTCAAATAAAAATAATAATAAAATAATATAAAATAATTAAAAACAAAAAAAGATAAGGATGATGATATCCATTGTTAACAAATCTGCTGAAAAACGAAAACCATCTATGAATCGGTTCTTCTACTAAATTCTGTCTACATCTTTACTCAGAAGTCACAAAGTATTGAGATTATTCAGTATTTACAGAAAAACTCGTGTTCCAGTTATTTCATAACTCTCGCTCACAAATCACAATCTTCCTTCAACTCATATTCTCCCTTTATAACAACAAATATATATTTGCATATTAATAACAGCAAAAGCAGGCAACGTTTTGTGGCATCGTGAAGGCATAAATGGTCTTTATAAAGTAAACTTTCTTCATTTCTACCATTCTTCGGCATGTATTTGTTATAGTCTCCAGTCCGTGTATTCTGATAAAGAGTCAAAGAAAAACATTTTCACACCATGCTGAAATCAAATTTCCTCTTAAGATGGTTGTCAGGAGATTAAATACCAGATTAATGTGAAGGATGACTTCCTTACTTTTCTTTTGAAGTGGTGTAAAGAAATCAAAATGAAAGTAGGGGAGGGAGAGGAGGGTGTTCTTCCTTTTCGGAAATGGCTCTAAATCTGATTAACAACATTCCTTGTTTGTCACTAATGCTTCATCCTGGCTACAGAACAGTCAGCTGTCTCTGCTGTTCCCAGGAAGCTGGGAAGTTTGCGTGTGCGTGTGTGTGTGTGTCTGTGCGTGTGTCCTACAATAGACAATACAATAGATTCCGCGCCGCTATTGCAGACTTAAGCTGAGACTTAAGATCACTTGTTCATATCAAAGGAAACATGGCAAAGCAGAGGCTAATCTGCTGAGTTTGATAGAGAAGAGGAAGTGTTTCTGTGCCATCCAGATAATTCAAATATTTACAGAGAGCAAAAACTTTTTCCAACAGGCAGTATTCCTCTTACACAAATGCTGGTGCATGTCACTAAAACCCGCACAATTTACATACAACAGAGCAAGTTCACACAGTGGACTAGACACTTGCGGAAATGCAAAACGCACCTCATAAATTTCAACTATCAGGAAGATCTGCAAGGGGAAAAGAAACGTTGAGTGACATCTCAATGATTCGTCCACGGAGGTCAAATCACAGAGCTGGACTTTGACTGTGTTTCATTACACTGATTAGAAAGCCCCCAAAAGTGAGCATGAAATGCGTTTGCTGATCATGCAATCATCAGAGGGTATCGACATATGTTAGCAATTTGATTGGTTGCTTGTGGAGTCACCCCTGAAGCCATCTGTCAGTGGCCTGTGAAATAAAAGTGGAGTCTAGGTGTCTAGTCATATAAAGGCCTTGGCATTTGGGCCTGTGTGTTTTGGACCAGAGTTTTTCAGTAAAATAATAAAGTCAATTTGTTGACATTTAATAAGATTTCAGAAGTCATTTTTAGGCTTTAGTATGATTAAATTTTATTTTTTTATTCTACTTCAGTTCGAGGTTTCCCACATTTTCTAGAATGCTTATTACCAACATCCACAGAATAGACGTGACTTTTATCACATTCAATTTTCTTTTCATATTATGTATTTCTCATGTTGAAACTAACAGTACCACGAGTCTACAGCCATGCTAGTGGCTCTGAGGTTGTAAGGCTCATTGTTGAGAAAAACAAACTGCTCGTCGGATAAACCAAGGTATTGGGAAAAAATGGAAATTCTGACCTGATGAAAAGTTATTGTTGCAGTTAGCAGGAATGTCTGAAAACTGCACAAACGTGACATTCATGGTGACATAAGCGGACAAGTCAGAAGATCACCGAAGTCATTCAGATTCATCCTCTGAGAACCATGATTGTTTCAGGGCTACAGACTGACATCTGCCATCCCGAAAGTCACTTTACAAAACAAAAGTTTTTATATCCATTTTTATATATATACAGCACCACCCTCAAGAAAAACAGTTTTATACACAAGATATCAAAAACTAAATGACACGTTCACGTCACATTTACTGTGGATATTCATGGTTCCCAGAAGATAAAGGGTTTCTTTTAGTAATCTTGACCTCTATTTTTTTTTTCCACAATTAGAAACATTTCAATGTTCATGAACCCCAGAGGAAGAACCCTTTTGGATTTTGTGTATCCATCATCAGCTCTATAGCACCACCCTGAGGTCATTCGCTTCTTGGCAGCGAGGTTCTAAGAACAAAAAAAAAAATCATATGCATATTGTGCTATGATTATGTAAATTCAAACCACTCAACAAAAGAGACCCAAAACCGCAAGCTTCATCACCAATAACTGTGTTTGGGATTTTTGCCTTTAAGTGCCTAATCAGAAACTGCTGCTGAACAAAAAGTCAAGACAAAGTTAATCTAAAAGGTTTGCATTTCATGACTTCTTTTCACAGAAGACGGTGATGCCAAACTATGACCTTATTACTTTGCCAAGAATGTTTTTCCCCATAAAGGCTAAATGGAGAAATGTGCACAACACATCTGTGCGATTACGGTCAACAACTCGTCTACTACGCATCCCAGTGGTTTGATGTTATGGAACTAGCCTTTCATGCTGTCCTCCATTGTCTCGCTCCCCATACATGTCAATATCTCCCAATACATATTGTAAGCATATGTACTTATACAATCCAATTAAATCACGGATACACTCCACAAGTTTTAATAATTGCACGGTTTAGTTTTTCAATCTTTCCCTTTCTCCGTTCGTTATTTCTCTATTTGTTTTTAGAAATAATTTGTTCTTCCTTGACATAACTTAACTACACTCAGATGTTAAAACAGCTTTTAATTATTTTATTCCTGTAATTATTGTAATATGTGCAAAAATCTATGCACATATACTAAATCAGTAATTCTGCTTTCACTTAAGTAGATTTTTGATTTTTTTTTTTTTTTTTTGAGTATCCTACATGTATGTACAGTATGTTGTCCTGATACAATCTGGAGAATATCCCTTTAAAGGTTCCTTTGAACCTCTTTTCCCTCATAAGGTGATATTTAAGAGAGCTTTCTTATTAAGTAAAGACAGCCACCACACCAGTTGGTTGGTTGTTGATTGTACTGGAAAGGTTAGAGTCCAGACGCCACAGTGACTTCTTGTAATTATATTTCCTGAACACGTAATCTTTCTAAGTTTGAGTCAACTACTGAAGTGTGACATTTTACTCTTTCCACTAATATCTAATATCTGAAATGTTCTGGACAGCACCACTGACATTCCTTGCACATTGCAGCAACGGTTAAGGTTCCTTATCAAGTCCAGGCCATCTGTTGCATTTCTTTATTATTGTTTTATTCGGCTGCTGTCCAGCTTGTTTGGTTACAGAATGACGACAACACTTCTGACTTGACATGTAATGTAAGATGCTTTAGATACAATATCACGTGTGTGTAGAAATAATAATACATTATAATAATATATAAACATGGAAGCTCGATGGCAGTATGGAGTGTGAAATATATGGCTTTTTGCCAAACATGGAGGGTCAAACATTATGAATGCAGAGTGGAGAAATATTTTAAAATTGTTTCTCGTGAGTCACCCAACTTAATCAAAGTAAGATTATACACTATATATCCATTATTCAATAGACAAATGTTAAAAGAAAAAGCTAAACTTTTGATGCTCGTTTACATTCCTCTTATTTGAATTATACAGATACATTTTCTCTAAACTTGCCTCCTCTGCCTCACCCTTAGTTACCAATTTCATACTTTTCCCAGAATGCCTTTGACACCTGCCACATATTAGAACGGTGTAATGTTTTAGTGAAAAATAATGAGACAAGGAAGAATTTCTACTAATTTATTGAATTGGCCAGAACTGTATGATACACCTATTAATTGTCTAAAATTGTCTATTAATTATTTTTATAGAGTCGAGTTTCTGACCTCCATATACCAGCACCTGCACTGATACATTTACGTGCATCAACAAACACTCACACCCGAACTGTGTCTGTGATCTGCCTCACACCAATAAAAAAGACTTTCCTGCTTTTGAACTGGGGCTCTACTTTCCCAGGATGAAGGCATGCAATCTTGGCTGGCTCAGGTCTGGCTGTTTGTTTGTTTTTCAATGAGTTTATGGGTTTTTCACTGATGCTTTCATCAAAGAATGCAGGTGGGTTGCTCATCCCGTCCCTGGCACTAATGGGTTGATTTGATGAACGGGGTTAAGGATAGATGGGTAAGAGCGGATGCACTGCAAATTATCCTACTGTACTCATTGCAAAGTGTAATTAGATGTGATCTTTAATCTTCTTAAACTGTAAAAAAAAAAATTGCATCAAGATTCATAAAAAAAAGGCTTTTCAGTGAGATCATTTTTGTGGTTGTCCGCTTTTTTTTCCCCTCACTGCCTTTTAATCCCACTAAATATTTCAGCTTGTGACTTGGTAGATTACAGTATTACAGAGTCTGCTTTGCACTACCGTCATAGGAAAATGTGTGATCACCACTCTCAACCATCAACACGCATCCTTATCATTTGAGTGGTGCTGTCCTCCCACTAGTGCACAAGCAAATTACTAAAACAATGAAGGAGACATCAAAGTTACTCTCCCAGCAGCCTCAGACGGAAACTAGAATGAGGAGGGGGTAGGCGCTCTTCACATTTAGCAGGAAAGATCGATCTGATTCACAATGCAAGAGGTTCATATTGTCTACAACTTTGTACAGAGCAGACCTCTGCAGCGAAAGTTAGCTCAGGCTATCACTTCTGATATCAACTTAGAAAGTGGGAGTGTGAATTCTGATATATTACAGCAGCTGTGAGCAATGTTTAAAGTATCTACTGTGGTGTGAGTGGGTGTGTGTGCAGCAGGCAGACTGTGACTATTTCTCTTCAGTGGCCAATCCAGGCCAGGATGGATGGATGGATGGATGAAGTGGATGCAGAGAGTTTTAAATGATGATAACAGTGACAAAGATGCTATACAATGGTCACTGAGAATGGTCTTTGGAGAAATTTCCTGCATTTTATCGCTACTCAAGTGAAAAAAAATTGAGCAGCGAACTAAGAAAGCAGCCTTGAATTCAGATTTTGGAGTTTATCCAGGCTGGTTTTAAAAGGGTTTCATAGATTCTCAGCTGGCAGAGGGGCATGAAAGCCTTTTAACTAAATATAGAACAGCAAAGAAGGGAGAACAGAAGTTGCAGAAGGACAACCTCAGAAAACTTTCCAGCATTTGTATTATATTGTGTGGCTAGATATGGCACCTGAATCAGCCACAAAAAAAAAATATATATACACCAAATGCACTTGTATAAAACCATACACTCCACCTGGATCTTTTTATTATCTGGTTGGTAAGAAAGCAATTATAAAGTGACTAACAGAGAAGAGATTTTAAATTCACTGTGACTCTTTCCACAGAGAAGTCTTGACCACAGTGTCTTGAGGGGGCGGAGGGGCGGGTGGGGCGGAGGGGTTCAAAGACGTTGTGAAATAGTTCCAATATGTGAGTGGAGTATTACATATTCATCCCCCCCCTTCATCTTCCCCCACTGACCACAAATATTACTGTGCATCTGTGAATTAAAACAATGCTGTTCCCCTCCGCTTTGCATCCCTCATTTCCCTCTCTGCTTGGACAGTGCCATGAGTAAAAAGCTTGAACAGGAGGGGGGACAAGTAAACAGTGTGTGTGTGTGTGTGTGTGTGTGTGTGTGTGTGTGTGTGTGTGTGTGTGTGTGTGTGTGTGTGTGGGGAGCTGCAGGTACAAGACGGTGACAAAGATCTATCCTAGAAAAGTAGAAAGGACAGGGGCAGTGATGCTGTGATCAAAAAGAAGGTTAAAACTCTGGTCAGTGAAATAATAACCCCATAAATTATAGTTTATAATAATATAATAATACTATATAGTTCAATATCCTTGAAAACAGCCTTGAAAAGAGTTCCTTTTACAGTGGCTCAAAATTACAACACAGTTTGGCTGTGTTGCCATTTGAAAACATGAAAAGGTCATGAAGGACCCAGATTCATCAGTATGCCTGAGATATACTGACACTTATCAAAATAAATACATCCTTTAATTAACATTAAAAAATATATTCATTTATTACCACACAACATGGTGTTATTGAGACATCAGGGTTTGCTCCACAATAACTTGAAAATAATTTAAAGTCCTTGAATTTGACGCCAATGCTTCTTTATATAGGACTTCCTATTGTAAAAAATAAATCATTAATTATGTTCATATCCACTTCGTTTGACACCTGGTGTGAACAGAAACGCTCCAATAGCAGCCTAATTAGACTATAATATATATTACTGCACATCATATCATTACAATACTTGCAATAGGCTAAAAAATGCTATGAAAGCTATGTTTCCTAAACATATATTACACGAATAAACTTATATTGTTTA
Source organism: Pampus argenteus (assembly GCA_036937835.1). Taxonomy (NCBI): domain Eukaryota; kingdom Metazoa; phylum Chordata; class Actinopteri; order Scombriformes; family Stromateidae; genus Pampus; species Pampus argenteus. Next base: position 13,918,138 of record CM072873.1, read on the forward strand.
TTTAAATCATGCCGTCAATAAACGTTGAATCACCATTATATGTCTGATTAAGATTAAATGTGGTTAATCTATATTCATCAAACATCTTTGTGACAAAGAATGAATAGGAATTAATATGTCGTTGTTTGTTTGTTTGTTTGTTTTTACGCGTGAAACAGTGAAAATGACCCATTATCGGACATCGTATTGCACTCACCCGTGAACCAGGTTTCTGAGCGGAGACTGGAGGCAGGTAACAGAGAAGCAGCGGCGCCAGAAAGTGCGTACAAAAAGTTGACAGTAACATAATTGAGCGTCGGTGGGCGCGGAGCAGGAAGCGGCAGGTAAGGCTCGTCTGTCAGACTGCTTATCAACAGGTCCACACGGTAAAGGAGTAAAACAGTCCCTCAGTCTGTCTCTCTCTCCACACTTTTCCTCGTAGTGATTGTCCCTTTGTCTGCTTCTCCAGAAACTTTTGGTGCCATGCGTGGGATGAGAAATCACGAGTTGGCGGCGACCATTGTGAGTTTGGATTTATCCACTGCGAGAGGATCAGCTGTTCATCGCGGCTGGTCCACAGGTTGAGTTGCCTCTATATCAATTGCAAACTTCATTTAAAAGCAAAGGAGGGCCCAAGCATCACTGACTGACATCCGCAACTGTCCAATGGCAGCCAGGGGGTCGTTAAATCCACGCCCACCTTAAAATGGTCCAAGATTAACTCTGCAGAGAGGAGAAAAGGCTGCTCTAGTCAGAAGGAGAGAGAAGTAGGAGACTCAGCAGCTGCTGGGACACTTAGTGTATTATCGTCGGTCTTTGAGCGCAGGCACAATGGCCCGAGCAATTGTGAGGTCAAATTTTAGGTTCTCATCCCCATTCAGAGACATATAATGCTCTATAATAGCCTAGTATCCTGCTGCCGTGACATTTAGCCTGTGTACTTGGGTTACAATGGAAAACATCTATTGAGTAAAGTCAATAGCTGTCACAAGCACTGCAGGGGGTCAGCCTGTGTTTGTAGATTTATTTGTGTGTGTGTGTGTGTGTGTGTTGGTGGAGTGAGCATTGGACAAAAACATCTGGTCTGTGCCACTTCATCTCTAATTATTGTCGGTAGTTTTACTTCTTTTTTTTAAGAGTAAACATTATAATAATAATTTTCTTGCTTAATGTCGACATAATAGTGCCATAAATATTCATTATAAGTTTTTGCAAATTTTCTAAATACCCCATTCGCATATGACGCATTATAAATAAAAGTATTGCTGGGCCATAAATAGCTTATACATAAGACATTTATCACAATAACCACAATATGATTGTGTCTAATAGTGATCAATACAACAAACCAGACACAACTCAACAAATAGTTGATCAGTATTTGAATTTACTGTATTGTACTCTTTATAAGACAAAATAAGACAATTTAAGATGTCATCTTGGACTCTGGGTTATTGGGAAGGACATGATTCACTATTTAATTGATTAATTAAGAAAATAATCTGCAGGTTAATCAATAATGCAAATAAATAACATTAGTTGCAGCTCTAAATATGATCATACCATCGAAAAAAAACTTGACACACACTCATAATGAATTACTGCCCAGGCCCTACATTAGCATGATTTTAAACTGGTCCCACACTGTAGTCGTCCTACAAATCCTCAACGTCTGGCTCCCACGTCCTCTTTCTCTCTCTCTCTGCTCTCTCTTCCTCCATCTTTCCCCTTTCAGATAAATTGTGTGGCCCATTGAGAGCAAGTTAAAAGGAAGGAAGAGAGACTGGAGAGGCTGCTCGAGGGAAGCAGTGTGTTGAGTGCGGGTGTCCAGCTTCAGTTCAGCAACCCCTCAACTCAATCCTCAGAAACTGGGCTTTTAAGAGCCGAAAAGGGCCATCCGGTCACCCTTTGCTGGAATGGGTAACTCCCCCCCCTTACCTCCAACCCCCTTATTCTCAGTCTTTGTCCCTATAGATATTTTTTAATTGTTGGCTATGACAGTTCAGCAGCTTTTTGAGTGCCTCACTGAAGAACCTTGTAATTAGAGCTATTGAGCTGCTGGAATTGCCACAATTAGGGTCAGCATTAATGATTTGTGTGCACCGTTTCAGAGAAGCGGTATTTTCTCAGATGGAGAGAATTGGTGAAGAGGGTCAGGCCAAATGGGAGAGAAGAAAAGGGAAGGGGCAGCTGGATATAAAGGGAGAAAAATAAAGGCCTTGGCGAACTCGAGACAGTGAATTATCTAAATTCTTGTTTATTAGACCAATGTAGAGACTCAGCAAAGCATCCCTGTAGTATCATTATCAGAGCTCTTTCTCACTCCAGGGTCTTCAGCTCCTCCCCATCCTCCCGGCTCTGTGCCAGCAGGGTCCACTCATGTCCCGGTGAGTGGAGAAATGTTGTGGGAGGTGAGGACGAGGAGCAAAGAGGGGGGAACAGGAGTGTGTCTTGGAATGTTAACGAGATCAGTTCATATCTGCTCTTCCCTCTCGGTTCAACCCTCCACCCCGAACAAAGAAGACCAAAGTTTTCTGGGGTGTAAAGCTGTTGTAGGGAAAGCATGGCTCGACACTTTAATTCTGTTGTCATTTGGCCGAGCATGAAAGAAAACCTCTGACAACAAAAACAAAAAAAATAAAAGGAATGAATGGGCATTCTGAAAGGAAATGTACTTCCCAATTACTGCAGTGGCCCTTCCAAAGATGCCCCAGCCGCTGTCCCTCCGCCAGCTTGCACCAACTACATACAGCTGAAAATTAGCAGGTGTCTGTAGACTCAGAAACAGACGGAGCAGGACGGAGGCCACCCAGAGACCTGACGGTCAGGGAGGGAGGGTGGGGGGGGTTCGATGTAGCACAGATGTTCAACCATGATGTCACATGTATGAGGAGTACAATTCACAGTTCAGATGTGGTGAAAAGAAGTTATAATAATTAGTTGTCACATTATTATATATACTTACAACTACATTATTTTCTAAACGCTACCTTTATATTTTTTGTTAGTTTAAAAAGTTTCTTATTGTTTTTGTAAACTTCCTACAAGTATATATACAGCAGTAGAGCTTGTACAATACTTTGTATAAACATATAACAACAGCATTAAAATTCTGATTATAGATGAATGTATCAACAGTCTAACAGTCAGGAAGGGGCCATCATAATGAGTACTTACTGAAGATGCTTAAGTGCTTCTTATATCTTATAATACTTCAATATTTTGCTTCAGTAACATTTTGTGTGCAGGACTGTATCTCCACATTTAAAGTCTTATCAGCTTTAAATACAGTATCTGAATACTTGTTCCACCAGTGAGTTCACTAATACCACTCTGTTTGCATAATAGCTCTCGAAAAAGTTAGTATTGTCAAACAGGACCAAAACACAATTACAGAGTTGAATGAAAGACAGACAAGGGGGAAGGGGCTAAGCCGTGTGCTGAACGGAAAAATTGGAGGTCAGATAGAAAGCCCTCTCCTTTTAAAGTGTCATCTGGATTTCATTTAATAAATTCCACATATTTTACATGTACTGGCCGCAATTTTCACTAGCTCCTGAAAACGAGGAGTTGTGTAGAGCCCTTGGCTGGCAGACAGTTCTGGACAGCAGCAAACCTGGCCTCTTATTACCCTATTCAAACACACACACACACACACACACACACATTGAAGCTGGTGTAGAAGCATGTCTAGTGACGGAAACACACAGCAACAAATAAATAAGCCCACAAAGCCGAATTATCCATGACATTAATCAGGGTTGTGAGAGATTTTTACATAGCGGGAGAATGAAAGAGAAAGCGGCAACAGAAAGCCACGGGTGTGAAAAGGGCTATTGAGTCTGGACTGTGTGTCCCGCACCTGCGCTGTCTATTCACCCCACTGTTTACACACTGTCATCCACAATTAATACCTCCTGGGGACTGGGCTGCCTGCCCTCTACAGGGCCCCTGGACCCATCCAGGGCCCTTATGGTTGCTTAATTGAGCATACTGCTCTCCTGATTGAATTAACAGCTCTGTCTCTGGGACCTTTTCCCCCTTCCACCAAGGAGGGGGACTATTCCACACCCGCATGGGACCCCTGTACCGTCCCACAGAAGACAGAGCAGAGGGAAGAGCAGAGGAGGGGGTGGGGTTGGTGACTGGAGAAAGCAAAGGGTCAGAAAGGGGAGTTGTTGAAACTGTCCAGAAAACGTGTCCCTTTCTGTTGGCAAACCGAGGCTGGAAATGTGAACTGGGGGGCAACGAAAGGTCTCAGTCTTCACAGGACCAGTAAGGTCCAGCAGGGCAGCAAGTGTGCAGCACAGAGCAAAGTAAAAAGGCTGGATTGTTGAGAACATACACGGCATCATCTTATACAGTAACTGTGTACACACACACAGTACTTACAGGGTACTTCTTTCTCACAATCACAATTCAGTAGTCTGCTTGCAGCACATGGAGATAATACAGATGCCTATATAAAATAGTATTGTATTATTGTTAATAATTTTTTCCAAAGATCCTGTGCTTCCCAAACTTTTTTGGCTTGTGACTGCTTAATATTAACTTAAATCATTTTAAGACCACTTGTTACAGGTTTATTTTTTCCAAATATGACGTGGTTGTATTGAATATCTATGTACAGTATCTGGTGATGACATGCACTTCAGAGTCGAGCAGTATAAAGTGGTTCCATTGTGGCGCTGAATATGCTCTGAACATGAAATCTGTGACTCTCATTATCAGAGAGCATCCACTATGTATATCATCATATTTGGCTCATATCTTGGAATATTAAGGCAATAATATCTTTGGATTCTTGAGGGTTTTTTACACAGTGGTCTGTGAGAAATGTGCATCATATTTGAAGCGAGTGTCCAATGTGAAATATCAACCATCGGAGTCTATAAATTATCGTTCGTTGTTTATATTTTTTTTTTATGATTTAAATAGCAGAAGCATTTTTAAGTGATATTAATAACATTGTAGAAGTCTTACAAAAATACAAGGGATATCATCACATTTGGTTCATACTAAAATGTTCCGCTCTGAGCGAACAGCCTACAGTGTCCTCTTGGCACGATTCAATACAATAGTAGTAAAATATAATAATGTGGAAAATCAGAAGCCCTCTGGAGAGGTGGAAATGCACTGAGACCGACTGTATCCTCTTTATTTCCAGGTCTGTAAAAGAGTTTGCCATGTCTTTATCCATGCTTGTCAAAGTTCAGCACACACATAGAGCTTTAAAAAAAAAAATCTAAAAAAGAAAATCTGCCTCTTGAACAGAAATGAAACGGGTGAATTCATCTAGCCGAGGCTGCTGACTGTCAGAGTCATGGAGCCAAAAATGGTTATTGTCTGAGTTCCCTGAATATTTCTCTGTCTGTAATCTCTAGGCTGGATTCATGTGTTGCCTCTGTGTAAAAATAAGCTTTCTTAAGTGCAGTAGATGGCACATAGATCCTCTTAACTGCACTGATATTACCTCAACTTTGTTATTCTAACTTCAGACTTCAATCATCAATCATTTGCTGGTGAAGCTCCAAAGTAGGAGAGCCGATATAGAATCAGTTTGGACTCACAGGACACTGTAAGGATAAAACTTTAAATAATAATAACACTGTAATAATCATGCATGATAAAGTATTCTTGGTTTTAGTGATGCTATGTTCAAGAGCACATTATTGCTCTGCATCAACATATTGCATATACTTTTCCTTCTCTAAGGAACTGTATTACTCTTTTAATGGTCCATTAAACTGTCTTGAGTCATTGTCTAAGTCTTTCAACATTTAATGCATTTATCTAAAGCTGTTATGTAGCTAATAAGCTTGTAAAAATGTTGAGTTAAAAACATGTCTCTGCTTTTTGTCCTGCACCTGTATCCAACTAGGGTTGGATGTCCAGGAGACAGCTTGGCACAATTTCACATACTTACATGTAGAAGGAAAGAAGTCTGAAGGGGCCAAAACTCCAGCAACACTTGAAGTAGAAAGAACAACTTTATTATGGAGACCAACGCATTTCGGATTGTGGCCTTCATCGGGGTATCAGGTCGATCCCTGATTCAGGGTGTAAATCCTGTACTTTGAATATGTATAACATTTCTTTCTTTTCTAAAAGGTAGCTACAGCCCAGAATAAAATCAACACATTTCTGTACACATTTCCTACTTTTGAATGAATCTGATCTTTAATCCACGTAACCCCCCTCATGCTCTGGGCCTTTACCACCAGTCACGTATTGCACTGGGCTCCATAACTACACAGAGCAGCTCACCTCTCGATGAACCCCCCAGTCCAGCTTCGGTGGGGAGCATGCCCTCCCAAAAACAAAAACAAAAACACTAAAATTTCTGTCGAGCATAACCCTGCACCAGTGAACTGTGCAGCAACCACACTATGCCCTGCTTCCCTTTGGCCCCCCTCCTAGACCCCATGGCCCCTGTTAACAAGCCAGCCAGCACGTTCCCTGTTGTCACTTGTTACCCTGCTGTCCCTCTGATACGGCTAACGGGTGGGGCCAATTAAACTCGCACTGTTCCTCACACCGGGTCAGGAGTTTAGTGGGTCATCATCAGTGCGATTTTCACTCAAAGTTATCTAATCCTGATTCAACTGCTCGGACTGGACCAAACCAGACTAGTCTTTCTCAATAAAGTTGCTTTTGATGAATACAGCTCATTCATTCACTTAATAATGGTATGTGATGAAAGAAAATAGTCACAGAAATACACAAACAAAGATAACTGGCACGATTAGTACTTCCACTGTGATTAGACCTGCTAATAATACTATTGCTTATTATATTAATTATAGCAGAAGCTGTAGCTTTAGCTCTAATATTAAGTGCTTTAATTATCAGTGTCTCCATATCAGAGGCATCAACTCCACTCATGATGTGACTCCTGAATCCTTCCAGCTCTGTAGTTGCTGCCCGGTGTCTTTCACCTCAAACAAAATCTCCTGCAACGGGATCATATATAAGTATAAGGTTGTTACAAAGCACATTTCCCAGCAGAGCTGAGCAGGTCTGAGGCAGCAATATACAAACTTGAAATCATATATATTTTTGAGAAACCATAGCAGCTTCATTTTGTAAATTAGTTGTTAAGAACATTTAAATATTTAAATATTATTTTAGACTTAAAAAATCTTTATTTCTGCATAAAATGGGAGGTTTCTCTAATAAAGGAAATGCCCAAAGCCTATCCCAGCATGTATAATTGTGATGTGTGCAGACCACAGAATATTACTTAATTTTACATTCACTTAAATTAACACTCCCTATTTATCTAAGCTTTATGCTGGTGTGAATGACTCAATATTTTGCCATATTATATTCATTATAATATTAGTGTTGAGAAATAGAGATAAAAGGCACAATTGTAGCTTATCTAGAAAATAAAAGATAATGATAAAAGAAAATAAATAGTAAAATAATAAAAAATGGTGGATAAAGTCTGAAATATTTTCCAAAATGTCTTTTATTTAATCTTTTTTTTTTTAACATATTTTTCAGATTAAGTAATAAAAAGTGAGAATTTGAAGGGATGGTAGTAAAAAAGGACATTAACAGGTCAAAAACAAAATCAGTTCTAGTTCAGCTTTTGGGAGCAAATCAAGCATTTGATGTTGGTGGTGTTATGGCGCCACCTTGTGGCTTGCCTAAGTAATTACAGTATATTTAATGTCAGACATTGCAGGATAGCAGATGGTATCTATTATAAACGGTGATGTGAGTTTTAATAGACCAGACTGCATATAATAAAAAATAAACATCTATTTTTAGATAGCCTCGACTTTCACATTATGTATTTGATTAATTTTATCTATTGATTGGTTTTACTTAGTTTTATGGTTTACGGTTAGTTTTATTTTGAAAACTGAATTAATTATAATAAATACACCTTCTATAGACATATAAGTGTCTCTGGTAGAGAAACGGGCCTATAGGAGGAACTTTGCTCCACACTCAGCATCATCAGGCCAGTGTTTTGTTATATATGTTGAAAGCGTGTAACTACAGTGGACATGTGTTTGGTTAATTGCAGGATGCGGACTGTATTTTAAGCGTATTTGCCACAAGCGGGCGGGGCTAGAGAGGCTGAGATGGAGGGATGCTGCTGAATAGCAGGTGGAGACCGCTGATGTTTACTGGATGTCGAGGAGGCGATCAGAGGACGCTGGATCGGAAATAGTTTTTTTTTATCGTAGAGAGTGAATTTCACTCTGGGGAGTGTTCAGTAATTTATTTTTAATCGCGGAGAGAGCAGCGATCTGATCTCTGCTGCTCATCGGGCTGACAGGCTGCGGAAGGCTCCGTCTGTGTCTGTCGTGTCGCTGGAGGTTGTGACGATGTGATGCTCCATCGTTGGGTCGACGGCCGAAGCCTTTTTCCCTGAAACCTGATATTATGCAGGGAACCAGGCGGACTGGACGGATTAAAGGGGAACAAAGCACCGGTTTAGAAAACGTTTTGCAAACTGGCAGGTCAGTGGATGTTTTGCGTGGTGCGCCACCGCATAAAAATTCAATCAATCCACGGGATGAAATAAGAGTAAACATTGGCTTTGTAACACCACAGCAAACAGCAGTCATATCTTTAGTGTAATCTGCCATCAAATTTTGACCCAGAGTCGCTTTAAATGGGAAAGTGCAGATATTTTCGGCCCATGTCTTGAGGATACAGAAAAGGTCTAGGCCTTGACTGTAGGTGTGAGTCCATGAGAGCACAGAGGATAATAAATCTGTTCACTGCTTGTTTACTAGACAGGTTGTTTAAATCAAGCTTTTACTATCAGATTAATAATATATACATCGGGGTATTTGTAGGTTGACTGTGTGATGTAGAGTGAAAAATATTGCTATGAGTAATCAAATTCTTTCAGCCTAGTAACTCTGCCAAAAATAGATTCTCTATTAAAGGACTGTGGTGTTTTGTTTTTTTTCATGTTATGCCACTTCCCTGAAGGGAAAATGTCTCATCTGGTGTAAAATCATTGAGTGCATGAATATGTGTTCATGCATGCATGCTACTCTGAACCTGCGTTATGACCCTCCCCCCGCAGACTGCATCTCTCTTAAGCTCTGGACTGAATGCTGTAATCCTCTAATTGAAACCTCTATTATTTTATCCACTTCTCCTCATGTGTCATACATGTCATATACCCCCCCCCCCCCCCCCCCCCCTCCCATCTCTACCCTACAGTATTAGCCAACTATGGTCGACCCCTCGGAGGCTGAGGAGCAGAATAAGTGTAAAGGCCCACAGCTCGACACACCAGCTGTGGCCACTGAAGACCCTCGGTTGCCAGACCAAGCCGATGGCACAACAACAGAGGAGGAAGGGGATGCCGGTTTTGAGACGCCGCCCACAGGCAGTTCTGAGCCGAGCCCCTGCCACGCTGCTTCCCCGGCAGAGCCAGAGGTCCCATCTCAGGAGGTCCCGCCTCAGCCACCACAGACTCAGACTGAGCCTAAATTGCACCTGGATCTGTACAACTTTGACTCACCAGCCGCAGAGGGCAGCCGCTATGTGTTAACAAGCCCACGCTCTCTTGAGGCATGTGCTCGATGCGGGGTCAAACCTGTGGAGCTCCTGTCCCGCCCGCTGGCTGACTTTGCTCGGGAGGCTCCCGCCCGCTCCATGCGCGTTGCAACAGGGCTGTTTGAGGTCTATGAGAGGGACAGACATGCCAAACTGAGGCAATGCAGGGAGGAGAGAGAGAGGATTGTTAGGGAGGAAAAACGAAGAGTCCTTCAGGCAACGGTCAATAGCAACTGCAGTGCATCATCCTCCTCGGTGGAGCAGCAGCACAGAGTCACTTCTGGCTCCACTCAGCCTCCTAAAGCTGGGCCAGTGACCTCCAGCTCAGCTGCTGATTTTGGAACATCCTCAAGAGCCACAGCATCAGGTCCAACCTCTAAAACAGCTCTTGTATCTAAAGCCCCTGCCTCCAATTTTAGTACCTCCCCTAAATCTACTCAGATCTCCAAAACTGGTTCCACCAGCTCCGTGCCATCCTCCAAGAGTACTTTCCAAGGATCTGTCAAGTATGTTTTGTCCTCATCATCCGAACAAGTAAAAGCCACACAGCCAGTCTCTGGCCCTCCACCGATTGTCAGGAAGTCCTCGGGTGGTAAATCTTCAAACACCTTTCCCAGATCAACACCAAAACCTCCGTCCTTCCCCAGAGCCAAATCTACATTAACATCATCAGTGTCAAAGCCTGCAGTTCAGACATCTGGGACGCCCCTTAACGGTGTAACAGGAGGGCCGTTCTCTCAGCACAATGGACATCTTGGATTACACTCCAAGGTTCGAGGAAAAAGCCATTCCCTAGAGTCCTTACAGAGAAGGATGGATCCCGTCTGCTCATCCACCTCCAACACCACAACTACTACCACATGCACCTCGTCAGAGTCGGGTGCTTCCTCTTCGTACAGTTGGGATGGTGCACGAGATCACTGGGCTAAAGTCTCCAGCCCTCGAGCTCGTACCCTGGCTACTTTTAACTCCCTAATGGGCCGCAGCCTCAGTCTTGGTGACCTGAGTCACTCTCCTCAGACTACACAGAAAGTGGAGCGTATAGTAAAGGAAGTGAAGCGTCGAGGCCTGAATGCCGTGTCCGAACGTGACCGCAAGATTGCAGCGTTGATGCTCGCCAGATACCAGGAGGAAGACATCATGAGTCAGACTCGTTACGTGGCTCACCTTCAGTGGGATAGCGAACGCAGAATGGACGAGCTGCGGCGAGAGCAAGAGGACCGGGAGAAGCAGCGTGCAGTGCTTCAGTGCCAGCGAGTATGGCAGACGCAGGTGTCAATACGTCAGAGAAGACTCAGCCAGCAGGAACGAGATTCAGCTGCTGCCAAACTCCGACAGGCTGAGGAGAATGAGGAGCGATGGAGGGAGCTTGCAGAGCAGCAGGAGCGCAGCCGTCTGCAGAGGTTACAGCAGGCAGCACGAGAGGAGAAGCATAAGAAAACCCTCCAGGAACAGAACCGGAAGGCTCTGGAGGAAGAGAGGTCGGCCATGCTGGAGCAGGAGAGGCTGCTGCTAAAAGAGAAGCTCACCATGGCCGAGCTGAAGAGGCAGGAGAAGGAGCATCAGGCCCAAGAGGAGAGACTAGGTCTTAACAAAGCTGAGAAGAGACGTCACGCCGCTCTGATCCAGGAGATCGCCCGCCGAGAGCAGGAGGAAAGAGAGGAGGCCAGGAGGGCCGCAGAGGATAAGCTCAGCCGCTCCCTGGAGAATTATGAACAGATAGTAGAGCGACGAGGGCAGGAGCTGAAAGAAAAGGCCAAGCGTGAGGAGAAGCAGATCCAGAGAGCACGCAAGGCTGCAGAGAAGCGTGAGAGGCAGCAACAGCAGCTGCTAGAGGCTCGCGCAAAGGAGGCAGAGAAACGAGCCAAACAGGCAGCTTTAGTGGCTGAAGAGAGGGCCAAAGAGAAAGCTCAGCGGGCCGTCCAGAGCCGACAGGAGAAAGAAAAACTCCAGAGGCTCAACAGGCAGCGCGTGGAAGAGGAAGAGAAGCAGAGGCGTTTGGAGCTGCTGCAGTCCATCGAGAGGAAGCTGGAGAAGAGCGAGCAGATCTTCAAGGAGAAGAGGGCGGTGCTGGAGAGCGCTCGCTCCGTGGCCCGAGCCTCTTTCCATGTGCGAGACAAAGTGCGAGAGGAAACCAACATGCGTACTTTTGATAAGATGGCTCTAGAGGCTCAGCTCAAAGCCAGTCTGGATGAGAAATAAAACCATGGCTTTACAGTGAACTTCTTACTTCTGGTCACGTGCTTGGCTCTTGCCTTCGTCATGGCCCTCATCAATCAACAGCTTTACCCTTCTTGTCATCTTTCCTCACATATCTTTACCCGTCAGTTTATTTAATTACATTTTTGTCCATCAGTTTTTTATTAAACATCCTATCAAAGCAAACCAAATCAAGACATCATGTTGCATCATGGATGTAATGAGACTACAAACCCAGCTGTGAAAACAGTAAGCCTGTGTGGGATATACAGTACACTTCATATTAGATGAGAGTTAGAGAGAGCTGCCCTGTGCAACAACACAATCCCTCCTTCCCCCTTTCTCTTTGCCTTCCGCTCTGTCGTTCTCAGTTACTGGATTGAAAGCTGTGCTGGAATGAAAAGAGTCATTGTTGACCAGGAAGCACAACTCCATGACAACTGCAGAGGCTTTTAAGGGATCACTCCTGTAAGAGCATAAGACAGCAACAAAAAAGCTGGAATGGTTCTAAAACCCCACAAGCAAATGAGGGATCCTTTTGAACATACAGCTATTTAAAGCGTTGATATAAAGCCCAGGTTTGGACACTTGTCTGCACCTAAACACTGATAATGTAGCATAAAAGTCCTATGCTGATTATGCATTAGTGGATGCAAGTATCTGCAGCAGGCCTCGTCATGCTCTTCCTCCCTCTCATCCCCCTCAAGGACTTCCTCTGTCTCTCTGCGTCATGTCCGATTACAGTAAACAGTGCTCTGAAAAACAGCCGCCTTGTGGCCCCCCCTCCCCCCGAAGCCAATCTGCTCCCAACACAGCCGCCTGCTGAAGTGTCAAGGTCAACAGGTACAAGTTTTTATTGCTTTTTCAGGTTACGCAACACCTTCTGTTTTGTTACAAGCTGTTTCCTTTCAGCACATGCAATTACAAAAAACACACAACAACATTTGATCACACTGACCTCAATTTGACATTTGTGCAGAGAGAGAGAGAGAGAGAAAAAAAAATGCATCTGACATGCAAGCCAACAACATGCTTTAAAGGCCTCTGGCTGTTCTAATCCTACAATCTCTCAGATTAAAAAAAAAAAAAAAAAAAGAAGAAAGTGAGATACACATGGGGTTTTAGCCTCTGATGAAGCTGTTGCCATAGTGATAGCCATCGGGATAGAGCAGCGGGAGGTGAATGAGTGCGTGGGAATATGAGGGGGCTGCCTGTGGGGAGCTGGCTCTCTGGCAGCAGAGGCTCATTCTGGCAATTTCTTTGCAGGGCGTCACTAGAAAAACACGCCATCGGTTTGTTGCACTAACATCTGTGTTTGGCTGTTCACCGTGCATCCTCCACTCATTCAGGGAGATATCTTTTTAAACCTTGATCTCCAGAGTCAGGCGCTCTCCCTACAGGAAGTAGTCTAATCCAAGCATTTCAGACAGCTCTGTGTCTGACACCTGCTGACGTCTCTAACCACCGAGATAAAAGCCAAAAATGAATTTGAAATGCAGCATTAGACCAACAGAGAGGACCGACAGGCTTATGGCCTGACTCGAGCCACGCTGTTCCCACCAGATAATCAGGGAGAGGTGATGTAAGGTTGGAGGGATGAGACGGCAGATTTGTAGCCGCTTATGATGGTGGCTAAAGTCCAGCTTGATAAAGTTATATTATGAATAAAAAAAGGTGAACAATATTAGATCCAGAGGGACACTTAACCTTGCATTGTGTCTGAGCTGAGGTCAAAAGACTTACAGTCAATACAGGAAGTGCATTATCTAAAAATGAAAGAATTATCTCTAATGAAAAGCCTTTTGTCATAAAAACACCATCTCCAGCATGTAGTCTGAAAACTGCACTTACTTAATGTAAAATGTAATATAATTTAACGTTTTGCATTTGAGCAAATTGATTTTGCAGTTAACCACAAAAAGCTGCGTTCACTGTCACCACTCAAATAGCTCATTGCGTCTTTTAAATGACACTTATTCTTGATCTCAACCACCATTAATATTTATTTATTTATTAATATTTGTTTCACTCTCACTCTCTAGACCCAGTAGGCCACTGTTTTCAAATACAGAGGTCTAAAAACTAACAGTACACTACCCACTCAGCATCAAATAGAAATCAGACACAGTTAGTGACTAGCTGGTGAAAATAGAAGAGCATTTAGCAGACAGATATTTCCCTCAGGAGTTGGTAGAGAGCAAAAACAAAGCTACAAGAGAATTAATGTTGCCCTGTAACCACATTCATCACTCTCTTATTTCATGTGTTGCAGGTACTGGAGCTGAATGAGGAGCTGGTGATATAACCCACAATCTTCCCTGACAGAACTGTTCTTCCCACACTGAGCTTTATCAAAGTGTACATCAGTTAAAACTCTCCTCTGATGGACAAAAAAACATCCATATCAAAGTTTGTATTCACTTTTAACTAGTCACAGTGCCATCTATTGTGCTGCTGAGAAGAATAACTGAGACGTCTTGATCCACACATGAACCTGTAGCCTTTTACCTGCATTAGCGAAAACAAAATGTACAAGGTTCAAACACAGCTTTATTAGCATCAAAGCATGTTGTTCACTCCATAATATGTTCCATATTACCTTACCCTTATTTTATTTTATCATTTGTACATTATCATAAAATGCTTGCTTCACTAAATGACATTGAGTTGCTTCATCGAGGACAGATTTTTGAGATGCAGCAATAATCAAGGTCGAGGTGGATATCAGACACATCTGTGAGTTCATTGTTTTCTTCTGTTGAGAAAATGACACAATCTGTGCATACAATCAAAACCAGAATAATAAAAACAAACATTTTTCAAGATGGATTTGCTTTGTCTGTCATCTAAACACACCACAAACTCAATGCACAAAGAGCTACAGTCCTATGGTCATCTCAGCAGGTCAGTCTGGAGTCCCAAACGTAAACCGAATGCAGCAGAAAAGTGTAAAATGAGTCAGTAGTTTATTTTGGCTAATAATGTAGCACGATAATAAGAGAATAGCTATTCTCAGTTAACATCATAATTTCTCTTTGGCTCAAATATAAATGTTTCTTTATTGATAAAGCGGCTGCAAATCTAGGCTGTCACTTGTATTATGTGTGTAATGTGTTAGTCTGTCTGAAGGTTTGGTGCTTTTTATATATTTTTGTTGTCAACTAATCCCTTAAAAATACATTTTGTGTGTATTCAAGGCCTGATAGACCTCCATTATTGTTTAAAAACCTTTAAACCATAGTTTATTTCAAATACTATATAAACTGTACTTGTGGTGTAAATACTTGCTAGTGCACCAACTCTGAGGCCTTTAAAAAAAATTAAACTACAAATTCATGACATATTTTTAAAGATTTACGTCTACATAGGAACACATGGACTTGGCCCAGCAGAGGAAGTCAAAGTATTGAGTGACAGACTAACACATTGTTATGTCAGATCAGGTCTTTGGCTGAGTTAAATTTAAATGTTTAATATCTTAGTCTGTCCATGTTTGTCCATTAAACGTCATTAGTATTTTCAATAGCTTATGAATACATTTATAAAATGGGAGATCAGGATTTCTAGTGTCACAGTGACTGTGTGGACTGAGGTAAAGCTAAGGACCATTTCTCCTCAGGACGCTCCCTGTCTCTCTCTCTCTCTCTCTCTGTCTGTATTTTACCTCGCTCTCTCTCCTCTCAATCCTCAGTATTGTTTGTGGCGTCCTTGCGAGTGATGATCTTGTACACGCTCTCTCTGAAGCTGCTGTCAGAGGTCAACCGCCGGGCTGTCGCCCTCAGCTCCTCCATGCTGTCATCGTCAGTGTTAGCTACAGCAAATGACTTTGAGTGTTTCACTGTAGAGGGACATTAAAATGTGGAAAACATATTAATGAAGTCCTTCTGACTCTAAAAGGGTCCCTTTTCTAAAATAGCAAAGGCAACAATTTAAAGACATTTCTCACTTAACAATTAACCAACAAATTGATACTACCTCAAGAAAACTCAAGGAGTAGTACTCATAGTTCAACTCTTACTATTACTATCGTGTTTGTGTTGTGATCATCAGTGTGTGATGTACAATCTTACACCAGTGGCGTCTGGAGGCTCTCCTCTGGATTCGGCAGCTCTTGATTCTGCGCGCGGCAGCTTTGTGAAGATACACAGCGTTCTTCATTATCGCTGGAAGCTTTGCCTCGATCTCTGCAGCACAGATACACTCCTCAAAGAATCCTGGTTAAACACACACACACACGTACAAAATATGGGCGCCATATTATTACCTTCCACTGGCCTGCAGTTTCAGGCCACTGTCACCTGTTAAATCTTGACCTACAGACAGACAGGTTTTTGTTGCTATATTGTAAGGGGGATATTAATGCTGAGACAATATCAGGATAACAATAGTATTATCTGTTAGTGTTTCCCTGGAACAAAATTACTTAGAAATTACATTAGTTCTCATTAAAAAACAGGCTGACAGATGTATGTAAAAATGTGACATGAAAACTATGAAAAATATTATTATTAGAAAATCATATAATACAAATACATGGAATTATAATATTGAATGCTAGTTTATTGGAGCTGTACTGTCTCATTTCAGACCATTTCTAATTAACAATATTAAGATGTAATACAAATTCTACCCAGACGGTGGCAGTCACACAGGCATCAGAGGTGGATCAGATTATGTACTGCAGATGTGTGTTTAAATGTATTTCCATCTGTCTGTTAATGTTAAAGAGCACTATGTAAGTAAATATTCTTAAATGCATATTTATGCATGTATTTATACTGAAGCGAAAACACAACTCAGACCTTTTCTGAATCCACATGATCCACTACCATTCAGAGTTCTCGATTTATTGTTTCAACTTTGAATGTTACAGCTTGCAGGAAACTAAACGCAACCCTGCAGAGTCTAACCACTGTATCATGGAGTGCACTCACTCCTCAGGTGAGTGACGTCCCCCTTCATCTTCTCCTCTCTGTCTTTAGTCCACTCCACTGAGTTGAGGCCTTTCTCCAGGCCCTGCAGAGCCTCCTCAGCCAGTTTCAGCCTCTTCTCCAGCTCCACCCGAGACTCTATCTCTGCCTGACATACACAGCAAACACAGGCGGTGTGAAAGAATTATAGCTGAGCAATTAAAATGCCTAAAAGAATAAGCTTTCAATGTTTTTTGGGGTTTTTTTTCAACAAACTAAGACAGACAGACAGACAGATAGATAGATAGATAGATAGATAGATAGATAGATAGATAGATAGACAGACAGACAGACAGACAGACAGACAGACAGACAGACAGACAGACAGACAGACAGACAGACAGACAGACAGACAGACAGACAGACAGATAGACAGATAGATAGATAGATAGATAGATAGATAGATAGATAGATAGATAGATAGATAGATAGATAGATAGATAGATAGATAGATAGATAGATAGATAGATAGACAGATAGACAGACAGATAGACAGATAGATAGATAGATAGATAGATAGATAGATAGATAGATAGATAGATAGATAGATAGATAGATAGATAAGGTGCTGAATTTCCCTTTAAAACATCGTATCATTGCTATTTTTGGAATTAGCCCTGAGCTCCCAGGCCTTAAAGCACTAATGGCTGATGTCTTAGCTTTTACATCCCTGAACGATTTCATTGCACTGGAAATGTCTTAATCATCCTCCTTGTGGCTCAAGGATCTTATTTCATTTTTTAAACTTGGAAAAAAATCTAAACCCTTTATCTTATTTATCGTATCTTTATTATTGGATCCTTATGATGATTGGGTTTTTGTGCTTTTTTGTTATGTTTTGTTTTTTTTCCTCCTACCGTAAGTGTCAGTTATATTTATATATATTTTTTATATATTTATCTTCGTATTTCCAATTCTTTTTCTTTCTTGACTCAAGTCTCTCCTGGTAGTAGAAGTCGGGGTGTGTCTCCCTCTCTGTTGTTCATTATAAAGCCTTCAGTCCGTTTAAATAAATAAAGCAGAGCTAATAGCAGCAAGACTGTGTCTACAGAAGCAATTGCACTGCAGTTACGGATTGGGTTTTAAAAATTGCACTGCTTCTGTATTTATATGCTCATATGATAACAGAAGTGTTAAATAAATACCTCGTATTACATCATTTGTTTGAATGATTAAAGATTAAATGATTAAAAATAACTCACCAGTTTTCTTATGCAACCATATTTAAAAACTGAATATTGTGTTGGACTTTGAAAGGACTTTGAGGTGTGTTTTGTTGCTGTGTGGCTGCAGGCTGAGAACAGCTGAGTCATGCTGCTTTACCTTGAGCTCAGCTTCTGTCTGCTGCTTGTCCGTGGTGAGCTGGGAGAGCGACTGCTGCAGGGTCCGGGCCTGAGACGAGTAGTATTCCCTCTCGTGCTGCAGGACTTTGGCTCGCTGCTCGTTCTCCTTGAGCCTGAATGGCAGAAACACTGTCAGACAGAGAACAAACACACGCACGCACACACACACACACACAGAACAAAGTGTATAATGCTGTCCTATTTCTGTCTTTTGAAATCCCTTTTAAAAACCCAACAAGATTAAAATGATGATGTTTTGTTACAGAAAAGCTGCAATTGTGGCTCATCAGACATCAGTATCACTACAATGGGCTCAGCTGAATGCATACAAACACATACACACACACACACACACACACACATACCTGCAATGTCACTTGAAGGTTATAACAAGACAGAGCTTTCTTTTAGAAAGGCTAGTTATTTTATTTGTTTATGTTTACATTTTACATCTGTTTATTTAACAGTATGATATTTAACTGAGGCTTTTAGATTCATTGAATTCAATGTTTTTGAAGTACAGTGAAGATGTTTTGTTTGTATATATTGTCTATTGTCTTTTTATATATATATTTCTTCTACTTATGCCCCTCAATGTATGTAAACAAGGTCAAAAAATAATAAAACAACATATCAAACTACTAAAGAAGTAGTCGCTAGAAAACTCGACATTTTCACTAGCATTCGTATCATCTCAGCTGTATCTGTCAGACCACTGAGAGCGAAGGCAGAGCTCATGGAAAACATAACTTTATGGGTCGTGTATTTCAGTGTTCATAACACAACATTAGCGCTACACAGTCAATAACAGCTGCCTGTAATATCCCACTTACTGGTGCTGATCAATGGGTTTGTTGTTGATCAATACACATTTCCACTAGTAGTTACATCCTCCGTTCCATTAGTATAGAGCTTCTCTGGAAAGGCCAGAGTGTTTGACCCTTTGGATGCCAAAACACAATAACAGTCTAACTTCTTGTATCACTCTTTAATCTTATTGAATAATCATGTAATCAGAGTCAATTATTTGTATAAAAAAAAAACATTTGGGACGTTTTCAGGAACTTAAAAAAAAACAGAAATGTTTTTATTATAACTTTGATGCTCTTGAAAGGATTTCAAAGAAATGGTTGAGAGATTTTTAACATGCATGAGAGTGTGTAACCTTTTTTATTAATCTAAGGAAATACAAATAAAACAGTCTGAAGTCTGTTTTTGAGGTTTCACTCACTTGTTGTCAGCCTGCTCCTTCTCATTCAGAAGGACTTTCATTTGCTCCTCGATGTGCCGCAGGTCCTGCAGCAGGTCCACATCTCCGAGCTCCTCACCGTCCTGAGACTTCCTGCAGCTCTCCTCGTCCTCGTTCTCCTTCTCCTCCGGCTCCTTCTCCCCCAGCAGCTCCAGAGTTCTCCGTTTCTCTTGAGAGAGCTCCTGCAGGACGGAAACATATGAGAAACAGATGTTTTCGGTCAATTTTATTACGTTAGCAGGACAATTGGATTATAAACCTCAAGGGTTTGTTACATAACTTATTGCATCAGCACCAGAGTCCTTTCCAACACATCAGTAAAGTTATTCTTGTATACGCTGGTTTGTACATGTGGACTATCAGCACACAGGAGCTGGTGGATGAGTAACTTTTGATTCTCACTAAATGTTTTTTTACCCACCTCGATGGATTTCTGCAGCATCGTTGTTAAACTGCTCAGCTCTTCTTTTTCACTCTCCACACCTTTCAGGGACTGAGCAGTGCCGTCCAGGTCTCTGGCAGCAACACAAACACAACACAAAACAGATTGTCATTTACAGACTGGAACAATATGTGTTAAAACTAGTGAACATCAGTGGAAAATAGAGTTTGTTTTGTTTTTACAGTTTAATTTGCTCCTGCTCTGCCTTCAGCTCCAGCACCACCTCCTCAAACTTCATTTTCTCCTCCTCCAGAACCTGGTTCAGACGCTCCAGCTCCTGCACACACACGCATGCACGCACACACACGTTTAATGGCTGTAAAAATTGTGCTTTACAAAAGCACTGTGGGAAAATCCTATATTTTAATTAGAACTGCAACAATTAATCAATTAGTTGATATTTTGATAATCGATTTTTTTATTCACTTAACAAAGGCCATACCTCTCTCTGTGCTCTCTGATGGCTAAGCTCCTCAGTCTCCTCCATCAATTTATCTGGAGGAAGAAAACTATTTCACATAATCTGCCTCTGCATGTTAAACCTACAAAAAAAAGTTGAATTAATCAGTTAACCCTTCCCTCGTTTACCCAGGTACTCCTGCTTCTCCTTGGCCAGCTGCAGCCCCTGAGCCTCCAGACTCTCGATCATGGCCTCCCCCAGCTGGGCGTTCTTCCACGTGCTGTTGGTCACAGATCGTAATTTTAGTAACCAGGGAATGGTTAAGTCAGTAGCATTTTGAAACACTGTATTTGATAAAAGGAGTGTTATTCTGTTTTTTTTTATGGTAACACTTTATTATTAAGTTGTCTAATTTTATTCCAATTTCCTGGTATTTAACAATACTTGTTATAGAATAATTATATTTAGATTTATACTTGGTTGTTAATGTGCAAAAAATCTTAACTTAATTATTTAACAGACAGAAAATAGTGAGTTTGATTTGTGTGTCAAACTACAAACTATATATTAGCATATTAGATGTTTTCTTAAAAAAATGTCCAGGAACTTCTGGGTTCATAAGACCTTCATCTACTTATAAATACTTGTGTATGTAACAAGCATATACTCACACTTTCCCTGAATCCTGAAGCATCTCAATCCACTGGATCTGCTCATTCTCAGACTCAGCAGCCAGGACTATGGTACCCTGAGGGGCAGATGAACATTTTACATCACCATTTATTAAACAATGGGCTCAGGCGGTCAAATAATACAGTGAATTTATATATTTGTGCTCTTGCACTTACAATATGATGCCATTTTTACATAAATGTGTTGTTTCATGTTGTCTGACTGCATCTTTATGCTTACAACTGTCCTAAAACTAATACTTTTGACTCGAGTAAGGCTGATAAATGTCTGCAGTGTTACAGGATCAGTTGCTTACAGAGAAGTCCTCCAGGTTGATCTCGACGGCAAAAGGCATGCCCAATTCCTCGTTAGCTGACACCACACATCCTCCCAGAGGAATGACTCCCTGAAACCAAAACATATCTCACACTAATTCATATTGATCCTGTCTGTTTATTAAAGCAAAAAAAGTGACTTAAAAACAGCACAATCTTCTTCATTATCTTACAGGGTGTCAGAGAGGATGCAGCGGCTCACCTTGGGGTGGATGTTGAAGTACCTGTTGGTCTCAAAGTTTCTCTTCTCGTTCTCTGCATAGTAGAGTAAGAAGCTGTCCTTGATGATGAAGAATCTTTGTACCAAGGAAGACAATGAAAGCAGCAGGAAGTCAATCAGTCTGAAAGGAACCAATGTCTGCTGATGTTCTCACCACATATCTGATGAGCAGGTAACTTTTTGGATAACTTGACGATGACACTATTATAGAAATAGCATTTGAATATTTCTCGCTTGATGAGGGACAGCATATATTTTTCTTGTCTTAAATAACAAATGACCTGTACGTGTCTTGCTATTTTCTGTACACACTGCTACAGTTTTACCTTGTGTTTATTATTCATGCAGCATCACAGATATATCTTTTAATTCCTAGTATGAATCAAGCACCAATTTTTTTTTTACCTTTATGACACAAGCACATGGGAAAGGTTGCGAAGAGTGAGCAGCAAATGGACTTTCTAGATCCACTGTGCATTGTCATTTTAACGGTTATGTAAACTAAGAGCCTTATCATGACATAAGGTACCAATCCAGGCATTTTAATATCCAAATATTCACTCCTGCAACAGGATAAAGTTGCATTGGGATGTGACACTGCTGGTAGATAAATACATCCTGTTGTTATATAAAGAGATACTCTAATACACAATATGCCAACAGTTTGGTTGTAAAATCCCAAACGTCCATTTTGGGAGAAAATAAAACAGAAATCTGAAGCTCATCATTCAGCATTTTAGAAATAAAGTTGATCACAGCTACAAATCTTAACTATTAATCAATCAGGGTCTTACTACCATAAAAAAACATAATTTCTGTCATCATTCTGTGATATTTTTCTAATAGAAAAACAACAATTACAAAGAAATTCACACAGTTGCTTTCAGACCAGTAGAGCGATAATATTTTATACTTGTGGTTGACTCAAAATACGTTACAGCAGCTACTAACTTTTCAACACTCATATTCATTCCGTACTTTTGAACAAAAACATAACTGTTCTCTAAAAATAATCAGTATTTGTCCCCATAAAACTACCTCCAAAATAAATCTAAGCTCCATCTCCCTGCTTTTTTTTTTAGAGTTCATCTAAAACAAATTAAAGGTTTCATAAGTTGCACAGTGGCAGATTTTTTTCCTTACCAACAGAAAGAACTATATAAAAATCACAGGTGGACAGGTGGATCACACCTCACCCTCACCTGCGAGACCACTTGGCTGACGGACGTCCGAAGGGCCTCTTCCACAACACGCCATGCAGCTGCACTTTGGTGCTGATGTCCAACACTTCACAGTCTGACTGCTCCATGGAAGACCAGGGCGAGAACAGAGTGTTTCTGGACGAGGACGAGAACATCCTCTCCGACTTCCCACGCCCTGGGAGGTGGGACGGCGGTGAGGGGAAAAACACAACAACAAAAAATATCAATAGAACTTAAAAAAAAAAAAAAAAAGAAAAAAGAACCTGAATATAGTCAATCAATAACAATTAGCCCAATAACACTCTTATAACACACATATACACAGAGAGTGCATGTACAGCTGCGAGGAAGTAGCTGCCACTAAAAGTAGCAAAGAAATCCCAATAACTCAGCAGGTTGGAATGATGCATCTGTCAATATGCTCATCAGCTGGAGGCAGACTGACTGCACAGCGCAGCAGAGATGAAAACAGGGATGACAGAGAGAGAGAGAGAGGGAGGGAGGGAGAGGAGGAGGGGGAGGGAAGGAGGGAGAGGGATACTGGGAAGTGTTGGTGGTGGTTAGAGAGGAGAGAAGCTTTAGGAATAATTTGCTAAATCTGAAGCCTGGTCAATATATAGCAGCCAGTCAAAGCCATTATTCAGATTACAGTACTTGCAGCAAGCAGCAGTTTCCAGCTTTTGGCAGGTATGAACTCTCCAGTCGCTCCATCCATCCATAATTCCAGCAGTGAATTAGAGGAACATCTGTGGCCGAGGCGTAGCGGTACGACTCTTTAGTAAAGAGGATGGAGACTCTGGAGCGGTTAACGTGATGCTCAGCGTCGTGAGTATCAGATTAATTGACAGAACATATGTCATAGTGGATGGACAGCAGATTATAAAGATATTGACAGCTCAGCCTCCACATCCAGGACAGAAAATTACACAATATATATATTTTTTTTTAAATGTGACTCAAAGGGACATTAAAACACTATAAATTAAAAACAGGATGAAAACTTCAAACATAGCAACATCTGCTTTCTATAAGCATATAGCATATAGATAGAATAGAATAGAATAGAAAAGAATAATTTCAAACATATAAAAGAAAATATAACAAAAACAATTAAGAACCAATACATTTTACAGTAAACATAAACAATGAATTCTCAATAAACAACACAAATAAATACTACCAAAAACTCCAAAAAGGAGTGGTAAGAACTTGTCTCTATGTACAACTACACAAACTTACAAATATTTCCCCATACATACATACATACATGCATAATCTCTGCGTACAATAGAGAGAAAATATACTAACATACTAACACACATTTTTACCAGTTAAAAAACGTTTAATTTAGTCATCATAAAACACATCGCTTTACAACTGATTTTCACAATAAAAAATCTGGAAATAAGGCAGACTTATTGTGGAATGACAGAAAATAAAAAGACCCCCCCCCCACACACACCCACACACACTATAACCAGTATGTGATGTCATCTCTCCGTTTGTATGAATGAAAATGCCCTGTCCAGCGTTAAAACATCGCCTGATAGTTTAAAGGGTTTCCTCAATTTTTAAACACGTATGATCAAAGATGTTCATGTGTAGACAGTCATGATATCATTTGCCATTGCATTACATTGGTTAAATGTAAAAGATGTTATTGTGTTTTAAGATGTTCAGAAGAACACTATTGGCTTAATTATGATTGATCAAACAGCCAATAAAGTCTTAAGTATTTGCTTGGGTACTTTTGACCAATCAGAGTACAGTATTGTGGCTGTCCAGGACATTAAGATGCTCCTTCATATTTATTTTATAAGAACATACATGATGAAACATCTTTCAAAACATTATGAACATTATTTCTGTCCAGAGTCATTACTCTAATCAGTATTAAAAAAAAACAACGAATAAACCCAAATCTCCAGAACACCAACTTTTCATGAGTTAATGAGAACATTTTTTTTTTTTTTAGCTTTGGTGACTTTTAAGATAAATCATTTATAAACCGACTGGATTAAAAAGATAAAAGGTACCCTGTGGAGAAGCAGGGAAGAAGACAACTACAAGAAGAGCTGAAACTATGAGTCAATTAATCAATTAGTTGATAAATAGTCATGAAGATTTTCTGGTTGAAGTTTCTAAAATGTGAGGATTTGAAGCTTTTTGAAACTTGGTGATTACATAGTTTTCATCGGACAGCGACATGAGACCTTAAAGGTTAAACATCCGCAATATCACGTTTCTCTAAAATGTTGGTATCCTTCAACAAAGTTCACCAATCATGAGAACACAAACCACATTTTAATTTCAATTGATTTTAACTGTCACCTTTTACAACCATTTCCCAGCTATTCCTTCATCACCGTCCCTAAAATAAGACGTTTAAACAGTATGAAGGATCTTTTAACTCGGACAGAACCAAAAATAAATTCAGTTGGTTTTTTTTAATCACATATATACTTAAGTGGACCCTAAATTAATTGAATAGTTAAGTTTCCCTTTTGGACACACATACAGTTCCCCATATAAAAAATAAAACGGTCATGCAGCTGCTGGACTACATGCGACCCACTCCTTTTTCCTTCTTAGAGGAAGTTTAAAACATCACGGTCATCATTTATGTTGGAATTAATTGACCTGCGTAAGTAAACTGTTACATTTGTACATGAAACAAGACTCTTTTGTCAGCACTGGAAAAAAAAAGTCCATCCGTGTCCGTAATTTCACATAAAAATAAAAAAGTATTTGTGAGTAAGAAGTTCCATCTCACACAAGATGATTGTGGAAAGAAGTTACTCTGTACATTATACTTACACACATATACATACGCATGAGCTCAACACAGTGACACTCACAATGTCCACGTGTCCTGATTGAGCAGTAGCAGTACATTTTAATGCATCCACCGGTTAAAAGTCACGGTGCCGGAGCAGAGACAGTGATGTTGAGGCAGGGCTGCATTCAAGAGCATCTATGTGACAGATCTTGATATGTGAATCACATATTTTATCAATGAAGGCCGAACATCATCTGCACAGAGAGAGAAGTGACTTCATTTGTATGATTATTGCTCAGGTATGATTAATTACTTACTCAATGAGGGCTTTAAGAACTAGAGAGCTTTAACAAAAAAAAAAAAGATTTGTTTAAAATCTCCTCACTGATCTGTAATGACTTATTCGTCAATGGTCCCCTCAGCTCATCTAGTTAATACCCTTTACAAGGCGAGTCATCATTCATTCAGAGTGACGGCTGAAATAACCCTTTACCTTAAAATAAGCTCTATACAATCACTTAAGACAATTCTATACAAATGGATTCCTGTTCCTCTATTTATAAATTATTCTTCTGGAAAAAAACAGAACAGAAATGAAAACTTTCCAGAAACTAAACCGATAAAATAAAAAAAAAAGTGACAAAAGTTTGATTCATTGAGGCTGGTTGTTGTCCTCACACGGAGCTCTGCCTCGAGCTGACTGGATGTTTAACTTTAACATGTGGTTTTAAAGTATCCATCATACATAGGCTTCCCATCAGACAGCTTTTGTTCAAAACAGATTTTTATAAACAAGACAGGACCTCTCACTCAGTAGACAAAATCACAAGCCAAAGCAAAGATTGTTATCTGGCTGGTTAGGCTGCCTCACAGCAATCGTCTAGAACAAAACCTTTACAGGTAAGAAAACAAGTCAGGAACGTCTTCCACAAACTGTAAAGTCCTTCACCGTCTCCTCGCGGATCCGTTTCATCTTGCTAATATGGCACTTGAAAATACAGTTCAAATCAATTTTAAGGGATTGTTGCTAAGAGATTTACAGTTTATACAATTATATAAAAAATGGAGAGTTTACATTGCTTTCTTGGTATCACAACCTCAGTCAAAATATTCTAAATCTCACTGTGCAACTGCCATCTAGTAAAATGTTACTGTAATAAAATCAGGGTTGGTTCTTTGACTTTAATAATGCACAATAATGCAAGACTGAAACTTCCACAATGATCTAAATAAACTGAGCTAAAGCGGCCAGCACTCTGGCCTCTCTTAAAAAAAACAATTTCTGGTGGACACAAACTGTAGATGTAAAGTGTTTTGTCGTCAGTGTTGGCAAGAAGCATCATTGTGTGCCTCGGTTGTCACTGCAGCAACTCCGATAACATCATTCATTCCCTGTTTCAAGTTTATCTCCAAGTCGCAAGATGTCCACCAGCCTGATCCACGAGGTCTAATAGCAAACAACAAGCAATAAGACATTTAGATCCACGATGTTTGAAGTCTTTGTTTCTGAGCTTTGAGTCTAATGGTGGTGACCGACAGACAGCACCAGAGGAATGAGGCAGCCCAGCACCAGAGCTCCCACCTCCACCTTGCTCAGTCCCTTCCCTCCGTTCCCTCCTGTGGGAGAATGGCTGTGGCCAGTGCCCCCCACCTCAGGGAGGACGTGGACGGTGGCCACGTAGAGGAAAGTGCCGGCAGAGA
This sequence comes from Pampus argenteus, assembly GCA_036937835.1. Classification (NCBI taxonomy): domain Eukaryota; kingdom Metazoa; phylum Chordata; class Actinopteri; order Scombriformes; family Stromateidae; genus Pampus; species Pampus argenteus. Next base: position 13,945,166 of record CM072873.1, read on the forward strand.
AGAGCATGGCAACACCAGTGGCGTTGATGTCTGACAGGGCCTCCTTGCTGCTCTGAGGATGCAAGAAACACAAAAAACTGTTGGGCAAAATATCTGGCTGAAGATTTGAACCACAAAAAAAACATTTTCTTTCTAATGGGCATCCTGTCATTAAAATGCAACCTTTATTTAATCTAATATGGACTTCTTAAGGATAATGAAACTGAATCTATTTCAACTCAAACAGGTCTGTTAAATGTCTCTTGTAGAGGATCCTGAACTCCTACCAGCCAGACTTGTTTTCCAAAGCACATTCCTGCCTTTCATCTGACTACAGCATGTTCTTTGTTCAACACAATTCAAGAAGATGACAGCTGGTGTGCCTCAGGCTGGATACTCCTAAGATATACAGATCCTCAAAATGAGAAACGATCTTACAAGCAATGAATATCTTTAGCCAGCTCTTTATCACATAGAGGACCTTTTTTTATCAGTTACCTGACTGAGGCCTAGAAAGGTGAGCATTGCAAGGACAGGTGCTGCCAGGGCGAAGACCAGGAGATGTTTGCGTATGCGGTTCCTCTCAAGCCCAGCGTGCATCAAGAACGATACCAGACCGAACGCTGCTGGAGCCTGCAGGCAAGAGAGCAGCAAGTTTTACATAGTTCCACTTTCACAACGTACTGCTGCTACTCAGGTTTCATTTGTATAGGTGTATCTCATAGATTTACAAAGAAGAACATTGTTTTAGAAGATTTGAACCTTCATTACCTTATGCAGCATGATCGCAACAAAGACAATAAGCTGAACGCTGGTTTGAGAGGTTGAAGCAGCAGCTCCTAATGCCACTCCATCAGCTAGAGACAAAAAACAGAGTATATTATTTAATATTTGGTTATTAGTACAATGACATTAACAAAGTGTTTGGAAAAACAAATGTGTTACTGTTCAAATGCTTTAAATAATCACCTTTGTGTTTTAATAAACCAAAGCTGTTCTCAAGCTTGATTAGAAAAATATATACAATTCATGAGTAAGTAAAAATGTAAACAAATGCATCCTTAAGTGTCACATTTTTATTTAGATTATAACACAATAAACAACTCAAATAAACTTAATAACAATACAAATGCTTCTATATTGTGATACTAATTTGTGGTTTTGACTGATTTTAACCATCATAAGAATCATCAGTGAGCCACTGAGTGCCAAACCTACCTGCAGCGTGGACCACGAGACCCAGGGTGGTGGTAATTTTTGAGTTGGTGGCCCTTGCGGATTCTGGATCTAAACCAGACAAAGTACAAAAGTACATGTGAGTGATAACACCACAACAGCATTTTAACACAGAGTACTGCACTCTGAGTAAGAATGTCTATCATTATGTGTTGGCAGACTTTGGAAACAGTTTGCAGAACATTAGCTGCTCTGAAGTTGTTGGATGCTGACCATGGGTGCATCTAGGAAAAGAGGATTTTGCAGTTGAGCCATTTTGTCCTGGATATAATTCAAAAAGACAATTTTCTTCCAAAGGAGATAAGCACTTCGAGACTAATGACTCAGCCTTATTCCCCACAATTAAGTGGCCACACAGACACTCAGGACCTGCATCCTTTGCTTGATTTAATCTCTGCTTTTATTTCCTTTGTAGTACTCACCTTCAGTGTTATGCACATGAGAACTGCCTATCTGGTCCACAAGCAGCATAAAGACAAAACCCAGGACCAGAGACACTCCGATGCAGGCGTGGAGCTGCTCGTGACTGTGCTCATGTTTCCCGCTCTCGCCCAGGCCTGTCTCTGCTTCACCCTTCGCCTCAGACGCCTCCAAAACCCCAACCTGTCCGTGACTGTGGTGTCCACCTGTAAATACACAGGTCAACACTGTAACAGCAATGAAACATTCAAATTCTAATTCCTGACACTACTAGGCACAGAGATCATTAAAGTAAAAACACCTTGATAAGAGCACATAACTCGTACATTTTTAGTTTGTAAGAGGTCATAAACCAAATATTTGTTTGACAAAGTTTGTTACCTAACACGATAACTATTTGTAGTTTACTGCTGCCAGTCAACCTTTGCTCTGTTTACATAGATTTTCTGCCGCAATCTAACCCAGTTGATGGCAAATTACATTATATGTCTACATGAGATTTTTGGTGACATGATTTGGTTTCATTAGACAGCATACAGTAAAGAGCTGGCAGGAAATGAGAAGAATGAGAGGGCTGACTTAAATCCCTAGATGCTCCAACTAATGATGTTTTTCATTATCAGTTAATCTGCCTAATCTATAAAATGGCAGAAAACGGGAGAAAAGATCAAACACAATTTCACAGCATTCAGGGTGACATCTTCAAATTGCTTGTTTAGTTTGACCAACAATACAAAACCCAAAGATGAAAGATACAATGATATAAGAGAAAGAAGAAAAAAAGTAGCAAATCCTCCCATGGGAGGAGCTTGATTAATTACTTTTATGATGTTTATCAAAGTACAGTTTTGTCAATTGACAGAAAATTAGCTCTAATCCCTAGACCAACAGGACGCCCGTCATCAAATACATTTAAGCACAGAGCTGCACGGGACATAAACACTCTGACTTTACCAAGTACTGTCACTTGTTAAATAACTAACTAGATGAAATTGATAACTGATCAATCATTCAAGTCATTTATCAAATAAAAAATACCAAACGTTCTCTGATTTTAGCTTCTCAAATATGAAGATCTGCTGCTTTTTTCCTTACTGCATAATTGTAAATTAAATATATATGTGTATATTTTACAGTTAAATTGTTGCGGAAATGGTTACAGACAATTTTAAGTCTTGACTGTCATTTTATAGATTAAATTATCAGCGATTGATTAGCAGCCCTTCAGACACCATTCCTGTCTTCTCACTGACTTTTGGGTTCAGTGTTATAAAAGGCTACCTTCAAATGTGAACACAAACCAGGAAGGTTTGCTTTGAACAAACCAAGTTGTGAGAGAGAAAATCTGGGGAAATATACTGTGACGGTGTACTTTACCTTCAAGGATTTCTTCATAAAGTGCGTGGACCCCTTCAGGAATGATAACAGCAAGTGCAGTCCCACAGAGCAGCCCTGCTCCCAACACAGTGACCAGCTTCAGCTTCTCCTGATCAAACAAAGAGAGTCACATTTAGAGCTTCTGTCTCATTGTTTCCATGCCCGATAAACTCAAGATACTGACTTGATTATCTGATACCAAACGACAATTACAACTTCTGATTAAAAGCACTGATCAAGATGAACTTTCACCTCTCTGTAAAGCTAAAAATCAATAGTCGGGTTCACAATTTTTTAAAGTCTGTCTTAACAGCAGTCAGGTGTCCATATGAACACTAAAAGGATGTTTTGCTCACTGTAATCCTCCTGTTCATACTGTCTATTGAAAGATCCCCTTCAAATGTATTTACAATGTAAGTGATGGGGGACAAAATCCAGTTGTGTCCACACATTTGTGACTTATATGAAGCTTATATGACGCTGTGGATATCTGCCAGCTTCAGATAAACATTTAAATACATTTTTGCACAGAAGGAGGCTTGTGGAATTTGTCCCCTCTTTTGATCACTTTTAAGCTGCAATGATTAGTCAATTAATTGATCATCTAACTACAACATTAATATTGATAATCACTTCATCATTTGGAATCACTTTAAGAAAAATATCTTGTTTCTGCAGTCTAAGGTGAACTGAATGTCTTTGACTTTTTCTGACGTTTAGACATCAGATAACTACTAATCGATCAATCTACAATGAAAATAATCGTTAGTTGCTGCCCTAGATCACTTAGATTTAAGTGCATTATGAATGGATCTTATAATGGTGAGTATAAGAAGGATGAATGATTATGGCAAGAAAAAAAGTTGTTTCAATGTTCATTTGGTCACCTGACTGTTGTTTAAAGACATACTTGAAAAACTGTGAACCTGTCCTTTAAGTGTGCTGCAAGTCTTCAGGAAGCACTTGTGCATAAGCCTTTATATATGTTAGAAACATACCTCTGAAAAGTTGACAGCCAGAGGTATCGTCCCGGCCACATAACATCCCACCAACATCGCAAGCGACAGCAGGCTGATCGAGCTAAAGTCGTCCATGTTTGCACTTCTGTCTTTGTATAACAACACTGATAAAACCGCCACCCAACTTCTCTTAACACGGACTTGTATTCGTGCTCGTTAAGTTAAATACGGTAACATACCCCAGACTGTTAGCTGTTAGGTTACAGTGATGGTTAATTTAACAAGACATCAGCTCTCTGCGTTTGTAGCAGATCAGCTTGTCACCAAACATGCACGTTAACTAAACAGACGTTACAGACTCTGGCCTCGGCAACGTTAGCCAAGCTAAGCTAAGCTAACTAGCTTCTGAAATATTGTCCGGCTCTTCAAATTCACAAAATAAATAACACTGACACGTTAAGCTTCACGTCCAAACAGCCGACAACCTGCATAATTTCTTCCAGTTTTCGCTGTCATAAATAATAGCACAACTTCCCGACTCGGTGAGCCTAACAAACTGAAGCTAACTGAACATCCTTCTTGTTTGGTGCAGATCAAAGTGCTTCCGGGTCACGCTCCGTTCACCTGCCACGTCTCTGCGAGAGTCGTTGGATGAAAGAAAGGAAATGATGTGTTATTATTTTCTTCTTCTTCTTTGGATGTTTCCCCATAAATATCTGAACCCAAATATGACAAAAAAAAGTCATAGTTACTATAAGTTATACGGTTACTATAATATAATTTATATTTGTTAATTAACAAAAAATACAATTAAAAAAGCACCAGTTAAAGTATATATACTTTTCTAAACTTTTTTTAAAATTATATAATAATAATTATATTAATTATATACACACACACTGCATTTTGACCCCCACACTGTAAACATATTTGAAGGGGATCTTTTAATAGTAAATATTATCGTTTACAGATTCGCTCCAGACATGTAAGACATATAAAAATACTCTGCTTGGAATAATAATGGGTATCTATTTTTTTTTTTTTTTTCACAAATAAGGACAATTGCCACTTTAAAATCGTTAAAATAGCATCTACTTCTCCTTCATTAAAAAAATCCAAAATATGCAAATATTAAAAAAAAAAAAATAACTGCTGGACACAAGATGTCTCCTGTTTCTCTGTAAAGTCCATTCTCAGTGTTTGTGCACTGGAGACTATAATATAATATTGGAACAGGATTGTTGTGCTGTCATAAATCATGATCATAGGTACACCTCTTCAACAGACAAACTTTCAGCCTTTAAGTGTCAAACTCTGCACAGTGAAGCTCAAGTATTTAACTGGAGAAACAATAAGACGTTTTTGACTTTAAATTATATTTGCCAAATATCATATACACACCATTGGTGTTTTCTCAAAAGAAGTAAGAGTTGTGTGTTAAAATGATTAAATATTGTTACTAAAAAAGACTTTTAAAACTGTATTTGTTTAATTGTCATGGAAGTGTTTTCTATCCATTTTTGTGTCCATTGAAATACACAAATACAGTTGAGGAAACAACAGGTAAACATACGGAGTCAATCATTTGTTTCTCTACCATGATTGCATGTAAAGCCAGATACAAGCAGTACCCACACACTGAATGAGAGCACCCATACTTTATTTGTAACAATTCAACCAACTACAGTGAGTACCCTCTTGTATCTGACTTAATTGTTTTATTTTTGTATCCAGCACCTGTCTGTCTGAGGTTTTGTAGATGTGCATATGATTACTCTTGCGAGACATTTTCTTAAAAAAGCATATTTATTAGTTCACACAATGGAGCAGTGCCTCAACATGACAACAGTAAATCAAAGCAGAACGTGTCCAACTTATTGGAGAACAGATGGGTAAAAACGTAGCTCTTGACTTTTGCCTCAACAAAGGAAAAAATACAACCAAAGTTTTATCATGCAATATGTTTTTGCAAACCCATTCTGTTCACACTTCAAAACCTTCCCTTCCAAACCCACACGTACAAGTGAAGCAGCTCCTTGCTGATGGAATGGAGGCGTGTATGGGCACGTTTACAGTCTGCTGCACCAGAAACTGTCGGCAGCAGGACTGTGAGTCAAATCAGTCAGAGAGTTGCCTCGTATTTATTTCACCAGTCCGATCTTCTTAGCTTCTGTTTCATATATCAACAGCCTCCACATTTTTACTATGAAGACTTCTGCTTCTTCATCAAGAACCTAAATACAGACAGTTAGGTTAGACTTTGTATCAAAACAGCTCATGCAATGAATCTGACTTGCTATACATCAAAGTTAAATGCATTACATTTGATCAATTGTAAATTATTATTTTTACTGTAATTGGATGAATCTATTCATTAATTTTGTAGCTAGACAAGGCTGCTTCAGCCAGGAACATTATTCCTAAAACATGTTTGCCATTTTTGCCTTATAATTCGCCTTATAATCCAATGTGCCTCATGTGTGGACAATGACAGCAATTGACATGTTAATTGATACTGCACTTTATAATCCGGTGCTCTTTATAGCCCGAAAAATACGGTCATTGATTTTCGCCTACTTAAGAGCAGTAAACTGTAAAAAAAAAAAAACAATGAATGTTAAATCCAGTATTCACTCTTCTTTTAACTCGTTTTTGGTCTTCACCAACTCCTGAGGGAAATATCTGGCTCTTCAGTTGCTAAAATGCTCCACTACGTTCATGTGCTTGTTATTAACTTTATCTGTTTGGTGCTGGGATGAAGACTTAAGTTTATCAGAGCTTTTTCACTAAAAATTTCTGCCTGTTGCATCTAGAAACTACACAGAGTCATGAGAGTCAGAGTCATGTTCAACTTACCATAGCAACATCATCAAGAATACCTTGAGGAGTGCTGTGTGCCATCACCTGGGGAGAAAATATAAAATATTCAGTTAAAATGCCAACATGTAACATGAAAATTTAAGGAGTTACTAATGAATATATTCTTAAGCAATCTATTTTCCAAAGGAACAATCATTTTAAATTACAGGTAACAGCAGTCTGAAACTTGAAAATAGATTAACTGATCAGAGCTTTTTCATATTAGAAAAATCATCACTAACCTTTGAACAGACAAAATCAACCAGAGTGGCTTCCTCTTCGCCAATGTATTCAATAATCTTCTTATTGATCCATGGTTTAATGCGGCGATCCATCAGAGTCTGCAGAAAGAACAAGAGCAACATCAACAATGAAAATGGTTTACTTTTCAAGTACTGAACGACCTTATAACTTTGTATAAAAGGTGCAAATGCAAATCTTTACCGAATCAACCATAGTCCAGTCCAGAGGGTAGGAGAAGAGCTCAGGCCTGGCAGTGGGGATCTTCTCTATAAGACTCTTAATGTGCTTACGCTTCTCCTCTGTATTGATGCTTCCTTTACCCTCTGAAATTTCTGCGCCATCCAGCCCCAGACTTTTGTCATCGTCACCGTAGTCAAGCGGAACCAGTTTCCTTTTGCGAGGCTGCTCATCAGCCTCCTCATCGTCAAACTTATTGAAAACACTTTCCACAGTTGCCAGTTTCTTTCGTTTTCCAACATTGAGCTGGCTGGGGCTGTTGGTGGCACCTGGAGTAGAAAATCAGGAGGAAAACTAGTTGATTCTGGCACAAAGCAGTAACACTAAAAACATTTTGCATGCACTTTGCTTTTATACTCACCCAGTTTGAGACTGAGGCCAATCTTGGGCCGGTGTTCCTCTGGAGGTTGGACCTCAGGAGTGTTCTCGCCTGGAATGATGATGCCGCAGGGAGATTCATTGCCGGGTGTGTTTGGAGTCGCATTCCCACTGGCAGAGGACACTGAAGGAGCAGTAGTGATGGGTCGCATGATGGGTTTGAGGTGTGGCTTAGCCTCTTGTGAGTCCTCCCCATCACAGTAGTCATCCTCCTCGCCCTCCTCTACATCGTCGTCTGAATGCTGCGGCTGGGGGCCTCGAGGTGTTGGCTCTGCTGGCCTCCCTGACACTCTCTTCTCCCGATCCCAATCCCTGTGAGCCTTCTCCTGGTTTACATCCTCCTCGGGTTCGAGTTTCAGAGGGGGCTGTCGTCTCCGCTCTGCCTCCTCCTCCATCTACAAAAATACACAACACATACACACAAAAACACAAGTTTGAGAAACAATTTTAATAACATATGCAGTCACATCATTACAAAAAGGAAGATAAGCAACAAGGAAAGAGATAAAAGAGCACATCTGTCCCTCAAGTAGGAGGAAGGATCTGGCAAGTGAGTGAATGTTTTTGTTTAAGTGGACTCACCCTCTGCAACTCAGCATCAGGGTCGGGGTGACCCTCAGCTAGGAGCCTCTGTCTGATCTCCTCCAGCTCCTCCTTCTCCCTCTTCCGGTCTCGCTCATCTAATTCTGTTTCCTTTTCTCGGTCACGAAGACGCTTCTGCAAAGCGCTGCCCCTGAGAGGACAATAAGAGTGAAGTAATGAAATATTCAAAAGAATAAAATTTAACAAACTAAGTGTATTCCCATACCGATAAATGTGCATAAACATAATCACCTGTAGTATTTTGGGTCGTCTCTGTCATCATCATAATCTTCAAGGAATTCTTTCAGTCTTTTGGCTTCTTTCATCTAAATTTAAAGACAAATTGAAAAGCATTTATTAACATGTAAAAACTGTAAGGAAATATCTATCTATTAGTCACCTATATTACTTCACTTTAGAACAACATTTTCAGTTGTTAAAATTGCGTGCAGTATATCAATATATAATCACAGTATTGTCCTGTGTATTTTGCTTGTATTAGCTTTTTAAAAGTGTGTATTAGGAAAACTTTACTCCCGTTACTGTGTTTCCCACATCTATTAAGTTCTACTTACAGTAATTTATAAAGTCATAGTTCACAAAGTTAACAAAAAATTAACACTTACACTTTGTTTCCTAATACCCATGACCCCACTTGCCGTTAAAGGTGTTTGAAATATGTTTTTGCAATAATTTGACAATTTGATCCAGGTGTGGTATGCATTAATGTATGTACCATTTCACGACGCCTCTCGTCTTCCCTCTCCGTTTCTTTGGTGTAGTCTCGAGCCTTCTTCCTCTCCCGGATTTCCCAGTTTTTTAAACGCTTTAAGAGGACAAGGAACAATAATTTAACTATCACTGACTATTACACATCTGAATCATGCAACTGTCAGTAAGTTCTGCCTTCATGTGAATTTAATCTATTTTAAACTTAGGATAAAACATGACAGGTTTAAGATGTTACATGTACCTCCTGGTAGGCAGCCTCCTTGTCTCTGAGCCTCCTCTCAAGTCTCCTCCGTTCATACACGTCCTCCTCATCTTCTTCACGGTCACGTTTTTTATCCTCTCTGGTCCTCTCTCTGCACAAGACAAATTATTTGTTAGTCTGATTTAATAATAAGAAAATGTATACACTGAGTTTCAGGTATTTGCTAAATATTATTATTTGCTATTTACTATACTATTTATAGTAGCTGCTAAATGATAAACCTGACTGTCCACATTTGTTTTTTAAGGATTCAATAGGATGAATAAATAATCACTGAAACGGCAATTATGACATCACTGGCCTCTCACTGACCTCGACCTGCTGCGGTCTTCGCTGACATCTCGACTCCTCTCTCGTTCCTTTGTCCTCTCCCGCTCGCGGTCTCGCTCCCTTTCCCGGTCACGATCTCTGTCTCTTTCCCGCTCCTTGTCCCTCTCCCTCTCCCTTTCCTTCTCTTTCTCACGGTCGCGGCGCTCCCTCTCGCGCTCCCGCTCTTTGTCCCTCTCTCTCCTTTCCCTCTCGATTTCCAGTCGTTCCTTTTCTTTCTTTCCTTTTTCCTCCTCCAGTTTCTGCAGGAGCCCAACAGGAAGAAAGGGGGAATTGTGTTACTACATTTAAAATATTATTATGACCATCATACTAAAATAGATTAATACACAGGTTATCAGCACATGATAGTGAAAAATGGTTTAGACACCCTCGGCCAGACATGCTCACATACTGCCATGAATCATTGCTTTGGAGTGGCTGGCTGCTGCAAGTGAGGACGTCCTCCTAGCCCTGATGTTTCCTCCAGGAAGAGTGGTCTGCTGCTTGAGCAAGTTTAATGAAGATACTGCTTAATTCTGGACACACTCAAAACCACAAATTGCAGTTCATTCTTGAAATATATCTAAAAATGTAAGGTTATCTGGACTTATAGATGGGACTACAATGGGAGTAGACGTTTAAACCATAGACTGTAGGTTTAAACCGTCCATCAGTAAAATGTTTCTGGAGTTTTACCAGTAATTTATGGCTCTAAACATTTACATCATTGTATTTTTGTTACATTAAGGGTGTTGTTAGATGATCATTTGCTGTCCAGGCCACATCACTTAGCCCCTCTCTAACATATACCGATATTGAATGAACTTTTTTCATATGCAACAGGTCAACACGTCCTCTGAAGTAAGTTATGCTCTGATGTAATAAGAGGCCATTCCAATAAAATCTCAGCTGGAGGCAAATATGTATTGGTCGAGCCTATATCCATCCACTTTTCAAATCAATGTGCACTCAGTCAAATGTAATAGATTTTATCTGATGTAAGAGATACTATATGTTAAAAAGCATAATGTTTGACTCGATGTTTTGACCATTACATAAAAAGGTGGTTCTGACGTACCACACGCGCACACACTGCAGAGGAGATTTGAAATTTGAAGTCTGAATACACATTATGTACTCCACGTTAGATGATTCCTTCAGTTAAAGGGTTTATTTTAAATTTGAGCTACTAAAGCTACAACTCTTTTATTATGATAGAGTGCACTTAGGATAAAAACATCCACTAAGTGTTTTAATCTATTAGGTCAACAGGTTTACCAAGTTCTAACTATACACTCTAGATTACCACTTTATAATGGGCTGTTTTGGTCTTACCTATTTGGCCAAGTGGATTAAAACCAGCCCAAGCTTAACATGGCAAATGGCCCAACGAAGTGAATTACATAATCAGCTCCCATGTCTCACATGTTGTCTACATGGTCATCTGAGATACAGAGGAGCAGTGCCAGACTGCAGTGCAAGTGCTTTTGACATTTGTATTGTGATCTTTTTGTGGATTTTTTTGGGACCTGGATCATTTTTTTCTAGCATAAAACACTAGAAGTAATACTACTTATTATTCTGCTGACCTATTTTTATTTGCAGTTTTATATATTTGTCCAAGAGAAAGGTGGCCAGACATGCTTTCTGACACCAGAGATTCTGTACTGCACCAGTTACCTTGTGCAAAAATCTCTCTTTGAGCAAAAACTGCAGCTTTGTGTTTGCAGATGTTAAAATATTTATGCAAGCATATCTGGAACGAACTAGATTTAAAAAAGAAGAAAAATTCAAAGATCTGTGCACATGTCAAAAGGTGAATCTACATAAACGAAACATTTACCTTTTGTCCACATTAGTACTAGCCGACATAAAAATCATTTTCAACAGACCGTTTTTGAGCTATTGATGTGCAACTTACAGGTGATGAACTACGGTTTCAGTGCTTCTCTGCCCCTACACATCCTACAGGCTACGTGTGGGAGGAAAAGCAGGTCAAATGTAAAGTCAAAATAAAACGTCCAAATGACACCTGTGAAGCAATTCATCTAGACATCAATAACAACTCGTTTTCAAATCCATTGTTAAAAAAGAAAGAAAAACAGATACTGCATTTCATTTTGGCACAAGGAAATTAGTGAAGCAGTCTTACCAGTAGGTTGTCTTGAGTGTCTCTCTGGCCTCTCCGACCCATTAAATGTTTAAAATCTCAACAGAGTCAGGCCCACAGTTCAAACTGTTCAAATAAATGTCTACCAGTTGTTTGTATCCTGACTGGTTTAATAATCAAAGAACACAAAGAAATGTGGGTCCAACATCTGATGAGTGATCAACAAAAACAAAAAGGAGGAAAAGTGGAAAGTGGTCTAAACTACCCCCTGATGATACATCAAACAGTACTGGTCCTATCTGCTATAAGGGCGTTAACACTAGGATCTTCACTTTTTTCTGCACTTTTTTTTGGGGTACAGATTATTTTACACATTTCCGGCTCGGTTTTCTCAAACTGCTTTTGAATGTGTAGTCTGTATAGCAGTGTAATGTGTCTACCTCTGTGTAGTAGCTAAATAATCCTTCAGCTTTTTTTTCTCACATAAAGACAAAGAATGTGATAATGTGATTCACTAATATACTCATATTTCACAAAGACATAGATCAGAAGAAAAGAAAAGGAAACAAAATTAGAGAAACTGGAAAAAAATACTTACCTTGTTAGTCTTCAGACCATAGAGTGCTGTGAAGGGGCGCTCCCTGCTTTAATACTACAGGCTGCAGTTGAAACTACTGCAGTGGTTAGGATCATCATTAAGTCTGTGTGTGTTCTTCAAACACATAATTTATCATCTGAGGACCTGCAGAGGTTGACTGAGCTGCCCAGCCTTTTCAGATCTGATTGAGGGTGACAACGTGCTACATCGGGGACATCATCTATGGCAATGTGTCCATTCTAGTTACAGCAGTGGTGCTTTGTTTCCCCATTTATATGCTAATAGTTTTCTAAATAAAAATACATGTAAACTGAGAGCCAGTTGCCCCTCTGCAAACCCTCCAGAAGGGAGCGCCCAACATGAATTAAGAAGAAATTAAAGATCATACTTACATCCTATCCTCGCAACTTTTTCCAAAGCTGAGATTCTGAGATTCATCTTGCTCTAGTCACCAAATGAACTCTACCATATTGGTGGGGTTTAATCAATAGATTAGCTTTAGATGAATTTAACATTGCGACCATGCACTCTGTGTGATGAATTTAGCTTGTGAAGAGCTTAAACCTTTTAGTCTCAAATCAGTATTATGAACAGTGAAAACTTTTGCCCAATTCAGAAATACTGACAGATATTATACAGCCATCAATGGATGGCTGATATATTACCATTAGAATTTAGCCTTTAACAGGTACAATAAAATGCACGAATCAATATCAACTACTTCCCATATCTTTACTTTTTGATCTATATATTAATAGATAACCTCTATGCCATATCTGACAGTAGTAGAAAGGTGTTACGGAGAAATTACCTCCATAAAATATAGAAATTTGGAGAAAGATGCATTTCCTGCTGAGGATTTTCTAAGTACACAATGAGGAGTTCTTCTCCAAAACCTAAACAACAGAGAAATAACAGCAGTTTGATACATTACCTTGTGCGTGTCCCGAAATTTACTGATCTCTCTGGAAATCAAATCTCTCTTGTCATCCTCCATCTCCATGGCATTGATATCCTCCTTACACAAAGGAGAGAAGGACAGAAAACAAACACACTAAGTACTCAGCAGTTACTACAAATAACAAAATATTGCTCCACACAATACCTACACCTCAAAAATTAGACAAACAATACCTCCTCTTTCTTCTCTTTCCGCTTCTTGTTGCGAGGTTGACTGTCAGGGTCCTGTGAAGGAGCATTGAGCTCACTTGCATACTCTCTGATGAGAACATCTATTGCCCCTTTTACAACCTGGTCCCGACGCAGGGTTTCCTCATCAAGAACCTCCTCCTCATCTCCATCCCCGTTTTTTGACCCACTGCTGGCTCCCTACATAATTAAGAAACAGGGGTAATAAAGAGGGAGAAACAAACATATTTACCCCAATTTAACAAAATATTTAATACAGAAATGTTGACTTAATCTTTTATTAAACAGGTATACAGGATTACATACGCCATTGGCACTTTTCTTCTTGGCTTTCCACTCATCTAGTTGGGCCTTGGTTTTAGCATCTACCTTGACCAACAGTTTCTTGTCACCTAACAGCAACTCGTGCAGAAGTCTGAGGGCTCGCAGTGTGGATTCAGGCTCCTTATACTCACAAAACCCAAAAGCTTCCAGGAGAAAAAGAAAACTATGTTAAACAATTGCAAAATATTTTATTACTTACATTTGTAGTGAATATTTTATTTTTGAATAAATTTTGTTTTCACCTTGAAGTTTCCCAGAGGCACCTTGGACCCTCTTCCAGCTAAGAACAATACCACATTTCTATATTTAAAGAGGAAAGAAAAAAGAAACTTGTTTAATGTTGCATTAAAGATGCTAACGAATAATCAATGATCAATTCATCATTGTAAGAAATTGATTTATCAAGACTGCTTTAGTTTGTACATGACATCATAACATCTGATGAAGTGAATATGCTCGCACTTTTAAATGTGTCAAAACGCTGAGGTAGTTTTATTTTTGTGTAGGCATTTTCTATCGTAATGTGTAACCCTCTTCACTGAAACAAGAAGCTGGTAAGTTGCTTATTTCGGTGCGGCCCAGGTATGACCAACTCACCGCTAAGAGCTGTCTGACCAACATGTCAGATGCCTTTTCAGAGATGTTCCCTACAAATACAGTGGTGGTGGGGCCATTGCTGTCATCTGTGTCCTTGGCTCGAATGTTGCCAAGTTCCTTCTTTGGAGCCATCGGCTTCTGTGTTATAGTGACTGTGGTTGGGACAAGAACCTGAAACAGTTTGTACAGTTAAGTATCCCTTAACCAAAGCATTAAATAAAACAACAGAGGAAAATTTACAAACAACCAATAAAGTGTTATAACCAACTGGGTGAACTGTTTACTGTTTCTAACTCACTGTAGGGGTGGAGGTCACTACACCCATGTGAACCGGGATCATGGGAGTACCTGAAATGAAAATACTCAAAATCATTATTGGTGCATACAACAAATCAAAATGTAATATTACTGCACTGCTCTGCTAACACTCAAGATTTACTAACAAAAACACTGACACCAGTGCAGAAACAACTGAAAGTTCAACTGTTGTGCGTTACTGTCCTGGTGCCATATAAGCTTATGACACAATTACAGATCTTTGTGTGTTTATTATCTCAGGTATTAGTTATTTCTCCATAATACAATTCCAGTTACAGATCACTAACTGTTATGAGTTTACTGACTGATACCATTTCTCATTTTCACAAATGAAATCTTTATGATATTGTGTTTCAATGAAATGTGAGCCAAGTATCTATTTAGTAATTGTTTCTTCCAAAGCCCAAGATGCAGTCTGAAAACACATTGTTTTGTCAGTAATTTAAACATATTCAGGTTAGTGTCATAGAGGACTACAGAAAACAATCAGATTTAAGAAGCAGCAATGAGAAAATGTTAGCATTTTTAGGAGGATTGATTATTATTGTTGTTGTCGATGATGGTGTTTGTGTACTGTTCTGTACTTTGAATGCACAAATGTGTAGTAAATGATAATGTCAGCTGTGAGAGCAGTTTAAGAGAATGTTACCTTTTTATTTTGAGGATCTTTGAATTCTGAGTATTTATTGATTCTTAGTTTTCATCCTGACTAATTTATTGTACTTAAAATTGTATTTATGAGATGTATGATGTGTAGTAATACACTGCATGTGTGTCCAAAGTCTCATCCTTACCTTACAATTGTTGGCAATTCATTTTCTGTCGACTGATTAATCATTGCAACTCTCAGAAGAAACAATATCACATTAATTCTACTTTTTTCACTCAACTAATGACAGCTAGTTTGGTGCCCTGGGATTCAATCTCACACACACAGGACCCCTACAGCCTAATGTATAGACACACGGTTGTCACAGCTGTTCTTGCCACAGCGGTGCTCAGTACCTGGTGGGACCGTTGGTGCAAACCCTCCATACTGGGGAGGTGGGATCCTCGGGGGTAGCTGCGGGATGCCAATCTGCTGGCGGTTGAGCGGAGGAGGGTATGACATCCTGAAGAAAACAGGAACCTGAAAAGGAGAGGGGACGTTCAGTGGGCTTTTACACATATACATAGTACCTATATATGTATGTTGGGTATCATTAAGGTCATCACGGTGTTGAATTTAAACACAAGTAGCACAAGTGAGTCCTAATGTGTCCAACTAAGGCAGGTGAGACACTTAGCCACGTTAGCTGCCTAAATTAGCTCATGCTAGCGAGCACATAGTCTATGGCCTTGGTTATTCACATTAGCTACAGCGGTCATGTGCGGGTTTACTCACCAGTGTAATCAAGTAAAAATAAAAACTAGTAGCTAATTAATACTGTGGGTTATCCGAATACAAGCCCATTAAATACAACGGGCAGGAAACCGTAAAGCTACACTTTAACGTAAGAATTGTCACCGACGCGTTCAAGAACCCTCCTGGATACAAATAACTGGGACCTTTTCTTTTCGAAATGAATCATGGGATATCACAGCGGAAGTCACAGGCCTTTCGCCCGAAGTTTAGTCTCAAAGGCAAGAAGCGAAATCCCCGTTTTTCTTCTTGTTCATAAGGTTGAACGCTTGAGCTCCACTCTGCATGTACAATGATATATGCAGAGAGTTTTATAATAACAGGCTGTTTTCACATTCATCTGCTGAAAGTGGAAAGTTTCTCTGTCCTCACTGATAATCTGATGTATGATGTGGAAACGCCTCCGGTGCAGATACACTAAGATTTTAATAAGGTATGCATTATTATGCAAGTATGCATTTTTCTGTGGAAAAACATTACTAGACATTATTATTCCAAGCAGAGTACTTTATATGTGTGGACCAGACAGTAGAAGGCTGAGTGTTTGCACTACACAAGATCCTACACAGCAGTATAAACAATAGGGGTTTCCATTGTTTTTAAATATATTACCTACTTAAATTAAATAGATTAATTTATTATTATTATTACCACCTTACTTTTGCTCTTTTTGTATTATTTATACTTATACGTTGTACATGCTTCCATACTTGGCTAATAAAAATGTTGTTGATTTCAAAAGGTAAACTGCTGTACACAACATGTCTTCTACTTCACTGAAAAGTCCATTCACGGTGTACGTGCCCTGGAGGTTTCAGGTTTCTACATCACTCTCATGATGTAGCTCAAGAATTAATTTTTCCACACCTTTCAATGATTCCATACACTGAGCTGGTACTGAAAATGTATGCTGATTAATGTATAACAGACAACAAACTCAATAAAGTACCACACATTATCTGGTGTCAGCTTCTCAAATTTGCTACTTTTACATAATCACTTATTCAATAAACCTATACTGTTTGGTTGAACAAATAATATAACTTGAAGATGTTTCCTTTGTATGAAATAATTATTCAGAAACATAATGGACAGATAAAATATGAAAAATAATCATTGTTTTTCACTAGAATGGACAAATTGAAAGTCTCTGCCGGTCCACTACAGTAAGGTGAAATGAACTGAGAAAATGTTTGTCTAGAAGAATCTAAACAGAAAACCCCTTAACATGGCTTGGAAACAATATAAATATAAAAAAAATATAAACCATTTAAATATCAGAATAATATCTAATAATGAGAATAATATATAATTTGCCTTAGTGTTTTGTTGCATAACAGTCAAAATATACACAAATTAAGTAATCCTAAGCAATATACAAAAGAAAGAAATACATTTACAATAAAAAAAAAAAAGAAAAATATTCTAAAAAATTTGCTAAACTAAAGGTTTAAAGTGTATTACTTGTATTTGTGTTTTTAGTGCAGAGTCTGTGATCATTCAGATACAATCAGTCAACCTTGTCTGGAATTAGTAGCCAGGAATCTGAAAGAGAGCAGGATTTATACAAACCCTGGAAGAAAGTGTTGCCTGACAGGCAGTAATCAGGGAATATTATCTGTCACATATTATTCGATATTATTAAATTTTCAGTGTTCTCGGTTTCTAACACTAGGTGGCGATAGAGGCATTGCTTTATTTTGTGGTAAGACTGACTTTCACCGGGGAGAGTGATTTGTAGTTGTTGGTCTGCGTCACATGTGTGTGAAGGAACCTATTTAGGACATTGGAAAGAAGAAATAAAAGACAAAGTATAAAAAGTGTATTTTGGTGTCTTGTGGGACTATAATAACTAACTAACTACCCTACATAAAAGTTATGAATACTTCTTTCAATCGCTACTATAAGACCCCTTAATAGCGACCTGATACAAGATAATACATAGTAAGATGTATTTTCATCTGACCTGAAATCTGATATGTTGTTGTGGCACATGTGTGGGAAAACAACCAAATGCTATAATGTAAACAAGCCCCCTCAGACCCCCTTGCATGGGTCTGTGGAAATTTCCACAGATGAGACTGCAGTAAAGCGCTTCACAACAAACATTTAAAAAAAAAAAAAAAAAAATCCCGGTCAGATCACGCCCCCACAACGAACCCACTTATTTCGCCAGTTCCTATTGGCTAACCCGAAGGTGTGTCATTTAACCTGAGGTCAGACACTATAAATGAAACAGGACGCGTACAGAAAATATAATAGAATTATCACAGGTTACTCGTTGACACTGCTAAAGTGTTTAAATAAAGCTCTCTGTTTTGTATGAATAGATTAGGGTGTGTTCATCTCTACCGCTCATCCCAGTCTTCCTGTTCATTAATATTAAGTAGATTTACGCGCAATAAGACTGGCCCTCCGCACTGACGCGTCTACATTCAGCATCCAGCGGAGCAACGTTTCACTGAGCTTTCATCAGACTTCTTGTTAAGACTCAGTTTGACTTTGAAGAGGGAGAAAATGGCTTTGAGGGGACCTCTGTTCCGTCTTCTCCGAACTAAACTCAGCCACACTTGCCAACAAAGCAGAGCTCAATCTGTGGCTGTGTTGGGCGCTCCGTTTTCAAGAGGACAGGTAAGATTTTAAAGATTTTTGATAACGTGACTTTTTTTTTCACCACAATTTTCAACAACTTCAACATTAATTCTTTCTCTTATTATCATTATTATTATTATTATTATTTATTTTTTATAGAAAAGAAGAGGTGTGGAGCACGGTCCTAAAGCCATCAGAGATGCGGGACTCATGGACAGGCTTTCCGGTTTAGGTAAGTGAAGGGAAACGGGGATAATAATGGAGCAGCCGGTGCCGCCGCCGCGTTATGTAACACTGGATGGGTGCAGCCTGCAGGTTAGCCTGGATACCTCCGGTTTTCAGCCAGAACATTACATCACCGGGTGGCAGTAAATATAAACATCAGACATGAAGCTTAGGAGTGATTATTCCTGTAGCACATGCTTTGGAGAACACAATTATCTCTGCTTTAGTCTTCTTTTCAATACAGCCCTTCTCCTAAAAGACCTTTATATAGTCATTATAGTGATATAACGGGATAGGATAATGACCATAAATCTCCACTTATTTACCTTTGCGTTGTGCATTTCTTGCAAGTAGTTTGATGGCAGAATAAAACAAAAGCAGACTGATGCAAACCCCTGCTGAGATAAAGATGAACTATGGCGACTACAAACTCCTCACTGAGCTCCAGTCTCCGCAGTAAAAGCCACAGAAGGACGCAAATAGTCTACCATTAAGTACCATAAGATCCTTCTGTGAAACAGCAGTCAGTCGATGACTGGAAACTCAACATCACGTAAGGTGATTTCTGCTCCTTTTATTCGGGGAGCCACATGTCTTGTTCTCGGCACATGTTCGTGAGTTAGCGCAGGAAGATGATGATTTATTTCCACTCCGGCGTCACTGCATACAGACACCACCACGCCGGCACGCCACATTTCATTAGGTCTCAATGGAAACGCCTACAGTGTATAGCTGGAAGCAGGGATCGCTTTGAAGCTGAAAGAGGACACCTCAGGCGGAAAGAATCTATTCTTTATCCCGGCACTTTAAGGACACCGCGGTTGCATTGTGCGTGAAACTCCACTCATACATAACAAAAGGATTAACGTAAAGGAACCGGTGATGACGCTATAGTCAAACATAGAAATCACGGTGGGAATATTGTAAAGATAGTCCGCAGTGAGGGAGATACCATTTACATACTAGCAATGAATTAATTAATAATTAATCTGTTTTTAATTGATTAATACAGATGCCTATTACAATTTAGTCCAAAAAAATCCAAAAAAAGTCTTCATTCAGGCATAACTTGTCTTATAAAATAGTAAGATAATATAATAAGAAAATAAATAAATATAGTAAAAGTCATAAGGAGGTCACATCAAGCTAGGGTGTTGATAACATAGGATTAAAACTACCATATGTTTGATAAGGTTGCTATAAATACTCATCACTGGCATAAATATAGGAAAATAACAGCAATTGTTGGCTGATACTTGAGTCGTACCTACGTTTTAATGGGTAATCTTGGTGTATGACAGTTATTACCTTTAAGCAGTATGTGTTAAAACACCCAGAGAGTTTTCCCAGTAAACATGTCATGTCTTTTTAACAGCTCATCATCTGTAAACATGTGATGTTGTGTAAGAGGCACACCCTTTCCATAATAACACACTTATCAGAAATGTATTGTGCTGAATGTACTGTGGTGTCTGGCAGTCTAATTGAGTGAATATTCTCCAAAAAAAAGATCAAATATGTAAAATAAAAGAGTATAAAATAAAATAAAATACACCCTGGTTGATATTCTTGATTGGCTAAAATGAATATTAGTTATACTGATACAAGAAGTAAATGTGTTTCCAGAGTTAATATTTCAGTTCGTCATTTATTAAGGAAAAATGCATTCTTTGTTTGTCCTGGTATATTATTATAACCGAAGAACTATTCTCACCCTAAAATATCAGAGATCTGAAAATCCTAGATTGGAAATCATACATTATTGTTGCTTGTTTTTTTGTTTTTGTTTTCAAGCGTGGTTTTTTTTAACCACTTTTATGATAGCTAAATTACTTGTTGAGGACTGAACGTAAATTAGGTGTAATTATAGATAGATAAGAGTTATGACCTTGAAACCAAAAGTGGATCTAATTTTATTTTATTTCTTTTAAAGCTAAAAGGAAAAAGTAGCAATTAGAGGGTTTCACAATCAAAGGTTTGAGAAATGTCTGCTGAATCAGGAGGCTTCGAGTTGACTTGCGGAGATCCTGATGGACCGATGTCAATTTGGCAGCTATAGCTGCCAAACATGAAACCAAACCCTGTTTTACAATCCTTATACTCTCAGAGCTGGTGTCAGTTAGTAGAAACAGTTTAACAAAAAAAGAAACTCATAAAGACAATTCAACTAATAATCATTAGGATTTAACTACAGCAATCAATACAGCGCACTTAGCAGTTATAATCTTGCAAAATACTTTTTTTTTTGCAATAGATGCCGACGGTTGCAACGAATATAAGGACTATTCCTGTCCTGTCTACAAAAGGTAATAAGGAACCACATTGGTTCTCCTGCGATCAGCAGTGTAACACAACACTGCCATCAAGGCTCACATTGCAAGACGAGCCTCCAATGTGGTGGATTACATGACTTGTTTACCTCGCAGTAAACTTTTTACGTCTGTAGTCACTTAGAATAGAGTGACTGAAATCCAAGTGGGAAATGGAGCAAATGGAAAGTGCGACGTCACTTGTGTTCCACTGGCATTGAATGACTCAGCCTCCCCAGACTGCAAGCTAGACAGATGGGTGTCATGTCATGCTGTAGAAGCTACAGGTCATGTTGTTTTTTTCACCTGCAGACTTAAAAGTGCAAATGTTTCTACAAAGCAGACAAGAGATGTAAGAGATGTTACAGAATCAACAAAAAAAAAAAAACATCATCTAATTGTCTTGAAAGCTACATTCATTGCAACCTCTTCTTATGCCCTTCAGACTTCTCTGTCCACGACTTTGGAGACCTCAACTTTCACCACCTTGAGACGGACGAACCCTACATGAATGTAAATTCCCCTCGCACAGTGGGAGCAGCAAATAAGATGCTGTCTGATGCTACGAGCAGAGCTATAGGTGCTGGGCACACCCTTGTCATGCTCGGAGGTGATCACAGGTAACCACATTGAAATCATGCTTACACATCCAAAGTGTCCAAAGACTACTGTATACCAATTTATGTGTTAATTCTACGACTCCCTTGAAATCATCTGCTCTTTGTCCTTTCACAGCCTTGCTATCGGATCAGTGGGAGGCCATGCCCAGCAGTGTCCTGACCTGTGTCTCATCTGGGTTGATGCTCACGCAGATGTGAATACGCCCATGACTTCACCATCAGGAAACCTCCACGGCCAGCCTGTGGCTTTCATGCTCAAGGAGCTGCAAGACAAGGTGATAAATATTAAAGATCCCCTCTGGACATGTTTTATTATATGTAGAAATACTGCTTTTAAATAAGAACACACTGTATTTTCATCAGTTTCAATGTAAAAATAATTATTAGATGTGTTAAAGTATTAAGTGACATTTTTTATTTTATTAATTGAGAATCTAACTGAACTTTACAGAAAGCTGCAAACATTCAGGTACCACCCAGTGTTGATGTTAAATTATTATTTCTGTCCACCACAGATGCCAGATATCCCAGGGTTCTCCTGGATGAAGCCATTCCTCACCTCCAGGGATCTGGTGTACATCGGACTGCGAGATGTCGACCCCGGAGAGCAGTGAGTAGATAATGTGGTTTTACTACTTGTACCATATGTGAACCTAATTTTCCAACATGTAAGCACTGAGGGAAAAAACAAACAAACATGGTTCTTGATGTTTTTGATTGCAGCCACATCCTGAAGAACCTGGGTATCCACTACTTCACCATGAGAGATATCGACAGACTAGGCATCCAAAGGGTCATGGAAGTCACTCTTGACCATCTTCTTGCAAGGTTTGTTAAACAGTTATGAAATGTATTCACTATTTAAAATGATAGTATGATTATTTTTAACAAATTAAATGTTTTGGGTTTTTTTTTATTGTTGAATCTAAATGATTTCTGATGTTTGAACTGAGGTGAACTATAAATTCACACAAACTTTCTCACCTTCTTGAACAGAAAACAGAGACCGATCCATTTGAGCTTTGACATCGATGCATTCGACCCGTCTCTGGCTCCCGCCACAGGAACGCCAGTGAATGGAGGTTTGACCTACAGGGAGGGGATCTACATCACAGAGGAAATTCATAACACAGGTACGGACCAGTACATATATGGTCTCAAACAGCCTCTAGAGACAACTTCATGCTGCTCAAAAAAACACAAAGAAATCGTGTTTTTGTATCTAACATGTTAAATGTGTTGATGTGCAGGTCTGCTGTCAGCCATGGACCTGGTAGAAGTAAACCCTGTCCTGGGGGCGAGCCGTGAAGCTGTGGAGGCCACCGCCTCTCTAGCAGTCGACGTCATTGCATCATCTCTGGGGCAGACAAGAGAAGGTGCTCACGTGCCCACAGATGAGATTCCCTCTGTGAAGGATGACACAGAGCAGCTCCGCATCTGAGAGAGTAAAGCAAAGCTATGGACTTTATCAACATCCTTCCTGAGCATTCCTCCGTTTTCAATACAAGACTGCAAAGACTGAATCTAATAGTTGCTCGAGTTTTGAAGTGTTTATTCCCATCTTTTTTGCTGCATAGTGTTACATAACTATGGAAAACAAAATTATGTCTAGATTCATAAAACTATGACAGGGTGTTTCACTGACTTGTGGTAAAAAAAAAAAAAAAACCTTTGACATAATATGGAAATCACTACATTTGCTGATGGAAATACTTTTCTTTGCAACTGTAATACTAACTTATTTCACTCCTGTATTTAATAGGTATTTAGACGACATGGCTGCCACATTTATTATGTGTTTGGTTTACAAGGGAATGAACCTGCCTCGGAGGTACATTCAGTCATGTGTCTTGTGTTGACACTTGAGCCTGTTTTGTGGCTGTGCCAGATTGTTAAAAACTAGTAATAATGTGTTTGCACTTTTGGACCAGCTGTTGGTTGTTGTCTTTTCTTTAGAGTTTACTTTTGTATTTTTAACAACGAACCCACTAGTATATATGTGTGAGAATTTCTCTTGTGTATAAACATGTACTGACTACATCAGTATAATTCGCCTAAAAAAAAAAGTTAATATTCAGCTTTGATTCAAATGCTGGGGACTATTAGCATCATTAAGTGTGAACTGATCGAATGCCTGATCTGTATTTGACTTGATGTGGTCACTAAAAGACTACTGTCCTTGTAATAAAGAGTTTATATTTTGGTCTTCCATAAGTCCAGGTCTTGTCTTATTTCCTCTTTTTGTTTAATTTTATTCTAAAAGTATAAGTTTCATTTGTACATGATAAATCTATGACGGACCGGACACCTGTGGCTCTGTGAGGAAGTAATGTTTACCATGTTAGTTTGCTGGGTGACTGTATTAACAATTACTAATTAGCCTGGGGGGGTCATGAATAGCTGATTTTGTCAAATTTTATGGAAATTCACGCAAAATCTGTTGAGACATTTCACTTAAAAGCTAAGTAAGTAAATGTCATGGTTGCAAAAGAGGAAAAGTATTCATTCTCTGGAGATCAATAATGTTTGTGTCAATCCATCTGGTATTTGTTAAGATATTTCAAAGGATCCAACCTGGCACTAGAAGAAACACCGGGAAGCACCAATTAATCACCACTATGGATGTGAACCAAGTTTCAGTCATCAATCTAATTATTATTGAGATATTTCACTCTGTACTAAAAATGATCGATTACCATCTGGACCCACTTGTGAGGCTAAAATAAAAAACAGAACACACAGAGGATCAATAAAATAAAAAAAAACTGTCAAAAATGCATTTGTCATCCAAACCGCAAGCTGTTTACTTCACAAGCTGAATCCAATCTAGTCTAATCCAGTCGTTGCAGATCCACAGAGGTTTGTTTACTATGTTCGAGAGAGACAACTATAAACTATACTATGTTATTAAGTTTCTCTCTGGCATGCATCACACCAGGAAGGAGTTGCATCTATGTGGAAGAAAATCAGCAGCAGATGTGCCACGTTGAAAACATTACACTAAAAATAAGCTTATCACCAATTATTTGAAAATTAACTCCATAGTAACATCTGTTTACCCAGCACTACCCTGGCCTGATCTCCACAGCCAATGTTTGTTTTAGTTTTTTTTTTATTTGGCTGCCATCCCTGAAAACATTAGATAGAAAGCAAACTGAGGTTAAAGGAGGTTAAAGATAAGCTTTAATAATGTACAGGTGCTCAAATAAGGAAAAACTTGGCCTATTTCTAACAGTGATTTTTGTATTGTATTTTGTATTATACAGTGATTAGACAAGATTATTACCTTTCGAGAACATTGCATCTGTAAGAAGAGTTTTCATCCATATTCACATTCACAGGTCTGACAAACAAATTTGGTTTCAGATCTCAGTCCTCAGAATCGGAAAAATGAACTCCATCCATTTGGATACTGGGCGTGAACACAATACCAAAATAGATTCAAGGGATCTACAGAACAATACCATTGTGTTGAATACTAAAAAAAGTATTAGACAAGTCCAGAAAATCCTTTCACGGGGTTTAACAGTCTCATAAAACAGTGTAAATCTCAGTTTTTCCTCATGGATTTATTGTGGGACTGGTCCATTAACAGTAATTCATGTTAAATGAACATCACCTTGTGATTCAGAGAAGAATTCCCCCCTCAGTTGAGGTTCACTTTAAGACTAAACCATCTTACTGTCCTTATTTGCACTCACAGATGGCTGAATGCAGCAGAACAGAGTTATTGCTACTGGATAGTCAAAACAAGTGTAGAGAGTCAGGCTCAGCCTGGATCCAGGGTTTAAGACTGTTTTTAGATGGTATAGTTTACTCTGTCACTTTCCTCTGAAGAACTTCAGGTAAATCACAGCACCCAGAATAGCCAACTCCATTAAAATGATGACACCTAACAGCAACTTGTTCGTCATAAGCCTGAGACAAAAAAGGAGGAAATCAGTTAATAATAAGCAGAGGCTTTTTTTTTAACTTGTTACATTATTATTTACAGAAAAGAATGAATCACAGTTATTTTGTTATACATTCAAATGCGTAAGGGCATACAGAAAACAGATACATCAAATTCTAGAGATAATGCTCTTAGCAGTGAAACATTAAGTGTATCGTTAAAAAAAAATACTAACAATAAGAAATTAATAAAAATCCAGCACTTACCGCCGTGACATGGCACGAAGGATTTTTCGACTTCGACTAAGGTTTTCTCCAGTATTCACCAACTACAAAAAAAAATCAAAAGATGAAAGATATTTAACAAAAAACAATGATCTGGTAACACAAAATAACAGCCAATCTAAATCATCATATATTGACCCAGACCCGAGCTGTAGCCAGGTAATTATTTAAAGCTCACTCTGTTTCTGGTGCGGTCCAGCTGTTCCCTCTGCTCTCCGAGCTCCTCGATGACATCTGTGCCAATGTGCTCCGTCTCAGCTGCGATGCGCTGACTTCGCTCAATACTTTGGCTGGCGTTGTTCAGAGACTCCGTACCTTGGAGTAGCAAAGCTCTCTGGGACTGCAAGTGTGTCTGAATAAGTGGGCAAAAAAAATTACAAAGTCAGGTAAATAAAACAAGGAAAATCATTCTCAAGACAATACAATTAATCTTCACATATTCATTTGTCCCGTTGGGTGCGTGTCAGAGGTTACTTTGTGATCAAATACTATACACTTCCATTTCCAGAGTGCCTGCTTTCCCTCAAACTGACACATATACGCCAACATAATCAATTTAGAGGTTTCCAACATTTTACTGAATCCCTTTTAACAAGCTGCAGTGAAGACATTGATGCTATTAGATTTCCTTGTAACTGCACTAGAAATATGTCCAAGGCAATAAAAAAAAAAAAGAAAAAACTAAAAAGCAAAACAAGTACCAACCAGTTTCAACATTATCAAAGTGTTTCATAAGTGTACTCTAAATTAAAGTAATTAAGTATGTACAATGAGGAACACAAACATCAACAACAATGCCAGTATTCAATAGTCAACAAGTCAGGCAACATTCCCCGAGTCTTGTGACTGTTGATCACAATTACTGTAACATTAAGCATGCCAAAAAAGCATTCATAACACAAGAAAACCTTTCAGCTCCACACTTACACTGTGTTGGTTTTCTGATGAATAGATACCATGATGACCTCCTTCCACTGGCTGAGACAAAGAGCCAAACCCTGGAGCGGAGATTTTAATGTCCCGCTGCAGCTTGCCCAGGTCCCTGCGGTACATGCGGAGCTTTGTACTCATAGCGTTTCTGTAGGAGGAGGGAGCTGCACGCAGCTCTTCTTCCATTCCTTGTAACTGCAGACGGATAAGAAACATGTAGTGTCTTAGATGTGGAGCCGTGAAATCTGCTTGTGAACATGTTATAATGGTAATTTCTGCACGGCCCGAACAAACAATAATATTACAGTGATATCTTGATACGTAAAAATGATGCTCCATAGCTCAGTCAAATCATGTTCTTGGTATTTATAAAAAGCTTAAGTTAGTTTATTGATACTAAAAAAAGTAAATTCCTTTCTGTTTATTAGTTTCAAATTCTGTATGCAAGTACAATTATGAGTTACTTGTGTTTTATTTAGTATATATATATATTGTTTTACTTAATATTTCTTCTCCACTTTATTTCAGGGGGAAATATTGCAGCTTTGAACGTCACTACATTTACTTCATAGCTATGGTTGTTAGTTATTTTTATTATTATACAAATATGATGTAAAGTTGTTAAAATGATCTCCACCATTAAAAACAATCAAGGGACAATAATTCCCAAAACAACTATTCTCTTCTATTATTTTCTCTCTTCTATTATTAATACTGAAGCATCAGTGTTAGAGCAGCATGTTACTGTTGTAGCTGCTGGAGGTGGAGCTAGTTTCAACTTTATATACAGTTAAGATAGTTTAGTTCAGTGGTTTCCAATCTAGGGTTCGGGTCCTTCCACAGGGTCACCATATAAATCTGAGGGGGTCATGGTTAATGGGAGAGAAGGAAGAAAAACAAAGCTCTGATACACACATTGTATGAGTTTTGGTGAAATATTTGATCATTTTAACATTTATTGAAATGAAACCAATTGTAAGACGTCAAAAGCCAAAAGAGTTGGAAACCACTGTTTTCATCTTTAAGAATTGTATTTTAAAAGTTTCTTATATTATCCATCGTGTCAAATCATCTGAAAACTAAACTAAAGCTGTCAAGTAAATGTAGTGGAGAAGAAAGTACAATATTTCCCTCTGAAATGTAGTGGTGTGCATAAGTATAAAGTAGCATAAAATGGAAATACTCATACATATTATGGAAAGTATAAATGTCTCAAATGTGTACTTAAGTACAGAGCTTCAGTAAATATACTTATTTATATTACTACCACTTGATAAATGATAAAAGGCTGGTAGCTTTCAGATATTTGCAGTCCACAACATCAGCTCACCATTTCCTCCGCCTCTCCCTGCCTCTCGTCGAAGCTCCTCACCAGCCTCTTCCTCTCCTCTGCGGATACAACACAAGCTTCAGATTTACTGCCACACAATCACATCGTCTGGGTGTCTTATCTTAACCTAAATTATCACACAGCAACATGACAAAGTGTTTTACCTCCGTGGCACTTCAGAGCCCTTCCCGGCATCAGTTTCAGCTCTTCGTACAGAGATCTGTAGACTTCGTGCAGCTTCTCAAACTCCTCCGACGACATTTTGAAGGATCAGTAACGTTAGCTCAGCAGCTTTTTATTGGGAACCTGCTTACTTTACCGGTAAAACAACAACAAACCCCAACTGTATATTAAACTAGTTTTGGGCTTTGATGATGATGGTAATAATAATAATAAGATCCCCGGGACTCTTCCGCATGACGGCCCCTTGTGATCAAGTGCCCCAAACGCCAAACTAAAAATCAAATACCACGTTTTAATAAATTTCTTACTAAACACGTAAACATGATAAAAGTTTACACTACGCACAGCAATAAAACAGCTAATTAATATGACGCCAAACACGGGGTTAAAACGACTTTAAAATTACGCGAACAACAATGTTATGCAGGCACTAGAAAGACAGCTTTCACTGGCGCCTTCTGGGAAATGTATTTTTTTTTTAAAAACAGATCTGAGTGTTTGCTTTAGTTTATTTTCTGATAATTATAAAGTTGTCGTACATGCTTTAATTGAATATACATCAAATAATTACTATATATCTTTGTTAGTAAGTGATTGTAAGCAAAACCTCATGATGGAAAGCCTGAAATTACACAAAGATAATTATGTAAAAAAAAAAAAATTTAAACCGTTATTGAAATCTATTGTGCACGATTTATGCAACAATCACTTACACATAACAATAAACCTACAATGTTTGGCTTAATTTGCCCTTTTATAGACCTATATATATGTCTACCTATTAAATTATTAATAAATGACTTGTTATCATAACTTTGCTCCTCTTTTTCTTTTTCTCATTGGGTCTGTAATGCATTGTTATACTACAATATTTTTTATATGGTCAAATAAAGTTGAAGAAAAAAATGAAAGGAAATAAAACGTTAAATCTTATATTAATCAGTTTTATTGGGTAATCTGATCAAAACTGATGGGTTTAATTACTTTTATCTTAATGTATATTTGTGCCTTGTGTATATTTTAATACGTCTCACTCTTCTGTTTCTCCTTTTTTTTTTTAAATATAACTGTAAATATTATCAAATACTGTAAAATGTCACTGCCTTCAATGTTGCCACAGGCTGTGTTGCTGTGCACGTGACAACAAAACAATTTAATCTTGATTATATCCTGAGAAGAGGAGCTGATATCTGGTTATATCTCATCATAATAAAATACAATAATTTAATAGTTGACTTTCTTTACTAGTAATCTCCGGCTGCAGAAACTACAATCCCATGATTCCGTTCGCGGTTGCATCTTTCACCTCCTACACTCCCTTTATGCTTTGACATCAGCTGTTCTGCTACAGAGCAGCGGCGTCCTGCTGGAAGAGACGGAAACGCGCAAATCTGTGTTATAATGTTGCTTTTATTAATTATCGCAGGCCTCGGAGTGGTGACGTTACTGGTGATTTCATTTGCACCACACATACGGTAAGCGGCAACCAATGCATATATATATTGTATACATACATATATACATATCCGGGGTTTTAACACATCACAGATAGGTTGTTACATGGTTTGACAGGACATTATAGTGCACTGGTGCAATTATTACGATTAAGTCAATTTGCATGTTGAAAAATAGGCTACTGATCGCCCTTATTTTTATTTTATTTCATTTTTATTTATTTATTTTGCTGGCTTGATTTTCCCAGCAGAAAATGAAACATGATGATGGATCTGTGGGAGTTTTTGCACATAGATGAACCGGGTGTTTCATCTATATACCGGGCCTATCAGGAGGCTGAGCGTGGGCGGAGTTATATCTGTATGCATTACTCCAATCGAGCTATTGGTTATGGGGCGGCCCTACACAGTGGCGTGGGTCGTATGACTTGAGCTCAGGATTGTTCATTATCCAAGTTTCTCTATGAATAATTAAGCCAGACTGTCCATATGTCCAATCCTAATGAGGACATGACTTACTACTACTACTACTACAATGGAGCTGTCTGCTAGAAGCCATGATCAGTGGTGGAAGATGTATTCAGATGCTATACTTAAGTAAAAGTACCAATACAGAAATGTACATGAAAACCACTCCATTACAAGTAAAATTTTCCTGCATGGAAAATCCTAGTTTTAGCAAAATGTACGTAAATTATTATTATTAAGTAAAATACTCATTCTTCATGGCATCAATTTATTATCAATACTGAAGCATCAGTGTATAAGCAGCAAGTTGTGCAGTAGTTGTTGTAAGTGGAGCTAGTTTGAACTACTTCATATACACAGTTTACTAGTGTAGTCCAGTGGTTTCCAACCTTGGGGTCAGGCCCCTCCAAAGGGTCACCAGATGAATCTGAGGGATCATGTCATGATTATTGGGAGAGTTAGTTGCAACTGTTACTGAGGTAAAAAAAAAGCTGTTAACAACTCTGACTACATACTGCTTTCTGTAAAACGTCAACAGCCGAGCTTGACATATAATCCATTGGGTAAAATCTTCATCTGAAAAGTAACTAAAGCTATAAATAAATAAATCATAAATATATGTAGTGGAGTAGAAAGCACAATATTTCCCTCTGAAATACAGTGGAGTGGAAGTAGAAAGTAGCACAAAATGGAGATACTCAAGCAAAATACCTGTACTTAAAAATTGTTCTTAAGTACAGTATTTCAGTAGATGTACTTAGTTACTGTCCATAATGCAGTGTCTCTGGTACTAATGAGTAGTTGTTATGTATTAAAGACAATATGCAGCAGGAGGAGTGTGCAAGTCTACAACTCGTCTGGATGGGAAGACAGTCCTCATCACTGGAGCCAACACAGGGATTGGGAAGGAGACTGCCCTGGACTTGGCAATGCGAGGTGACCTTTGGGTTTTACTTTCAAATATACAACAATGTGCCTCTTTACATCCAAAACCTGTAACCTCTCTTTTTTTGAATCATCATAGTTTCTGTTTTGTCAATAACGTGGCTACTCATTTTCTTTTTTTTTTTTACACGACAGGAGCTCGGGTGATTATGGCATGCCGAGACACAGAAAAAGGTGAGGGCGCTGCGGCCAGTATCAGAGCTTCGTACCCCAAAGCACAAGTGGAGGTTCGAGAGCTTGATTTGGCAGATACCTGCTCTATACGAGCTTTCGCACAGAAATTCCTGAGAGGTATGCATACAAGCAGCTGATATTCACATTTACCCACAAAGCCCTGGTTTATTGTTGCGTCACAGGTATTTCTTATTTCTTCAGAGGTCACCGATCTTCACATCCTAATCAATAACGCGGGGGTGATGATGTGCCCCTACACAAAAACAATTGATGGCTTTGAGATGCATATTGGAGTCAATCACTTAGGTAAGACTTCGCTGAAATCTAATGCAAGAAATCAATAATAAGAGCATCAAACTTGATTAACCGACTGGTCCATCAATAAGGTTGTAAATACATGTAAATTATCAAGAGCATTTGAAATCTTAAATCTTAAGTTTTTAGTCAGGATTGAGTCAAAAAACACAAACTGTATGTTCTTACTTCTGGTAGGTCACTTCCTGTTGACGTACCTCCTCATCGGGCTATTGAAACGGAGTGCGCCAGCCCGGATCGTGGTGGTGTCATCTCTGGCTCATAACTTCGGTTGGATCCGTTTCCATGACCTTCACAGCCAGGGCAGCTACAACAGCGGATTAGCATACTGCCAGAGCAAGCTGGCAAATGTGCTGTTTGCCAGAGAGTTTGCTCGTAGACTCAAAGGTACACAAAATATGGGGAAAAAAAGGACAGATGACCTGCTCTGCTCTGACAAAGAAGAGTAGTAACAGCGAGGATTAGTGGTGCACTGTGCTCAGAGTAGGAGTGAGGAGATAAAACAAGATACAAAACAACTGGTCCTTACCAGTCATGTCTTGACAATATTGGGCCACAAAAGTGTCTAAAGTCTAAAATCCATCCTAAAACATAACAGAAAGAAAACATAAAACACACACACTGCTGCTGCATGCTGTACAATTTCAGCATTTTGTCAGAGAAAGGTCTTTAAATATATCAGGAAATTAAATAATATATTCCACAAAAGAATACATCTGTTACTTTTCAATGTCAGAGCTTTTTTTTTTTTGTAAATAAAAATGTATTCAAGGAAAGTAAAAGGGTGCAAAAGTTAAGCTTAACAAGCTTATTTCTTCCACTATTAATAACTAAATAACATTATTTTCCAATGATCAGTCTGGTCAGTCTGAAAGTTTTTTTTTTTTTTTTTTAAATGTCTGTCTTCTGTCCTCATAGAATCCAATGTGACAGTGAACTCAGTTCATCCTGGAACGGTGAACTCTGACCTGACCAGACACTCGACCCTCATGACGATACTTTTCACAGTCTTGTCCATGTTCCTGAAAACTCCACGGGAAGGAGCGCAGACCAGCATCTACTGTGCCGTGGCAGAGGAGCTACACTCGATCTCTGGGAAACATTTCAGGTAGGTCACAACAAGTGCTGACATTCTTTTGTTTAATAGGTCTTGGTATCTTAGTTTAGTGTGCTAGTATGCTAACATTTGATAACTTGATAACTCTGTAGGATTAATTCTCTGGGTACCATGAATGTCTGATGTCGGTATGGGTGACTATGTAATATCTAATGGCATCTGAGGCTTTGGATACACACACAATACTTGATAAATTCATTGCTGGTTTGGCTCTGCACGTGAGATTTGTTGACAATAAGAAAAATATAGAAAATCGCCATCTATAATCACATCCAAGGTCAGAGAGAAATGAGATCACTGCATCCAGAGTAATGACTCACACCATCAGCCTTTATGTAATACTTGCACCCCCACCCTTTGTTTCAGTGACTGCGCCCCTGCCTTTGTAGCCCCACAGGGCAGGAGCGAGGACACAGCGAGGAGACTGTGGGAAGTCAGCTGCGAGCTTCTCGGTATTGAGTGGGACTGATTCAACTTTTAACCACCATCTATCTCAGTACTCAAAGGAGTCCTTATCCTTTCTGTTATCATTCATTTCATCGTTTCACTATGGTTTTGATATTCGTTACTTTAAATGTTTGTTTTTTTTTAAACTAAAGAGATTTCAGCAGTAATAATGTAAGAGGTACTATAATGTGAAGTTGCTTTTTTTCTGTAATAATGCAGTAATGACGTGATGATAACTTGAGTATTTTGGTGCCTCACAAACCAAAACCACTCAATTGTATTATCATGTAACCACAAATACTTTTTGACTCTATATTTTTGTGACACGTGAAAACAGTGTAGACAAAAAAGCAACTTGATGTATCACAATGCTGTAGGATTACTGTGAAGGGTCAAGCCAGGGTAAATGACCAGCATCTTTATCTAATATTGTTTTTTTTCTTTTATTTCTCCAGAATTTGCAGCTAAATTGCTTGACTTTTGTGCCAGTATTTCTAAAACATTGCAGGGGTTCTTATAGTGTTTCCAGATTGACTGAAAAAATTAGTAAACTATGAAAAATTAGCATCAGTCTGAGCCATGATTACAGCTTAAATTGCATACATGTATTTTGTGATAACCGTTATTTAAATGTTTGTTAAAATATTCTATTTTAAAATTCTATAGTTAAAATATTCTATTTTAACAAAGTCAGAGTTAAAATCATGCCACTGCAACATTTGCAGAGATTTCTTTTCCCATGAGTATTGCCAAAACTGCACATTCTTGCTGGAACTACTGTTTTACATTTATAGGGATTTCCTGCCTCATGTTTCCTTCTCAGCATTCACATGCAAGGTTGCCAAGAGTTTACATTCTGTGTTTTATACGAGTGAAACATGCCTTTTACTACACTTACATTCATGTTAAGAGTTGAATGTTTACATTTGATGTAAATAAACAGAAATATTACTACAAGGCTGCATGGATCAATCCTTTAAAATCCCAGAGATCTTTCAAATGTAAGAACTTGAACCACACACAGAAAAATGTATCGTCTTAAACCTTTTGGATGAAGTTAAATCTTATATTACTTTTTTTTTTTCTACATTTCATTTTATTTTACAAGGGGTGGAGAAAACAATTACATTTCAAAAGCATTAGTGACAGCATCATTTGAGCAGTTACTGCATTACATATTTTACATTTTTTTCTCCAAAGAAGTTTTTTTTTTTTTTTTTTAAACTCACAAAGTATAAAGTGCGGCAGTGATGAGACAGCGTAAAGGAGGATTAGAGTGCAAGAATGTCGTACGTGTGCATCTCAAAGGTCTAAACTGTTCATTTCTTGCTGATCAACACTCAATATCACATCTTTGTCTCATCGATGTCAATCTTCAGACTAGTGCGGTGGAGGGAAGCAAGGCAAAAGGACCACATAGTACCCCCTATACATAAAGATGTGTTACTTGACCATGTTAATCAGAAAAGCTCTGAAATACACAATCTAGTATCCCTGAAAAGGCAACATCGGTAACTGATGTGTAAATTAACATGAAACATGTTTTATCATGATATTACCTTTCCACTGTTGTCCTGTATTGACCAGGTTGTAGGTTGACAAAATAAACAAGACAAAAAGATGGCAAAGGTGAAATCGTAAAAAAAAATAAAAAAATAATAATAATAATAATTAAGAAAAAAAACATTATTGAATTGCTCATCTGTATTGAGTCATAACTGGGTCAGGTCTCCCATGAGAACAAAATGAAAAGCATGATTTAAAATTAGTGGTATTCGGGGATAATGATTAAACACAACCAAAACATGAGACATCAGAGACAAAACAAAGGACAAGAGAGGTGATTTCCTTGATAGTGAATTAATGTTCATTGAGATGTCATGATCCATAAGTGATTCCCTTTCTGTATCCAATTTCGATGTTTCTTGGAAATTTCTTCACGTCATCTTAAATGCCCTTAAATACTTCAAATTCTGTCTTTTCCCCTTATCAAAAGGGAATATGCGCTGAAAACTGGCCAGGAAATGTGCTCTACAATATTAGGTAAAACAGGTAAACATCCCAGCAATATTACATTTAGCATTCAGTTTCTTCAAGGATTGAACATATACCGTTTCTTTCCGGATGCAAAAATGTATCCACGCACACAGACAATAGGACAATTTAAACGGAAGAAAAACAACAGAATTATTATAAGCAACTCATTTGTCAGAGACTATCTGGTCAGGTTAAAGATATTTTCCCTTTTGGATGAGGTAGGAGATTAACTGTATTAGACTGTATACTGTATGTATACATTGCAGTTAGCAATTGTCGTGTTGTTTGTCATTCCAATACAGTAACATAGTTCCCTCTGTATCAAACACTGCACAGATGGGCAATAACAGTGAAATATTTCTAGAATAGAAATAAAGCACAGTGGTGACACAGTGGAGCACACAAGGAGGTGGCTCAAACAAAAAGAACTGATCAATTCAAGATGTTTTCATTTCAAATGCAACGTGGTTTCCAGACTTGGCATGTAGCAAGTGTCGAAATATACTGATAGTTTAGTCAGATTTCTCCCCTCAGTTGACTTTTGGTGTCTATAATCTCATCACATTCTGAATGATCTGATCAAAAAGTCGAGTTGGCATGCCAATCATCAGATCCAATATTCTGTATCTGACGATGGCAGCTGCTCTTGTGTAACAGTCATGTATCTGAGGGCTAACTAATCAATAATATTCCTTATCCTCATCAGTTTCTTGCTGTCTAAGTGCTGTCTGTGTAATCCCTTGTTATGCTGACTGTGCCTTTACCTGGCATTGGGTCGGCCTTGGCGCTGCTGAGATGACTTGTTGAGGTGTTCAGACAGCCACTGCCGACAAATGTTCTGCATCACTGAGTCTTGTGCTCCCTCTGCAGCCTGAAGAACGTCCTGTACCATCGGGCCTGCCCGGCTTGATTCCAGTTTTACTGCCAGCAGGTACGCTGGCCGCAGCTTACTGCACTGCAGGTAGGCTTTGATCTGCACACAAAGGGATAGTGATGATTAAAGGATAACTTTCACAAGTAGAATATATGACATGCAATGAAAGCCAAGTTAAAACAGGGTCATTGTGATTTCTGTAAAAGACAGTCTGAGGCAAGAAATGTAATAAATAAAATGATTTGCATTCAGTTTTACACTACCTTGCTCTCCGTGTTCTTAGTCTCCAGAATAAGACTTTCTAGCTCCTTGGCCTAAATCAGATAAAGAACAATAAAAGTTGAGCACACAGACAACATGGAGGCAAGTCATATTTTCATGAAGCGCCTGTCGCTCACATCAGCCGGTCCCTTATCAGCAACAGAAACACAGTTGAGGATGAGAGCATCGCAGTCGTTTTTGGTGGCAGTGCCTGACTCGCCAACACATTTGAGCAGCTGCCGCACGGCTCCATACTGCCTCTGACAAACAAGCCTTTGGCCGGCCCGCATGTAGACAGCCTGAGCCTCCAGCTGGAAGTCCTGCAGCAGAACAGGAGGAAGAAAGAGATGACCTTTCAACCTTTGAATGAAAAACCATGAGAAAACAACCATATGTATCGTCCTTGTATCTAAATAGTGTTGCTACTGTACTGTATTTTTGTAGGTAAGAGTTTATCAGTTAATGAACGCTGATTCTTAGTGTTTATGACTTAAATAAAGATTATAAAATTTTATCTATTACATCTGCCATCACAGTTGTCTGTTGGAAGAAGTATAAACTCGTGACATGTTCTTATATGAACATACCTGTATGACTCTGTATGCAATGCCGAAACCTTCTTCAATGTTTTTTCCTCCAAGCATCACCTGAAATAATACAAATTCAGGGTTACTGACTATACACACAGACAGGCACAGACCATGCCAGATATGCAATATGTTATATTAATTCCACATATACAATCTTTGAGAGTTTGACTTTAAAAAGTTAAAAAAGGACAACATAACCTATTCCTTCTTTACTCCCCATTTCTTCCCATCACTGGCAAAAACATCTTTTCTTCTTAAGGTTCTTCTCTGAATTTTATGTGTATTGTTTTTTATAGTGTATCGTGAGTGTTTATATCGCCCATGTTGTTGTTTTGTGGTGTTTTGGTGTTTTAATGAACTACCAAAGACAGTTTTCAACGTTTGTGTTTTAGTCTGTAGTAGGGCACTTTAGCAACACTGATGTACACTGGGAGAGTCACAAGTGGAACCTCACCTTGCAGGCAACCTCCACCTTCATGGGGCTTCCTCCAAACAGTGTAGGTGGTGAACTGGACCCAGTGGACTTAAAGGAAGGTGTCTGTGGAGCCTTAGAGGAAGCTGCAGTCTCACAGCGGTGGAGAAAACGGGTCACCTCTAGCTGTAGCTCAATTGTATTCATGTGTCTAAAAAAATAAAAAAGAAGAGGTCTGTTCAGTTTCATCATAAAAAGACCATAAAATGCAACTGACAGGGCGCCAAAATATCTGAAGCAGATGTGGAGTAATGGAGCACCAAAAGACAGGACCACATGTTAAATTTATTTTATTCATTCAATTGTAAATTCTGAGAAAGATCACAATAACTGAAATAGTCATTTATTTAAATCACCTGGAGACATCACTGGATGACATCATCTTCCTGAATGAGTTGACTTGAGACTTTCTCCTCCCAGAACCCCGACCTTGCTGTTCCTGCAGGTATGTCCTCAGGTGCTCTTTGGCTCTGACCAACCAGCGCTATACAGAATCAAAGTCAAGATCACAGATAGGAAAAGAAACAAGGACTTTTTTTTTTTCTTTTGCAAAACTATACAACTACAGAAAAACGAGTTGAATTGACATACCTGTTGCTCTCCCAGCTGTAGGTACGAACTGGCTCCATGTGTGAAGAACCGGATGCAGGTCATGGCTGCACGCACATGATCCTGTCCAAGTGAATAGCATTTAGCATTTTATTAAAGTGGTATTATTTGATCACAAGTCAAAATTCAAGCTATTAAAGCTTAACGGTACTGAGAATTGCAAATGATCAGCTGGAGAATTATTACATTTTAAATTATTTTTAAATCAAGCCAGGACTTAGAAGAAACTCTGCTCTCCCACTAGTCCTCCTTTACTTTTTCAAAGGCTAATACAAATTTAAAACGTGCATAATGGTTCTTTAAGGAAAAAAAAAAAAAAAGTAAAACAAGACTCTAACCATCATGAACTGCTGGAGCTGGTAGAGAGTGTGGTAGTATCCCCGCCGCTGCAGGAACTGGCAGGAGGCAATGAGGTAGCGGCTGCATGTCTCCAGGCTGGGGTCTTGTTTTTCCAGTATCCCCTGCAGCATGCCAAGACGCCCCCTCTCCAGACTGGGTTGCAACACTCCCTCTAAAAACACCTCCTCAGGGGACTCCTGAGAAGAAAAAAAGGCCAATATATGTACTTTTCAGACACATGCCTTGTGTTGCTGGATATTTAATAGGCCCCAACATACTTGGTTTAAATGACCCACGTTTCTCAGCTGAATATCATGCTGTATGTCTAAATTCATAAACTAAGCTTCACCTTATTGAGAAGGCATGTTAGGGCCTCTGACATGTTGTCATGACGCATATAGAAACTGATCAGTGCCATGTGAGTGCCATATGTGTTCAGGTAGAAGAGACACTCCTGATGGAGGTTGCTGCTCTGGGTCTGTGCATCGGGTCGCTCCACAGGACCACCCTCACACAGGGCATCCTCCAGCTCCCGCAGGGACGCCAAGATGTCCTCATCAGAAGACTGACACAGAAAAAGAAACACACAGACAGCACAAAAAGTCACATAAATGTATGCGTGCAAACTTAATCAAATAGAGTAAGTGTCTGTGAACCACAACCACAAGTCTCTAAAGAATAAAGAACCACACAGACGCCTGTGTGGTTCTTTATTCTTTCACTGGAAACTCCCACTTTAATCAGGCCAACACACACCACACATGCTAGTGCAAGTGCCACTCATGCTAAAATGTACTGGCTTCCTCTTGGTATAAAAGCGGCCAAGGCCCCCGGCATCAACTGATACTGTGAGAGATTCCTGAGGTATCATGTACTAGAGGTGCTATGCACGCTGACTCATGTCTGAACAGGTTTATGTTCTTGCTGGTGTTATGTATTCATGGCTCATCTTTAAATTCATACACTTATTGCTTCTGTCTGAGCTACTGATTTCAAAACTGTATTTGTCATTGTAAAAAACTACAAACTTGCTCCACTAATATTGCAATATACAGATAGTGTAACGCCCATGCATGATAAATAATTACAAAGGGCTGCTTTTCTTATGTGCTATAACTGACAATTATGACATGAAGCGTTTTCTTACTGTGGCCAGAGTGGGACGCACAGTTGTCTCCAGGTGCTGAACAATCTCCTGCAGCAGTAAGGGGCCGAGGTTGAGCTGGTTGCGGTCCACTGGGGCCTTCAGGCAGCGGGCAAACTTCTCCCGAGCCACAGTTAGATTCCCTGCCTTCAAAGAAGCCATGCCCCATGCTTGCCACACACCACCAGGATCCAGGCCGCTCTTGGTAGACACCTACCAAAGCAGTCACAAAGAGAATTTATTTTTCTGTCCTTTTGAATAAACTAGAAAATACTAGTATGCTTGAAAATCAAATATACCTTGCACATAAACATGCAATGTTAATAACACAGGGATGGTGAGTAAAATTTGACTGTGCTGTAAGTGTACGTTTTACAAGTCAAATATACAATAAACCACCATCTGCCTCACCTCCACTGCTAGCTGATAATGCTCTGCTTCTAACAGCTGGTTGCGGAGACGTGTGACAGCAGAGGTCTCCAGAATGTCATCCAAAGAAGGAATATATTTGTAATTAGCCGTCACTAGAATCTTAAGCACATCCACTTTGCTGATGTAACTGTGGAAAAAAAAGAAGAAATAAAAGAGGAAGAAAAACAGTATGTGTTAGAGAGAATTACTAAGATATTGACATGGGATGTGAAAAGTGATTACAAAGTTAAATCTTTTGAAAGACTTATTACTCATGAGTTCCAGTTAGCAGAGAATGACGTAAGTCTATTTTCGCCTTAATCATTTTAGTTTTACAGTAAGTACCTTGTAGAAAAGACCCAAATAAGGGGTTGATGGAGACCAAACCAGAACTTAACAAACAGTGCAGATTAACCACACTTACCAGGTGTCCAGACGCCCAATTCCAATTAGATGCCAATATTGCTCTGTGTCAACTGTTTGCAAACAATAACACATGTATAAGGTGATGCGTCAATGGCATGTGTCTGTCAGCTTGTTTGGGGGTTGTTTTTTCACTTTGGCGGCAAAAAGTGGATTAATGCCGCTATAAGAACATCCAGAAATAGTCAACTGGTTGTTTCCTTGGCTCCGAAAGTTCAATTATTCCTCTGCCAACCACAGATCCCATCCCACTCACAATAAACACATGGGGTTGCGTCTCACCTGTCACATAAGGCAAGATCCTGGCTGCGGCCAACTTTGACAAACATCAGCTTGGCGCTGAACAGCAGGTGCCGCATGATGTCAGTGAGAATGCAGGCGTCCACCTCTGGGTTAGTCAGCTTACGAGACAGCGACCGACAGTGGCTGATGAGCTGATGACCGCAGGCCGTTTGGTCACTGTGCAGAGACAAAATGGCCACGCAGAGGTACGCACTGGGAGCCTTCGGGTTTTAGCGAAAGTACAGAATTAGTCTTACTGTATTCACTGGGTTCATTTTACTAGAAGACAACTAAATAATAACAATTTCTTGTCAAATGTCAAAGTATATTTACTAATGGGCTGTGAACCATACTGTTTATAAATGTTCTGACCAAACCTGTTCATAGTAGAACTCGCTCCGCAGCAGCTGGTTCTCTGCAGGATTTGTGCTGAGATGAA
Source organism: Pampus argenteus (assembly GCA_036937835.1). Taxonomy (NCBI): domain Eukaryota; kingdom Metazoa; phylum Chordata; class Actinopteri; order Scombriformes; family Stromateidae; genus Pampus; species Pampus argenteus. Next base: position 13,986,403 of record CM072873.1, read on the forward strand.
TCTGCCTTTGGACGACTTCAGGTAGATGCAGCATCCCATCAAGATCTTCCTCTGTCACCACTGGGCTTCCAGCCACTGCACAGACCAGCAGAGACAGATTGGGTGAAACCTCATCCTTTTCTCATCATTTTTTACATTACAGATTTGTACAGTATCAGTCAAAAGTTTGGACACTTTCACATTCAAGGTAATGGTTAGGTGTGTCAAAACGTTTGACTGGTACATTTTGCACATTTTTCAGAATGCATGTATCAATCCTCTTCCTGTTAAAATACAGGTTTTAGCACATTTTCCACACACTGATAAAGAGGAAATAGATCACACAAATGTGATGACATAAAATTTATAATGTTACTTCATTTACCTTCAACTGGTTCCTGCTCGTCATCTGAACTACACATGAAAACAAAGAAAAAACACCCACATTTTATTCCCTTTGGTCAGGAATACCTGAATATACACGTTTCATGAAAACAAACATGTTATTTTAGCCGTGCTGCTTTTATATGGGCTTTGTGTCACTTGAATCAGCAGCATCTTACTCTGGGTGAAAGTAGGCGTAACACTGGTCACAGACTCTAACTTCATCTCCCGGGCAGCCGTCCACAGGCATTTTCCTATCAGAACACGCATGACAAACCAGGCGGCCGCATCTCCGACAATGATGGCGTCTGTTAAACTAAAAGATTTAAATAAATAAATAAATAAACAAACAAATACAGAATTACAGAAAAAACATAAAATCTGGTCTGGCAATTACACAATCTTTATTTCAAAATTTGGCATATTAATTTAACATTAATTTCTCAATTTAATTTTTGGAGTTAAGAGCAATTTAGAAAGTTATACATGACATGTTATATAGACCTCGTAAAAACAAAGAAAATTAATAAGATTAGTAGTTTTACAAACTTATTTTACTACTAATTACGTTTGTTAAGACTCCCGCAAAAAACATACATTGCATATTTTTTCATAAATTCTGATAAAAGTTGTAAATAAATAAATAAATAAAAATATATAATTTCTTCTACTTGCTTTATTACAATTTGTTGTTGTGCTCACTCACCATGGTGAACCTCTCACGCTGGCAGACCATGCACACATGCTGCAGGGTGTCAGGGACCCAGTCCTTGCGGGCTGGTGGTTGGTCTGGAGGTTGGAACTTTGCAGACGAGCGACGTTTTCTCTCTGCTGAGCCTCGATCCCCCTCCGTGCTGTTTGAGGAAGGGTTGTGTGTAGGTGTACTGCCTGTAATAAAACATGTGTAAGGACACAATGGAAAAAAAAAATTAAATGAAGAAGAGTACAAGGAACTTCTAAACCAGGAACTTCAATCAACAGTAGCACACTTATCCTTGAACTCACACTAGGTAAGAAAAGCAAAAATCATCATTTGTGTTGCTTTAAAATAAAAGTTTAACTCCAACAGGGCTTCTATGCGGCTGAAATTGTATCAAAACATTACTACGGTATTAAGCTATCTCACTTGTAGAGGGCGATGAAGATTCGATTCGATTGGACGATAAGGAGCTGCTGTCTTGAGCAGGACACTGCATCAGTGCATCCTGGAGGCTGATTACAGAGTCTGAAAAATAAGCAGTTATGTATTTAGGCACTAAATATTTGTTATTTATTGATTGAGTCTGAGGACAACAAACTCCAAATCGGTAAGTGGACATTTGTATTAATATGTCCCAGTGTTAGAAACAGGTTTTAAAAACTTTCAATACTGGTGCAAAGAGTGTCAATGCCGAACAATACTTAAAAACACAATATGCATTGTGTTCAATATAAAGCAGCTGTAGAAGAACTGTGCGCTTAGTTAGAATTTGATTAAAGAGTTAAATATAAGTAATAAATTCTACTCTGTGTTAACAGAGAGAGCACTGACCAGATCGAGACCTCTCTCTGGGGGCACAGGAGAAGTCGAGTGCCTTGCAGGCATAGCCTGCAAGAAGCTTATCGATGTCTTCTGCACCACAGCCAGCCTCTTGTCCAACCAGAAGACTCCTCAGGGTTCGTATTGCCACATCTGCCCAATCCACCTTCAGGTTCATCAACAGCTGCTCAAGCATCAGCAGGGGCTCCGCCAGCAGTGGGAAATAGTCCTGCCTGGCGACTGGTGGCAGAGTCAGTAATACCTGCAAGAGGAAACACATTTACTGATAACACAAGATTTTGAACAATTCAGCTGCTGCAGCTTTAACAGTAAAACAACAGCATCTATCATATCCATTAATACCTGATGAATATATTTTTTTTCTAGGCTGACGGAGAATAAATTATTGTTGAATAATTTAAGAAATTAGATTTTGGATTACAGTACAGTTAGCTTGGCCATATTACTCAAATTCTTAAGGTTTAGGTTTATTGACAACACTACAATATATTTTAAAATATAACATATCAGACTTTGTCAGGGATGGATTGATAATGTCATGGTATTTTTGGAATATAGGTTGCATTAAGAAATATCATGAAACTATTTAATCTATCTTTATTATAGCCGTTTATAGAATTCCCTTTGTATTAAAGCACTTTCAAATTGCTGTTATTAAACTTGTTAGAAATTACATCAGTGCTTCTCTTTACATTTACTAACCTTTGAGCCCAGATGAAGGGCATGAATGTGACGCCGACGTGCCGGAGAAACCTGCCTCTGGAAATGCAGAGTAAGGTAGTCCGCCAGGAAGTGACAGGCAGCCAATCCAGGGCGGCGGTCCAGAGCACGTTCGCAAACATCCAGACCGATCACAAAATCGGAGAGGCCCTCGAGTAGCTGAATAAACAAGTGATAATCATGAACTTTAATGGTTGAGAGAGAAACGTTCATGGCAATAACTGAATCACAAATAAAGAGTGTCCTTAAATGTTGAAAAAAACATTATGGGATCTACAAAGAGTAGTACAGATTTACCACAATGATGTGTTTGGAAGGATTTTTCATTTACAATACAAACAAACTGGATACTGTCAATAGCAGGGATCCAATTAGTGACATTATGAGTTACTGGTTGCTCCTCTGACAAATCCACCAGTGTTCTATACATGTTTAAGAAAGGCTTTTATTATAAATTTAACCAGAAGTTGAGAGGTAGAACCTGGAAAGCTTCATCCGTCTGTCCCTTCTCCAGCAGATGAAGTAAATGCTCAGTCTGCAGCTGCAGACTCAACTTCTCAGAAACAGGATATAGCGCCACCCACTCCGCACAAAGAGCAAACTCCTGCATAAATGAGATTAATCACATTACATTTAATAAATATGACAAATATCAACGTGCCTGACGAGATGTTTTTTTGTCTGACGCGTCCTGTAGGCAATGTGACTGCTTACTAATTGAACTCCTACAGGTCTGCTGTACTGTACCTACCTTTGCTTCCAACATCATAGATAACATGGACTCAGAGTTTGTCTTAGACTCAGTCTTCAGTTCCTGCCAAACAGTCCATGGCAGTGGAGGCTGTAAATTTAACATCTGTCACAACACAAATACAAAAAAAGGTCAAATTTCTTCACTGCAGAATGTAATAAATACTCAAGTCAAAGTCCATAAAACCACACAAAACGCATGCCTGTGAAACTCAAATCAGACAGTGGCCCATGTATAAGACAAATACTGTACTGAACACAATTTCTAAAATGAAAATATTACCCAGCGATAGATGTCAAGTTCTTTCTTCTTAAGCTCTAATTCTGTTTTCAGTGAGGCCTCTGTGCTTGTGTCATTGAGGCAGAACTCCAGCAGCTCCAGGCAGGCTGACAGAGGCCAGCGCTCCAGGGCTTGAAGGGCAACACGGGCTCGCAGGTTAGCATCCTGTATGCGAAACAGCTGACCTATACCTTCATCTCCACCTGAACACAAATAACCATTAAGTATACATGTAGGTATACAACACAACTGGATAGCAGTTGAGAAATTGTCAAATTTTTTTTGTTTTTGTTTTTTTACAAAATAATACTGTCATCATATCTGTATTTATGAGAGGTATACAAGTACAAACGAAGTCAATCGGGGAACCAGCATTCCTCACCTTCTAAAGCAGCACAAGCAAGCAGACGGTCTCTTAGCACCCCCTCCTGGCTGCAGTCTTGCCCATACAGCTCCAGCAGGCTCAGGGCTCGGCTCAGGTCTTTGGAGGTCAGAGCCTGCTGGAAGGCCTCAGCAGCCACAATCTGGGAAACTTCTTCCTGAGGTCCAGACAGTAGGAGACTCACAAGGGGTTTCCCACAGACAAGCGCCCCTAGCCCAGCAGATACTTCTTCACCCTCACTTAATGGTGTACCTAGCACTGGTTCAGTCATTGTTTGAAGGTAGGCTCGGAGAATGGGGAACTCCTTCAGGAGGTTATCAGCCTCACAAGCAATCTGCTCTCCATCTAGGACAACCTCTTTACGCCCGCTGCGGAAATATCCAGACCACCCAGAGGATTGTATCCGGGCAGTTTCTCCTTTACAGGCACTCAAACATGCCAACGTGGCCAGTAAAGGTGAGCGAGACTTTAAGAATGACAGGGCTGAAGGAGTGAGCAGAAAAGAGGAGGAGGAAGAGGATGAATGAGACGGTGGAGAGGAGGAGAGGATGGTGGTTGTAGCAGAGTTGTCGTCCCCTGAGGCCTCAGAGTCAGAGCTCGTGTCAGACTGAGGCTTTGTGATCCCCAGCGTTGATATGTGCTCTTGAGCGTGCTGTTGGAGCAGGACAGACAAACTGGCCACTCCAAACACTCCATCATTTTTCTTGGTCTGACTGTCTTGTTCAACTACTGGACAGGAAGTCCACACAGACAGAGTCTCACAGCATCGCTGGACGATCACCTGCTGGACACTCAGTCGCAGACCTTCCTGCTGCAGCAGTGACAGCACCCTGGACAAACAGGACACACAATTTAGATTTTTTGTTATTGTCCTCACATCACTATAAAAAATATATATATCCAAATTGAGTTGTATATCCTGATGATACAACCTGATGATTACAGGCTACTTGTTTACACTGATGGGGCTTAACCACTGTCCGTACCTGTCAGGTGACACCTGTCTGTCAAATAGCAGGTGAGAAAGAAGCTGGGAAGGAGTCTGCAGCAACACCAGCAATGGATTCCCCAGCTTCACTCCACTGCTCTGTTCTGAGAGAAAAAGCAAGAGAGTATTATTACTATTAGCTATGACTGAAATGGTGAAATGGAAATGGTAATTATCAAGAATCTTTAATAAAATAAAACTATATGCACTATATTATTTGTTTGTTATTTTTTTGTTTTTTTTATTATTTATATTAAGGCAGAATAAAAACTGATGCTTTTCTTTTTAGATAAACAACCCATTTCCAAGGAAACCTGAAAAGCACATCATCTCTACTCATTAACAAACTTTTTTTTTTACCTTCTGAAGTAAGGCTGCACACTAGTACAGATGCTAGTGTGTTGACATAATCGAGGAAACTGCGCACAAAATCTGGTCTCGCGAGTTTTCCATCTGGTTCAAATGGACAGAGTTGGTCCAGAGAACGAAGGAGCTGCTTCATGCTGGAGCGCACAGGGTGGGCGTCCAACTCCGACTGCTTCAGGCTGGCCTGCTCCACCAATAATGCCAAAAGAGCACTGCCCACGCTGCCCTCTGTTACACAAGAGGCAACATCAAATATACAAAAATTTCAGACTTTTTCATACGAAGATAAAAACGCTATCGTTAGTAACTCTTCAATCCAGCAACAAGTTCAACTCTACTGTCTGACATGGTAGGAATCTTTGGAAGTGAATGTTAATTTTATTGTAACTAAAAAGTCATGGTTAGTGAGCTGACCTGTTCCATCTGTAGCAGTACTCAAAATGTGCAGGGTGTTCTCCAAGCGTTGAGCCATACTGAGCCGAGCAGCAATGCACTCTTCACTCAGAGTTGGGTGGCAACAGAGCAGTATTTCCTGGATGCAGCAACCAAATGGGCTGGCAAACACTTGGTCTTCCCCGGCAGCTTCTATGAATAAGAGTGGATCAGTGACATTGTGTGAATTTTTCTTTTTAAACTTCTGGTCAGAACCTGCATCTGGAGGGCACTGTGTTGTGTTTATTTCCAATATCCAACAAGCCAAATAGATTTCTGAATAGGTTATGAACTCCCAAGTAGAAATGGATTGCCACCTAGCTGGTGGAGTATTAAAACAGTCTTGTAATCACCTGTTTTGACAGAGCTCTTGTTAGTGGCAGAATGATTCAGGATCTTGTTGATCTGCTGTAATACCATGGGAAATCCACAGATCCTCTCCGAATGAGGAACCTTTGGGTCAGTTCGCACTCCTGGGGGAAGCAGACAGTGATTAAAGATGAAAACAAAAACTACCCACCGTGCAAAACACATGAAATTATATGTGGTCTTGTTGTCCCAATCTCCATGTCAGAATAAATCTGTTTTGTGAACTCATCAACAATCCTAAGAATTCCTCCACAAAGCATCCTAAAATGCAAGTTACATACCTCGAGCCTCCAGGCTGCTGTTAAGCCTGCGCTCTGCTGTGTCCAGCAGCTGCCTGGACGTCTTCCAAAGTTGACAGTGACAGCAAGCCAGGTCAAAGGCAGCCATTGCCGCTGGGCTGAGCTCCTCCAGCAGTGTATAAAGGAGGCCAGAGGGCTCTGAAGAGCAGCGGCTCAGCCAGTAGCCTTCCTCCAGGGAGGGCATTCGGTGAGCAGGAGTGCTGAGGAGACGGTCTGCTATGTCCGAGATGGAGTAGAAAGCCACACCTGCAAAGAGAAGTCAGATCAACTGTTAAACTTATCTGCTCTACATGGTCTACACAAATTAATGTGATTATACTACATGCAAGTTAATGCTATAAAAATAAAACATTTTAAAATGCTATTACACATCAAATTACAATGAGCAAAATACAGTACAGCGACAATGGAATTTGTTTCTCTAAAAAAACATTAATTCAGTGGATCACAATGCAATGCAGTGACAAGTCAGTTTTTCCTTATTTTTTTATGAAAACAATTCTCTTTACCTAACTCTACCTTTGCTACAAACAATATAAAACACTCAACTAGACCTGCAACCAGGTATACTAGGGTCCCAGCACCTGAGCACCAGGCCACCTTTGGATAGTGCTTTAAAAGTGTATAATGCACATTTTTATTCTTTCAATTAGGAGCAACACCGCAATCTAAGAGATAGGAAAACAGTAGATAGAATGTCGAACCTGCAGCAGCAGCACTTCCAATGGCCTGCAGGGTTGACCGCCCACTGCTGCCCAGCCGACTCCTCCCTGGGCCAGACCCAGCCAGTGACACCAAGCCCTCTGAAGAGGATGAAGATGAAGACATAGACTGGCTCTCCATCTTCTGCTCAACCCGACCCAGCTCCACAAGGACTTCTTTGTAGCGCTCCATGAACATTAGCTCACCACAACAGGCAGACGCCTCCAGATCAAACACCAGAGCCACCTGAAGAGAGAAATACACAGGTCTGAACTCCAAACAATCAATATATTTTGTGTACCATATGTTATTGTACTCCATGTATTTTTCTAAAACATTTTGACTTATTATATGACTTAATCATATTAATGAGTCTTTATCGTAAAATGTTTTCAAGATTAAAATAATCAATACCTTAAGTAATACCAGCTATACAGACCTGATGTGCCTCCATGAAGTTTCCACCTCGGATGCAGGACATGAGTAGAGACTCAGGAGAGGACAACATGGCGGGGACCAACCAGCTGTGGGGTCCTCCACATGGACAAACCTCCAATTCAACAAAACCTCCAGCCACCCCTCCTCCTCCATCTAATAAAGAACAAATAAAGTTCATACAAATATATTAAATGACTTCAAAGAAAAACTTTAAAATAAAAAATTATGACGAATCCAATATGTAAACAGACGGAAACCAGTTAGATTAAGAATTTAAGAATTTAACTAACTAAGTTTACTAAAACAAAAGCTTTTGTCTTCCTTATTTTGAAGAGTTTAGTTTATTTCCCACAAAAAATATTTTAAGAATTTAAAAACAACAATTTATCTCTGATGTGGACCTACATCTGCTGTAAAAAGTCCAATACACAAACAAAAGATTCTTACAATTTCAAAAGTTAATTTTATATAAATTAATAAAAATAAAATAAAAATGTGTGCTCTCTCTTTGTGGTTTCTTTTGTAAGTCAAAAATTAAATTGTGACAAACATCAAATTAAATCAGATTTGATGTGACTGTAACAGAAACAACTCAGAAAAGATACAGCAGGTATGTAAAGGCAAGACTGATATTTATTCCTCACCTGATGCACTTGTGCTGATTTCTCCGTTGCGATTCTCTATGGAGGTTTGTCTTTCTGCAACATGTCTCCCTGTCCTCTTTCTTCTCCTCAGACTCGAGCTCTTGCTGCGTCCCACAGAATTAGCAGGATAGCTGACCACTGACATCTGGAGAGGACTTTCTGAACCTGCAAGTGAGTTTACCATCAAGAATTCCATTAAGGCAATAATCAGGGTAGAGCGTTAAGATGAGCCCTGTGCATGTAAATTTAAGTTGGCATTGATTTTCTGCTTTCTATTTTACTTTGAAGAAGTAATATAATTAGTTTGTGGATCTCACCACTTCCGCTGCCCTGATTGCTGGTGATGATCTGCAGCCTCCACTGAGCCTCCGCAGTACGTTTGGATAACCTCTGCAGGCGAGTCCCGAAAGTCTCCGCTGTTACTGAGCAGCCGAGGCTCTCTGCCACCTCTGCCTCTCGGGGCAGTGCTCTTCCCGCCTCCTGGCCCTCCTGCTGGCCCACTACACACATGCCTTCCAACCCTTCTTTCAGCAGCTTCAGAAAACCCTCCATGGCCATCACATCAACAAGAAACCCCCTGCAGCCCTGGGTGAAGTGTCCCAGGTCCAGGTGACTATAGTGGGATGTATTTTTCTTCCGGCTCTGCTCAGTCTCATCTATCTTGGCTTTGATTCCTGGTTCCGCATTTGTGCTTCTTGCATCTGATGAAGAGACTGGATGAATGTCATTCCCTGTGTTTATATTTGAACTTGTGTCCTTTTGGGTTTGCAGAGCAAAGTCAGCACTGGAGACGAAGAGAAGAGAGAAGATGTTCTCCAGGAGCTCCAGGCGGAACATGGCAGGCACAGCCTCCAGATAGAGCTGGCACTCTGACAGATAGTGCTGGAACTGCAAATAGCAGCCTACAAAAAAAAAAAGAGACAAAACAAAATGATTCCTGAGGGTCGCTTTGCCATCAATCTGAAAGGACAGCATTTTCACATCTGGGGCAGTCGTAGGCACTCGTTGTCTCCCTAAACGCAGTGTTGTTGTTATATGTACAACTATGTACTATCTTTCTATGGCAAACCTATTGGATTTAGTACAACAACTACTTGTACAAGTTTTAAAGCATGACCATGAGGTGGTTTTTCTTTTAGTTTGTTATGTACCATGATTTGTTGATTGGAATGACATGTTAGTTGCACGTGCAATTAGTTTGTATTTGGTTCAAATTATTCTAAAGTGTTCAACATATTTTACTTAAGTGTTACCTAGTTAGTGTAAACTTACTAGCTAACACACTACTAAAACAAACCACCCATGTGTTAAAACATAACATCAATGTCTACTGTTAATATCAGCTAAAATTCAGAGACAAAAAATAGAGATTCAGAGGAAAAAAAAAAGAGACATTCTCCAAACCTTCTGAGGAAGCTGAAGTTTGATTTTGGTCTGTTTCTGTTTCAGACGACTGCTGCTGCACGGACTCACACTCACTGCAATTTGAGTATTTATGTGCATTTACACAGAGAGCGTAGATGGCATACTTCATGGCGCAGAAGCCCTGAAACAAAATGATGTTCCTTGGCACAGTAGGACTGAGAGTACCGATGGCCTCAGTATCCTCTGTAAGAAGAAAAAGAGAAGATTGGGCAAAGGGACTTTACTACGAAACCTAATGTACATCATTCTTTTGGCAGTTAAGCCCAAATTAAGAATCTCATGGACAAACGAGAGAGAGAGAGGATGATAAAGAAACTGACCGGTTCCCGGTAAATTTGGCAGTTGCTGTAGCAGATCTAGTATCCTGCGCTCCTCAAACTGAGCCAAAGGGGTCAAGGAATGAAGAATATAGAGGGCTGAATGATTGTCAAGAGTGTGAAGCTGTGCCAACAATGCCTCCACAGAAATCCCTCTGCAAAGAAAGAAACAAGATATCAAATGAGTAAATAATGATAAAATAAAGTCCTGATTAATCATTAATTGCTACTGAACTTCTTATTTCCCTTTCAGCTTTGCAACAGCAAATTAGTTAGATTAGTATCTAACCATGTCTTCTGTATCCTCTTCTCTCACACCAACTACCTTAATGTCCTCTTTCACTACATCCATATATCTCATCTTTGGTCTTCCTCTAGACCTCCTGCCTGACAGTTTAAAACTCAGCATCTTCTTCTCTCTCTTCCTACGAACAAACCTACCTCCTCTCCTTCTTCGACCAACAGTAGTCCAATTTCCACCTGTAGGTAAACAGCACTGATGGCGGTCGTTAAACCGGGACTTGACCGATCCAGTATGGAAGTCAACATAGATTCAATTTACATTTTTGGTATGGCAAAGATTTTACTTCGGCTGCCCTTCCTGTCACAACCCTCTGTATTTATCAGGGCTTGGGACTGGCACAATAAGACTGGCTGGCTTGTGGCCCCTTGTGGCTACATTCATCAATTGCTACTGGACAAAAGGTGGAATTAAATACTAGTTACATTTTAAAAAGCAAAAACACGTATGCTTACGGATTGTTGTTTTTACACCATTCAAGTATTCCAAGCTGAGACAACAAAAGATTGGCAAACTCCTGCAGAACAGAGTCACTGGCTGATGCCTAAAAAGATAATAAATGGTATATAAGCAAATGACAGAATGTTTTATTGATTTGATTAGTTTTGCTTGAATTGTTGTAGGTCAAATTATAAGTCCTGACAGGCGAATGATTTGAGTCCCGACCTGCTCACAGTGAAGGATGCTGAGCAGCGTTTGAGCTGAGGTCAGACTGCGACACTGAGTCCATCCCAGCAGCAGCAGCAGACGAGAAAGAGGCTGAAACTCCAACTGCAGTAAGTCCTTCAGTTGAGAAAACTCCTCGTGTTTAATCAGGTCGAGTCCAGTAACCTACAAGAAGAACCAATCTTATTATATTATTGAATTTCATCACATGCGGTTGCTAATGAACTTCACTTGACCAACTGGATCTTGTACTAATTATGAAAAATAAAGACATAACATGACAGAAAGAGGACTGTGTACCCCTTATTACGTCTTGTAGGGAATTTAAATCTCATTACAAAATGTACTACCATTTTTCCAATAGTTTAGGTCCACTTACCAAGACTTGCTCAAGGAAGTGCTTTCCACTACTAAGGCACTCAAAATAGATGGTCTTCCAAATGGATGGACGATCCTTGTGGCAACATAAACTGAGGGCCAGCTTCTCTGCTTCAGGGAGGTCAACTAGGAAGACAAAAAAAAAATCCACATAAATGTCACAAACTTTTTTGACACTAAAAACTATCTAGTGTTTGAAGCCACAGAAGCAGAAGTGATAAAAAGAAGGCCCAAACTCAGACTATAAATATCTTATCGGGCACCCTGGTGGCCTAATAGTTAAGGAGGATATCACATGACCACAATCTCTTTCTTTCTCTCTCTGTTCCTGTTTCTATACTGTCTGTAAATCAAATAAAGGCAAAAAGCATAAAAAACATAACCTTAATAAGTGTTGTGTGCAGAGGAGGAACTGATATATGGGTACATACTGCTCCTGGCCACATCACACATTCTAACTGAAAGCTGTAGTTGGATACAATACACAGAAAATACAGGTGATCTCTTGACATTTCCTTATGAATTCAAATCAACAGAGAAATAGACTGATATGGGCTCATCATTATTATTATTACAGTGCTACATGGTGCAATTAAGCACACTAAAGACTACCTTGTGTGTCAGGTGCACTCCTCAGCAGACGATCCCTCTGAAGCCTCAGAGCAGTGGAGCAGTACACAGAGACGAGTGCGTCACATCGCGGGCGAAGCAGCGAGCTCAGGACCCTCTCCTCTTTCAATGGTCCGTCTCTGGCTGTCCACAGAGCTTCACACAGTGCCTCAAACTGCCCGCCACTTCTACGAGCTCTCCACGGCATCACAGCCAGCACAGCATATATTTCCTCCACCCACTCCTCCATCTTCTCAGGCTGTCTCTCCGGCTTTCCCAGTTTCTTCATTAGGTGCTGGATGAACGTGTACTGGAGAGTATGGCCCTCTGTGCATGACTGGTCCTGCAGGAGATGGTAAACGTGAGGAAACTCGAACAGGATTTTGTTCTAAAATAAGCTAAATCTATGTTTTTGTATGTTTAATTGTAACAACTATAGGATCAAGGATTTACAAAAGCAATATGATGTAATATTAACACCTAACAGTCATTTATAAAAATGTATATGACGTTCATTTTGATATATTAAACTCTGCTTTGGCAGTAAAAGTAATTTACACCAATTTACTTTATGTTAAAACTATTTCAAATCATAGTGTTGCATTCAAAATTGTTTAGATTGTCATGTATTCATTGTATTACTGCCATTCATTGCCATCTGTTTTATAAAATGATGTGCACACAGTACAGAAACAGACATATTCTAATAAATTAAATATTGTGTAATATCTAGTTCTTTTTTCAAATCTGTTTAATTAAATGTTTCCTCACAAGTATTTTATGCTTCATTCTACCTGTAAGAAATGTGCTAGCGCCTGGGCAAGTCTGGGCTTCTTTTTCTCCAATAAGGTTTGGAGACAAGACTCAACAGCAGCAGCTGTTGTCCTCGAACCATATGGAGCCTTTTGCTCAGACTGTGTGTCCAAGAAAGCCTGGTGCAACTCCTGCTGAAGGATAATACGTTTCAAAACACAACAATTCAAATCTATCATTCTTGATAGTTCATCCTATAAATAACTTCACTTGATTCATTTGTTTGTTGAGTAAAATGCCTTTGCTACTAACTACTTTATCAGCTGCAGTTATGATTACAGGCAAAAGTAAAAATCACAGTAACCTTGAGAACAGTCTCTCGTATGCCCTCTGACCCCAGCTCCTCCAGGTGTAGCAGGAACTCAAGCTCCTTTCTGATCTTCGGAGAAACCTGCAGTGGAGAATAACATCATTTAAATCATTAAAATAGAGAGTATTTAAAGAGTTATTAAGTCACACTGTCTGTGGTGTTTTCAGATTGTCTTTCAGGTTCAACAAAGATTCAAAGAAATAATGTGACAACAAATGTGTTCAATTTCTGGATTAAGATATGGCTTTTCACTGTACAGCAAATAAGTGTAAGAAACATCAGAACACAGAAAGCTGCAAAATACATATATTCTATAAATTATTACCTGCTCTTCTGTCCATTTCTCTAAGACCTGAAGCCAAAACCAAGCCAGTTTGTGTGGACTGCCCACAGATTCCCATCTTCAAAATCATCAATTACATACAATCATTACATGAATAGCAACTATATTTACAATATTCCTGATTAGGTGGTGATAACATGTATAAAAAAAATTATGTGCGTAGATGATAAATTTTAAACAACTTATAAAATAGCTGTCTCACACATAACCAAGACAAATAATAACTTGCATGACTCACTTTAAGACGTAAGGATGGCAGACGATAGCTTTAATTATGTTCTGTAGGTTTTCTGAAAGTCCTCCAGCAGCGTTAACCAGCTGTGGCACACAAGCACTCGCCAGTTCCCACTCTCCGTGCTGCAGGCACCTCTTGAAATACTCAAACAGGTCCTGAAGGGAGATCTCAGCCTCACAGCCGAAGGGATGCGTGTCCACTTTCATTGTGACACTCCTCGGCTCAGCGGTCACAACTGGGATAGCAACTCTACAACCATGGAGCCAAGGAAGATGGTTGAGCTTTCTTCACCTAAAACAGAAAAAAAAACAGAACTATTCATAGGATTTACTTGAACTTATAACTAAATTAAACATGATATTGTGGTTACAAAGATATATTTATATATTGAATAAAATAGATTGTTCACATACTTTTATCGACTATTTTTTTTTACAGCTGCAATGATTAGTTGATTAATCGATTAATTGCCAACAATTAAATAATTCACCAACTTTTTTTGTTAATCAATTAATCATTTAGAGTCTTTCATTAAGAAAAAATGCTACTTCAGCTACTCAAATATGAATATTTTAGTCTATCTTTGGGTAATGGACTGTTGACTGTGTCAAAAGAAGTCATTTGAGGGCGTCATCTTGGGCTACAGGAAACAGTGATCGGCTTGTTTCACCATTTTTTTTATACCATTCAGAAAAAGTAGTAATATTTTTTTTGGACAATTTAACATTTTTTCCAGTGATTGCAGTCACCTGTTGACAATGTGCGATTTGTGAATGACAATTTATCAATTTATATTGATTTTAAGCTGTGGCAAATTCTTGGATGTATCCTCATATATAAAAGATATTTTATACAGCTTTTCTGCTGTTCATGCGGGACACAAATTTGCCATATTTTCATTATTGGGTAGATGGTAAAAAGGTACTGAAGTCATGTAATTCACTGACTCTCATGCTAGTTGCATTTCTGATGTTTTATTTGCATCAGCTGTACCTTTTACTATCTAACAAAACATCCACGTTGAGTGAGACACATGACATAATACCAGCTGTCCAGTGAATTTCTGTGTTCAACCAGCGACTATAAACACGTTTTTAAAATACTCATGTTTGTATTTTCCTCACGTCAAGTTAGCCGCCGCAATGTTGCTGACTTACTGTAACTTAAAGTGTAGCTTAACTTCCGTGACATCCAGCAGAAAACGTCCCCTGGTCACGTATGAAGCACTTATAACATAACTGTTATTAATTGAACTTACTTACTCATTTCTGTGTGCGCTTTTCTCCCCGAAATAGGGGTTTATTTATCCTCTCAGCTACTTCTTTCTCTTGATCTGTTATGCTAGAAGGCTAGGTGTGCGTTAACGAAGGTCATGTGACACAATCAGCTGATTCTCCAACGCTGGTTGGTCAAAGGTTGTCACGAGGGACCGGTTTACACTGCTGCCTTTACTGTCGTCGGAAATTCAGTCATCAAACTACTGAGAAACGTTGGGGTATTATTTAATATAGAATATGTTTCAGACGAACCTTTCTATATCTATAGGCAGGATTGTAAATAAAATATGCTGGCTGTAGTGCTTTACGGTCAATTTGTGACCATAGGCTCAACTCAAGATCCACTTCTGGAGCTTTCAACTAAGTAGCACAGTCCTCATCAGCACATTGAATTGACTGTTTACTCAACGATCAAACTTTCCATGATTCTCAGAAGTCAACATGGATGAAAAGTACCTGACTCAGTTGCTACAAAATATTTAAGAAAAGAAAACACAATTTTTCAAGATTGTTTTAAAACAATAGTCAGGTTCACAAATGAACATTCAAATGTTTTATTACTGTAAATATTCCTCCATACTGACCATTTGAAGATCTCTTCACTGCACTTACAGTGTAAATTAAGTTAAGCCAAAATCCAACAGTCTGTGCAGAAATGTATTTTAATGTTTATCTGAAGCTCATATGAAGCTTCAGTTGTCCAAATGAGTCAAATCAAGTAGATATATTTAAACAATGCAAGTCTTTTAGTGCCAAAGTTCCTCTTATTGTTACTATACTTCCACTGCAGCTCAACAGAGAAATACTGTCTGAGGAAACACAAAGAGGGAATTTTATGTTAAAATGACTGTAAATGTTGCAGGTATTCACTTGACATGCCTTATATAAGATACAGATAAACCTTTAAATGCATTTTTGGATAGACTGTGGATTTTGGATGTGTTACTTACACTGAAAGCACATCTGAAGGGGAACTTTTAATCAACACTATGAACAGGACAAATAATTACTGCTGTTGATGAAAAGCATGTGAAAAAGTGAAAGTGAAAGGTTCACAATTATTTTTTGGGCAATTTGAATAATTGCAAATATGTTTGGTAATATGTGCAGTATAGTAGGGTCTCGAGGTGGCACCTGCACTTTTATATAATCTTGAAAGTCTGTCTTGTAGAGGGGCCCTGTGTCTAAATCTACTTCGTAGTATTAAAGAGGATCTTAGGCGCAATAGTAATATTTAGGATTGAACGAGGAGCATTGAAGGCAGCATCAAGTAGATTGTGAGGAAAGAATATAAATGAGATGTACACTATCTTAATAGGATAGGCTACTGAAACCCTGTGACAGAGAAGCATCTGTAGGCCTGAACACAGGCAAACTTGGCTGGGATGATGACAGTAAAGGTATAAAACAAAGAAAGGAAGAAAGGAAAAACGTCCATTCAGCCTGTAATAGACCACCACCCCCCCTCTTGTCTGTCTCTCTCCCACCATCATCAGTGCCAAATTGGGAGCCTGTCTCTATGACAACGCGTAGTGCAGGCGGGGTTTGCCAGCTGGAGGCAGAGTCAGTCCTCAGTTGGCATCACCGCTCCAAACCTCCACACTGCATCACGCCCTGAGTGGAATGGAAGAAAAGGACAAGAAAGAAAATGTAGGTATCTTCATTTCTGTTTGTCTGCTACGGCATGCATTGCGATATATCTGCAAAATAACAATAATTTTCTCACAAAATCTTTAGGCTACTGACGAAAAATAGAGAAGAAGAGTTTGTGCAGCTGAGTCATTGATTGTTTAAAATACAGATCAATAAAGCTATTGTTCCCCTCGGTGCCATAGGTTGCAGCGCACGCAGATTAAGACTCCAGCAGGCTGCATGCTGAGGGACCAGCAGTTATATCCTCCTGATCATGAACAAAGTGCTGCTGTCTTGTTTAGGCGATAGGCCTCATCCAGTGTGACCACTGATGTGTATACACTTCCATTGTTTCGCAGGAGGAGTATATCGGAGAGATAAAAGGTGGGCTGCGGCCTTCAATGAAACTGGTTGTTATGGGAATTGTTAACAAAAAACCCAAGAGGTGAGTGCACACACACCTGTTTTCGTTTTATGACAAAACGCGAACTACTATTTGTTAATCTACTGTTGCACAAATGACGTGGCAGCCAATTACAGCCAGTAAAAGGAGATGCCCTGGTCTACAATCACACTGAATTTTAAAGCAGATAGACAGCTGTTTGTCTCTGTTTGAGGGCATATATATGAACCACCCAGCTCGAGCCTGTTTTGGGAAAATATCTCTGTAATGCCAGTGCGTTTCCTAATTATAGGTTCAGTCTGTGGATGTGTGTGGGAGAGCTCCAAAATCCCATGAAATCTTAAAGAGTCACACTGGAATTTCTTTTGATAACATTAGCTGGTTATTTATTTATTTATTCAGTCGTCAATTATGTCCAGTAGAAAATCACAATTAGACTACACACAAAAAAAAAAAAACAAAAAAAAAAACCCAAAAACATATTGTGCCAAAATAAACTGTAATGTAGAACTTTTTTCTTATTTTTAGCAGCACAAAACCTCAGAAGGTTTTTCAGGACAAAATGCTCTCAGAGGACCCTTTTCTTAGATACTGAGTTACCCTGACTGGCTGACTGACTTTATTGTCATTAATTCTGTATAATGCTCCTTTACAACTAGAAGTCCTGCTTTTAAAATGTTACTTAAGTAATGTAAGGACTGGCAACAAAATGTACTAAGTATCAAAACTAAAATTACTCATTATGCAGAATTCCCCCTCTCAGTGTCATCTTGTAATATGAGTCGATCTTTTATTATTGATGCATTAACAATAAAGCAGTATTATTATGTAGTAGCTGGTCAACGTGATGCACATTTGAATCACTTTATATACTCTAGTTGATAGTTTAATGTACAACGTTAGCTGGTAAATAAATGTAGTGGAGTACAGGTGTAAAGTAGTACCCAAGTACTTCGACATAGTACTTAAGTATGCACTTACTTATTTTCCATCAATGGAAATTAGATGCAAAAGAAGACCAGAAGATGTCACTCTTCACAATATGATCTACAAAGATTTATGACTTAGTTAACTACTTCTGTCCCTGATGTCTTGCGTGTGTGTTTGCACAGCATTGAGGTGACTGTGTCCAGTAAGCCTCAGGAGGAGGACAAAGAGGGTGATGTGGGTCTTCAGTTAAAGGTCAGCTTCACGGATAAAGCCGTCCAGCGAAACGCCCGCCTGGCCGGAAAGTGGGGTCCAGCTGAAAATACCCTCTCCTTCTTTCCTTTTGCAGCCGGAGAATCCTTCAAGGTACATTTGTGTTTTCTGACAGTGTGAATCAAGATTTCAGGCAGAGATGTGACGCTCATGCAGAGTGAGTGTAGCAGCAGACAACAACAAGCATGAACCTAAACTTCTACTAGGAACAGTAAATGATCGAGTGATGATAGTAGAGATTAATGTGTAATGTGTCTAATGCTTATTCTGCAGTTACACTTACTGTGAATGACTCTGCAATACAGAGTCAGCTTTTAACATGCACTTAAGGCAGGTTTTGCTGCCTCAAGTGATATGTAGGTAGTGATAGGCCATTATTTTAATTTATTGGGCTTTAAAATCTAGAAATCACATGATGTGTTATCAAACATGGTACACTTCTTTAACGCTGGAAAGGATGTAACTGGTATAGAAAATTATCCTTCATGACTGAGTCTATGGCTGTAAATATAACAATATATAATCTCCATGCCCGGCTGACAGAAAAGTCCATTTATCTTAATTAAAACATGCTTTTCACCTCCTTTACACTCCCTCTGATTCTTAGATGGAGATTGTTTGTGAGCACCAGCAGTTTCGTATCTTGGTGGATGGTCAGCCTCTGTGCGGCTTCACCCACCGGCTCTCCACGCTCGCCTCCCTCACTGCTTTACGAGTCTTTGGAGATCTACAGCTCACCAAGGTGGCCTAACATGGACGTCTCACTCACAGACAAAGACCATTAGGGAATGTTTGGGGACAGTGTACAATGCATAGGATTAGGATAAATTAACCCATGATGTGGATGTAGTGTTTCAAACAAAAGTTACACCTGCCTCGTAATCATGTGATAAGACAAAGTGCCTCCACTAGATTACCTGTTTGGGGACTTGAAGATACTGACTGAATGTAATCAGTCATCGGTGTCTTAAATTAACCGAGGAATGTGATTTGAACTGAAGTGAATTAAGTTTTAAGTAAATGTTTTGCTTCAATAAGCAAAAGGGAGTGTGGCATCAGCCTCTAAAAAGAGATTTCAGACATTTTGTCTTTAATTTTCCTCTGTAGTTAACCTTTGAAAGCACTTATGTTTACGAGCGCTCGCATGAATATGAATGTCTCTGAAATCACTTAAAAGAAGGATAGGCCTTCAGTGCCCGACTAAGTACTGTAACAGGTGTGATCATTTAAAACAATTTAAGTACTTTAGTGCATGCCAGTATTACAAAGTATGTTTCATTTCAGATTAAACACAAAGCTGGAAGAATTTGTTTGTCACACTTTCTCTTATTGTATCATTATCAACTTACTGTACAGTCAGCTTTGAAAAGCTATTAATACCCAATGGTTTGTGTACCTTTCATTTACCACTAGCACTTTTTATGTGAATGTTTCATATCCCTGCAATAAATAACTTTTGTTGTTATTTTTTGTCGTTTTTTTTCCCACTTTGTGATCGATTATCTGCTAACTTTAATTTATCCCTAAACCCACTGTATGGCATCATATATCACTGAAGGCATTGTGTCACAGGATTTCATTGGAAACAGACTCTAAACCAACGCCAGCTCACGTTGAATCAGTCAGATAAAGGCTCGACTCAGCTTGCAGAGTGGGAGTGCCTGTCTGATTGCTGGGAGCGCCTCCGGCCTGCACTAAACTTAATGATTGTGACAAATACCTTCCAAGGCTGTTCTTGTCTCTACTCGTACTTTCTCTTGGCCTCTGGAGTTGGAAAAAAAAAATACAAGGTGGATATTATAGTTCATGTTATTATGTTTAATAATGTAAAAAAAATCGTGATTACAATGATTACAAGAGAAATTGCTACAACTGTTGAGTTTTCAAAATCTATTCAAACTCAACAAAACAGGATGGAAATAAAACCAGGCTGTTTTTTTCTGGCATTTTGCAGATGAAAATAAATGTTATGTACCGTCAAACACTTATTATATGTTCCCAGTTTCTTGTTACAGTACATTCATGGAATGTATAAATCCGTAACTGGATAAACAAACAGTTTTAAATGTTTAAAAATGTAGTTTCAACTTCGACTCTGCTGCTCTATGTCTGCTCTCTGATTGCATCTATCCAATCCATCTTCTCCTGGTGAGTCGGAGCCTGGATGAAGTAATGTGTGTCTGACTGAGTGATGATTTTAAACAGGTTGCCTTTGATGTTGCCTTTTACACCTGTATGAGAGGAGGGATTGGAGACACGGTTAATGAAGTATAACTGCATTGGGTTTTACAGAATGATGCTGCTTTGACAGATGAATGCAGAAATACACGTAGGTGAAAAACAGAAATAACAGCACATTTTTGTTCTTGATCTCGCCCACAGTCATGTCAGTGGTAAATGAAAAGATTTAGGATGATTGATTCATCAGGAGGACAAAGTACAGCATGACGTGGGACCTTTAAAGGGATCCAGATAAAGAATAAACTTTTAAAGGATAAGTCTGGTGTTATTAAAAAAAAAAAGAAACTTCTGGGCCGTGTGGTTGTTATTCTTTTAAACTTCTGCTTCTTGACTCACATGTTAAACAGCCTGAATCATAAGACTGCAGCTGCCAATTCTGTTGTTATTCCCCTTATTTGGCTGATTTATTCTGACTTTTAACAAAC
Organism: Pampus argenteus; assembly: GCA_036937835.1. Taxonomy (NCBI): domain Eukaryota; kingdom Metazoa; phylum Chordata; class Actinopteri; order Scombriformes; family Stromateidae; genus Pampus; species Pampus argenteus. Next base: position 14,007,251 of record CM072873.1, read on the forward strand.
AACAGTCTAATGTCGGGTCACAGATTGCATTATTACTATTACAATAAGTAGTAAAAAAAATATATATATATACTGCTTGAAAATAATACAAAAAACAAATATGGTTCACACAAGAGAAAACTAAATTTGGTGGGGACTGTTTTCAGCTGAACATTTCTGGCAGCAGGACAATAAATGTGGGATCGACTCAAAATTAAACTGTGATAGATGTATCTTAAATATAGCCGCTAACTTTGTAGCATTAGTAAATGCTTGGCCTCCTCATTATACCGCTCACCCATCAGAGAAGGAGTGAGAATTATCTCCCAGACACGATCTCAGTCAACTAAACTATTTCCCTACATTTGGTCTCATTTCTGCTAATTATTTGTTGAAAACGTCTTTTCTGAGCTTCCTGAGGTCAGTGGCATTTGACACAGTGACTCACCTGAGGGAACTCCGTTATCATCCAGAGAGGATATCAGACAGCCTCGGAGTGAGAAGCCGCCAGCAGGGCTGATGTCATCCTGAGACGTGACATAAAGCAGGAAGCAGATGAGATTGAGTCAGAAGTGTGGACGAAAGGGATTACTAAGTGTTAGGAGTATTATGAGTAATAACGCCTTTAGGGCATAAGCAAACAAAACAACTGCTTTGTTTGGGGCCATGGCTACACTGTTCAGTTTTGTCTAAGTCATCTTATGTTTTTTGTACTGTTTTTGTATTTGCTGTGGCCTGGGTTAACCCTACATGGTGCACTCACCTTGGTGGGATCATAGTAATGAAGGAAAGCAGGCTCTGAACGCAGCACAAACAGTCGCACCTTCCAGTTTTTCCTTCTGTGTCCCTGTGTTTGAAGTGCAGCCAAGTGTTGGTATGATAAATGCATTCAAAACACGTCGCAAACAAATGAAAACACTATAAAGTCAGGACATAATAACTAAATATGCGTTTACCTGTTTCAGCAGGTAGCCTCTCTTCATTACTTTTCCGCTCAGCTCCACTGCAGACAGCGACGTCTCTGCTTTCACACTGCCTCTCTTCTTCAAGCTGTCAGACTGTGATTAGAAATGACATGACGTGTGCTAGGCTGCACTCCAACTGTGTATGATGTATGTAGATATTCTCTAAGATTGATTGAGCTTGTGTCTGAGAGAAGAATTTTATATGCTCAATATACACTCATACACACTTACTGGTACTTACAAAGCTGTACAGTGCAGTGGAGTCGTCAATGAACTGCTCACTGATGCCGGCAGTGCGGAGGGCCTCCACGCTCCTCAGGCCAACGGTGCGCAGGAAACCCTCCTCCAACAGGGCCGAGGCCAGCGTCGTTGCCTCCACACGGGTCAGAGCAAGCTGCATGAACACCAGCCAGTCTACCACTTCTGAGCCTACATGGACATCACACAAGAGCTTTATCAGCATCCAGAGGTGTATCCAGAGGAGCCAGAATCTCACTTCACAAGGTAAAATATTGTCTCAGAATAAAGAGTTGCTGTATAACCTGAGAAGCAGTTGCTGTAACTGCTGCCCTGCTCCACGTGGTTGCTCATCTTGATTCCACTGTGAACATCATACATGGAGTCCAACACCTTGCTATAAGAGGACCGGAGACAATATATAATATATAGTTATAAACAAACAGGGCAAGGCAGTGAAAACACGATGAGGTTTAACTTGTGGAGGATGCTGCAAAGTATGTGGGAGAGATTTTGTGTAACTCAGCTTACCTCAGATTGATGTTGTGTAATTGGGATCCAGTATGGTCTTGTTGGCTGGTCACCTTCCCGCCATCACCCGTCCGCAGTTTGTCCACTGCAGCGGTGATGTCAGCTGCCCACTCGTCTCGCTCCTCCCGGGAACAAGCCTCCAGGAAATGATCCACCGAATTCTTCGTCTGAAGCTTGAATACCAACTAAGAAGAAGACAGAGAGGGGACGAACGGTACTGAATCAGCAGTAGATGAATGATGTCAGAGGTGTCAGGTCCAAACAACACAGTAACCTGAGGCCACGAGTTTCCTCATCAAGTGAGATGTGAAAGGATCAAAGCGCATGTGCTGGTGACGCCACACCTTCAGTGTGGTTTCTACCAATAAAAATGTAAACAAAGGAAAACATTTGTGTATTTCAGAAAATATATTACACATATTGTTTGATGACTTCATCAAATCCAACTATGAAAGTAAGTTAATGTGTTGGTTTTAATGAAGATTTTTTGTTTTTGTTATTCATCCCCTTTATACATAAAAATGTCAATTATGTCATTCAGCCTTCTTTTGGGTTGCCGAGTTACGAGTGAAATGATGTTTGAGTTGAATTTCAAAATCCATATAATTTATGAGGAGAATATTGTAATAGCCCAAAGAAGAAAAACCTCAGCTGTCAATACGTTGAACATTTCTACAAAGCTTTTTAATATCAGACATATGAAATCTTTAATTCACTCACCGGCCGATTTTCATGCTCCAGGAAAGGACAAGTTATCACACAGTCTTTCAGCAGGATTTTCCCTCGCTGACATGAGTCCCTTTTACCTCCTTCGTACTTGTAATACAGCAACTTGTCTGGCATCAACACAAACCAACGTGCCTTCCAGTTGTGTACAACATGACCCTGTAAACAGATAATCAAAAATGATCACAATGTTCTTATATTTTCCAGAAAAGCAGCATCAGAAGAAGCCAAAACTCTCTTCCACAACTATATATGGATGGGTTACATCGTTCATTAAATGCCACACTGACTAAAACATTTTACAGCATTTGTATTTTAATGTATTTCACAACAACTCACCCTTTTCACCAGGAATCCTTCTCTTAGAATTGTGTTTTTCTTGTCTGTATCCATACTGTCCGGTGCAATTTGCCAAATGAGCTTTGTCCGCTCCTGTCTGCTCAGGTTTTAAATGTTCAGGGAGGGTTTTTTTTTGGCTCACTAAATGCGTCACACTGTTCACATAATATACTGTGGTTCACACCCACACCCACACCTACACACCCACACACAGAAACACACACAGCTCAACACTTAGTGGGCCAGCCAATCCTGCAGTTTCTGCAGATAATCACACGAGGGAGCCCTGACTCCTTCAGAGACTCAGCATGGATGAGGATGTTTTGGTAAAGACACATGACACATGTTTTAATAATGGGTTTCTGTAAATTGTGATGTAATTAATGTCTGCAGTGTTATGTGAGCAGACACAGGCTTTGCTGATGTTTAAATGTAATTTAATTTACCTGCACTATGTGTGTGTGTGTGTGTATGTGTGTAAGAGAGAAAATCTAAGAGGAAAGTTTCAATAAGTTAATTGTCCATTGATTTCAGTATGTTAAGAATTCAGATCCTGCTTTATAGAACAACTTCTAGTTAAATCTAAATAAGTTTATCCCATTTTGATGAAAAACCAGCAGCAGCGGCGGCGGGGGGGGGGGGGGGGGGGGGGGGGGGGGCGACTGCAGCTCCTCTCTACAGTAGCAGCTGTAACCAATAGGACGATAGCTGGGTTCAAGTCTCTTTCAGATGTTAATTCCTGCCCAGCCTTAATGAGGCTGCTGGAGCTGTGCAACCACATGTGGCCTTGCGGGACATTGATCTCCTTATCCTGCTTCCTGGTAGTTACAAAAGAGAGAACATATCAGTATGAGGAAGGAAGCTTTATTTTCAACCTCTCAAGTTCATACTTACACTATTGAAAACATGTTGTGCTTTGGCATTCAGATTTCCATTGAAGTTCAATAAAATAATAACTTTTACTGCCTTTAAAGGAGTAGTTCAACATTTTGGGAAGTATACTTGTTCTATACTTCTGTTGGGATTTAGATAGAAAAATTATTGCACTCCTATGAAATATGCTCAATATGTAGCTGAAGCAATAAATAAATAATTATTAAAAAGTTAAGTTGAGGCTGAAGACTGGAAACAAGAGGAAACAGTGAGACTTTCCAAATGTACTGTAGTAGTACAAAAACCAAAGAACCAAACTGAAGAATAGAAGAATCACAGAAAAGTATAGCAATAGAAAAAATACTATTTGCAGTGTTTTTTGAGGGTGGTGGTTGGGGTGGGAGTTGACTATTTCTTGGCTGGGCAGTGTGATTTCCTGGAGTTTTGTTTCTACCATGAGGTTACCAGGCAGCCAGTAGTCCCTACAACTACTACTATTTTTCTGCAAGAAAAGCAAGTGTATTGCAACTATTTAAAAAAAACAAAAACATTTGATTTGGTTTTGCTACAAAAAAGTCAAATAACCCAGTTAAAATCACATAAACTGCAAATTTCTGATTTGTGATATTATTACTTGATTTGACTTCCTCCTAGAAAAAAATCACCAAGAAAACAATCACCAAAAGCTCTGTAGATTACACACCAAAAGGAATTTGTGCCACAAAAATTTATGCAGGAACGACCTTTGTATTCGCCTTGGGCTTAACCTGTGAATTACCCAACTTTAGCTTATTGCAGATATCAGTGTCACTGTCAGTAAATAACAAACAATTCAAAGATGTGTTCGAGGTATAGCGTCCCCTTTACAAAGATAATCCACCTGCGACTAGAAAGTTTATTTTTTAATTGTAAGAAGTTCCACTTAGTACACACCATAATCACAATTCTTGAAAAAAAAATATAACATGATTGTTTATGTTATGTTATTATCGAATTTGTTAAACATGCATATATTGATGTTGCTACCAGCTAACCCTCCTTTTGATGAAAACCACCAGGCGGATTTTAATACAATGAATGAGATGTGAATCTTACAGCCCTCCTCTTTGCTGCAGGACACCTATCAACTCTCCATTGTGTCTGCAAACAGAAGGAATCTGCTCACACTACTCATGAGACAACTGGAATGTGTCGCAACCAGCCAAATATATGCCAAGTAAATAATCTATTAAACACATACAGGAACAATAACAAATAGTCACACTGCTGAGAGTGAAGCGCGTCTCTCGAGTCACAGTCAAACATGCTCCTCTGAGCTGAGTGTTAAGTCAAGTCATAGGTTAAGGTGTGTCTGGAATACCCTTTGTATAACATTAACCATAAATCAAACATTAATTGCATGAAAAAACAGATGATAGTGTTTTGGCACGCCAGGATATGAAGGGCTCTGACGCAGGTCAATTGACATGGAGCACCCGGTTGTCCTGGCCACATACACTTAAAAAGCAAACACTTCCTGGATTCTGTTTTCTTGGTCCACAGACTTATTGTTCGCTGGGTGTGTGTTTGCATCTCCGCATCCACAGCTGGTTACACAGAGCGCCAACGTCACTGGTCAATCTCCTAGCTTTTATGAGACTGAAACAGGGAAAGGATTCCTATTTGGAAAAGATTAATGACTTTGTAAAATTTGTTTTTCTTGCAAGGAAATGTTTTTGGGGGGGGTTTTTTATAAGTGAAGACACTGCAATTTTTAAAATGTGGACACATTTAATTGGAATAAAACTTTTCAAAGTGCTGCAGCTGAAAGGAAATCAATTTGATTTTTCATTAAATGAAATTGCCTTTGTAATCAAAGGTAAAAATGGGATGTTTACGTCAAGAACACAAGTCAGGAGGAGAAGCAGATGCTCTTGCTGTTTGCTTTGACGTTTCTCAATCGGTGACCTCTTCTATAAAAAGTGACACACAGACACAGTGAATTTATGGTTGTTGACCTATTTTACAGACAGTGTGTAATGTGTGTAATGTACATGCTGGAGACCTTGGCCTGTTTGCTTTCCATGTGGCACTTTACAACAAACGAGACACAAAAACGACTACGGTAGTTATACATACACATATAAACACAAACATGTATGCACACACTAACTTTTCCAAATGACACCTATCTTTAATCTAAACTTTCAACAGACAAACAATACAATACATAAAATACATTTTTTTTTTTAAATTAAAGTGCTTTTATCAAAAGCATACAGCTAAGGTTTATTACAGGTGCTGCTGTATTGTACAGTTACATGTAAAAAACCTTTTACTGTAGCTCACTTCATCAGGAATTAGGATGACGTGAAGTTATTAGTAGAAGTATTGCTTTATGGTCACTCACTCTGCTTGTAAACTTTCTATCCAGCTGAAACATAGTGACAAAGTTCTTGCGAAAAAGCAGTTGTATACAAAACGCAGTATTATATACAGCTAAATGCTATGCAGCTGACTGATTGTTAGTTAGTTAAGCAATTGCTCTACTGTTTTTATTAATCTTTTTAAAACTTTTTTTTTTTTTAAACCTTTTCCAGAACCTACGCTTTGTTTGAAACCCCTATTTACAACTGATCAGCGAGCACCCGAAGCATCTCTGTGTAAATCTGGTCTCCGAGAGCATTTAGAGCAGTAGTTTGCAATACAGTCCATCAGAGACGACTGCCTGTCAGCCCACCAGACTGCAGCCAGTCGACTGGAAAAAGCAAGTAGGCGCAACTGGACCTGTAGCACAAGATCCTTACTGTACATCCACAGTGAGTAAAGAGGAAGTTAAGAGACAGCGTTTAGGAAGCGCTCAGCCTGTACCACGCTGCCACCACTTTCTCTGGTTGAGCCATCATGTCCTTCCACTGCTCCACAGTTTCTGGGACAGGGCTGTCAAATCCCAGCTGAACCTGCCAGAAAGATCAACTCATCACAACATCTTTCATTTTTGAACATGTTTGTGTATAGAAATAAAGTGCCATTTTAAATGGTAGGTTCACAATTCTTCCGCCTTCAGTTCAGAAATGTATTTACCGGTTTATCTAAAGCTAATATGAAGCTTCAGATGTCTAAAATATTTAGCTTTTAAAGTCTTTTTAGTCTAAAATTCCCTCTTTGTGTTACAATCATTCCACTGCAGCCGAACAGGTTGAGACACTAAGACACTAAAAAATTTGGAAGTCTTATATTATCTTTAAATAAACATTTAATTTTTCTTAAAATGGGGACTGTGGATTTTGTTCCTCGTCACTTACATTGTACATAAGCACATTTGGAGGTCATCTTCAAATGGTCAGTATGAACAGGAGCGATGATTACACGTGACATGTTGTTTTATGAAAGAAAAATTGTGAATCTATCCTTTAAGGTTGATACTTTTGCTTTTGTCTTGAAGTTAGTCAGTTTTTATCAATAATAAAAAATAATAATAAATACCTGAAGTACATCATAACTGAAAGAAAAGGCAGGGTATTATAATAATCTTTACTGTTGTTTACTCACCTGTCCGAGACACTGTTTCCTCCTAACTGAGCTGCGGCTGTAGAGTTTGACTGACAGCGAGCAGGCGTGGTCTAAAGCAGACAGCAGGAAGTGAAACGTCTCCTCCCACTGACACTGACCTCCTGACGCCTTCAGCACCCGAGTCTTCTTCTTCACCACTCGACCCAGCTGCTGCATCTCCACTTTGACAAAAAATGCTTCAGAAGGTTGGGAGAAATGGAAATAAAAAATATGTTTAGAAGCAAGTTATTCTTCCCTGTAAGTTTTCTTTCTCTTTTAGTTGTAAAGCATTCAAGACCTTCTCCAGATACCTTGGGTGAGCGGTGAGGAGGATGCTGGGAGGTTTTGGGCAGCGTGGATTTGAAGCTGAATACGTCCGTTGACCGGCTGAAAGCAGGTGGCGAGATGCAGCTCCGAGTGACACACCTGAAAGAAGTATTTAAATGCATTTTAATAATTAGGCATTTAATAGTAAACTTAAATTGTATAATAATTCCTTTCATAATACAAAAAAATATTTTTTTTCTGTTCTCACATAATACATAATATGCCATAATAAGGAAAAAATGTTTATTTCTCCAACACAATTTATGCCTAAATACTTCATCTCAGACTGCCAGCTGCCCGTCAAATTTTTCAAAATTCTACTGATATTTTTCCTATTTGAGATGTCGACAAATTCAGCTGTCTCTGCCGTTAAAAGCCTTCACTGAGTGACAGTGATTTGGACAAAATAGGTCTTTTGTTACCACCAGATGGGTAAAATCACTCACTGAATCACGCTGTCCCCTACCTAGAACATAACAATGATTCACTGTCTGATCCCCTAAGCGCAGAAACAGTTTAACATTTTACTGTCACTGGCCAGACACGCATCCATTTATCAACAAAACCACTCTCTGCTGTCGAAATGGTTTTCGAGGTTTGACCTACTTTCCATGTCTTACATTTCCAGAATCTGTGGTTTCTTTTCTCTAATAAAAGACTGTTTCCCAATTCCCTTTAAAAATGAATCCCCTTTCTCTTCTTCCTGTCATTATGCAACAAGTCTGCCTCAGTGTCAATATTGCCCTGTTAGGGCCAAGAGTACGGTACATGCCAGTGGGCTACAAGGCATTATGTGGACAGCTTTATGAAGCACACACAGTGTTTTGTTCTTATTTACTGTGCACATACAAAGGAGTGATAAAAGACAGCAGTCAACAGAGGACATGGTAGAGAATAAGTAGTAAAAGTCTGGGATGTTCCCACACAGAGAGTTTTTTCCTCTTGGCCATAGCAGCTGGACAACGGGTTTATGCAGTGTCAGCTAATTGCTACAACTGAGGATGTCTCAGATCCATTTGTAAAGCATCCAGATACCAAACAGAGCACTGATTATTTATCTGCTTGACTCAGACTGTGAGTCAGCAAACACAATTAAATATTTATCATCCTGCATCTTATTTCATGGTTGTCACAATGCCGTAATCACACTCAAATTCCTATTTTAGTCAAAATTAACTTCCACGATCAGGTCTAACTGACTTAACTTGGTGCTAAACATGTCAAAACAAAGGCTAGAGCAACTTAAAGCTTAATATAATAGTGATTATAAGGTCTATCAAATTATGGGATAGTCGTCTTTGTTAAACAACAACAAAAAAAAAAAGACAATCTCTGTGAAAACTGGTGTGCAGTGTGTTTCGATGTCTGACAATGTATATTTGATATTACATATATATAAAGTTTTCTGTTCAGCTGTCAACCAATCAGAGCTTTGTAGGCAACACTGAGAATTTAGAAAAGGCAAAAAGAAGTCACAAAACATAACACAAAAAAGATGACAAGCGTGGATGAGACTGATGCAGCTGTACGGGTTGTTGATGTCGAGACAACAATGTGAAGTAAACACTTACAGACGATTTGGAAGGAGGGTTGAGGTCCAGCCAGTGCTCTGTGTCCTCAGGGCCGAGCTGTCTCAGAGAGAGGACACCCTCTGCCACCGTACGTTTCTTGGGGCTGTGTGTTTGCAGCCGCAGCACCAAGGCGCTACAGCGCAGCTGCTGGAGACGCAGCGCAAACACAAAGGTCTCCATAAGGGATGCATCCTAAAAATCAGAAGAAGCAAAAAAAACAAAGGTCAGAAACATAATAGATGAGCCAAGATGAAAACAATGGATTACGGATCAGGAACAATAAAAATCAAACATAAAATTTCAAGTTTCAGATATCTCATGGAACATTTCTGCTTTTCAAACATGTGTCAAGTTTTAGTCGGTTGGTCCGTGGCTTTGCATGTACCTGGCAGTACTCCTTGACTGAGCTCTTGAACTGTATTGGTTTGGGGAGGGTGATGATCCCTTTAAATCCGATCCTCATCCTTCCTCCGTCCACAGGAAGGTTGAGATCTGAACACTGATCAGGGAAAGAGGAAAGAAAGAGTTAGTAGAGTTCAGGTCAGATCCGTTTAAAGAGTCAAAACCTCTGATAATACATATATCCAGTTATTGTGCTATTGTGTGCATGCATATGTGAGGTTTTTATAGGAGTCTGAATGACTTAAATACTCCTCTGTTCAGCCCAAATACAGATACACAGATACATTGAGCGCTGTGTTTTAACATCAATAGTGACCGGTCCTGTTTGTTAAAAACAACCTCTTCCTCCTGAGTGTCTGAGCCAAAGCTAAAAGAAAACTGAGTTAACAGAGACCTATTCTGGACACACAGAGGGTCCATTGAGAAATGCAGCAGAAGAGCACAATGCAGCTTTTTGTCCACTCTCCTCACAGCATGTAACCTTACCTGGACCAGAGTGATCCACACCTGCTCCAGAGCCTCTTGGTAATGCAGACGAACACACACCTTCCCCGGCTCACACTCGTCCCCCGACAGAGTGATTGATTCTGTAACGTTTGGGAATCAGAAGAACAGGAACAAATCACAAGATGTAATGTTATCACGTTAATGTGAGCTTGCACTGTAGTTTTAACATGATGTTAGTGAATGTTTACAGATGATTGAGAGGGAAAGGGCATTTAGAGGCATTTTCTTTTCTTTTCTTTTTTTTTTCCCACAGAAGAGTCCTACCAAGGCTGCTTTCAATGGAGCCTATCATGGAGGACGTGCTGCTCAGGACACTGGATACAGAGTCGAAGCGCTGCAAGTGGAGCCAACACATATGAAGATAGTCAGGACAGAGCGGAAGTCTCACTCTTGTCTTTCATGGCATACCATCCAGTATTTGTTGATACACTTCAGTCTAAGTCAAAGAGGTGGACTAACCAACTAACTGCTGCCATAACTAAAAAAAACACCCTCTTCTCTCATTTTCTCTTCAAATCTACCGCAAGTTTGCAAACACCAGCTCTCCCTGGATCTTGTCACGTTACCTGCACTTTTCATTTCACATCTTCTTTTCTGAAAAACCCTGGGTTTATTTGCTGAGATCTATTAAGTACTGGTATATTATCTGTCATCTTTTTTATTATTTACTACTGTTTGCTCATAGTGTTGCCAAACTAAACATTTGAGGTAAATGGTTTGTAACTATACACCCACAGCATGCTGCTTATTGATAAGAACATCAGAAGAAGTGAAAGGTGAATAGAAATGTATCTGTGTTCTTTCACAGCATTCAAAACAGATGGCTCAGTTCTCGCTCCGACATTTATCACAGAGTGAGCCCTGACTGAGATATTGCAGTTTGTCGAGGTTGTGGGTGAGGTTTTAAATCTGTTGTTTGTAATGTGACCTCAATTCATATATAAAGTAATAGGGAGCAGGTGGCATACCACACCACGTTCTGTATAGAACAAAGACATACGCCCAAATTAATCATTGTTCTGCTTATTGTACTACTGATTAAATATCACTCTGTCCAAGATGCTGCTAAACTGAAGGAGTTTCAAATGGATTTACACCTTTAAAATGTATTTCAAAAGTCAATCACAAGCATACCTCCATAATTAATTGTTAGATAATTTAAATATTAAGATTTAAAGATGTTTAAAGAACTTTATGATAATTTGTTTGACTGAATACATTTATTGATGACTGAAATCATCAATAACTTACACAGTTAAAAATATTAAAAGTCAGTCAAAAAGACCAAGGATCAGTTATTATAAAGTCAAAAAACTTTGGATTTTTTTTCCCCAACTAACTTTAAGTTTAAATTTGAATTTGAATGTGAATTTTTAAATATAGTTCATCTCAAATTTGTCATTGATTATTATCTCCACCCATCTAGCAGCACACCTGCCTCTGTTTTGACTCTCTGCCTCCTCACTTTTCCCCTTAAATCAAAAAAACCAGCTTGTGAGACTTGTTTGCAATGTTCCACTATGCCGCCGAGGACAGTGGAAACTGTAAAACTATATTTAGTCTCGTTTGACACAGGGTGAGAAACGCTGTGTGAATACAGATTAGATAGAGAACAGTCTCACCTGCATATGACTCTGAGGACTGGACAGATCAAACATGGAGCTGCTCAGCCGCTGCTGGCTGGGCTTCAGAGTCACACCTGGAAGCAAAATTAGTAACTAAATGCCATTTACTGTTTTTATTCCTCTACCACTCAACCGTGAATAGATATCTGTCCAAAAATATATTTCTGTTGTTTTTTGTTTTTTTTTAATACTGTGTACTCATGGTCAGTGGTACCTGGATCTTGGCTTTGGGGTCTGGAGTTCCTGTTCTTGAGTGTATCACGACAGCTCGAGTTGGGGGAAACATACTCTGCCACCTGACCGTGGTGGAAGCTGGCCTCTGGGCTGAAGGTGGCTTGACTACAGGCCAACAGCTCTGCTTTCCTCTCGGCATATGTGCACCTGGCTGAACCTGCAGGCAGACAGCAGGCACTGGGCAGTCAGCATGCTTGCATTTTGACCGAATTATTCTCTTCAGTTGGTAAAAGTAAAAGAGCGCAGCCATTAATTTAGAAACAGGATATCCTGGTTCTAATCTCCTGTGCAATCAAGTTCGAGGTCACACCTCAGTTACCTTTGATTTGAATTTAATTAAATTTAAATGCACAAGGCATTATCACAATTGACACTGCAGGCTTGAGTTTGGAGAAGAGTTAAATGAATATCCCCTGAATTTATCCTTAACCTAACCCTATGGACGGGTGAGATTATATGTGTTTTCTACCCTGATCCTTCTGTAATTGAGCATCAAGTTGCACGCAGTTTTTCAGATCTATCTTACAACAATAGTCAGGTGCCCAAATTAATTTTGAAACAGGTTTTTGTTGCCATGGTTACTCCTCTTGTTCATACTGACTATTAGAAAATCACTTACAATGTACGTGATGGGGGCCAAAATCTACAAGTCTCCTGTCCCAAAAAAATGCATTTTAAAGTTTATCTGAAGCTGATTGAAGCCAAATGTCAACGTCTTTTTAATGACAACGTACTCTGCAGCCCAGACTGTAAAGCGGGGTAGCGGGAGCCTCTGGGCTGGATGTAGGAGGCCTTAAAGGTCGGCAGAACGAACGGCACCTCTCTGCCATCAGGGGGCAGTTTGGACAGGAGGTAGTCCTCTGTGACCTCCCACCTTCCTTCACACGGATCCCGTCCTGAGGCTGCTGCCTTGTTTGGAGGCATCTTCAGTGTGATCACTTGGAATTAAAAGAACATTAGAGAAAAATCTCAGAAAAGAATCAGTCAGTCGAAGCTGTTTGATGTTCAGCCGTGCAGGATGCCAGTTTACCTTGTGTCTCCTGCTCCTTCCCATTCTTCTTAATGAAGTTCTTACAGCAGTTTTTCAGGCACTCCATGGCTGCAGCTGGACATATTTGAGTTTTGAAACAGTAAATGGAAATTACAGTTTACACAGCGATACCACCAGGACTGGAACAAGTTATTTTCAGGGACCTAATCAGGAATTGCAAACACTCCAAATTCACAAAAGTGTTATGGTGCCCTTTTAAATGCTGCAAATTAAGTCATGGAAACCCAAAATTAAAGTCCAAATACTTGTAATGTGATATAATCCCACATTTTAAAACAGTGATATCAAATTTATGGTTCTCTTGAAGCTTGTTTGGTGTGTTGCGTTTCCAAAATTCATCTAAATTGTGTTACAATGCTCAGCAAATGGCAAATATTTAGTATGGTACTCTAAAATGTACAGATTGAATCCCATAATATGTTTGGTTCATGCTTCCCAGAGCTATGAAATTAATAATCATTACTTTTTTCATGGATGGAGTAACGTTAGTGAATAGAACATCATTCTAATGGCTGCAACGATTAGTCAGTTAATCGATAAGTTGATTGACAGAAAATTAATGGACAACAATTTTCGAATAATCGAATAATCTAAAAATACAAAGATTCATCTGTTCCAACTTACTGAAATTTAATTTTTGTCCTGTTTTCATTCATCATCTAAGACAATACAAGTGAAGAGTAAACATGAGGTCTGGAAAATAAAAAATAAACGGTAGATTTATGATGAAAATAATCAATAGCTGCAGCCCTTATCTTCATTTCCATAGAAGATATTTTGGCACCACTTTACTGATGATAATAAAACCAGCTCCATATAAAAAGTGAGTAGAAATCACTCCTGACCTTCTGCAGCGGCTTTGGCTGCTTTGTGTTGAGGGTGTGTAGAGGAATTTGCGTCGGTGTGAACGACAGTACAAACAGAGTCAATTAACCAGGTCATTTATAAAAACTACAAAACGCAGATCTTACCTGTGAGGTGTTTTCATTGAAAGAGGAGAAACTTTTGCACATCCAGCGGCACAGTTGACACTCACAGAAGAGTAGAGAGAAATGCCAGAGAGCTCACAGGTTTATGGTACTCTTAAGTTACAGGTCTCTCTCTCTCTCTCTCTCTCTCTGTCTCTCCCCCCTCCCTTTCTTTTCCTTCCCTCTCTCACTCCTGACTCTCTCATTCCCGGACTCACACCGTATTTGAGCTTCCTTCCCCGAACAGGCGAGCTCATCACTTTCTGTTTTGATTATCTTTTTTGTTTACCTTGTCTTTGTCTACTTTCCTTTCTCTTTAAGATTAATATCTCAACACATCATCCAGGCTCAGACTCATACCACCATACATGTCCAGTATATCTTTATTTACTGACCAGGCTCACTTACAGCTTCTCATTGAGACACAAACAAATCAAATCAATAATTCAATCAATGACTGGTTGTTACATTATGTCAAATATTGTCACTACAAATAAACTGGGTTTCAGTGAGGGTATTTTACATAATTTTTATTTTTCTAAATAGAGGATGTCTGTTCATAAATATCCCTCTGTGTTGACAGCCCATAATCACAGCCATAAAAGCTCAGTGTCCATTAAACCAGGGTGGGGATTCAAGCATATGGATGCTTTCCCATCAGATGAGTCTTTATCGGGCATATTGAGCATGACATAATGATTTATTTTTATTTTTTAAAAGGGTGATGAGCTGTCTCAAACAATCTATTACATCAGCTGCAGGCGAAAGCAGCTTTCCTTGTTGAAGAAGGGTGTGTGTGATGAAGTTCATTTGGGACACTCAGAACGGGTGCTCTGATACATATATCGTCAAACGGATGATGGAGCTGCCTCGGAAGTTGATGACATTGTTGACCGTGACCATCTCCAGGTCCAGCACCACCTCTCTGGGTCCCTTGATGGGCCGCGACAAGACGAGCGTGGCGCTCACGTTGCTGGTTTGCTGCACGATAAAGAAAGAAAGACGAGAGAGAGGAATGTGAGGAATGATGCTCAGGAAACGAGGGAATCTGACAGCTGCGTGTGTTGGAGGAAACCCAAAAAAACTCAAGGCCTTGTCATCATTTCCAACAAGTAAAACGCAAAGCACAAAGTCAAAGAAAAGTTAATGTGTTTTCCACAACGCGTAATCAGGTCAGATCAGGGCTTGTTTAAACAAAGATAAAAGAGCCTAACTTAAGAAGATGTTATGAAATCTCCTGTATACATTTTATTATCATGCCACTTTAAAAAAAAAAACCCGCCTGAACACTTACTGCTGGGTCTGTGTAATAACAAATGTTTGCTCACACATATTGCGCACAGTTATTGCGCCATCTACTGGTTGCAGGCTGCACTGAAGGTGATTTATGACTTATGTTTTCCATTTCTGTATGTCTGTGTTTACACAGTATATATATATATAGATCTTTATTTCACATCAGATGTTTTGACTTTGTCACAGCAGCAGGGAACACACAGGTGTAAATAATAATATTAATATTAATATCACAGCTCTGGAAGTGGCTCACCTACATGTATGGCTGCGTGCCATCATTAATGTTATTAATTACTCCTGTGCTTTTCTTATGACATGTTGAAATGTCATCTGTGAAAAAGGCCTATGGGTTCTATACATATTACCCCACAATGACAACTTTAAAAAAAAATGGTTTGAAATTCATGCAAATTCATTCAAAATAAAAACAAAGAAATCACTTGTGCATAAATATTGACAGCTTTTGTGTTCAAGCTCAAACTTGAGCACAGGTGCTTTCCGTTTCCACTGAAACAGCTTAAGCTTAATTGGAGATTAAGTAAATTCAGTTGATTGGACATGATTTGGAAAGGCACATAACGGTCTATATAAGGTTACAGTTGAAGTCTGTACAAGCATGACGTCGAGGGAATTGTCTTAAGGCACAGATCAGGGGAAGGTACGGAAACGTTTCTGCTGCTTTAAATGCTCTAATGACCACAGTGGCCTCCATCATCCGTAAACAGAAGAAGTTTTTGACTGCTCAGAATCACAGACACCAACAAAACAAAGTGATTGTGCTCAAAGGTTGGCTTAGGATCAAATAAATGCTATATTTTAATGCAGTCATTTTAGGACATAAATCTACATGTTCAGCATCTATATGAGGGTCTGACCTGTTGTGACACAAAAATCTGCAACCCCGCTGCTGCTCTTCAAAATATCTTGTTTTGTTCAAAGGTATTTCATAATTTCGGTAACTAAGCAGATCCAGCTCTGCTCCCACATATTACATAACAATTAAACAATTTCCTTGGAAATGTGTTGTTTTGTCGTTTGTTGAGTTTCTACAGGGGGCGCTGTTTGCTGTTTCTGTACAGGCACCTTCTTGCACCTAATAATTTCTTTATGCCAGTTAGATTTTTCTAAAAAAAGATGCATCAAAAGGTGTATGTATACCAGTATATATGAGAATGTCTCATTTGATGCGTTTAAAGGTGTACATTTTTAGTTGTGACATTTCAGCATCATGAAAGTTACTCCGGCTCGTCACGCATCTCTGAAGTACTCACTCTCATGTAAAACTCTCGTCCCTCGTTGCCTGACTTTATCTGAAATATGTAGAAGGCGCCGGGGTAGCGCGTGGTGGCCTGCATCTGGAAGATGTCTGCAGGCACACTGCGGCCCGAGGACAAGTCCATGTGTCGGTACAAAATGGTGAAAGGCTTATCCCTGCAGGCAGGGTTTTCAGATGAACACATGCACTGACTATAGAGGAGAGAGAAACAGAGGCAGTTTGAGTTATAAATAATACAATTTTTTAAGCATGACAGTGATTGATGAATGTAAATGCAATGTAACACAGACGAAGATGCATTCAAAGGCAAACAGAGGCTGTAAATGTTTTTTTTTTGATGCAGAAATACTCACTTGTCACTAACTTCAATATAAGGCAGGTGACATTGTAAAGGATCCAGGCAATTATAGCCTCCCTGGAAATTGAAACATACTTGTGCTGTTGTACAGTTGTTGCTACCAGTGTCACATTCATTGATATCTTCAAAATCAAACACACAACAATCAAAGTCAGTTAAAACATCATCATCATCATCATCACAAAAACAACATTAACAAAGCATCAACAAAATGATAATTTCATAATTGAGAGAAAATGGTACAAATAGAGCCGAGACACATACAATAGATGTTGATAAATTATTTCAGAAATATTACTACAATTTTTGCACCACAGGTGAAGATGAAGCTTTCAAAAAAGTAAGAATGTTTTTGGCCAACAGACAAAAATACTTAAAGCAAAATGAATCATCGTAAAACAGGATTAAATTATAATCCTGCAGACAAAATAAACTTTTTAAAAAAAATCAACATTTATTCACTTTTATTGAGTTTAGTCACTGTAACGCGGTGGCAGAGCGGATCATCTTCTGTCGTAAACTTTACCTTCACAACTCCTGCTGTCTTCATACAGATAATATCCAGGTGGGCAGACGCAGGAGAAAGAGCCAGGGGTGTTCACACAGGTGTGCTGACACAGAAACTCAGAAAAGCTGCACTCATCCAAGTCTACAGGAAATTATAAAACAACAAAATTAATACTCATCATCGAACAAAAATACGCGTGTGAACGTATGCATGTAACCGTAGGCAGCGAACAAGCACACAAACTAGCAAAGAGGCTGGAGCACTTTGACAGTCATGCAGCACTGACTTCATTCCTTAAGCAGGCAACAGCAACAGCAACAGCAACAGCAACAGCAACAGCAACAGCAACAACGTGCCTTCTTCAGGGCTTCATGCTCTGCTGCTGAAACATCAGTTTAAAGTGTTGTGGCCTCTTTGCTAGTTCACTGCAGTACAACTTGTATTCCTCTCCTCCCAACATGCTATGCATTTATTTCTAATGCAAACGATTGCATTATAGTTTGACACATATGTCGGGTTGGGCTGCACTTTCTATTGAGCTTGTTTTTGGTTGTTGCTCTTAGTTATTGTTATTATGTTTAGTGTGATTGTATAGGTTGCATTCATCATCTCAGTGTGGTGCGGTTCTCTGTGCATCTTCCAGCAATATTAAGCTTGATCAGGTGCCACTCAAATCTCAGAAAGCAAAGTTCCCCCTGTCATCCTCATATACATTTTACCTTCTAAGTTACAGTAGATTTAATTAGTTTGTTATGGTGGCCTTTACCCAACCAGATTTTCTAAATTCTTTTCTATATCTATTTCAAAACACATTAGTAAATCAACACCTCAGTTGTTAAACCTCAGAAATCTCTCTGTGGCTGCTCAGGTCTTTTTTTATGTTGTGTCCTGGCCCCCTAGACAGGCCAAAGCATGTTGACAAGTTTACTCATAATATATGTATGTATATGAAAATGTCTCTAAAGACGGATTACATTTTACATTTTCAAAGTAATGAAATGCCTCCGTCTCATTCTTTAAATGCTTAGATATTACAGATTGGACAAAACGCAGTCAGCTCTGCTCACCGATGCAAGAAGTGCCATCAGACGCCAACTCAAATCCCTCCTCACAGTTGCACATAAATGAGCCGTAGGTGTTTAAGCAGCCGTGACTGCATGGATCATCACCACACTCATCCACGTCTGGAGGCAAAATAGTAGGACAGGAGTTACACAACGGCAGTGATACAACACTGGTACACAGCATGGGACTAAGTTGTAAAAACGAAGGGAATAAACAGCTTTTTTTGTCTGTGTGTGTGTGTTTGTTTGTGGGTGAGGATGACTGTATATTGACTTATTTACACACGTATCGGTGTTGGTGTGTGTGTGTGTGTGTGTGTGTGTACCTTGACAGGTTCTGCTGTCTGGGTTGAGGAGGAAGCCAGGGTTGCAGGAGCAGGAGTAAGAGCCAGGCGTGTTGGCACACAGCTGTTGGCAGTAACCATAGCGACATTCATCAATATCTGGTCGAAAAGAGAGAAACAAACTCGTTATGAACTATAACATCGATATACACTGCAGGTCTGCTTATAATAATAAGCAAACCTCGACTGTGCTTTCAAAATTTTACTCATTTGCCGTCATTTCATTATCTTACCAATTGATTCAACATCTTTTCTACAATATATAACAGTATTTGGAAATGAACTTGCAGAGACCAGAATGTTAAGAGGCTGTTTGTTAAAGTTATATTACTTTACTACACATCTGCCTACCTGCAGATGTGTAGTTCACTGGCTACAATATACAGACCCTCACAATTTATTTGACAGTGTTGTGTTGATGTTTGAAAACACTTCTGCTTACTTACCCTGACACTGTCCACCAATTAGCCAGTATCCTTCAGTGCAAGAGCAGGTGTAGCCACCTGCTGTATTGATGCACACCTGGGTGGGGTTACAGTGATGAGAGTTTGTCTCACATTCATCAATGTCTGAAACGGAGAAGAGGACGTTATATTGTCAGGTGTCAGGAGGTAATAGGATGCTTTCTGACTAATAACTAATTATGAAACAATTGATCATCAATTGTTTACAGAGTACAGACAATAAAACATGCAATATTGCAATATGTCAATTATGTCATTCGGCCCTTGATATAAGGTAAAGAAAAAGAGCATCAGCAAGTTCCTTCTGCAATGTCAAATTCGCTGTATACGTTAAGTAAATCGTTGTTCTGTAGAAATGTACTTTCAGTGCAAGTAATGAGGGACCACAGACCTTATTTTGTGCAAAACTGTATTTAAAGTTTATGTGAATAATATGAACCTATCCTTAATTGCCTTGGACAAAAGCACATTCAAACAATCAATTATTCAAAAGTCTGTTTCTCCAGAACTTTTTCACCACCCTGTCTGTGTTTTAAAAACTCTTAACAAAACACTTGACATTTCAATACGGTATCATTTTACAATTGTTTTTGCACAGGATTAGAGATTGTTCAGATTACAATCCGAATTCCAACGACGTCCCTGGAGCAGCTCACACATTACACCCTAATA
The DNA here is from genome assembly GCA_036937835.1 of Pampus argenteus. NCBI lineage: Eukaryota > Metazoa > Chordata > Actinopteri > Scombriformes > Stromateidae > Pampus > Pampus argenteus. The sequence continues at coordinate 14,027,099 of CM072873.1, forward strand.
GCCACATTCCCTTATGAGGACATGACAAATCAAAAATTCCAACCTCTGTTTATGGTTCTCAGACCATGAAGTCACCATCCTGTAGAAAACCAATAGGGGGAACCGGGTGGGAGCCTGGCTTTATGTTTAGACAGGCAGTTACGATAAGCGATAACGTCTGTCAATGGGACTGTTGCCCTTTGTGCCAACTTGGACCACAGGCCCTCTACGGGGGCGGATGAGGCCCGGAGTGTTCGGCCGCCTGCCAAGAGCTACACAGCTCCGGCACCTGCTTGCAGTTACCAGTTAAAAACTTCTCTGAATGGCCGTCATCTGCACCCCATGTGTAGCCTTACTGCAGATCTCCAACGTACACACAAGCGTTTCAGATCAGCTCCTTATATAGACTGTTTCACAAGCTGCTCACAGGTTTTATGGTTGCCGGGCGACAATCCTGATCAGGTTTATAGATAAGACATGACAGATGGGATTTGTTTGAAATGCCTGAATGTCAGTCATAAGCAGTAAAACTGAGAAACAGCTTTAACAGTTTCATCTTTTTTTTTTGTTTCTTTTTTTTATTTGTTCGCAAGGCCCTGTTGTTTACATAGACGATTGACATGTCAGGTGTGCTCATTATTTACTCTCAAACCACATAGAAAATGAACACTGAAAGTTATTATTAGCTATAGTGTACAGTACAAGTCAAAGGTTTGAACACACCGTCCAATTGACTTGAATGAGAAGGTGTGTCCAAACTTTTGACTGGTGCTGTAGATGTGAAAAATGCCACAAACATCCTGGTTCAACATTCATGTAGTTTTGAGTTGATGTTTTTTTTTTATATATATAAAATGAATGTTTTTAGAAGACCACAAGTCAAGCCACAGAGAAGCATGCAATCTTTCAACTCAAGTAAAAATACGAAAACCTTCAAAACTGGACTTACAGAAAAAAAATGAGAATTACATTCACAAATGAAACAGGAGACAGTATCGGAGGTATCTTTTGATTTGTGAGATGTCGGGCTGCTGGATTATGACAGTGTGCAAAACTGTTTTTGAGCAATGTATCCCTGGCTCAGGGTCAGTTTAAATGGAACGGATGCGAGGGGATAAAGAGTATAACATGCAACAAAGACCCCGGCAGGAATTGAACCAGGGAAGAAGATCTTTTCCTGTTTTAATTCATTTCCTCGTGCGCATAGCCAGGTCCATGTAGAAATGCTTTTCCCAGGTTGATGTGGAAAAACTGCCCGGCCTGCACAGATTCTTGACCTCAACCCTGTCGAACACCTTTGGGATCAACTGAAGCGTAGACTGCGAGCCGGACCCTATCACCCAACATCAGCGGCTGACCTCACTGATGCTTTGTGGTCGAATGGGAGCAAATCCTTAAAACCTGGTCCCAAAATCATATGGAAAGCCTTCACAGAAGAGGGGAGACGAATGCTTTTGGAAAATGTTATGTTCAGATGTTCACATACATTTTCTAATATAATATATCTGCATGGAAAAGGTAAAATTTGGGTGCACTGCTGTGACGATGGATTTTAAGATTTAAAAGAGATGGACAGCTCTGTGACATATCATCAACTTACTTCTTGCACCATGTGACCTCGTAAAAACAATCCCACGAATGCATAGAGGCAAACCGGAGAGTTAGTCTGTTCTATTGTTCCCCCAGACTGGTGCCTTTAGTGACACTGATGGAGCACAGTACCATTAACTTAAGACAAAGCTGTGTTTGTTACAGGTTCAGACAGGAAGTCAGTCTGTGTAGTTTCTGCCCCACAGCCACATCAATTAACAACCCATTACATCATTACACACACACACACACACACACACACACACACACACACACCAGCCTTCAGCGGTGTGAGAACATATTACAATTGGCCCCCACAGAGGCATGCCTGTTCTCCAGACTCGACTTAAGTACAGATTTGGCAACAAATGACCTCATCTTTGGCACTATGGTGGTGTAGTTTACCCAAACAAGGTTGTGGGCTGATTCACTGACAGGCCTTCTCCCCTACAAAGAGCAGTCCGTATTTGTGCAGCTAAAGCGCTTTAGAGGGAGAATACTGTACTTTATGTGTACATTTTCCATTCATTACATGGTCACGGCTGATTTATCTGAAATGACAGAAAAACTCCCCAAATGGACTTTAAGTAGGCCATTTTCAAACAGCTTGTCCCAGCTGGACACACTTGGGTAATTATGTTAAGATGTATTTAAGACAGCTAGGGAGAACATTCGATGTGTTGGTGTTTATCTGAGAGCTGGGATCCAATAAGCTGAAAGCCTCTATGATCTGGCTGTGTGTCAACGGACAGGCTGATGTGCCAAGCATCAAGCAACATCTGCCCTTGTGATCTGATGGATGAATACATTCCCCTGGAGTTCAACCAAAATTATTTCATAATTAATACTGAATCTCTGGCCTCTCCCCTTTCCCTCGTATCACCTCGTTCAACTAGTTTCACCCTGACATCTGATAAAAAGCAGGAGGTGGCAGAAGTTGGGAACATACACCTCCTTCAACTACAGTCACTTCAGAATTCAGTGAAACACAAATTTAACAAACTTCTCAGTGGAAATGAGGAAAATGACCAATTCTTTGAACTGGCTGACAGTCCGTGACATATGCAAGTTGTGACGAGGGGCCGTGAGTAGGCATAACTTCATTTTTAAGGGCTCGGAAGCCAAAAAAAATGTTGGAAACTGCTGCTCAAACCCCACTCAATCATACCCTGGTGTTGCAGAAATAGCAAACTGATGTTAGCCTGTGATGAATTAGGTAGTATATGCTGACCCCACTGCCAATGACCAAACAAGGTTTTTGTACACCTAGAATAAGCAAATAACTGAAGACCATGAGCAAAACCTTTGGAAAATTTTTAGGAGAATAACACCAGCAGATTTGGCTCGAGTTGAATTTTCTTGCACACTTTAAACCTGGCTTGAAAACAAACCAAAACACAGGAAAAAAAAAAAAAAGTTGTTTTATCTTGAGCTACAGAAGCCCACCTGAAACAGATAAACTCTTTCGGTCTTCTGAGGACATTCTGCAGATGTTGACTTACCGTTACAGGTCCCATCCTCTGCTAGAGTATATCCCAGGATGCAGGGTGCTGTGCTCCTCACTCTGGGGTAGCTGGGCTCCACAGATCTCGGAGGGGATGGAAGGAATGTGTCTGAAGATGCAGCAGATGTGTCGGGGTAAAACGGCTCAGGCAGAGCTGGGGTCTCCGGTCTGTACGGCTGGTTGTACAAGCTCCTTGGGATGCACAGATAGCCGCCGTTCTGGTTGACACAGCGCATGTCTCCCCTGCAAGCATCTACCAGAGTACGGCACTCATCCACATCTGGAATACAGAGTGATGCACTGATAAGGACATTCCTGCATCCAGAACATCTGCGGTTATCAGATCAATTTAGTTTTCACAAGCATGATGGTTTAAGAACCTATTCTTCTTCTTCCCACACACGGTTTTACTTTAGATAAGAGTGTTGATTGCATGCTCAAAATGTAACTTTGCTTAATATAAAACTGTAGAAGTCAAGTCACTTACCTATACACTGTCTTGCCCTGCGGTCATATGCAAAGCCTTCTGTGCAGGTCTGAGGAGAGACAGAGAGAGATCAAGAGGTTTCAGTGTGGTGCCAATTCAAGTTATCTGGTGTTAAATGTTTATTCATACATTATGACTCTCTATGAGGTTTCTAATGCAACTCAAATTTTACTTTTACATTTTTTTTTTTCCTTTTTGATGGTTTAGTCCCAGTTTTATTGTGTCATTAAATGCATCACAATAAGAAGACACAACAACATCTGCAGGCTATGACCGTGAACTTCGTCTAAATGAATGAAATCCCTGGAAACTTGACCGCAAGTGAAGGAAGTTTTTGAGTTACCTGTCCATGTCCGGGCTGGATACAAAGCAGAATAAATACCAGAGCTGCCAACATCCTGCAAAAAAGGGAATTTCAAGGTCTTATAACCAGAATATGAAACAGCGTCGTTGGAAACAACCAGGTAACATCCCGTTACATACATATTCATTCAAACACGCAACTAAAGCAAAAAACAACTCAACTACAAAGTCGGTTACGCATAAAACCGATTAAGAAAAAAAAAGTGCAACTGACCTTGCAGAAGAGAAAATCTTGAAGCCACGTATTTCAAAAAGCATGATTTATATTTTTTTCTCTTGAGGTCTCTTAAAAGAAAAAAAGATTTAGACGACCCGTAAATCCCCAGCAGGGCTCTCACAGCCCCCCCAACTATGCGCCTTTACTAGCCGGACGACACCAGGTTCATGAACCGCTGTCTGGTCGAGCTGGAGCTCCGGACCAAGTGTCGCAGGAATGGCTTTTCAAAGCGGACTGTTCTGTTTCTGCCTTTAGTCTGTCAGATCTACAGATTATTTAGCAACGCAAATTGACGGGCCCCTTTCCGAGCACTTTCACAACAGCTGGATTCAATCAGGGAGAGCCAGCCCCCTCCAGTCAGGGCGCACAGAGACACAGCAGCGGCGCAGTCACTCCAACAACCGGCTACTTCTGTGCTGCTGGGGAGCAAAACGGGATAAAGAATACACAGTGGGTGTCTGTTTTCCCAAAAAAAAAAGATATAAACAGCCCCCTCACCACACCCCGCGGCTGCTTCTCCTACAGCTGAATCACAAGAGCAACATCTGGCGCAGCAAACGCAAGGTATCCACGCTGTAGTAGCAACATCTGGTTTACATGAATGTGTATTAGAAAGAAAAAAAAACAAAACTTAGAAAATACACATCAGTACGGGATCAGCAGTACCTTTATTTGTTTTGAAATTCCAATTAAACCACCGGTACTAACCTCAGTTAAAGATCATCCAACATTTTTTTACACCTCATAGTTTCAGATTTTACATCTACAAAAAACATTTTCTTTTATCTTTTAAAGTCAGGATTTACAGTTTATACATTTCATCATCAATACATCTGGAGGAACCCTGTAACATTCTTTCTGCAGCGGCTGACTGATGTCTATACAAAAATGTAGAGCAGCTCACGGTTAACACTGGCCAGCTCTGGTCAGGTGAAACTTCATAAATGTGGAGTTTTTACATTTTGTAAATATATATATATATTTATATTAATCATTTACAATCCTGATTATACAACTATCTAATTAGCAAAAATGCAGGCACTTTGAACTTACTTAGTGCCTATAAATAGGAAAAAATCCACCGATTTACATATATATATATAACTATATATATATATATATATAACTATATATATATATATAACTATATAATAGTACTTAAACAGAAGAGCAGTCTCAAGCCTCTGATCAACCACAGTCGGCAGTTACAGCCATAATTACAACGCTTGTTGCATATCACAGTCTGGCCGTCTGGAAAAGACAAGATTTTGCAAAATGTCATATGGTTTTAACAGATGTACTAAACCACATAAATCTCTACTCAGGTCACTGTGGCCAGAGAGTTTTAGGCAAGTCTTGGATCAGAAACAATTCACTGCATTGTTGAAAAGAAAAAAGAAAAAAAATATACTCTAAAGACAAGAAAATGCAAGTTAAGGACATGAGAGGTTTCCTTTTGCAAACCGAGGCTACGATTACACTCGACACTGCACACAGCCAGTCTACAAGGTCACTTGTGTTCAGAACTGGTGCGATGGGCAAAAAAACAAATAAAAGTAAGAAATCATTCATAATACAAAAACAGTTTCTATGTAAATGTGCTGCACTGCTTACACTCTGAATGACACATACAGTAAAATGTCCTTAAATCCGGCATCCTCCTTTTTGTTTTTTGTTTTTTAAATTTGGACTTTTCACTGATGATTTCTATCTTGTGGATCATATCTATTAAAATAAAGCTTTATGTCAAACACTTTCACTCATGTAAAGGGAAAGTCTGTTGCATAGAACAGTATTTGCAGGTAAAACTGATCCAAAAAGATTTAGTTTCACTCCCCTAACATAAAAAAGGGAATTTACGTTAATATGTATTCTCTGTTTGTTTATCTCTGCCGGATCATAAAATAAAAAAAAAATATGTATCGGAAGTGCTCTATTATCTCAAGTCTCTGTAGTGTCAAACCCCTTTTGGATGAATTAAGACGTCTAACTGGCACTCTTTATTGGACCCATCACTGCTTTAACAAATCTTTGAGCACAGCTCCACCACTGGCCTCAGCTGAGACCGGCACAGGTGTGAAGGTGGGCAGAGCGTCTGAAATGGGCTTCATCAACAGGTGACCTCCTGAGCCGCTGGAGCCTGACCCAGCCAGCAGAGGCACCGCGGCAGAGCGAGGGGCCAGGAAAGGATTGGCCTCGCCAGCTCGCTTGCTGGCTCCAGGAGCTCCTGTGAGGAGAGGAGCTTACATTGAAATAAGATTTGATTTGTTTTGGGAAGTAAGATAAAGAGCATGCCTCCTGTCTGACATGTCTAATTAAGCACACGAGAGAAGGAAACATCCTGGCAGCAGTTAATCCCAAAGGGGTCATTTACCTGCGGCTGTGCCGGAAGCAGCACTGCTGGTTCGTCTCGGAGGAGGTGCGCTCAGAGGTTTGATGTCATGGACTGGAAGCATTGGTGCCGGCAGGGAAGGGGTTGACTCAATCTCCAGGAACTTTACAAACATCTCTGAGAAGGACTGCAACAAAAACAAGGACAGTGTGTAAGTGCTGTTTTTTTTATATATTTTACAAAGAAATTCTCCTTAAAGTCATAGAGAAGGAGATCAGAGTTGTCTTTAGAATAGCATCCTCAAGGACACATGATTGTTAGTTGAAAAACAGTCTCTAACCAACTATACTGCTGCCAAGAATCTGTCTCCAAACACAGGAAGGTATAGAAAATGGCAGTGTGAGTACAGTAGTGTATGAGTTACACTAAATTTTAACAGAGCACATTGGCACATAAATGGTACTATAGTACCTATTTTTATTTCTTATTAACATTTAGGGAGTAAATTTATTAATTAATTAAATTTAAATGTAATTAATTTAAATGAGCTGACAATTTTAGCAGACCTCAGGTATTCAGCAAGCTTGTTCCACAGGTGGGGAGCGTAGAAGCTCAGAAATAAGAAATGTATTTGGGCCCTGAGACCATTTAGGGTTTTATAGACTATTACTAGGATTTTAAAGTTCATCTTTTGGCATGCAGGACGCTAGTGGACTGATTTAAGGACTGGTTTAAGGAATGTGCTCCACTTTCTCAGTGTTAGAGAGGACTCTGGCAGCAGCATTCTGGATGGGCTGCAGCTGTCTTATCGATTATTTGCTAAGACCTGTGAGGACACCATTACAGTAGTCTAGCCTGCTGAAAATAAACACATGAACTAGCTTTTCTGTTTCGTGTTTAGACAGTAATCCTTGAGCTATTGCTATGTTTTTGTGGTAGTGGTAGTAGGCGTATTTTGTAATTGTTTTTATGCAAATGTTTTTTCTACCAGTCATGTGGTGACACTGTTATGCAGAGTTGTATGTCATCGTGGTAAATATGGTAGGAGATGTTATACTGTAAAGTTCCATAATCTGAGCAAGGAGGATGTAGATATTGAATAGAAGATGCCCAAGAAAGGACCCTTGAGGAACTCCACATATGATTTTTGTTCGCTCAGAATTTTAATTGTCAACTGACACATCTTGCAAATATGATTTGAACTAATTCATATCACTGTCAGAAAGTCCCACCCACCTTTCCAGTCTGTTGAGCAGTATCTTAGTATCAGCAGTATCAGTATCAACTGCATCAATTGATGCTTTGAGATCCAGTAATACTGGAACACCAAAAATTTGGATGTGTCAGATGAATGTCATTTAAGACTTTCACAAGCATCTAGATGATAGATTTAATAACTGTGGTATTTAGTGCCCTTGGAAAGAGATCTGACTGAAGAGAACTATTGACTATTTGTAGTACATCTGATGCTTTGCAGTTAAAATCATCTTTAAAGAAGCTTGTAGTCAGAGAGTTAAATCAGCAGGTAGTAGCTCTTAGGTGTTTCTGTCAAGGTCGCATAATCTTGGGGGTGAAAATGTGCCAAATTAACTAAAGTGGTTTAATGCAGAGGCATAAGCAACAGCCAGATAAGAGTTACAGATACAAGATGCAAAGTCACTGTGTGACTTGGTGGATAGCAGTTCAGTAGGGACTGATGCTAAGGGATGTCAATCTGTCAACGACAGTGAATAAAGTGTGTGGATTATTAGTTTTATTAATAATCCTGGAGAAAAAAGGAGTGATTTGCCCTTTTTACTTATAGTTACAGATGCATATATATACATATATCTCTCGGATATGACTAATAATCTGGAGGTTATTATTCGCCACGTGCCTGTCTTCACTCTCTTTTTTTGAGCTTTTACCAATGAAACATTGCACCATGGTGCTGCTTCTTACCAGAGACAACTTTGAGTAATGGAATAAAGAGTGCCACAGGGAACTTTAAGATGAAGAGTTGTACACTTCCAACTCAAATGTGCCTTTGTGGCATACAAACTTAATGGGGTGTTTCTTACTGAATTGAGACTTTGTCCACTGGTGGGCTTTTGTGGAGTGTTTGTGACACTCTGCGCTCCTCTGCCTCCCAGCCAGCCCGACACCCAGCCAGTAACACCTTGTCGAGCATCCTCCTCCAACATCTGCATAGACAAAAGCGGGAGGCAAGAAAGAAATGACAAAGGTTACCAAGTACTCAGGAGGAATAAAATCTGTAAATAAAAAAATATAATATAATATAATATAATATAAATAAAAAACAATAAATATATCAGGATCAAGTACATAAGTTCATCACTTTTCTTACTTTACCAAGAAAAGTGAACAATGAACAATGTCTCATTTGAGGAGTTTTCACAGAATTGGTCAGATGATTTGGAGTTTTAATTGCTCTTGGTTTCCTCTCTGCTTGCCACTGCTTTCTGGAAAACTACTTTGTGGACCCACTCACTAGTTAAATTGATACAGAAGCTCTGTGTTTTTTTTACTGACATCACACACGCCAAGAAGAATCTTGCAGCTTTATCATTCAATAGGATGCAGTTAATGGACTGCACTTATAGTGTTCGGATCACTACATTGGGCTAAAATGACACTAGAAGGGCGAAAGCTGCTCCACTGAGGCCATTTCTGAGAGAAAATGGCTGCTTTTGTAGGTAACTTGGCAGCCGTTAACATGAGTTGAGTGGAAAATTCAAATAGCATTAACAGGAGATGAGGGAGAGATGAAAAAAAAAAAAAAAGTGGAACGACCTCCAGGACAATAAAACCGAGTCTTCTGAGGAGTTGTAATTGTGTTTGCCCCTCACCCTGTATCTGTTTTCCTTTAAGAGTGTTGGGCAATATACTTGGAATCATTGGATGGAGTCCCACAGAGCTTCTGCCAGAAAATCTGGATAGCTTTCTTTTTCAGGGCTGAACTCTGACTGGATTTTCAGCGGCTGCTGGAGTTAAAAGTAACGGTTGGACAGCAAGTTTCAGAGCTTAAGATTTCTTTGTCATTTCTCAGTACTTACATACATGTTTGCTGATGTACTCATGTAAATGTTGTTCACATTAACATAAATGTTATCTTACCTGTCAAAGTATGTAAAAAGCACAAAAATGCCTTTAAACAAGACAAAATGTATACTTGCGGAGTACATGATAGAATTACTGCGTACAGCTTCAAGTACTTTATAATGGTCAGTATGAGAAAGAAAAATGTTCTTTTGACAGACGGCCAAAGTGACAACAGAAGCATACAATAAAATCCAGCTTTGTGAAGCTCATAGCGTATATATATATCTTTACTTTTTGACAAGACAATTTAAATCTTTGTATTTATGAAATCCTACTTTTGTGATATTTTAGCAACAGAGCTGCAGACACTTGAGCTCAAGTCAGATGTGCTGTAAGTCAGTTAGGTTTAGCTCATAAACCGAACTGTGAAACCACAACTTGTAGTTTATACACTTTGGCGTTTGTACAGATATAATGGCTTAATTAGTGAGCATTAGAGCTGCTGGTATATTTTTTTTAACCTTGTGACAGAGACAGGATAGTTGTTTTTCTCCTGTTTCAAGTAAGCAAGGCTCAGCCCTTGCTGGCTGTTGCTTCATATTAAAACACACAGACACGAGTGGTATCGATCTCCTCATGTAATTCTTGGCAAAAAAAAGTGAATACGCGTATTTCCCAAAATGAATTACAACTAAAATTCTGATGTAAATGGCTTTTCCCGCTCGGCTGCTCATAACTTCGGTCCAAACAGCATGATAAAACACAAGTTCATAAACCACCTACAGTACATTTAATCTTAAAAACACAAGGGAGTATTTGAGAGTTACACCATAACAGATGTAGGACAGAGGCTATATTTCTACATTTATTAGTCTGGTGATGTGTTGTTTGTTCTCACCATGGCTAGGCCTGTCACAATAATTATGTCATCGATGTATCATACATTAACGTAATTACAGACATTATTGTGTCCATTATCGTCTTATCGCAGATCTCCCATACTCCGTATTAGTGGCTAATAGTCTACTCACATTGGCTAAGTAAATAGTAGCTGCCATTCCTCGCTGCACACATCCCAAGAGGGGAATGCGCAAGCGAGTGGCAACACTCATATGACATTAACGATAAATAACTCTGTCATAGCCCACGATTGCGGGTCAGTGGTTTTGTTGAAAGCGTAGCGCCTCCACTCAGATTCCCTCCGGTCTTAAAACCACAATAATATTGTTTATCGCAATTCTTTCTGGGAGAATATCATCCAACAAAAGAAGTGATCCTAACAGTCCTAAATATGGCACAATATCACAAACATTGCCATTAAACTGCAATAAAAAACTATTCTATTATTAATCCTAATGTCTGCCTGAAAATATAATTGTGGAATTTGTGAATACCTTGAATATGAGTCAAGGAATCTCTCACCTTATCAACATCTACTCGGCTTAGTCCCAGGACACTTCCCGTGAGCTTTAGCACATCAGCACGCTTAGCTTTTGGTGTGTGGAAGTATCCCAAGAACAGGTTACGCATGAGGACTCTGGAAAAAGAAAACAGCATGAACAAGGTATGGTGTAAACAGGGAAACAGGGTTCTACCAATTCTAGCACTTTACAGCTGGTAGTGAAAGATGGGAGAGAGATATCTCTTTTGTCCCCTTCATAGTCTGATCATCAAACACAAACGCTGTTAACAGACAAGACAAATCATAGCTCCTTGGTGCATATTTCATTCAACAAGGACATTCTTCAACTGACTCCTAGAGGGTGTGATGAGTTGAATTTTCCTACCATTCACAGATGGAGGCCAAAGGGATGTTTAGCCTGTTTTTCATGCTTTCTAGGGAGTTCTTTGATAGTAGATATATAATAACTCTTAATATCTATCCATTGATCCATCTATCCATCCAAGCATCCCACAACTGCTCTGTATTATGTTAACATGTCTCCAGCTGCTTTTTTACTTTGTAGAATAGACCATTTTCACTTAAGTTTGCTGGTCATAGGCATGATCTAAATGTCATACTAATGCTTGGAAAGATGAGTCCTTATCGCGTTTTCACAACCCTAGTTTGACTTTCTACCATTACTGTGGAACATTTTCTATTACAAATGTATGACAGTCTAATGAACAGCATATGCTTTCTTAATCCTGATCTCATTTACTTGATAAAAGGAATCTAAGATTTAAGACAGACAGGACTGAGCTTACTTGTCTATCTTCCCCTCTGTGCTGTTCAGAAGGTTCATCAGTTTCTTCTGCGCCTCCTCCAACATCTCCTGTCTCACATCCACTGCAAACAGCACACACGCACACACACAATGAAATACCAGAGTGAGCCTGTCATTACAAGATTGATTCAGAACATTATTACAGCTATTAATAAATGTGATGCAAGTTTTCCATACAATAGATGACTGATTTGTAAAGCAAATATATGGCCTCATACCAGGTCTGGATAAGCATAATGACTGAATATGGGGTGAAAAAAAGAAACAGTCTGAGAATTTGCTCTGATGTAATGGCCATATCAGAGAGTGACAAGCATAATAGTAGTGTGCGAGTGTCTCACAAAATATAATATACAAGAATATAACCACTAAAATTCAGGGTATTAACAGATTGAACTATTTTGTCTGTGCTCAGTTATTCAGACTATGATAAGGACATGTCAACACTAACATAGAAATACGAGGGTGGGAGAAAGAAAAAAGAAAGACTCCTTGGCCAGACGGCAGATGCCTTCTATAAAATATAAATCAACAGTCCACTAGTCTTTAGACCAAGCAGACATAAAACATCTTAAAAACATGTTTTCTATTACATCCTAATAAAGACACCTTTTTTTTACTGTTAAAAAACCCAGATGAAATGTGGGGAGAACTTGGCTGATGAACATACTCAGCTACATCTCACCTTGTTTTTTCAGGTCTTCAATTAGCTCCTCCTTCAGATCAAGCTGATCGGTGAGGCGAGACGCTGAATCCAGAGCGGCGTTGGCCTCGTTGAGGTTCATCTGACAGAGCGGTCAAAAAATATACCGTCAGTTATTATGGCTTTCATACAGCTGTAATGTCAGCTGTCCTATGAAGAGAAATATTTAGGAATATGAATATGTTTTCACTGTAAGGCCTCGCTGCTGATGGGACATGTCGGATATAAATAAATTGAATGGATTCTCCTATCAATTTTTGATTGCCGTTTTACCTGAAGAGCAGATGCTTGGTCTTCCAGCCTCTGAGCTTTTCTTCTCCACTCCTCCTTTTCCCTTTTGAGCTTGTCAAGCTCTGCTGAGTACATGGCTTTCTCCTCTGAATGGAAAACAGAAAAGAAAAATAATGTTAGAGGCAATATAACAAAAAAATCACAAAGTTCAGTGATTTTTTTTTGAAAAATTGGGAAAACGCATCATAGATGCTACTATGCCGAGGATGTAAGTGTGGATAGAACATGTGAAGAGGAAACAGCCAACGTGCCTTGTTGAAATTGTTCTAGCACCATCTGCAGATTGGAGAGTGAAACTGCATACTGGTTGACCTGCTCCTGGGAGGTCCGGAGCTGGATGAGCGCGTTGTCCCTCTGCTTCACCACTCCGCTCAGCTGCTCCTGCAGAGACTCAACCTGCATGCTGGCCTGTTGGCTGTAGGCACCAGACAGGCAGACAAGCAGAAAAACAGGAGGAATTACATTAACAATTAAACAAAAAAATATTTTTAAAAAATATGTGCAAGGCAACTCTGCAACATGGTTGTTTCAAAGTGAGGAAGTGAGAGGTAAAAATTGATTGAAGATCAATGCACAATGTTGCTTTACATAGAATGAAAGTGAGGCAAACATGACATCTATAATGCCTTTATCTGGACATACAGCTGCATGTAATCTGCATGTATACACAGATTTACAGTATTCATCTTACTACAGTGCATATAATCGCATTCCCAAATTCCCCATGTAACCTGGTTTCTCCAAGTAATCTGGTTACTTAGTGCATGTAAACCATGATGTATATAAAAGCTGGATACCAGGACCACGTTCTTGTAGGGCCACGACTTCCCGCTCAGCCCATAAACTTAACATTGTGGTGACAACATGTTTTTTCTTGGCTTGGAGATAGATTTAAAAATAATAGAAAGAGTATTTACAGTCTGCAGTTTTAGTTTATTCCTACCTGGCATTCTCCACCGCGCTTGAGGATGTGGCAAGTTTGTCGTCCAGCAGGGTGACCTTCCTGCGCAGCTCAGTCTCCCTGTCCTCTGCAGCGAGGGCTTCTCTCGTGTACGAATCCTCGATCTCTAGGAGGTGATTACGCAACCTTTCCAGTTCCAAGTTGAGCCGCTGTTCTTTGTCCCTTGTATGCTGCAACTGTGAAGAGAAGAGAAAACTTTTATACAAATATGTTCACTGGATTTTTAGGTTTTGGGTGATATACATATACGTGATTTGTGACAGTGACGTAGTGAAGCATCATTACTTGCTAATTGTGAGCAAATAGATGCAATACCTACACAGGTAAATTTGAAGGGTAGTAGTGATTCTTCCTACCTCGGTCTGTAAAGCAGTGGTCTCCATTTGTTTCTGTTTGAGTGCCATCATCACCTGATCTCTCTCCTGCTGGAACGCCACAGCTTTCTCTTGCATGGATTTCAATTCATTCAGGAGCTGATTGAGCTCACCGGATTTACCCTGTAGCACATCATCAACAGAGTAAGCCAGAAATCCTTATATGTTAAGAATTCAACATGCCACAACAAGAGTACGTCTGCATTTCGAGTATAAATCTCTAATCTTGGAAGGTGATCGTTTGGTCGATTCTTTCTCTACTGAACGCATAAAATAAAATATGTCAAGTATTAGCTGCCAACTGACCTGCTCTTTGTCCTTGAGCATCCGCTCCACAGTTGCAGCTTTATCACTCATTGCACACAATTCAAACTCCTTCTCTCTGAGCAGAAGAGACACCTGCATGTTGGTTTCTTGCAGCGCTCTGAACTCAGACTCTTTCTCCCGAGAGCGTGAAGCCACCAGCTCGTTCTCCTCCTTCAGCTTCCTCACGTCCATTTCCAGAATAACAGCACGTTCTTTCAGGTTGGTCACAGCCTGCTTCAGCACCTCATTGTCGTTCTCACGGTTCCGTAGCATCTCACTGACTTGTCCTAGTTGGTCTCCTTTGGTTTTGATGAGCAAGTCTTTTTCCCTCACGGATCTCTGAAGGGCGTCCAGCCGATCTCTGATGTGCTGGACCTCAGCGGCCTGACTTCTCTGCTCGCTCTCTGAGGCAGACGCTGAGTTGGAGAGCCGGTGGTTGTTCTCCTGAAGAGTCCTGATCATGCTTTCCTTCTCAGCCAGCTGCATTCGCAATGATCCAAGGTCTTCCTGCTGTTTCACATTATTTACAGGTGAAGCGGTAGGTGAAGCATCAGCTGTGAGAGAAGGTGCACTAGACTGAGCAGCTATGACTTCAGGAGTCTGTGCAACGCTGTCCAGTTTACCCAGCAGCACATTCTTGGTGGTGCTCAGCTGGGTGATGGTCTGCTGGACCTGAGCAAGTTCCTGACTTAGGCTTCCAAGCCTCCTTTCCTTCTGCTCATAGCTCTGGATCAGTCGAGAATAGTCCACTGACAGCTTGGAGCTGCAGTCGCTGTCAGCAGAGACCTGACCCTGCAGTTTGATTAGCTCTTCCTGCAGCTGGGCTGATTCGTGCTGCATGTTCTTGACTGTGGTGATCACCTGCTGCTTCCACTCCTCCATCTTCTTCACCTGCTGTTTCAGGGTATCCCGCTCCTGCAGCAGCTCCTCAAACTGGTTGCTACTGACACCTCCAGAACCAGCACCGGACTCTCCTCCTGTGGACTGCAGGACAGTCACTAGGGTTTGGCACTTCTGGGTCAGCGCATCAATCTCAATGTCCTTCTCCCTGATGATGCGGGACAGGTTCTGAATGGTTTCCTTGAACATCTCTTGGCTTCCTGAGGGATCGCTCATGGTTGAGAGACGTTGGTTCTCCTGTTGAAGCTTCACCAGAGCCGCCTCCTTCCCTGCTATGATATCCATGTGACGGTGATAGTCGGAGCGAAGCTGGCTGTTCTCTCTGGTCTTCTCGTTAAGCACGGCTAAAACTTGCTCTCTCTCCACAGCGTACGCTTGCAGCTGCTGCTGTAGGAACATGACATCCTGGCTGTGACCGCCGCCTCCACCCATCGAGACTCTTGCATGAAGTGCTTGAATCTCCAGGTCCTTCTGCAGGATCATCTGGGACAGTTTGCCCACTTCATCGCGAGAAACCACCAGCTGGTCCAGCTGCTTGGTCAGTGAAAGGTTTTTCTCATTCAACTGGCTGATCTCGGTCTCTTTCTCCTTTATGCCCATCACCAGTTTCTTTATTTCTACCTTGGACAAGTCGTGCTTCTCATTGCCATTCTCCTGATTTTGAGACTGAGTCTTGTCCTCCTCCAGGATGACCTCTCCCTGCACAGGTGGCGAGTCAGCACGGCCCTGTTGGAGTCGGGCTATTTCTTCATCTCTGGCATGGATAAGTCTGTCGTAGTTGAGTGTGGTCTGCTGATGGCGAGCATGGGCCTGGTCTAGCTCACTCTGCAGAGTCTGAAGGGACTGCTGCAGCAGAAGCAGGGAAGCCTGTTGTTCCTCCATGGTTCTTCTCAGTGTCTGGACCTCCTCTTCCAGGCCATTCCTGGAGGACTTGAGGTGAGTGATCTCTGTCTCCAGCTCTGTGATGATGTCTAGAGTCCTGGGTTCAGTCATAGGTTGAGGTCTGCTCTGCTGATCTCTTACACGGTCGATCTCTTCTTTCAAATGGCTGTTCTCCTCTTTCATGCCCCCCAACTGTTTATCCTTTTCCTCTAGTGCCTGTCTGAGGGTTTCAGCTTCCCTTGTTGCAACTGAAATACTGTTCTCCATCTCCATCTGCAATTCTGCCGCATTTAGTTTTAAAGTATCCAAGAAGGCATCCTTCTCTTGCAGCAAATCTGTCAGCTGCTTCTGCCCTGAAACTGTGATCGAAAGCATCTCATTGGTGTCTCTGTGGTCAGACGCCAACTGCTCGATGTCTCTCTTCAGCTGAGCTATCTCCATGTCTTTCTCCTGGTTCAGTTTAACAGCACGCTCATGTTCTTTCTGTAACGCCGAGGCATCCATTGAGCGTGCTCGGGTCAAGTCCTCGATGGTCTGCTGGTATTGTTTTCCCTGTTCTGTTAGTGTCATCTCAGTCTGCCTCAATTCACCTTCAAGCTGATTTTTCTCCAGTTTTAGAGCTTCGATTCGGGTTTCCTTTTCCCGTAATGTCCTGTTCAGAGCTGTCTGGTTTTCCTTCATCTGCCTGCCAAGTTCCTCCACTTTATACTCATTGCCCTCTTTCAACCTCTTGTTCTCCATTTTCAACTCATAGTCCTCTAACATCACCTTCTCCTGAGAGCTCCTCAACTCATCCAGTTCTCTCCTGAGGTCTGACAGCTCCCTCTTCTTTCCTGCTAGCTCCTCTTTAGCCCCCTGTGCCTCAGTTCCTCTCTCCTCTGTCTGATTCACTTCTTGGGCAACAGACAGCTGCTCTTCTCTCTCCTGCAAAGTCTTCTTCAGCTCTGAGATTTCTTTGCGAGCCTCCCTGTTCTGTTCCTGTGCATGTCCCAGTTTGTCTTTCAGCTCCTTCACTGTCCGTTCCAACTGTTGTTTGCCCATATGTAGGTCATTAAGGGTGAAAGCGCTCTGGCTTATTTTCTCTTTTTGGCTCTCCAGCTCTTCCTCCACTTCCCTTTTCTGGTCTTTGGTTGTGTTGAGCTCTGCATTCAGTCTTGACAGTTCTGCCTCAGCCTCCTTCAGCTGTCCAGAGAGCTGCTCCTTCACAGAGATCATATGCTAGAGACAAATAAATAAAGTAAATAAAACCCACAGTGAAAGAATAAAAAAAGTTTACATATACCAAATTATTTGTGCTGCATTGTGCTGAATTTCTACACATTTCCTGTTTTTTCTCAAATGCATTTTGCGTGATTTGAAAATCTTGTTTTCAGTCTGGATGTTTATAAAAACAAGTGTTAATAAGAACTTAAAAATCTGAAGTCACATGTACATGGGAAGATATTTAATCTTACAAAATAACATAATAAGCAGACCTGTGTTGCTTCCTGGTTTTGCTGGTCTAGTTCCTCTAGCTCAGATATCAGGGTGTCTCGTTCCTCCTCAGTGGCTCTCAGGGCCTTTTCTCTCCTCTCCAGCTCTATCTGTAGATCTTCTAGTGAATCTGATTCAGCAGGCTCTGCTCCATTATTGCTAACCATTTGTTCCTCTGCCACTTTCAGTCTCTCTTGCAGATTAAGCTGTGAAGCGAAAATCACATAAACTAACCAATGAAAATTAAAAGGATCTTATGTGTCCCTTTGCTAGGTAAAATCAAGAGATCTATTATCTGGAGATCTATTTTCTTTTTCCTGTCTTACCAATAATTTAACACATTCTTTCTAAACATATATAGACAAATAAAAATATATTACCATGTTCTATACTACTAATGTATATGTCACAAGCTTTTATTTTCAAGTGATTGCATTAATAAAGACATTTCAGATTATTATTTAGAGCAGCAAAACATTTTCTGTATCAGATAAACAAACCTTTTCTTGTTCTAGGACCTCCTTTTCTTGTCTCAACGTCCCAATGATGGTGTTTAGCTCCAAGATGTCTGCGTGCTCAACTTCTTCCTTTGATTCTGCCTGAATTATTAAAAAAAAAAAAAAAAAGTAAGAACATTCATTAAACAAGGAGGGAAAACTTCATACAGTACAAATATTTAACATAATGTATTGTCGGTTGTTTATATTCACACTTACTTCATCCAGGTTTTTCAGCCTCTCTATTTCTTGTTCTGCAGCTGGAAATAAGAAATCTAAAGTCATCTTCAATTTTAAAAGAAAACAACCTTTGGTTTTTAGTAAGGAATTCATATGACTGATATGAGGTTACTACCAACAAGGGTATCACATTAAACCAATAAACATTTTAACAGCTATTTTACTGTATTTTACATAACAAAGAAGTGCAGAAAACTATAGAAAATCTTCCATTTTTTAATATAGCAGAGGAAAAATAGCAGTATTTAATAGGTGTATTAAATATGAATCTAAATAAAACCGGTATACCTGCTAGATTTTTCCTTAAAACCTGGATCTCATGGTCTAGCTGGACTTTTTGCAGAGCCTTCCCCTCCTGCTCTTCTACTCGAGTCTGGAGCTCAACAACGGAGGCCTGCAGCCGGGTGTAATTCTGCAGCAGCCCGGCGTTCTCTTCTTGGACATCATCTCTCTCCAGCTGCAGCGAGGCCTGTTTCCTCTGTGCCTCCTCCAGACTGGCGGACAGCTCAGACAGCTGCTTCTCCCGCTGCTCTGCTGCTTCCTGCAGGGACTTCATGGTTTTCTGGAGCTCAAGCAGCTTGGAGGCGTCTGATGGGGAAGAGGCTTGACCACCACCTGGAGAGAAGGATTTAGCGGAGTTAGGTAAATGTGTTAATTTCTGTACAATTAGCTTTTTATCTCCAAATTTAAAATAACGTAGGCTAACCACTCTGAATCTGTTCCTCCAGCTCCTCTATCCTCTCCTCATACTCTGCTAGCTCCTCTCTGTGCCGCCGAGTGATATCAGCCATCTTGTGCCGCTGGGCGTCCTGCAGAGCAGTCAGTTCATGCTGGTGTTCATCCACCTCACGACTCATCTCCTCTCGCAGATCCTGCTCCAAATAACGTCAAGGTTAGCGTCTCGGTAGGAGCTATTTAATCTTTGTTAGTATTTAGCTGTTGTTTTACTAATAATTAGTATTTTTTGATTGATTGTTCTGGATGTTTGCTTTATTTAGGTTGAGTTTGGTAGTATTTTTCTTTTGCTAGTTTGTTCAGTTTAGTTATTTCCTTGTTTAGCAATTTTAGTAATTTTGTTTAGCTTATGAATTAAGTACCTGAAGTTATACAGGACTTTTGCAGGAAACATGGAAATAAGCCTGCGTACACCACATGGCCATGATGCATCAGAAGATCTTTGATTTGAGTTTGATTTTGTTTTGTTTTTTGCAAATGGTCACTGCAGTCTCAGTGTTATTAATGTCTGGGCAAGTAGTGCTCACGCAGTATATGAGATTTAGATTCTACTGTAAAGTACATTTATTTTGGTAACTATGACAAATCCACCTTGATAGTCCTTTGAAGTTTGAGAATATCACCCTGGTCACCATTACTGGCTCCTGCTGCTGTGGATGCCTGAAAGGAAATGAAATGAACATGTGACCTCCACAGCGACACAAATACAATAATATTTAACTCAATTTTATGTTGATATAAAGACTGTACAGTGTTCAGCAAATGTTTCTTTCTGCTTTTATCTTGCAGGTATGCTAGAAAGATGTAGTTTAACAGATTAATACAATTTACAATGCAAAGTATAATATACTAAACTGAATGTAATATGCTTTATTATTCTTATGCTTTCTCATCTGCTATTAAAAACTAATAAAAACAGAATCACAGCATTTATCTGCAGGTGTCTGAGAACAGAGATTATCGTTTACCTGGATGACTCAGCTTCTCTCCCTGTATCAGAATCCATCTGTCTTGCTACATGAACACATTCTCATTGTTTTTACCTGAGACATTCGCCTCCAGTGTGCCACCTCGGCCTCCAAACGCATGACCTCTGTCGACAGCCGGTTGATCTCCTGCTGCGACCAGATGACGTCGCTGAGGTCCATTTCGTCACCGTGAAAGCCCTGGTGGGACCCCGAGGGGCGCGGCAGGAAAGAGGAAGCAGAAGAGGAGGTAGTAGTCGAGGAAGTTGTGGTGACAGGTAGCACTGCGAGGCCAACGGAGGTGGACTGAGCTGATTGCTGCAGGTTCTGGACTTCTTCTTGGAGGCCACTCTGCCGAGCTTTTAGGTGACTGATCTCCACCTGGGGAGACACGAATAAACATTAGGAACCTTTTATACTTGATGCCAATATGAGTCTCCCATAAACATCTTAAAGTATTGCCCATCACCAGAAGTATATTGCGGTCATTTAAATGCTTTAATTGTGAAATCCACAAATGTACGTACATCCTTCTGTTGCAGAAGGGTTCTATAACTTGCAGACTGTTGTTTGATCTGGATCTCTGATGCCTCCAGCTTCTCCTCGAGCTCTGCATGGAGCTTTTTTAATCTCTCGTACTGCAACCCAAAGGGAAGAGGGAAAAAAAGTTGGTCAGTAATACATATATTAACACATTTCATGCCGCCTTTACATGAAGGTCAGTGAGGATTTAGAGAGTTGCTCAGCAGAAAGGATCAACACTTCATTCATCATTTTTCTATATTTTACTTGTTAACAAATCAAATGAAAAAACAAAAATGTTTCCAACTGTCTATTAAATAATACTGTAAATCTTTAAAAAAAAGCTGCAGTATATATTTATAGTTTCATTTTTTTTTTAAAAAGACTCAGCAATTCTGCCTCTAGCTTGGTGAAACCTAAATTGAGACTAAAACGGAAAAGATTTGCCACCGTGGAAGAAATCCAGGAAGAAATGAAGGAGGTTCTGGACTGGGTGACAAAAGATGACTGATGAATGTTTCCAGGAATGAAAAAAAAAAGCTCAGACACGTATATCGCATCTCAAAAAGAGTATGTTGAAGGGGATAAAAAAGGTTTTACTGAAAGATTAAGAATGATTTAACAATTCAGAGAATTTTTGGTTCCCCCCTCGTATGCGAGATTGATTCAAAGTTCAAATATGAATTATTTGGTTTCAAACTGTCTTTTTTTGGGCCGTTACATTATTAAGTGCAAGCATTTTTAGGGTGAGCGAGAGCTAATCTGGATTACTTTTTCCAACACTAGCAATGTAGGTACACAGGAACTACTGTAAAGAGCAAGTGTAAAGTAACAACATTGAAAGTGGCTGCATTCTATTTAGATATGTCACGTTCAGGGCCGTAGTTAACGGTTAATTTTAATGAAAGCGAGCCATCATCAATGTTATTATTTACTATGACAAGTCAAAAGCCTATCTCGGATTATGTAAACAAAGAATCTAACCTCAGATTTTTGTGTGGTAAATGAAACCTCGATTTCAGCCAACTTGGAATTGGACACTTGCAGTTCTGTAGCAGCATCTGAAATTACATGGAAAAAATAGCATTGAACATACCACAAACACAGACACAAAGACAGCGAGTATATTATTCACACGTTTTTACATGAGTCTGTCAATACAAAACCAAGCAGCATTAATTTGGTTTAAGGATATTCAACAAGCAGGAATTTATGATATTTTTCCCTTCTATAAAAACAGAAAAAGAAACACAAATACCTTGATAAGGTATGATAAGGTACAAATAAGTTCATCCACCATTGAACACAGCACATTCAAGACGTACTAATTCGTAGCTGCTTCTTTTACCTTCTCTATCTTAGTCACACACAGATCTGCTTAACCAGGCTCACATGACAAACAAAAATGCATTGCTGAGCAGGCCAACATGTCTAGAGATCTTTTCAGGGTTATGTGATCTTAACAGCTGGACACAGTTCGGCCTAACTCTCATTACTAAACAAACTAAGAGGAAGCTATAGACAAATCAATTTCCAGTTATTATCCTCTCTGATGTTTACTTATAAGATGGATTTCAGGCCTGGTACGCAGCTGGCCAAGTCTTCCCTACAAGGTGATAAGAACTCATACTTCTGTTTTTTTGACTGGGACTGTGAGTTGGAAATCTGCGGCCAAAGTTCATTTTCCGTCATTGCTTCGTCACTCTTTGTGTGGGTTTAACTGGACAAATATGATTAGAGAACCTTTGATATAAGCTTTATAATCAATGCAATGCAATTTGACTTCATTAAAAATACTCATGAGCTCAAACTCAAGTCTAGACTCGGTAGTAACAACAACCTTTACAAATCTTTAACTTACTGTACTATTAAATTTAGATTCAGGCATCAATATTTCCAAAGGGAATATCTGAATTTGAACATGAGAAACGATGTCCACAAAGAGAAAACCAAACAATGAAGTCTGTAATCTGTGTTGCCATCAGGCTGTTAAAGCTCTGCTGACTCTGACTATGAATGAGGGAGTGACTGCACGGACTGACAATGTCTGTAGAGATTTTCACACAAATTAACTTTTTTTTTTTCAACTTTTACAAATGCTTGACTTATAGATTTAAAACTCCACCAATCAAAACAAAGATGAACCAGGATTTTGGACATATGAAGTTCAAATAAAGCATTTTTTTTTTAGAAACAAAACCAGACACTGCTTTTATGCATCCAGAAACACCTTCATCATCAAACATCCTTGTGTACGTGTTCATTTAGCATTAAGCACAAACATTACCGACTGCAAATATGTGGCCTTTGTCTCTGAACATCTGTAATGCGGTGTGGTAAAACAGGCAGGCGGTGTTGGTATGAAAAAGGGAGGAGTATTTAAAGGGACTATCTACTGTAATTTAAACACTTAGGTGATCTCAGCAGCGGTCTGAAGTCTCTTAAAGTAAGATACTGATGCAGCTAAGAGTCAAACACAGACTGTTAAATCTCTACATTTTCTAGTTCAGTGCTGATGAAAGCGTTTGAATGTAAAGCTTAAACAAACACACTCCTCAATAGTGTAATGTTTACATATAGTCACAAATCTATATGAGAACAGCGATATCTGTAAAACTAGTTACATAAAGTTACCTTTTCTCCTTAACTTCTTTGCTGTAGTCATACTTCTCATACTGGGAAACAGAAACTGCCTTCATGATGGTTTAGAGATATAGTTTAAGATATTTCTTTGAGTTTATAAGCGTCTTTTGACTTTGTAAATAATTGAGTTGAGTTGAGTACCGGTAGTGTTTTTCTGCTCAGTGTAACGACTTGCTTTGTCTCCGTTATAAACTGACATGATGACAGCTGAGTATCTTAAAGTATTCCTTTATAATAAAACCTTGATATTTCAGGGCCAGATCTCCATAAGGGACACGTAGTATGTGTTTTAATTTCAGGTAAATTGGAACAAATCAACTAGCCAATAAACTTACATGTAAATACTGACTTTTAAAAAAGGTTATCTAATCGGGAAGTTACATTGAGATTAAGATCTCTTTTTGAAGCGAGACCCAAGAACAAGAAACATTTATAAGACAAGCACACAGAAACACGGCTATACAATTAACAAAGAACTACTAGAAACAGTCTATTAGAAACCTGATCTACCAGCATCAGTGCAAACATGAGGGATATCTGAGGTTAACTACAGGATAGTGTTACTGTAGTTATTGGAGTTAAAGAGAGGACTTGCTTCTTTAGTCTTTAGTCCTCACTTATCCTCACAGTACCTGTCATACAGTTAACTGCAATGTCTGCACAATTTTTATTTTTGGGGTATAAAACTAATTTTTGGGGAGGGAGGAGGAAAATCAAATCTACTGCTAAATGTGCATATAGCGAAAACTTGGTGAGCTTTATGAAGATGTGGCCAACAAAGGAGAGACACACACAAACCTACCTCCTACTTCTTCCACCCCTTCCAGTAACATGTCTTTGGTGAAGTTTGATATCTGCCCGGTGAAAGACGACAGGCTCCCCCCGACCTGACCCAGGGACTGACCGAGGCCGGAGCCGAGTCCTCCCAGCCACGATGACATCTTCAACACGGGTTAAAAAAAAAAATCAAACAAAAACAAAAACAAAGCCGGGCCCAGAAGGACAAAGATGAGAGAGGAGGGCTAGCTTAGCTTCGGTTCGAGAGCTGGTAAAGTCAACTCGGTCATCAAACTTAACTGTAAACTCTGAACAAAGAGACGGAGTTCACTTTTAAAATCCACTTTGTTCTCAGGCCACAAAGTCGGTTTTCAGGCTGACAGACGCTCATTTAGCTCTGACTCCGGATAACAACAGCTGATCGGTCGCCTGGAGGAATTTGTCAAAGCTAGCAAGCTAAGCGACATTATATCACATCCAGGCAGCTAATAGCTTAAATGACGCCTTAAGTTGAAGACTGTATAACCTGAAATAAACGCGAGTGGTGTTTTCTTGCAGTTTTTTAGCCAGTCTGACCAACACAGCTCCCGGAAAGTGCCACCTCAACTGTAGCCATTATCAGCTCGGCTGCGATGGTTGTCCGGTTTGACGTGGACACAGGGGCGCAGCAGCGGTGCATTGTGGGATGCTGGAGGACCAACAACTTCAAGGTGCGTTCAAGAGCGTCAACGAGAATCAGTTCATCTTTTGGGGATATATTTAGTCAGACTTTTTGGTATGGCTTAATCTTAAAAAACTTAAATTTGTAATTAATTTAATTTAATTTAGTTTATGTTTGCTTTTTATTTTTATTTCTTTGTTGATGTATTATATGATCTGTGCACTACCTCGAGCGTACATTGCCTTGTTACTGTTGTTATTGGATTGGTAAACTTTTTGTGTTCCATTGTGTGACTAAAGGGTAACAAAAATAAATAAATAAAACCAAAAATCCTTAGGCAGTATAGTTTTGATGCAAATTTTACTTTTACATAATTTCTCAGCTGTGTCATATAATTCATTTCAAAATACTGCTGTTGGCTTATAAAGCACTGAATGTTTTTGGGGCCAAAATACATTTCTGATCTGTTGCTACATTGTGAAGCATCCAGACCTCTCAAGTCATCCGGGACAGATCTGATTTCTGTCCCCAGAGCACTACGTTTTTTATGCTCCACTTATCTGGAACAAATTCCCAGAAAACTGCAGCTCTGTTTGTTTAAATCAAGGCTGAAGACCTTTCTGTTTGCCGCTGCCTTTTATTGAATCAGGCTTTTGATTCACATTTTACACCGCACTGTAAATGTAAATTCTCCTGTCTTATTCTATTTTAGCTTATTTTTATTTTCTATTTGATGATTATATATGATAGTCTGAGTAAGTATGACATGGACCTACACATCTTTAATGTTTAAAGTGAAGTATATATTTGGAGCTTTTCAGCAAAAATGCTGAATCCCACACACCACCAAGCCAAGTCATTTTTTTCAAACTTGCCAAAGCTCCTCAGGTACCACAGACGACTAACTAAACATAATGTTGGAGTGGCCAACATAATACCTTAAAAAGTAGCAATAAAATGAGTGCCAGGGGGTGTTGTTTCTTCTAATTTCTTTATTAAAAGATTTTTTTTTACAGTGTTAAATACAATCTCTCAGAAGAACAGAGGTCTGAAAGCAGATGATAAGAACAACAGATGCAAGATCAAGTTTAATTTAATGTCCTTTCATGAGACCACCAATACAGTATATCACTCCATAATTATTGAAAATGTAATGCAGTTGTCAGTTATATTTCTTTAGTTGGAAACGATAAACAATAAATCAAAGGAAATGTCTTTTAATTCATAGCATATCTGTGCAAAACAGGGAGAGTCAGGTCCCAGTGCCCATATTCCAGCAGCTTGTACTATCGTTACACAACATCTTTAAACAGCAACCTGTATAACTGAAGTCTTCTATCTTCCATCAGGATGACCATGGTGCATTTCTGGTGTGTAGGTCAGAAGAACAATCATGACCCACAGATGCAGTACAGCCTGTGACAAGAAGTTGACAAGTTGTTTCATTTATTTTATTAACCAGTATTCACCTTTTCAACTAATGATAGATGCAAAAACATGCATACCATCTTAAACAAATACTTACCATGTACAATATAACGAAAACTCTGGCAATTGGGTAGCGCCTCAAGAAGATTCCCAGTCTTATGCTGAAATTACAAGATTTTTTTGCAGATCACATATAACACATAAAAACTGTAATACAGTAAAGTAACAATGAAAACAAAATACATTTGTAAAAGCTTACCTGAAACGGTCAATGGTGCTGGCCGCCTTGCGTACTTTGCCATACATCCCTGGACTCTCCTGATCACTGAAAAGGACAGGTGTGTTTCTTTGTCGTGCCCCTGAAAGGTTGACATATGGAAAAGGCCCCATAAGTAAAGATCTGGAGGTAGGATTTTAAATTAATACATTGATATATTCCATTGTTTTGGCATACATATTTAACAGTGTAAAATTTGTGGCTCCTGACATCAAGAAGAAAAATTCAAAGATTTGGTAGAATAAAAAATAAAAAATGTGTGTTCTGCATACTTGCGTGATGTTTTTTTTTTTTTTTTTGCTTTAGAATCAAGAAGCACTGAAATTGTAAATATTAGTTACTTTTGAAAGTCAATTGTGATATCATGACAACACTTATCAATTAAAGATTGTGCAGTGATATCTGAGACATACGAATACTATCACCCACTTTAAAAAAATGTCAGCATACCACCCTGAACACGCCCGATCTCGTCTGATCTCGGAAGCTAAGCAGGGCTGGGCCTGGTTAGTACTTGGATGGGAGACCGCCTGGGAATACCAGGTGCTGTACCCCCTTCCCATGGGCCCACCACCCATGGGAGGGGTCTAACGGTGCAAAGAGAGATGGGCGGCAGTCGGAGGCGGGGACCCTGGCGGTCCGACCCTCGGTTGCAGAAGCTGGCTCTGGCAGAAGTGGCTGGGGAGAGGGAAGTCTGGGCTTCCCTGCTGAAGATGCTGCCCCCGCGACCCGACTACAGATAAGCGGAAGAAGACGAACGAACGAAGTTTAAAAAATACATTTTACCCTGAGCTCAACCTAGCCTACCTGGTCCATCGAGACTGCTCATGTTGATTGCTGGCCCTCCACTTTGACCTCCCTGGGCGTTCTTCAGTTGTTGTTCCAGATGCTCCAGCTGAAAGACAAGGGAGCTTTTTTCCGTGCCCAAAGCCTCCAACATTGTCTGCTTCTGGATCAGTGTCTCTGTCAGCTGGTGGAGCCGATTCTCCAATTCTGTTTGGCTGCTGCTGCTGAGAGTCTTGTTGGTCAACTGGAGGAGTAAGGAAATATCAGTATATGCTTTGTTAGTGATAAGTGTAGTTTTTAAAAAAATCCACATGGAGACTTTTGCTAAGATGGTATGTTGAAAGTAAGAAAATGAGAGAGGCATTTTTAACAGTAATGTTTTTTAAAGACTATATATCCCATAAATCACTTTTTTTCTATCACAGAGATGTTCCCAAGCATTGACCGAGAAATTTGCATGCACTGTATGATTAGAAAGTGGCTGACCTGATTCCTGAGTTTTTGGATTTCATCTTCTCTGTCCTTGATTCGGCTCTGCAGAGTTGTTTTGGCCCGATGTTGCTCTTCCTCTAAGTACTGCAGCTCCTATGATTTTGTTTTTAACAAAAACAAAAACAGAATTCACATAATTTAGTAATGTCAAGATTTATCCATGGCACAGTTGCAGTTTAAGGAAGTTATCACTTTCCCTTACCTGTTTGTAACGCTCAACTTCAGCCTCCACCTCCTGCTTTGCTCTGTTCTGTAAAAACTGTTGCTCCTGTAACTGCACCTGCTGCTCCCGCCACGTCTCTGTCTCTGTCATGGCCTGATTCTCCAAATCCTGAGAGAGAAAACATGTCTGACGTGTGCAGTTGAACCATCTGTGATCTTTTCATACTAGGAACAAAGTCAAACCATAGTTAGATGGAAAACCTAAACACACTTGACTGCAGAGGCATGTACAAATGTGTGTGTAAGTCACAGTGGCTTTGTTTGACTAAAATGTGCCTTGTGGAATTTTCTTCTAAACAAACATAAGTTATGTTTACATTGTGTTTATCAAAACTTTATCAAAAAAAACGTTTTTTTGTTTGCAGTGTTTATCTCCATACCTCCATAGTACTACTAGACGTCAAAAATTCCACAGCCAATAAATACCTTTACATATATGTTAAAAGTGATTTGTAAACAAATGGCACAAGGCAACACCACCAGTCATGTCAGGTCTATTGTATGAGAGATTCATCTGAGATTCTGTCTGTATTTATACCTGGAAACCTCCTAATGAAGCCACCACCAAAGACCATTCACACAGGGTTCAATATAGTGTCTTATTACTCTTTATTTACCACTTCACCATATTTTCTTTTATTGACATCTACAGCATCTCACCTGTATTTCTGTTCGCAGCGTGTGCACTTGCCCCTGTAGTTTTTGGATCTCTTCCCTCTGCAGGTCCTTCTCGTGACGCAGTTCCTCCATTTCCAGAGCCATGGTCCCACTGCCGTCCAGTGTGTCCAGACCAGAACCCTCCTTCAGACTGCTGATGAGCTTCTCTTTGGACTAAAGTAACATGATTAACAACAGTTTAAGTGATACCAAAAAGAAAGCTATAAAGAAGAATACCAGAAATCAAAAACAGGAAAATACCATGTAAAAAGTATAAAGCTTTATGTAAAAAAAATATACAAGTATGTTTTGAAAAGAATTGTTGTCATCTCCAAAGAATGCATAATTCTTGGTCACAATTTTAGCCTGGCACAATTCAATTATGTTTTATTCAGGGCCTGTGGCAGTGAGCCTTACTTGTAGGATTCGTGTGGCTTTGTGCTTATAGTCTTGTAACTCCTGCTTTGCATTCTCAGCTGCAGCTTTGGCACTTTTCAGTTGCTGTTGGACGTCGTCCACCCTGAGCTTCTCCTCTGCTGCTCGCCGCTCTGCTGCAGTCACCGTCTCAGCAAGGGTCTGTCTCTCAGCCTCCAGTCTGGACAGGCGCCCAGCATACTCACTCTAAACAAGAAAAGGCGATGAGAATTTTCATGTGTTCAGTCTATACTTCAGTTTTCCGTTGTGCACATAAAATGAAATTCTATTTTTACTCAGGCACATTTAATAACTAAATGTAATGTATGTGTAGTGGAGCACCTGCATCTGCCGATAGCTGTCCTGTTCCCTCCTAACAGCCAAGTCAGCCTCTCGCAGCCTCTCCTGTATCGTCTCAAGAGCTTGGGACTGAATGCTGCTCCCTTCGGTGTGGTTCTGCATAATTCTAAAAAATAAAACCGTAAAATAGTGCCCAAAACAATTCCTAAAAAGCTGCATCTGATTTCTACTTCAAAACAATAGTCATAGAGAGTTGTACCTTGACGTTTCCTTCTGTGCCTCCTCTAGTGCAGCACTGCGGGACTTCAGCAGCTGATCAGCTTCTTCAAGTCTGATTTTCAGGACTGCAAGTTGACCATCTTTGGCAGAGAGGGCCTCTGTCAGGTCATCGACCTGTGACCGAAGTTGTCGCAACGTCCGGTCTGTCTGAGACTGCTCCGAGTTCCATTTGTCCGCGCGTAGTCGGGTATGGTTCAAATCTACAGAAGCAGAAAAAAAATGTAATCAATACAGAGAGAGGTGCATAAATATAGGCAATCATTGTTCAGATTTCTCTTACCATCTTGCAAGTCTTTCGCTCTCTGGATGACTGAAGCCATCTCCTGGTTGAGGGAGGCCACCTCACTGCGCAGTAGTTGGTTCTCCAGACGCAGGCTAGACAGAACCTGGCTCTGTGGCTCCTCTACAGGAAGAGGCTCCTGTCTGCTGGACTCCTGAGGGACAGCCATGCCTGAGTCTGAACTCTCAAGCGTATCTGTGGTGGACACGTTACCACACAGAGACATAAGTGCCTAAAATTAATATACAGTAACTTTATAATCAAAGAAACCTGGCTGTAGTTGTGGCTTCTTGTGTTGTATAGCTTTCCAACTACAGCTGGACTACGTAATAAAACATTTATATCAAGACTAGGACTGCAACTAAGATTTTTTTTCATTATCGATGCTCAAAATAATTAATTGATTATCAAAACAGTTTCAAAAATCTTTCAAAATCATAACAGTGTCAATGTCACAATATTACTGGTGTAAGTGTCTCATTTCTTGATTGACATGGTAAACAGAGACAATTGTGCTAAATGATCAGTTTGGATCTAGTTTATGTTATAAACCAGCCACATTTGGAGATAGTGTTGTTATACTAAACATGAAAATAAAACAAGATTAAGTAAAATAAAACAATGAAACAGTGATGAAAAAACCTGAGTGGCAGTGGCCCAAGACGTTCATACCTTGGCTTTGCTCTTTAGCAGAGTTCTCCTCTGATGTTTTGATGCTGTGAGCAGACAGCGAGCTGAGGCTTGAGGCCCTGGATACACCGCGGGTTGAGGGGGGCGTGGACGGAGCTGAGGGGATGGTATGAGGAGTGGTGGAGGGGGGAGGTGTTGGGTTTTGGGCCTCGGTAACTGGAACTGACACTATTACAGGTTCTCTTCTTGAGTCCTTCCTGTTGCTGACTGGAGGGTCCGAGCTATTCAGAAAGTCAAAGAGCATGTCATCGTCCACATCCTGCTCGATCTTTTTGGGCCTCACAAAGCCTGAGGAGGTCTTGGTAGAGCTGGAAGTACTGCCTGCTGAGCCAGAGGTGGTACTGGACTCAGCTGTGCACACCACCTGGGTTGGATTGGATCTCTTGATGTTGACTGCTGCTGCAGAGATGTAGCTCGGGGCATCATGAGAGGATGCATAGGCATGATGTGTCACAGCTGCATCGGTTTTGTACCCTGCAGGGTTATATTCAGCTTTGACAGTTGCATTGCCTTCATAGAATGACGTGAAGGAGGATGTTTTCTCCTGGTTTTTGCTCAGAGCAGTGGCAGCTCCCTGGTCCACTTTATTCAGGAAGTTTTCGGCTTTCCCAGCAAATTCAGTAAACCAAGACATTTTGTTTCCTAATGGCAGAAATCAGTGGTGGAAGAAACATTCAGATCTGTTACTCAAGTAAAAGTACCATTACAGCAAAATGAAATGTAAAAATGAAATTAATAGTAAAAGTCCTGTTTGAAATATTAAGTATCAGCAGCAAAATGTACTAAAAATATTAAAATAAAAGTAGTTGTTTTGTCTGTCTGTCTGACATATTATTATATATGACATCATTAGATTATTAATACTGAAGCATCAGTGTTATAGCAGCATGTTACTGTTGTAGCTGTTGGAGGTGGAGCTAGTTTTAACTATTTTATATACAGTTAGATAGTTTAGTCCAGTGTTTCCCAGCCTAGTACTTAGTTACTACCCACCACAGGCAGAAACATTATAATACATATTTGAGGATGAATTGGCAGCACTTTGAGTCAGACTGAGTCTCATTACAGACAAGCAACATGTTTAGTTTTATGTGACATACAGTTAATGTTAAGATTTAGTTGGTGTCGTAGATAAATGCAGGAGAAACGATAGCATGTCAAGTCAATAACTCAGAGTCAGGGCTGTCTTTACCGCAACGACATTTCTAGCACAAATACATGGACATAAAACAGTATTATTACATGAGTCACCAGCATTCACCGTTATCATAAAACCAGTGTAAACACAGCTAGTTCATAATAAACCTCATCTCTGCTAAAGCTAACAGGCTAGATGGCTAGCTCAGGAAAGCAACGTTAATTCTAACTCACCGTTTAAAACGACGTCCAAATACCAAAACGCCTTTAAGTCACCTGGCTACCGCCGAGGTGTAACTGGTGAACATAAAAGAGAAATACCGTTTGAATAGTCACCGTCAAATGTCATTATCTGTCAAAATAAGGATGTTGGTTATCCGTCTCAATACGTGGACAGGAAGTTTAACGGGTAAGGACCCCACAACAGTGCGCCTTCAGCGAAGCCTGATGTAAAATGAAATAAACCAATGGGCCTGGGTGTAAAGTAACTATGTACATTTGAGTATTTCCATTTTATTACTGTATACTTACACTACATTTCAGAGGATAGTATTGTACTTTCTACTCTACTACATTTCTTTGACAGCTTTAGATAGTTCATATGAAAAATTAATGGTGTGTAGTCGGTGTCACAGTTAACAGCTCCACCAAATCGTGATTTGTTTTCTTTCTAAACGTCTCACATGGCTTCAATTTCAGTAAATGTTCAAATTATCTAATATTTCTCCAAAAATCAAAGATTAGAGAAAAAACTATCTGTATAACTGTATATAAAGTAGTTCAGACTAGCTCCACCTCCAGCAGCTACAACAGTAACATGCAGCTCTAACACTGATGCTTCAGTATTAATAATCTAATGATGTCATATAATATATCAGTCAGAGGGACCATGATACTGTAATACTTGTAATACTAACTACATTTTGCAGTTAATACTAGTGCATTTTTACATAAGTAGGGTTTTATTTTTCAAGAAGGACATTTACAGGCAATAGATTATTTTTACATTGCTGTATTAGCACTTTGACTTAAGTAAAGGAGCTGAGTACTTTTTACACAACTGACAGCAGACACTACATCCAGTGGTGTATTTCTTTCTAAAATTTGTACAGATGTTAAAGACACTTAATTAGTTAAACCATCTTTTTCGCGTTGGCAGCCAAATATAATTTAGATTTAAGTGGAAAACAACAGTGGATAAATGACTGAATTTTAATGCTAAGAAAAACTAACAATATTTGTAATGTATATCTATTAGATTAAATTTACCGTAACTAGAATAGTCCCCAAAAACTCCCCAGTACTGTTCATTAAATTCCATGTTTCCAGCTTAAACAGATAAAATAACATCCTCAGGATGATGATTTACTGCAGTACAAACTCACCTTTAGAATTGGAAAAGATACAAATGGACACAAAATTTATGAAACAGTGCCTCTTTATTTTTTCCTGCACTCACTCCAAAATGCATATTTACATGGCATGCCACATCAATACAGGAACTGACTATGGACAATCAATAACACGTAGAATCTGCTCTGGGAGTTAAGGGCAAGGGAGTTTCATCCCCTAAACAACCAAACAAGATAACAGAAATGAAGCAACACTTATAACCATCCATAGAAAATGTTTCCTCTTAAATCAGGTCGTTTCAAAGACTTAAAAAGTGATAAATGTCCAGTTGACAAGTACCAAACGTTTTATTCCCAAATTTCTGTATTTATTTTTACATTTGACATGGAGGGCTGGTGTCATGAGTCAACGATGGCGATCACCTACACTCTGATAAAGACCACAAGGCTAGAGGTGGTGGGTAGATGATCACACACTTGGGGGAGAAAAAGATTTACAACAGTTCATTGTCGGTGCCAACAAGCTGGTCCTAACTATTAGGTGTTCAGTCTGGCAATTTCAAATACCTCAACAATGTTTTCTAAGATAGTGTCCTTGTTCAAGGTAATAATCCACAAGCGTTGAGGTTTTCCAAAAAAAAAAAAAAAAAAAGGAGATCCAAAAGAGGGGAGAGAAGTTAAATACATAAAAAAACACAACTCAATATAGAAGTTTGTGTATAATAATGCAAAAATAACAAAACAACAAATATCTGGACTTCTTCCGAGAGATCCTTTGAGAAAAAAATGTAGCTCAATCAATATTTCCTCAGTGTTTGGATAAAAAGTCTGTTGTATTAACATTCGCACTCACATCCCACACACAGACACACACACGCACACATTCGCACTCACATCCCACACGCACACACAGACACACACACACACACACATTCGCACTCACATCCCACACGCACACACACACACGCACGCACGCACACAGACACACACACACACACACACACAGACACACACACACACACACACTTCCTCTTTCACAGCCAATTACTCATGCAATGTGGTGTCTAAATTTGGGACTGGCCACATCAGATCAGGCCCCTCCTCTTCTTGTAGTCCTCCAAGTTGAGGGACCTGCGGGGAGCTCCGTCCTTCACCGGCAGTGCGTTGGAGCTCACAGACAGAGACTTTGCCTCTGCAGAGCATAAGCAAAATGAATCAGTCTTGTTGACATAAATAACCACATTTGCGTGACGAGTAAAACATTCATCCATGCTTTATCTGAATCGGGTATCCTGTTTAGAATAATAAAAGAACATCATCTCACCTGCATTGGGAACCTGCAGGTCAATCTTAACGTCAAAATCATGAACTTTAAACAAGTCCTCTGAGAGGTCAGTGGTTGGCTTGGGGACATCTTTGTCCTTCAGGTCTGTTTGACCCTGTAATAAACAAACAAAGGAAAAATGAGATTGTTCAGGGTGAAGACTCATGAATCACGTCCAGTTAATATTCTACCGCGTTCTACCATTATTTGTTCAGATTCCTCAGATAAAAGAAAAATAATTTCCCTCTGCACAGGGAGAATGCTAAATATAGTAAAATAGTAAAGTAATATAACTGCTGATGCCTTCAAGGAAATCTTCACAATTCTTCAAGTCTAACCTAAAATAGAAAATTAGTCAGGTTCCCAAATGAGCATTGTGTTTTTCTTGGCATCATTACCCCTCCTGTTCATACTGCCTATTAACAGATCCCTTCATATAGCACTTACAATGTAAGTGATGAGGTACAAAATCCACAGTCCTCCTCGTGTGCAAAAATGTATTTAAAAAGTATCTGAAGCTAATATGAAGCTTCAGCCGTCCAAATTAGTCAAATCAAGTACGTATCTTTCAATATTTTTATAATTTTTTTATTGCCAAAGTCCCCCTTTTTTTTAACAATCCTTTCACTGCGACTGAACAGGAAAACAGGGTCTGATGAGGCATAAAGACGGAATTTACTAAAATGATTACCTGCAGCCACTTTATTTTACTAAGTCAGACAACTGAAGCCTCACATTATCTTCAGAAAAAGCATTTAATTCAGTTTTTTCTCTCTCAAAACAACTGTGGATTTTGTCCCTCATCACTCACTGTTTTGAGGGGATCTTGTAATGGTCCATATGGAGTGGTGCTGCAACTAGTAGTCAAGGAACTGATTAGTTGCGAACCATCAAAATAATCGTCAACTATTTTGATAATCAATTAATCATTTGAAGTCTAAATATCCAAATTCCCTGATTCTAGCTTTTCAACTCAATAATTTCTCATTTTCTTTAGTCCTCTAATAGTAAACTAAATATCTATGGGTTGTGGACTGTTGATCGAGACAAAATAACTAATTTGACGACATCACCTTAGGTTTTGGGAAATTAAAAGGTTGACATTTTTCACAACTTCCTGACATTTTATAGACGAAACAAATAATCAAGAAAATAATTGACAGATTAATCTATAATGAAATTAAAACGTTAGTTGCAAACCTAAACGGGAGGATTATATAGTGTGTCTGACAATTGTTTTAGAAAAATTGTGAACCTATCCTTTAAAATTGTTATCTTGTCAACCATCTGACAAACAAAAAATCTGCATTTATTTCTTAAAAGTATGACGGTGGCAGTTGCAGCTTACTCTTTTAAAAAATTACAGAATTAAGCAGACAGAGTCCACCTGCTGATGACTGAAAAGCAGCAAGCACACAGTTTCCTGTTTGCACATTTCGCTTAGAACAGGACTCCAACCAGGATTTTGGCATCATTTCCAACTAGCCAAACACGGGACTGAAAGAAGTGAACACCTCAAAGATTTCCCTCAATATATTAAGTGTAACAGTAAAGGGAGTGTCTGACTGTGCTCTGTGTGCTTACCAGTTTGTTCTTCTCTGCACTAGAAGGATCTGGCGTTGACCCAGAGCCGTACTTCTGGTTTAAGTGGGCAAGAATAGCTGCGTGGACTGACGGGTCTCTGGCCTACAGAACAGAGACAAGCAGGTTGAGAGATTAGATTAACAAAAATAGATTTAGCACATATAGAAAATGTTACATGACATATTTATAGAAGTCTTACATTAGACACCATGGTGGGTTTGCACTGTCTTCGTGTGAAAGGGTCCATTTGTTGGTTTTTGGCATTTTGTCCTTCAGCCTGTGAGAATAAATAAGCAAGTAAAAACAGAGCAAATTAATCACCAGCATAAATGGAGCTGTTGATTGATTTACTATCATAAATGTCTTGATGTCTTGTTGCTGTGAGACACAGAAATATTGTCTCCTCCCGAAGTAAACCACAGTGTTGCCCAACATTGCCACGCGGAGGAGCTGCCACATTGAGAAAATATTAAGGGTGGCAAATGCACCATTTGCAATCAGGGTAAAAGGAAACTACCAGGAACTACTTTCAATTCGCAAGATTAAACCTTTCCTTCCTGTTCTTCAGGAACATTTTATTGTACTTGTGCCAAACCTCTGTGGTGCAAACAGAGACTACAGGATGTGAAGATTGTACATCCATGCTCAGATAAGATAAGATATACTTTGTCTTACCCTGAGGGTAATAGTGCGACACACAGCTAGAATCAACTTAAATACAATACATACCCAACAAAACACAATAATAAATTACATAAAACAAAAGCTATGCAAAACATTGCACATGGCTTTCTAGCACAGCATTTTAAAACATGATCTTGGCTCCCACACCAAACGGTCTGAATCTGTGGAGTAAGTGAAGTCTGAGCCGAGTCAAGCACACAGATTCTCAATATCAACAACTCAATTTTAATTTGTCCATTTGTATGCCCAATACTTAAAAATATACTATTTAATAATACACATCCTGTATTTGAAAACAGTTCCCTCTAAATCATTAATATACCAATATGTAATTAATGAATGTAAAAAAAAAAAATCTGCACAGTTCACCACAGCAGCTGTACAAAAGAGGAAACTTACCACAAGAGCTTTCTCAGATTCAACAATGTTCCAGCTTCTGTTCCTCTGATTAATGTAGCTGGATGATAAAAAAAAAAGGTCCAGAGTCATATTTCTCCAAAACATGGAGTTAAAATATTAAGGACTGTACAGTATTAAAAAGCATATTAAAAAACACACCAAAAAATAAATATAACTGTAGCTTGCAAACCTGATGGCAGAGATGTTCTTGGTCCTCTGTCTATCGAGTGCTTCTGCCCTCTCCTCAAGTTCGTTCAGCTCATCCTGGATCACCTTCACCTTTTCACCATCGCCGCTCTCTTCTGCCATAGCCTACGATCGAAAAAAATGAAAGGAATAACAGTCTTGTCATTTAACACTTATAGGAGGTTGCAAAG
The DNA here is from genome assembly GCA_036937835.1 of Pampus argenteus. Classification (NCBI taxonomy): domain Eukaryota; kingdom Metazoa; phylum Chordata; class Actinopteri; order Scombriformes; family Stromateidae; genus Pampus; species Pampus argenteus. Next base: position 14,064,453 of record CM072873.1, read on the forward strand.
ATAATTATGAACAAGCCACTTGTTTTATATATAACCTTTTTAGGGCTTGAAAATCTAATAACTCTTCCATGATTTTCTTTACCTTATCTTTGAGTAACTGTGTTTTCTTCATGGCATAATTTGGTGGTGCTTTTCGGAATCTGTCCTTCTCTTTAACAATCTAAAAGCGAATACAAAAAAAAAAAAAAGTTTACGTTGCACTGGGTAATGCACAAGATTAGAGAAATCAATTAACATCTGGAGGAAAAAGAACTTACATCTTCTATGTCTTTGTCATTAAACTTGTAGTTCAGAGCTTCTTTGATGGACTGCTCTTTTTTGGTGATTTCATCAAGAGTTGGGACTTGCATCCCACCAATTATCATCTGCAGAGAAGGAAAAATCAACACAAAAGTTGAACTTGTGCCATCTAACTTCACAGCCTGGCTAGATCGTTCCCAGTTTGTTTCTTCAAGACAGTTCCTCATTAATTTGATATTAAAGATGAGTGTATTTTTGCTCTCAGGTGCACTTACTGCCTCTTTCCACTTCATGAACTCGCTTTCTGTAAACTCCTGGTTTGATACGAACTCAAGCCTGAAAACCCGTGTGTCACCACCATGCCTGAGGAAGACATAAAAAGGTCATATTTTTTGGAAGAAAGGATAATGGAATAGTAAGTCCATTGACTGAACTAACCTGAATATGTAAAAATAACTGTATACCTACCTTAATTGCAATCCTTTGTTTGTTCGTGTTGATCCGAGTTGGTAAACTTTTGCCGTCTCCACCACGTCCACAATTTCAGCAACCTTTCAAGAACAAGAATAATGAGGATTAAAATAAGCAAAACTTCACTATTAAAACTTGCTTAACTAGGCAACCCTTCTTATATTCAAAATCTGCTCATCCCCATCACCATTATACAAAAGGCACAATGCTGTTCAATATTGAACACTGTATAGGAGTCGATACCTAGACGCCAAGCTTACCCTATAAACTGGTTTACTGCTGCTGTTCCCGATCCCTATCCTCACAAAACAGCCAGCCACAGTCTTAGCAAAGAAGGGCATGTGGCACCAGCGCTCCAGCTTGTGTCTGGAGAGACGGATCCTGTTGAGCTCATCTGGTAGCGAAACAGGCTGCGACTTCGGTGGCGTCTCCTCTTTTCTGTTGAAGAAACAAAGTCAAGGTTATTTTAAAGCAGAGAAGTCCCAATAATTTTTAAAATACTAAGAACAGAATGATACTTACTCGTCATCATCATAAGATGATGAACGTGAACTCCGGTCACTTTTGACTGATGACTTGTCGTCGTCTTCCTCCTCTTCCTCTTCATCGTCAGAATAAACTTCACTCGTCTTGAGGGGCTGACGTTTGGCCAGCAGTTCCGCTGCTCACCAAAGAGATCAAACATCAGCATTTAGAACGTAGAGAATTGAACAATCAAATGACAAAGTAAAAGACAAATTGTGCCGACCTGTTTTGTTTTTCTTCTTTTCACGTTCAGCTTTAAGTTCTTCCATGGCCTGGGACTTTTTGTCAAGTTTTTCGTCACGTTTGGATCGTCTCTCCTTGTTGTGTGACATGACCTAGAGAGGGGTGGGCGTTACAAAAACAGAGACAAACATATATACTGTAATACTGAATGCTATAACAGTAGCGCGTAAGTCACTTTAACTCTCCACATTATTGCCATAATCTAATGTGGTGTAAATCTTCCATAACGAGACTCACCACTTGTGTGTCTTGAACCTGAGATAGCTTCCTTTTTTCTTGTTCTTCCTCCTGCTTCTTTTTCTTCTCCTCTTTCTCCTTCTTCTTCGCAGTCTTCAGCTTCTTCTTAATTTCAAACCTGTCAAAACAAATGTAATCTAGAATTAATAAACATGGAGTGCACACACACACAGCAATGTTTTCAAGGCTGTTGTCACATCACCACCGCCACTCACCGTCTCTTAAGCACCTCTCTCTTCTCAATTCGGTTGAACAACTCTTGTTCTCTCTCCTTCTCTGTCATCTGTTCAAGTCGAGCTCTGTCTTCCGCATCTCCCATCAAGTCGTCGTCATAGCCATCCCTGAAAACATCGTCCTCAGAGGTGTCCGAGTCTGAGCTGGAGGATGAACTGTTGCTCTCTGAATCAGACACCTCACCTGAGAAAATGAACACAAACACAACAGTACACAGAGAGGAGATGTGAGCGTTTTATATTCGTAAGAGCTACTTCTATTTTAGGTTTGTTTGTTGTTTTGTTAAAAATAATAAAGGGAAGATGTAATGTAGACTATTGAACTGCTGAGCATATCTTGGATTAACTCATTTTGAGTGGGCACTTTCACTGGATTTTTAGCAGAACACATTGAACACGTTTCAAGAAATTTTGCCCCACAGACCTTTCCAGGTTTTCCATAACTGTGGGCAAGAAGTGTATAGTGGGACAATGTCACACAAACAAACAACAGTTTAGATCTGTGTGTGCCAGTGGGATAAAAGCGATGAGTGAGTGAGTCACCTAATCCCTGACACCGAAAATACCTGTGGTCATAGCATCCTGGTGATACGTGTAATCTTTCATGATATGTCTTGCTATGTAGGTCACCATGATCCAGGGCCATGTGTGATAGTTTGTTCATTTATTGTACATGGTGCATGTGGCTTTTATAAAAGATACACATTCTGGGTCTGAAGGTGAAATAAGAAATAACATTTTTTATAGGTCATTTTCCCCCATGTTCATGCAGAAAACACACATACCCTCCTCTGGTGCAGAGCTCTCAGCTGAGCTGTCTCCATCTGAGCTGCCAGACGCCGTTGTTTTATTAACTTTCTTCTTTGTAGCGTTCTTCTTCTCAGACCCCTTCCCTTGCTTAACTTTTTTTTTGCCTTTAGTCCCACCTACAGTCCACTAGACAAAGCAGTGAAAAAATTGTATTAGTATTTCTGGATAACATTAAAGTATCCATTATCTAAATAACATTTAAAAAAAGTGTTGTTATTTCCTAAACTGAAAGACTGTCACACCTCATCATCACTGTCAGATGTCTCGGAGTCTGTAGAAGCTGCAGGTTTGCTAACTGGCTCGTCCTGCTCACCAGAATCAACCCTCTTCCTTTTTGCCAAAGACAACAGCTCCTGAAAATAAAGAGGAAACGTGATATGGTTCACAGACAACACCCACACAAAAAAAATCACAATAACACAACTACTGTTAACTCAAATTTCAATTGAAATCAGATTTTATTTATATAGCCCAAAATCACAAAATACATTTGTCTCAGAGGGCTTTACAATCTGTACAGGGAGTGACACCTTCTGTCCTTAGACCCTCGATTTGGGTAAGGAAAAACTTGCCCACCAAAAAAAGGTGGAAGAAACCTCAGGAAGAGCCACAGAGGAGGGATCCCTCTCCCAGGACGGACAGACGTGCAATGATGTCACATGTACAGAACAACTGTAGCTCAGTTCTTACTAGGCACTAAAATCTTGGATGTTGTGTCTTATGTGATCATAAATTAATTGTCTGTAGGCTTGGGCTTCAGGAAGTTGTATTCTAAAAAACTAAATTTTCAACAATTTTATCATTCACACAGTCTAGAAATTAAACAGCAGATTAATTCGTGACGCAGGTTTTCAAATAGGCAGGTAAAACATAACAGCAAGAATATGAAACTATTAGGATTTTTAAAAAAAACAAAAGAAACCCCCAGTGTAGTCTCTCCTGCAGTCTCTCCTGAAGAAGCAACAAACTCATATCAAGACTCAACATTACGCCAACTATTTTGATAATCGATTTATTGTTTTGAGTCAGAAGTAAAAATTCGAAGTTCTCTGAAGCTGAACTAATGTGAATATTTTCTGGTTTATTTAGTCCTCTATGACGTAAACTGAATGTCTTTGAGTTGTTGACTGCTGGGACAAAAGTAGACATTTGATGTCAGAAGTTACATAAATGTATTCAATACTGCAAGCAATAGATCTTCATGGCTACATTCAACAAGAAGATGTCAGGCCTCAGACACCACAGAGCTGAAAACTTACTGAGGAATGATGAACTTATCTCAACTCTTTATGTCAGCTCTTATTTGTTACCCGAGTTTAAGCTTTGACAGCACGACTGTTGAGCTCCTATTGAGTACACTGGTGATCACAGTTTTTGAAGCATCGGTCCTGCACAGCTCTCAAGACTGACAGGATAAGACTGGAAATCTTGCCAGTCAGCCTACCGGTGCTTGTTTGACAACAACACCAAAACCAAAAGTAAAATTATCACCTTTATGACAATGTCATCAAAAACTGAAATTGTATGAGCTTCGTAAAAGTAGAATTAATGGGAGAACTGTTGGATTGCATTAGATTGGACAGGTGTTCCTAATAAAGTGCTTGGTGAGTATGTATGTGCACATAGCTGCTTTCCCCTTCTACACAGATGAAGTCCAAAAGTGGCTTAAAACTCACAAGTCAGTTCAAAAATGTATTAATTACTGCACTATTTGTTGGTTTGAGCAACTGAGGAAACAGAGTGTACGTGCTTCTCACAACTCCCCATGTCAGCTGTCATTAGCTACCTATGTTTGTGCTGCCCTGATTGTTTCTCCAAGCTCCTACTAGAGATGTGCCAGTATACCATTTTTACTATACACCACAGTCAAACATTGTGATGGCATCAATACTACAGGGATTATCATCATTTTCAGGGGACACTGTGAACATAGAGAAGTTCCTGCCTTTTGTTGCAGCCATTCACCCACAAGGATGTTTTCTGTGTACCAAACAGACAAAGAATAACCACAGCACAGAGAAGCATGCCTTTCTATACTTTAACATTAGCGGCCACATTAGAGAGCTACATTTTACCTGATTCTTTAAATGAATTCAACCGTTAACACCCAGCAGGTAACACTTACTACTCAGTCCTTAAATCAAGTGATCAATCTATCAGTATAAATGATTTAATTTTCAAAATATGAATGTGTGTGAAGGGGACACATGGCTGCATGTATAGTAATTGCCAAATAGTGAGATTTTTTTACCTACGGTAATCGTAGCGTGAAAATGAAACAGTGGCACGTCTCTCACTCATATTTGTGAGAATACATGAGTACACTGGTGATCATACCGGGCTGTCAGTTTAAGACTGGAAACCTTGTCAGTCAGCTTGTTTGACAACAACAACACAGAAATAGATCCCCAGCTCTGCGCTCATGACGTCATTCAGGAGATAAGGTTCATCTAGGTAAAACAAGTGCGACTCCACTACGTGCAAACATACCACATTCCTGTTCAGCCTTAGAGAGCCACAAACACAAACGCCAGCATCTAATGGTGATATCCAAGCACAGTTTAACCAGTGAAAGGGCCCGTGGCGCGGCATTTCCGTAGATACACAACAGTGTAAGGTTCTCTCGGAATGTAACCTTAACTTTAGCATTACTTAGCTGGCCGATGCTGCTTTCAGCTATCAGTTGTAGCCCAAGCGCTTTTAACTGGTGGTAGCTACTTTACATAAGGACTTGATAAAAGTCTAACAGTGTGTGTGTGACTTCAAAGAAGGACGTGTTTTGCAGATGTAGTAAATGTATCAGGCCCCACGCTCAGGTTTTTCCAACCGAGGCCAAGCACAGCGCAGCCAGTTAGCACACATTAGCTTCACCTCAAGAGTGTTACCAGCGTAATAAGTGCTCAGTCCTGACGAAATTGGGAAAATGCGCACGTACCTGGTCTAAATTATCGTCGCTAGCACTATCTTCGGAGTCAGAGTCAATCACGACCCGACCTTTCCGCTTCTTTACATTCACCATGATTAGCTGCACGGCTAACCTGTGTCGTCTAAATGTTTGAGGTTAGCCGCTGCTGCTACCTAGCTACTCAGCCACACAAAGACACTACTGAGCATGCGCGCTCACATTACTACATAAACACATTTAATGTCTCTTTTGCTCTAATATGTATTTATTTATATTATGTACATGTACTAATGAATTTATTTTAGTTATTTATGTATCTTTTTTGTTTATTGTCAGTGTAATTTTGTCGTTTTAAACCGCCTTATATTTCTTTTTTGAGGAATGCATAATCAATATTCCTACAGGAAACTGTATGTATATTCTCTTGTTCTAAATAAAGTTAAAACATATATCTGTCGGTTAAATAAAATTGATATCTATGCTTTTGCTTCTTATATGACTTTATTAATTGAGTTGAAAGACGGTATAGAATAATGTATTTATTTATTTTATATGATTTATGTTATCCTTTTTATCGAATGTGTTTTATATGTTAAGATGTGTTTATTGTTGTTATTTATGGTTTCTATACCTTGAAGACTTTTTTTTTTTTTAAGTTGCTGAGATGGGAACTACATATAGACAATGAGTGTGTCAGTCAGGACAGGAATGCTTGGTGCACAAGAGCTACATTAAAGGCAACCTTCTGCTGAAACAAAGCTGCTGTTGAATGCAGCCCAAGTGCTTCCTGTGTGGACCTGGACAACCTTGGATCTGTGCACGAGTATACATGAGCAATTTATTAGATGCTTGTAATCTGTAACACTGTTAAAACAACAACAACAACTTACAACCTAAAACACGATCTGAAATCGCCGGTGATGTTTCCATCAGGCCCGTTTTGTGACAACATGTTCAGAGTAAGTAGGAACAGATTAATCTAACCGACAGTTCACTGTATCTCATTAGGTCTCCACTACAGTGATCATTTATTCTTACATATGTATTTAACTAAATGTTATCAGAAATGTAGTAAACAGGGTAGCAACAAATAACCGTTATAATAGTGTAATGTCATTATCCATTTTTTATTAATGATTACTTGATAATAAATGCATTTTAAGAGCAACATGACTTAAAACCGGTGTCTTATACTTTGAAATCATCGTTAGCTGCAGCCCTGACATGTTGATCACAACCTGTCAACTGACTTGACAGGTTGTGATCAGTGGATTTTGTTATCCTTGTTTCAAGTGTAGTAACACCACTTTTCTGTGTGATGTATCCCAGCAGTGAATCATCCAGATCAACACTGAAATGTCTCTGACAAAGATCACACATCTCCCTCCATTGAGGCTGCTGAGCTCCATCCACCTCCAGCAGCTGCTTCTCCCCTCCATCAGTCCTCTCACTGTGCCCAGAAGAGCTGTGGCACAACAGGAATACAGGCGGCCCGGCAAGCCCAAAGAAGACAAGCTTCCATGGCAGAAGATTAAATTTGACTTCTCAAAGGGGTTGAAGGGGATAAAGAAGCATTTCACGCTGCTGAAAAAGGAGTTTTCTGACCCCTGGGTTGGTCCAGAGGGGAAACCAATTCTTGAGCACATGCTGGAGCAGAACCGAGTCATATGGGAGTTCAGAGGTGCAGAGAGTCTCGAGCAGTGGACGGTATCCTCGGATCATGAGATAGGAGGCCAAAGTGAAGTTTATTTGAAGCTTGGCAAAAACAATAATACCTGTTTCCTGTATGGAACTCTGAGGTCTAATCCTCCGAAGGATGGAGAGACACGCTACAGCGGCTACTGCAGCATGCGCTCAAAGCAAACACTGGTTAGTGTCCTGTTGGGTTTTCCTTTCGTAGCTGTTTACTTCTTATCAGGGTGGTGAATTTAATAGTATCTACCAGCTATATGTGCTGCCATTACCTGTAGGATGGGAAGTATTTCTACTGCTGACTCGTAGCCCTTAATAACAAATATTTGTTCTTTACTGCTCTTGAGTTGATATTTGTGGCAGAAGAATGAACTATGATGGCTGCAAATTGTTTTCTCCCTAGGCCTCATTTGATAGAAAGAAGCATTATGATTGGACGAGTTTCAACACCCTGCATATTCGCCTGCGTGGTGATGGCCGCCCGTGGATGATCAACATTGCATCAGAAACATACTTCTCTCACCAGAGAGACGACCTGTACAATTATTTTTTGTATACCAGAGGAGGGCCTTACTGGCAAGACGTCAAGGTATAATGTTTGTAAAAATAAGAAGTGAACATGTTTGTTTGTTTTTTCTTCTTCTTTCTGATTCTAATACTGCAGTGACACTCTCATGTACAGATACCTTTTTCAAAGTTCTTCCTCACAAACCGTGGAAGGTTACAAGATGATCAGCATTGTCTCTGGCTGGACAAGGTACAAGAAAGAAAAAAAAAAAAAAAATCAATGAATTTGTGAAACAATTAAATTTCATAGATTTCCTGCATGACAAACATAAATTGCTACAAAGGATATAAAAGAAAGGATTAGGATTTTGAGCATGAACCCTATTAGTAGCATTGACTTTGTTCTCTTTATATGCACTTTTAAGATTATATTCATCTCATCTGTTCATATCTACAGATCAGCAGCATCGGATTTACCTTGGGGGATAAAACAGATGGTCCATTTCAGCTGGAGATTGACTTCATTGGCGTCTGCAAAGACAATGCACACACTGAGGAGTTTGCCTATGAGGCGTACAAGAGGAATCCTGAAGTGTGAGCACTACTGTAGTGTTACAGATGGACCTGCTAATTTTAAATAAGATTATACCATTTCTGGCAATAAAGAAATCACTTTCTTGTAGCAGATATAGATACCTTACTGACTGGAGGGCTTTACTGATACCTGCAGATCTTAATAAAGACCTCAAGAAGTGTTTCTGGATATGAAAATAATCAATATATTCAACTGTACTGATTTGAAGTCTTACATTGTATTAAACACATATGTAGCAGTGGTAGAATGTGACATTTCGATTACAGAACAATAACCAACAGGGCCATCTGGCTGCCATCCCACAGCAAAATCACATCACAAGTCCTGTGTCTGTTCCTCCGATAGATAATCTAAATAAACCTTAACTGTAAAACTATTTTCGGTGTAAATTCTGACATTTTTGTGGAACGAATTTCACTATTAAGTTATGATTTCATTCAATTACTATACATTGCAAATCCTCAATAGCTATTTAAAAAAAAAAAATCAGAGTAAGAAATCTTTTGCGTCAATGTCTTTTTATACATGTTTAACACCCCTAAAGTAAAAACAGCACATCATCAAATTTTTAAAAACAAAATTACATCTTTCCAATGCAGCAAAACAGGACATTGATTCCCTTCACATCAAAATACATAAATGCATCATTTAGAGTTATAAATTGTTTTAACCAATGCACAAGTAAAATCTAAAAACAAAACATGCAAACAAGCTGGATCTAAGCAATAAAAGTGAGCTTGTTCTCTTCTAACCAGAGAGACTAAAAAGAAATTGCCGGAGTCAAAGTGTCATCTGCAGATAACAAAATATTTACAGTAGAACAACAAGCTGTACAGACGTCTACAAACAAAAGCAACATTTTTACATCATGACGAGGCCTCTTCGTGCACCAAGCACATTCTCTTTCTTCTGCTTCCGCTCCTCAGTGTGTTTTGTTCTTCTTGTCTCCCTTGAATAAGATATAAAAATATCCATAAGTGACTGATGTTTTAACAGATGATTTCATAGATATTTTGAAATGAATTTTAGACATACCTTGTCTCGACTTGGTGCTGTTTGTAACTTTTCTGACGAGAGTCTGAGATCAGCGACTTGTTTTCTTTGGCCTCTTCAAATGGCTTAAGTTTACCTAATAATAAGAATAAGAATAAAAAGAAAAATGAAGAAGATGATCAGGTTACTTGTACATAAATACTGGTGCTGCAGTATACTGCAGTGAATCATGGAGACCGACATTGGGTTTGTACCTGTATGAGGCTTGTAGGTGAGGGGACGAGACAGACTCGCCTTCAGATCAAAGTTAGGCTTCTTTTGTGTTCCAGGGGTTGTGATAGTGCTTGTGTTGCCAGTAAAAACAAACGGCCCTTTGGAATTAAAAAAAATAAATCTATAATCTCAGTCCATCCATACCTATAGGCAAGTTCAAATGTAACAAATTAAATTAAATGGTACCTGGAGTCTTTGCAGCAGAAAAAGTTGAAGTCTTGACATAGTTTGACTTTACTCCATCTCCAGTCTGTTTTTGTGGGGTACTTGTGGATACACAGAACGACATGCGTCCTGGTGTTTTCACCAAGGGCTTCTTATGCTCATTGCTTTGAGTGGCTTCAGAGAACCTGCAACCAAACACAATAAGTTGTTGCATTATACAGAATTAAGACAACACATATAATGTATTTAATGCTTAACACCTGAGAGATTACTCCAAGAATGCCATGGATACGATTTTGTTGATGAACAAAAAGAGGCTTAGAAGCTCTAAACTTAGCAATGGCTCATTACTCGACTGCTGAATTGCATGTTTATCCCAGCAGGAAGAAAAACTCACCTAACATTGATCCTGCGAGTGGAAAGGACAGATGGTCTAAATGGAGCATCTTCCTTCCCTGCCGGTTTATTCAGGAGAGTTTTACTTGCCGAGAGTAAAGTGACGCTGTGTTTGCCATCAGCTGGTCTCTTATCCAGTGGAGCAGGGCTGAACATGGAAGCACGACTTGCATTTGCATTCTGTAGAAAATATACATGTAAGTTATCACCTTCACTGCACTCTGGAAATAGCCAATATACTGTACAGTTTGTACAATTATGAATGTACAACATGTGAGACTCACTGCTTGAGTTCCATCAACTTGATGCAGTTTCTTTTCATCAGAAAGCATCTAAAAAAATCAAAAGTGAAATATAAATAAATAAATATTATAATTTGAAATTTTCTGAATTCATTCAGCCAACCAGGACTACCTAGAAGATGTACCTTCACTTTTTTAGTTTTGTAGGTCTCCATCTGCTTGGTCTTCCGATTGACATATGAGTCAATGGACTCCATCTTGTTAAAATGCGCCTCATGGAGTTTTTTGAAGTCTGCAAGGCACATAATTTACAATAATTTATAATTTACAAAAATCATTTTAAGACTTTGTGGATGGTTCTGATACAGTTTTTTTTTGCCAAGAGGAACTTACTAGGAGTGACTGGCTTCAACAAAGCCTTCTTCTTCTGGAGCCGTTCATAGCGAGGAATTTTACCACCTATGGCAACCTTTGGTGCATTTCCTGGACAGACATTTAAAATGTGTAAAAAATAAAAAGGAAGAATATTTAATGATCAAGGATCTCTTAAGAAAGACACCAGAAATCAACAATTATAAGATGTCAAACTGTTACTGACCTGTATCACAAGGCACAGGCGCTTCATCAGGCTGCTGCTTGCTGCTGGTGGCTGCTGTCTCTGTGGGAAGCTCAGTGTCAATTTTTTCAGAGTCCTTGACAGGGGACACTCGTCTCTTTTTAGCACCCCTAGCACTGCAGGTTGGACTAGCTGCAGAAACTTTAGTGCCACTCTAAAAGAAACAACAATAGTTTAAGGGATCCATCTTGCTGACACCACAACAGAATATGCCCGTGCATACCGACTATTTATTTTTTATGATGTAGTATACCTTTTCTGCACTGCGTGGTAACTCATCGCACTCAGTCACTGTTATAGTATCAGAAATCTTTCTCTTGGTCCCATTTCCTTTCCCCCGACGTGTGTTCACAAACACAGAGGTGCTGGAAACATCTTTCTTGCAAGTTGCATCTTTACTTTCCTGAGCACTGTCTTGTGCCGCATTTTCATCTTCTTGCACAGCAGCAGCATCCTTCTCATGTCCCTGGAAAAGACCACAGCAATACACCGGTAAGCATACATATAGACCAAACAGCCATGGTTTAAAATGGATTGTGTGATGAAACTACATCACTGACCAACAAATGAAGTATCTTACCTGTACTTCCTCCTTCTTTTCTTTTTCATAATGCTGCTTGATTGCTTTCAGGAGTTTATCAGCCTGTTTATGGACAAATAGTGTTAGCTAGTAAGTTATGCCCATATGTACACTGAAATAGGCTTTCAGATAATCATTCCTCCTGTTCAAACTGGCAATTAATTAAAAGATTCAAATGATTTCAATGTAGGCCAAGTAAAGGGGGCCATAATCCACAGTGTCCACAGTTATTTTGTGCATAAAATGTAGTCTGAGTGAATCATATCAGGTGAATATCTGCCACATTTACAGTCCTCTAATAGACAGTATAAACATAAGGAACGAGTACAGCGAGAACAAATTATTTCAGTGATCATTTGTGCATCTGCTGTTGTGATTAACTGGTACGAACGGTAACGGTAGCGTTAATTTACAGTCACAACATGCTGCCGTAAATATTTAAACAATGCAGTTTAATTACCTTCACATTGGCTTTAAGTCCGAGCTCTTTCGCGAGGCTTTGTAACTCTGCATATTTCATGGAATCCAAATCCATGTTGATGCGATAGTTTATTCCGTTTGTTGTAAAGAAAGGAGAACAAACACGTCTTATTCCCCAGTCACGGTAGCTGTACTGTGGCGGGGCCTGACGGTTAAAAAATAGTCCGATTCAAAACACGAACCTAATATTGCTGAGAGCGATTTGATTGGCTCCTAGGTGTGCGCGTAAGTGTCGCAGCCAATCAGAGCGAAGATGGATTTTTTTACCGTCAACATAGATTATGACATAAAACGTCTGTCTCTTTTAACGTCTCGTTTGAATTTAACCTAGCGATATAGATATATTAGGCACAAATTTAGTTATGATTCACGTATTTTCATCATGTTAAGGGAACAGTATAAAGTCTATCTGCATTTCTCACGCTGTTCCACACGGTGGCAGTGTTAAATCGAGGAAAACCTTATAGCACGCCGAACAAAACAGAAAAAAAGAGACAACATCCTTCTCTGTGTCGAGCTGTTTCTGAGTTTAAATTCTCAAGCGGGACTGCCAGCTAGGCTCTGTAACACTTCATTGACATGGAATTTAACGAGAGTCTCTTAACGCAACGTGTGAGCGATGTAAAGCTGCCCGTAGCCGGTAAACGCAAACAGTGGGTGACTTTCCACTGCGAGCGATGCAAAACAGTTCTGGGAGACTCCCTCGACGTTTGTGGGGAGGTCAAATGCATGGACTCCATCATGTGTATGAGTAAGTTCTCATTCATAATTGTTGACAGACTATAAGTATAGAAAATAATGCATGAGTTGAGTGTTGAAGATATTGAACATGAGCTCATGTTTACCTGTTGTGTGCTTCTGTAGTGTACAGCGGTCTAATAGTGAACCAGTTGTGTTTATGGTGGCCCTGAGGTGCAAAACACACAATTAAGGCTGCAACTAACGATTATTTTCATTATTGATTAACCGATTATTCGTTTGTGTTTGTTTTATCCCGATCAATACTCATAGATATTACATTTCCTATAATAGAATACTAAACAAACATATTATATTTATTATACATTTAAGAGATAATGAGATTTTTTTGACATTGCTGTTTGCTCTTCAGAAGTAACCAATGATGTGGTCATCAGTGGTGAGTTGGAATCAGGACATAAAGGGGAAACTGCTAATTGGTGAGTGAGTGCAACACTTGTGGATAAAATATTATGTTCTTGTAGAGAAAGTTGTCTTCAATCCTCAGGTGACACCCACATATAAGGTGCAAACAATAAACATGCATATAATATAACAATAATGCAACATCAGAGTTGTGTTTAAAATATCAAAATGATTATCTAAAGGGCAACAGGTGTGACCAGGCAATACTGGGAATAATGAAAAGCTCCTGATGAATGAAATGACCAGGATCTGTGCCAGTGTCGTATTTGTTGTCACTGCTCTTGTTTACTTTCAGCATCTACAGCTCTCTGAAATGTCGCAGCTGCGGCTGTGCTGTAGGGAAAGTCATTCACTCAGCACCTTTGCGGTTGGCCGTGATTCGCTCCACTTTTCTCCTCCATAAAGCAAACATCAGTTGGTAAGCCCTGCTACCACTGCTGAACACACAAACATGTTGACTTCATGTGTACAGGTGTACTGTTGTCTGGAGAGGCAAAAATCACAAATAAGCAAGTGCTGAATGAGTTTAGTGCTTGGATAGACTTTTTTTTAACACAGCAAAATTCACATAATATTTAGATGTGCATTTTGAGAAATGCTGTTAAATAAATCACGCTATGCATTTCCATTCCCTGTTTTCCTGTGCAGTTACATCCTCAACAGCAGCTCAATGGTGAAAGCATCCACACTTACATTTGACCTAAAGCCTCTCAGGGAAAGCATCAACGAGGTGAGACAGAAAAAATGTGATTAACTTGATTCGTGTATATTTCTAATGATACTGTGTTTATTCTGATGACCATGATTAAGACTTGTATGTACAGCCGAAGTGCTTCATTTAATTCTCATAGTTATGATGAGAGTACTATTTTGACATGATTTATGATTCCTTGATGATGATGTGACCGGTTTTATACAACTAATTAAATGTTTGTAGATGATGAGTCTTAAGACTAATTTTGCCCCATTGAGGAATATAAGGCCTGAAGACGGCACCAGCAGGCAACTTGCTTTTTAATGTATTCTTCTAGATGTTTACCTACGTGTTAACTGAAAACACAAATCTCTTCTTCCCTTCCCGCTGCAGGTGAAACGGCAGTGTAAAGCACAGTTTGATCAGATGACGTGCATTAAGAGTAGACTGGCTGACATGAGTATTGCAAGTGAATCGGACAAGTAGCGTGTATATGCAAGTGTACTGTCCAGGGAACAGTTTCCTCCAATCAGCTCCCTCTTATAGACAAATCTGTGATTTGTATTTTTTTTTTTCTGTGTTTTCAATAAATCGGTTTTTGCTGTCTTGGTCTTATTTTGTTTTGATCAGTCTCTGCAGATGCATTGTGGATACTACTGTGGTGCAGTAAAAATCTTATTCCTTTTAGTTTGTGGACTGGATTTGAGACCATCTCCACTTTCATGTCTGTCTTTAAGTATGGAACTAAAGTAGAGAGACAGTTAGCCTAGCTTAGCATAAAGACTGGACCGCAGCTTCTGTGCAGCTCTAGTGTCAACCTTGGTTACAGCACATAACTCCGCCTGAAACCACAGTTTTTACATTCCTATTTATGTAGAGATCAAACAAGTTACAATGGGTTTAATAGGGAGCTCCGGAGGTGCTAGGCTAACTGTTTCTCTAGTCTTTTTGTTAGGCTAGGCTAATCACCTCCTGGCCTCAGTTCTGTCTGACATGATTGATTGATATTCTCATGTTCACTAGCTATTTGAATAAATAAAAACATGTTGCTCCACCGTTGTTGTGCCACCGTCCTTGCACACTTTATATTTTTTGCTCCATTAGTAGTGCCAATGTTGTCTCCCCATTTTTTTATTTAATTTAATGAACAATATTGCCTCGCTCAGCTGCTAGTGAGATCATAAACTTTTCCATTTATTCCTTCAATTATACTTTACAATATGTAGTTCTATAATGACATTTAAACTAGAAGTAAACATCAACACCCAGTCGTCTTATTGGCACCATGCTGCATTTTATTGCTGAATTTCTGATACAGATTCTTTTTCTTTTTTTTTTTTTTAAGTTCATACAAAATCAGACAACAGCCTCACACATAATAAGCATGCCCATTTCCTCCCTCTGGAGTGCATAGTTTCTACACAGTCCACCTCCTCAGTGGAAAAGTTGATCAGTGGAGTAATGTCATTAATCATCGTACCTAAGCTTTTGTTGTTTTGGTTTTTTTTTTCATGGGAAAAAACGTTGCTCACCGGCGGTACTGCCATTGTCATGTTTGACACTACAGAGAGTGAGAGCACAAACTACTCTTACTTCTTTTTTGGTGAGTTTTTTTTTTTTTTTGGGGTTGTTTTTATGACTAGCAGTTAAGTCTGTAAAACCCAAACTGAGGATCAAAAGTACTTTCAACATGCTGTTGTGCCGAACAAACAACTGTCCCCAACCCTGTCACAGAACATCTGATATAAACATATCAACATCCTAATTACACCCATTCACATTACAAAGTTGGATTATTGCATGCAATACAAATCATTCATTTTTCTGCTAATTCATGCATATTTTTTTAAACCCATATAGTCATGTTGCTAAACGCCTACTTGCTTATAAATTGTGATTATAAATCCCCATAAAAGAGCACTACGGGGGTTTTTAGAACACAGTATTCAAGACAAGGATGGTGGTGATGACGGTGCAAGTCAATACATGGAGAGAAAGTGCTTATCAAACAAGTTCGTTCAGTAAGTCCTTTGCAGCCACAGAGTTACTGAAAGTCTATATATTTCTAAAAGGAAGCGGTGGGTTTTATAGATGTAAAAATGCTACAAGAATTGGAATTTAATTACCTTATGTACTATAAAGCATCTCTCATGTACCGATTGTTTTGGTGCTGATAAAATACAAGGCAGGGAAGTCTGTGAAAAATATAAGTATTTAGTTTAATTTGTCAATGTAACAACACCATGATGCTACAGCTGACCTCACGCATACCTTGTTCTACAGGAAGTAACCAAAACCATAATAATAATAATAATAAGTGATACTGTATTCTAAAGTCAAAAACATTATACGACTCCCAGAAAAAGTGACTAATAGCTACCATAGGCATAAAGGGGGCGGGGGAGGGGGGGTCCTTTCCACAAGAGATTACAGAATCCATTTAACACTTACACCCTGGCAATAAACTCATGCATTATTGTTGGTTATTGCTTCTAAAACTCTAATCAAATACAATTTTATGGATTAAAATATAATGTTCTAAATCCCAAAACTATGAGGTATTATGTACAATACACATTATGGTGAGATCTTAATTCTAGGACTAAAACGCTACGTTGGCTCGCTACCAATCAGATCCAAATCTAAAATTTAAGCACTTTTACTCTTAGTAACGTAACATTTTTCAAATATTTTTTTACTACTGTCACATCCGAGACTTGTTTTTCTGGGAGTTTTTTTTTTTTTTTTTTGGTTGTTGCATAATAACTACTTAATTATTTTGATGCTTGAGAGTGCAGGAATACAATTTTGAACATCTCTCTAGTGTTTTGTTTTTTTTCTTAAGTACATACAGCAGTTCTCTTAGAAAGCACGCACTTATATTAAGGATATACGCCTACACAAAACTTGAATCGATACTTCAGAATTTTATACCCTGATTGTGTTAATTAGATTTTAATTATGCAATGCAACTTATCTCTACACCCGAGATATAGAACAAAAGGGAGATCTTGCATTAGTCTAAAATCTGTGTCTAGATATGGTATATTTCAATTTTACATCAATCCATCGCATTTTTTACTGACATATTTTTCAGATTTTGAACTAGAAATCAATTTAACTATTCTTCATGAAGCAAGCATCACTACTGGTCATGCATGACAACTATAATGTTGGCACCACAGTCCCGCTAAATAAGCTAATGCACATGAGTCTATACATATCTTAATGGAAGACATTGGTGATTTTGTTGCTTTCAAACAACTTGTCACTTGTTTATACAATATACAGTTTGGTCAACAACATGACAGTTAGGATCAAATATTGCACAAATCCCGGAAAAAATCTGATTTTCTTTTATATAAAATAATGTAAAAATGGACCAAGAAAGAGTTGAATAAATGAGACCAGGGTTTCCTTCAGGTAAGGACAAATTCAAGGTTATAATAGTTTTTTGGAAATAAAGCTGCAATTTCAGCACTTGTATCTCTCAATTTACTGGACATATAGAAATGGCAGGTAGAGACAAAACATGATGTTTGACAAACCAAATTCACGGTTTTCTTTTTTGGTATTGTTCATGACACAAAAGAGACCATACGGTCAGTTCTGTCACTACCTGGATTTATGAAAAATGTTCTTGTGTCACTTACATGGTTAGAAAAAATAATGGACTAATGAGAGTTCATGTTGAGTTGGGAAAAAGAACAAAATGGGAGCAAAGCCTAAAAAAAAAATCCAAAGAGGAAAGACAAAAATGATGTTAAGGAGGAGAAGACAAAGACACTGAAGAAGCAAAGGGAGGGTGACTTCATGGAAATAAAAGACAAAACAAGAACATCCTGATAGATGCATAGTAGACAACAGTTGAGTGAGTCTGTGTTTTTTCTGAACAGAAAGTAAATAACTGTGCTTGTTTTGTGGGCTGCTCTATTCTTTCCTATACAATATAACAATATAACTGCTATGGCGCTTGACAACCATTAGGTTACTTGTATCGATCACACTCCCTTTCACCCCTGTTGGACTTGTTATAGCAATGAGGTAGTGCAAAAAATAAAACAAAAAAACACCCTATGAGTCTAATTTAATCACAGGCCTTGATCTTTGCTACAGTATCTTGTGTCTTTTACTTTATTCCCAGAAGATGGGAGCAGATAAAACTTTGTTGATTATCAAGCTGCTTTTGATCCAATTACAGTATATGTGGGGATTTTCTTTTGTATTTATTCCTGAAGCATCAGTAACTACATTTACATGAAGCCTTATAAGAATCTCACCCAAATCTGACTGAAAATATCCACATCGCAGAGACTTTCAGGCAAATATGGCCAACTTAAAGGCTGCAAAGCCAGTGTGGCGCTACACGTAGACGTCGTCAGACTGTGCATCATGAAGGGCAGACTAGCCCAAAATCTTGGCAGAAGTCTTCACTGATGATCAGGCTGTAGAAACGGGTCAGGACAGGAGGAGATGCTGAGGTGGAGAGAGGGCCAACGTCCCAGAAACAGCAGAAAGGAGGGCACCACTTGTCCCAAAAGCCGAAAAGAGGTCATCTTCACAAAGATTCTTCATTTTTTTACCTCTACAGGTCAGGGTGATGGTGAAAGTGATCCCTCAGTGGTGCTGGGTCTGATATGAAGTGAGACATCCTTCCAGCCTGGTTCAGCTGACTTCTCTACAGGAATATCCATCCTACAAAAATAAATAAATAAATAAATAAATCACATTATTTCTATATTATACAGTTGAGTTTTCATTTGTAAATTTGAATATTGACAAGACTATATTGATAAGCCTGCCTCTCTAGATCAAGCTTCAATAGAAAGATGAATTTCATTGTTGATGATTTTATTAATCATTTGGTCAAAATGAACCTACAAGTGCCTATGCCATGGTGCCTAAAGCCCAGTGATGAAGATATTCACTTTACAAACCAAATTCCCTCTTTAAAAACACTGTCCAGAGCTTTATATTAGCTTTAGATACAATTCTAAAGAAAAACTGTTTTGCACAGAAGGAGGCGATCATTTATGTTGATAGTGCAACAGGAAGGAAATCTTTTAATGACTAGTACTGGCAAGAGGAATAATTACAGCGAGCAAAACCAAAGTTTCAATGTTCATTTAGGCACCTGACTGTTGTTTAAAGACTTGCTGTTATATTTCTTAAATTAAACATATTTGCATTATAATATATTCAGGATTTCTTTTAATGGAGAGAAGGAGTAGATGTTATATTAAGAATTCGGTAATTGCACTTTATGTGTAATTGTCCCAAACAGTATTTTTATTTATCTTCATACATGTCTGTTGATCTTTAATATAATATATAAACACCCAAGACATTATGACAGGGGTCATTATTTTACAGGAATACGGGGATATTCGTTGTTAATGGGTTAAAGTGCCCAAAGTGTTCATTAATGACATAATAAATTCAGGCCCTGATGCTCTGGCTGACTTCCAGCAAAAACAGAGTTTGATTTTGTAGATACCGGTTTTATAGTCGAAAAAATCACAAAGCGTATTCAATGTTTGACATTATTATACCTCTAAAGTGCATCACTAATATCCAAAATGAGGAAAAGGTGCAGAGAAACGTGCAAGTTAAAGCTGGTGCATCGCTCTGACATGACAGGAAAAAGCACTGACCTTGGTGGATGGTGGTCCGAAATGATGCAGATATTTCCACAGTGGTTTGAGCTGCAGCGGCACACAATGGTAAACAAAGCCAGGACGGGTTTCTTCTTTCTCTCTACGGTGACACATTTACGTCTCCCAAAACTGCTCGGTTTGCCGGGTTTATTTCGTGAAAAGGAACCACACCGGACACATAAAAAATAATATACCGAAAAACCTCCAACCACCTTTTTTCCTCCCTCCCGACACCCCGGAGAGGGGAGGAGAGGAAAGAAGCTCCCCTCGTCCCTTCCTCTGCACAGTCTCCGCTCTACGCCATTTTCACTCTGTTACGAGGCAACGGAAGAGTGCGCGATTGAGCGACAGACCTGTCAATCTAAAGTAATTCCCGCCCCGGAAGTTTTTTTTAAACTTATTTTTTTTAACTTTATTTAGAAAAAAAAAACATTAAGTGTCACAACTGCACCATCCAGCACTGCATGGAATAAAACAGTTAAATAATAAAAAGTTATTATACATTATGTAATAATTGTATAAGTAGTATAATGAAATATGATACAAATAAGTAGAATTATTACATGGTGTGCAATAGAAACATTATACATTGTGCAGATAATTATAGTGTAATTTATAACCAGTTGAGTTATTTGTTGTAGGTATGTGAATAATATATGCACATACACACATACGTATAAATATGTGTTTATGTGTATTTATATATAATATTCATTCTATAGATAGGAATAAAACCAGTCACAGAAAAAACAAACAAAAAAAAATCATCAAAAACAAAAACAGGCCATCACCAAGCCACAACTACTTCCCAATAAATGACACAAAGCAAACATGGCACTTACTTTATTTAAATCAAATTTATGAATCACTTTAATAATAGCTATAGACCAATATCACATAACATGTGAATCATATTCAACTGATAATCACATTATGATGAACAAAATAATCACACTGTACTTCCTGCACTCAGCTGCTGCAGGGTATTCCCACAATGATTTAACAAACCCACATCAGAGATTAAAGGGGTCATACATTTACACTCTAGTTCATGTATACAAGCCTGTACAGAAAATGCATTTAATCAACTTTAGTATGTGTAACTAGCTAGATGGGGAAAGAAATTGCAAGACAAATATGAACAAACATTTTTTTCTTAGCCACAGTGACACTGATCATTAAAAGAGAAGCAGAGCATGTTATCTTGGGCTTACCTGTTCTAAGCCTACACATTAACTGGTCCACAGCCCAATTTCCACAACAAGACGTGACACTGTTAGTCAGAGCTTTATAAAGTCTCAATGGAAGGGAAAGCATTTCTTGAAAGTAGGTCATGGTGGCAGCTAAATCCTCGTGACACAATTTCTCAAATGTACTATGTTGTCAGAACAGCTGCTATCCAAAGTGATAGCAGCATTTAATTTTCTTAGCACAATTTTGTCAAAACGTATACCATAGTTTTAGGTTGCAAATTAATAAGAATTTTTAAAATATAACAAACATGCTGAATCGGCATTGGCGCGAATAAAGCTCCAGATGGTTACAGGCTTTTAAAGGATGGTCAACTCCCTTTGGTTCAAGTCCACAACAATTGAAACAGGTCATTACAATCAATTGGCAGTAACTGGCTTAAGACACAAAAAAAATAAAATAAAACCCCCCAAACATGGCCATAGGTTCCAGTTTACCGTTGAGATATTAACTTACAAGTGGGAACCAAAGCCATGGCACTTCAGTGAGTAAAAACACAAAATACATGTGGAGCAGGTCCTGCTTAGAACTGGACAAACTTAGAGCTGGCTGGTCAGACTTGCTCTGCCACAAGTTGAAATCAAGGAGTCATAAGATCCTGTTGGCATTAAAAACACTGTTTGTTTTTAAGTGGAGTCACACATCTTACAAGTTTCACTATGAACCGTTGTATATACAGACAGGACGCAGCTTGTGCTAAATCTCCATGGAACAGCATGAGTAAACTTAGGATAAACTTACTCACTGCAATAGCAAAAGCCTTTATTGTACCGTGCTATAAAATCAGTTTTCATGTGCAAGTGCAACAGTAGTGATACGAACTGTAGCCCTAATAAATAATCTTCCATTACTGGGGGGGGGGACACATAGCAACATTGCATAAAACAACCCAAGGCACGCAACTTTTCCCTTTGTTTACAGAGCGGTGCAAAGGCAGAAACTCAAGATATATGGTGCAATCTACCTAATGCTTGGTCTGAGAGTGTGTACTAGAGGGGTGGGCCAAAGCAGCCTGCTGAGAAGCTGGATGGGATTGTATTCTGACATCAACTGACATGTTGAAGCTTTACATAAACTTAGTGCAGGAATCGGATGCTCATTTTCTGTTCCACATCCACCTTCTCCAAAACCTGTGAAAACAATCAAAAGAGAACTGGTTTAAATGTATGTATGCTAAAAATGTATGTGCTCATGATAGTGGCCTTTTATATGAAACCATTTGTTACCATTTGTAATTTAGAAACACTGTTAAAAAGTAACAAAAGTATAAATAAGTAGATAAGAAAGTCATGCATATAAGGTGACAACACAAAACTTGCCTTGATGAATTCATTGAAGGAAATAGAGCTATCTCCGTTCGTGTCAGCCTCCTGGATGGTCCTATCAGCAATGCTGCCTAGTTGTTCATCTGAAATGTTTACGCCAACCATCATCCTTAATACCTGTGAAGAATAAACAAGTTTTTTTTACAGTTAATCAATACCAGTGAAAAATGTTCCTAGTTTAAACATTAAATAATAGTCATAATAGTTTACTCAAACAATATTGTGAAATGTTTTGGGTTTTTTTAGGGCAGAAAGCACTACACAAAATAATTAGTAGTTATTTCGGTTAAATGGCTAGTAATCAGCATCTACACTTGACTGTATGTATATATAAATAACAGTGACCACATATGTACTGAAAAACAGGCACACAAACAAGTAGAGCTGCATGGTTAGAGTCTTACAGGCGACACAAATGTTTTGCACAAAACAAGAGATTTCTCTGAGTCATTTAACCCTGAGCTTTAAGCAATTACAGGTAACCCAATGTCATTGAAACTGAGATTGTTTTTACAGAGGGATGACAAATAACACAGAAAGTACAGATGAAGCCAATATAAGATATTACACTGTCTGGGGCAAATCAACCTGTCGTTAAGGTGAGATATTGTGTCATTATCAACACAAGGACAAAGTCTTTTCGACACGGAAATCTCCCTCTATAAATACATGAAATACATATTGCACAATAGTATTCGTTCCTTTGTTAAACATGGTACAAATAGCAAATATTACCATAAAGAAAAGAAAAGACGTCTTTGGAAATACTTTTGAAAAAAAAAAAAACTGTACCATGACTCAGCATTATTATTTATATCACAAACCAATCTACTCACCTGGAGCAGCTCATCCCGTGAAATTTTGTCATCCCTGTCCAAGTCGTATAGACGAAAAGCAACTGGAAGAAATTGGAAAACATATACGTCATATGAGATACATTAAGCTCGCTTTATGAAATCCTGTGAAAGTTCATGATACTGGTCACCGGTTCCACCCGGACACGCCTGTGTGATCAAGCTCTACACTCACATAGCAGCTTGTTAGTCCGACTGTTAAGTGGCTCGCTGGCGGTGGGGTTCTTGTTCTTCTCATTGTCCTCTATTGGTCTGAAGTGAGCCAAAGTTCGCATGAAGCCCCTGAAGTTTACCTGGTCCTCCCTGAGAACCGAGAAAAATCATTATGACACAATGAAAGGATCACAGGTATGTGTCTGGGGGGGAGGGGGTTAATTTACTAAAGGTTTCTGGATAACAGACACAGAATAACCAAGCACTGATTTTTTTGTGTCAACTCAGATTACCACTGTGGGCAACACAATAAAAAATCCGACTAGTCGTAACCTAACACCTAAAATACTCCAAACCTCTATTCTGAAGTTGTTCTAAAGCAAACAAGCCAAAACCAGAGAAACAAGAGCACATTTGAAAGCATTAAAAGCCATGGCTAAAATTAAGACGCCTACACATCTGACTTTTTTGGATTTTAATGATACATCTACCAACATCTGGTTTTCAACTTCCACACCGATAAAACAGCAAAACAACTGCCAAATATATAGAAAGAACCTGCGGTACTCGAAACCCCAGTTGGTTCTTTTTCCTACATAGAACTGGCAGAAACGACTGAAGCTTCTCAAGTCTGCAGGACGAGGAGCCGCAACTGAGAAAGCATGACAGGCTGGTTCAGCGCACACTCCTGAAAAACAAGACCAATAATAGGGACAACTCACCCTTCAGGGAAGAAAGCATTGATGATTCTGTCTCCCAGAGGGTTGATAGCCAACTCCGGGATCCTCTGGAAATCTTCTCGACTGCAGACATGAAGACATGATGTAGTGAAATTGCAATATAATACATTTTTAAGAAATAATATCAAAGGAGAAACGGTACACCTATATAATTATAATAGACATATTATTAGTACAAAGATTGTGAGTACACGACTTTCAATAATCTTTACTTGTTTTAGGAGGAAAACCTTAAATAAAGCAACTGTCTTTCAGTTCTAAAAAATGTTTTTGGCTGCTGATCAAGTAAAGTTAGTGAAATAACTTTGTCTTGTTGCAGAGGCCCATCTGTAGAACTAGAAGTTGTTCTGTTGAGATACATGTAAAATCTCACTGTTGTGGCAACTAAGGGATGATAAGAAAGTCACCTTGAATATAAATGAGGCTTTACTTGAATGTGTGCAGTGACTTAAAGTCTCTGGGCAAGAACAAATGGAAACAAGACTTGTTTATGTGTAAACACAACATCTTTTCCAAAAAAAAATCAGTTCTACGAAACATCAGGCAGAAGTTTTGGGGGTTTGTTTTTACCCTTGAATGTCAGATTTGCAGGTGAATACTGCATGCCAAATCAAAGTGCAGGGCGAAACAAAGTTTCAAACTTAAGTTTTTGCCTTAATGATTACCTATGTCTTAACCTATTGCTTGTTCTGCCCAGACTGAGGATAGGGCTAGAAGTTAAACACAAACTGTATGAATGTCACACTGAGGTCTCAACTTATCATTCAAAATATGACAGTGCCCAGATAATAAGATTTTAATAGTCACAGTGACATAGATCTAAAGAGGAGTTGTACCTTGCTAAACTGTGACTAACCACCTTTGTCTAATGCCATTTCATTTATGCTTATTTCTAGAATTAATCTCCCAGTTGTGTTACAGGAAAACAATGCTCTTTATCTGTTAGTGACATAAATATATGTTCTTGATACAAAGGAAAGGACAAAGGCAAACATTTCTGCAGGCATCTTTATTTAATGACAATTCTACTCTAGAAAATTACCTGATAAAGAAACGAAAACCAGTCACACCACCTGGCTATTTCACAAAATTTCACCTTGGTGCTTATGTGATTGCTTACCTGAGGGTCCCGTTTTCTCCTTTATCCAGACTGGTGAAGCGACTATACAGCCGAGTGATCTGACTGTGGGAGACTGCAGGGAGGATACATTACATTTCACTACGAGAGGACACTAATAACAAAAGAGATTTATGGTTGTACTACTGCCCAGTTATACAGCAGCATCTAATAGTAGTAATAGCTCTTAGTTGGTTTTCATTGTCAGACAATACATGTTATTAATGCAACTTCCCTTTAGGATGTGATTTAGGCAACTAAACTGTAACGTTAACTGTCCACCTGTTGTGAATGGCAGCGTTAATATTTGAGTACAGAGTAGCTAGTGCTTAATCTTTTTCAACACAGAGATTAGCTTGAGGTTACAACTTACAGCCAGTCTCCTTCTTGATTTCTTCAATTTCCTCTTCTCTAAGTAACGTAGACGCTCGGGAGCCCATGGCGAAACGTTTAGATTGAGCAACCAAACCAGCTGTGAAGGAATCTCGACCCGGACCGACGTTCAAGTTAGCAAACAGGCTAACTTAGCGAGCTAAAAAAAACCTACTTCGCTCGCTTTGCTGTGAACAAACAGCCGTTATAGCAAGAGTTCAATCCAACCAGCCGTTTTCTGTCCTCCCGGCGATGTAACTCAGTGGGTATTCAGGTTTTATTAAAGTCTTTCTACGCTCCGTCGTGTTTTCATATTAAGGGTTTCAGTCAGGTTATCTTCCTGTTTTATGAAGTGGGCAGGTATTAAACGAAGCCACCTCCCTCCCGAAACAGGACGGTTTCTGCGGAATTTAGTAGCAGCGTTTCTTGCCTGCCTAAAATAATGTAAAAAAGTGTTGTAGCTTTACAACTATCTTTCAATTTATCATATTTTTACTCAATTAAACAAATAAACAAAATAACAAAGTGTATATATTATCTTTATTCGCGATACAGACAATCTAGCAGCGCTAACCCATTGCTGTAAAGCGTGGGGCACCAATCTGATAGGGTGACCGTCTCCACCATAACAGTAGTAGACGGCACGTAGAGGACACGAATGCTGCTCAAAATATATAAAATTCACTTTATTACTTTACCTTGTGTTTTTGTTGTTTGTTTAATTTATTTCACTTCTTTCTTTATTCATTTGATTTTGATCAGTATTTGTTTCAGTTGTATTATAATATATTAAAGACACCTTCCTGGTAGGGTGACCATCTCAACCGTAACACTCAATCAGACTTAATCAGGTTCTTTGAAAATATCAATATTTCAAGTAACATGGATGATTTAATTCCAACATCTAATGATTAATCATTAATGATAAAAACGTCAAACAATAAATTACCCTAACAATTAAAGAGCTTACCCAGACATATTTTAATCATGCAAAATATTCTACTTTAATTAGTTTAAAAAAAAAAAACTTAAAACCACACCTATTGTCTTTCTCATTAATAACAATACAATACAATATAAATATTCACAACAAATAATGAAAAAGATAAATGCACATTTAATAATAAATATATCAATTAACAAATACTATAATACATGCACTTATTTAAAGGCCAAATATTATAAATGGACAGGTTAAATAATGAGCCATAAAATAATAAATACAGTGGTAGAATATTATAAAATCACTCATCCAATAAGAAAAGTCAAAAAAAAAAATCAAACACGGCCTTGGGTTTTCACATTGCAAGTCAAACTTTTACCTTTAAATGATGCAATTTCATTATTTCTTGTGGTTTAGGATTTGTGACTTGTGCCTGTCAATCATCTGAATCTGCACAGGTAGGAAACAGCCTGATGTTATTATCTTTAGTGGTGGACCCCAGCAAACGCTGTCTTGCTTTATTTATACCATTTCTCTAACTGGACATGTTGGTATTGGCAGTGGTAGAAAAAAGTTGTTATGGAAATATTTGCATTAATGTATGTTTCAACTGTGTATTTGTAATGGTTAGACTGTGCTGATTTTTTAGCTGCTATGACAAAGTACTCAAATAATTTTTAATTCTAACTATTTTATATAATGTTGGATAGTTTAATCAATAATAATGCATCATATTTTAATTGTTATATTGTTATATATTTGTGAGTGTAACATAACCAGTACCATTCATCTGTTACGTAAATGTATGTAATGTAAGTTATTTCAGGGTACATTGAGTTAGAATAATAACATAATTCAATATTGTTTTAATATCTAAACATTATAATAACTCTATAGCTCTGTGGTGCATTTTAGTTCGGAGCCCCAGGCAGTTGCCTCCCTCGCCTAATGAAAGTCCACCCATATTTAATTATAAACCAAGGTGTTTGACCAATTCAGCTTTTGACCTGATGATGGCACTAGATGAAAAGTTAAAGGATCACCAAGATTACGAGAGTTCATACTAAACACTAAAGGGGAAATTAAATGTTAATGATGATTTATGTGAGGCCTAACCATCAGGCAGATGAATGCATGCAGATTTTTGTCCATGGGAAGTGAGGTAGATTCATTTGGACACCATACAAATCCTCTTCTGAAGATTAGCTACTGCTATATGCAAAGTATACTTGTACACTGAACAGCCATGTTGAATATTATCTCTCCCTCATTTGATAAGAATAAAAACAAATGCTCAATATCCACAGAGGTAAAAACAATTGTTGTATGTAGTTTTGGTCAGATTTTATTTCAATAACCTTGTGTTATAACAAAGTCTCTTCATGATTAACAAACATTCAGTGTATGCTAGTATGACTTTCACATGTCAATCACACAAACAGTCATGCCAGGACATCCATACCACAGATAAAGCTGAGAGCAAATTTTTTTATAAATGTTCATAAATCTTAGTCCTTAAAAAAAAAAAAAAAAAGTAATAAAAAAAGTCAGCAGTAAAATATCACCCACAAACACTTCACATTGATAGTGCAACTCATCATAAAAGCAAGTTAAAAAAATCTCAGTAAAATCAAAAAAAGTGTTATAGTGTGTTGATAAAGAATAACGTCAACTCCACGTCAGATTGATTGAAGAAGTGCAAAGAGAAGCCTCATCGTCTCTGGCCCTCCCAGCATGGATCAACTGGATTGATCTGGGGCTTCGATGGGTTTTGTAGAAATCCCTTTACTTGTTGAAATGACACACAGAGTCCATGACCAGCTGGATTCTGCAGAGAAAAGAAAAAGTTAGTGATTTATTAATTTTTTTTTAACCTTCACAAGGATAGCACCTTGTTTAACCAGAGATTTGATAAACATTCAGGCTGATGTAGGGCTGCGAGTAGTGAGTACACAATTCAAAAACAGATGGTAAGTAGTGTGGTAGTACAGTGGTATAACAAAAGCAGTAAATCCTGACTTGAACCAATGATTGATATTGGCTGCAATAAATGATTATAACAAGTTATACTAGTTGCTCTACAAACAGAGTGATCTATCCATGGTTTTTAATGAAACCGTTTAGTCTTATTTATGGCCTAACTGCAGTTTTAGAGGCTTTGTTGTTGATGTATCTGTAACGTTGCTCTTCTATGTCCCCATACTGGAAAAATAACAAATATACTGATAATGGCTGTTCCTTAAGGATCATGCTGATAATAATCTAGATTTTATATATCTTTTGGTTATTTACAAGAACATATCAGGCTTTGCGCAAACATACAGAATACATGCAAGTAGGAGTTGTGACCATGTGAAACACACCACAATCAGATTAGAAAATCAGAAACAGAAGTAAGGAGGTAGAAAAAGTGGGAAGTAGACTGTACCTTTCTGCAGAGTATCCCCTCTCACACATGTTCACCAGAGCATACAGATGTCTCAGAGCGTATTCATACTGAAACAAGAGGACATGTCATCAGAAATGTCCCCACAGTCACAGCTTCACATGATTTCCTGCAGCTGTATTTGTGGCCAATTTTAAAAATGTCAAACAGTTACAGAGATATTTTTCCAGTGTAAAACCCAAACCAGAATGAAAGCAACATAGTGTTTAAGTCATACAATCACAGGTTTCCTAGAATTAATGTCATGCTACCTTTTCTTCATCATAAGTTTCATGTCTGTTTTACACTTGTGTCCATTTAGGGTTGCTCAGTGACATCAGGCCATGTAACAGGAAACTCTTAAATAGAGGTGGGTTAATAAATAACACCTTCTGCATGACATTTATTCATTTATTTTCCTCATCTATTTTATGATCCTGGATATTTTCTGATTTCTTTTTATTTGTTTAAATACAAAAGCAAATTTCAAAGTGGTGAAAAGAGTGTCTGTATGTTTATCTGCTCTAAAGGTAAGGAACAGGCATTTAGCGTTATACATACTAAATCCTAATTTTCATATATGTAGTGTTATATTTTATTTATCTCATCCCATCTTTTATTCTCTATATTATGACTAGTGCTCTTATTGATTACGTGTTTTCTAATCCAACACATTTCATTGTACCACTGACACCATGATAACCTACATATGACTAATAAAACTGAACTGAATTCTCATTTCTTTTTCCTGCAGCTCTGTCGTATATAATCGTCCAGGTTGTGTTTTAAGGTATAAAGTGAAGCGTATTCTGCTCGTGCTGCCAGTCTGAGTTAGTTTCAGCGAATGCAGAAAAGGCAAATGAATGTCTGACTTCTAATTATGAATAGCACGAGAAAGAGATCTGGTATTTTCCCCCTTTGAAGCAGAACCACACTCTTGTCATGTGAGTAAGTTTCAACCAGAAGCTACATGCGAATCCTGCCGAAACTGTGACCAATCAATGGTTATGTTTCTAAATTTGGACAGCATGACCCTAATGCAAATATGTAGCTCTACCTCAGCCTTATGCCAGTTGAAGCAGTTGTGCTTGTAGTGGTTGACTGCAGCCTTGTAGCACTGATGCTGGGACAGCTCGGCTCTTTCGTTGATAATCTCCTCTGTCTTGAGCTCGTTGCCGGTCACCCTCTCAACAATTTGGTGCATCGTCTCAGCCATAATTTCCCTGATCTGAACACATACACACATGCAATGTGAAAAAACTGTCATGGTAAATTCTCCATTTGTTCATTTGTCACATCTGTGGTAAATCTGATTTGCATGGCATGGTTGAACAGACATTAACAGAAGATTGGAAAAATGCAACCTACTGCACATAGTCAAAAAACACCAGATAGACTGACAAGAAAAAACACCAGATAGACAAAATAGAGAAAAAGAAATAGCTAAATTGACAAAAATTCACTGACAGATTTGTCACTGTTTACCTTGAGGTGAGTGTTGATTTCCATCAGCAGCCCTCTTACAACTGTGATATCATTGGAGGCCATCATCTTCCTCTTGAGGATGGCCAGAGGAACATCAGGGCTTGGGGTAAGATTTGGATCAGTAATTGGCTGCAGGTGCATTGGAGGAGCTAGTTGGTTGATTGCCTGGGGGTTTCCCTGAAATGCTATAATCTTCATGTGGGCCATAGTCTGTAGAGAAAATAAGACACTCAAGATCAGAATAAGGACAGGATCCCAAACCCTTTTCCTCCTCCACCCCCACTTTTCTATCAGTCATCTTTAAAATAAAACAGTACCTCCTCAAAATGTTTCCTGGCTTGAGGGAACAAACTTTTAGCAGTGTTCATTCTTTTCTCTCACCTTATTACCATACTGCTGGACGTGGCTGGTGTTTGTGTGGCTCTTTACAATCTTGAACTGCTTTAGCAAGGTTTCTTTTGTCAGGTCCTCCTGGAAGCACAATGTCAGGCAAAAAAAACAACATCACAACCAGAATAGATTCATAAGAGTAGTAAACAAGATATTTCTGTGTAGTAATCTACAAAACTATGTTTTTCCTAAATTAAAAAGGAAAACTGAAGCATACTCAGTTCACTGCTTTTGCAAACTCAGACCTCAAACCTGATGGTTAAAAAACAACAACGGTAACGATGACTATCACCACTTCCGGTTCCTGCCCATTTTACTCCAGGTGTTCTGAACAGGAAATAAACCTTTTGATGTACTACCTATACCCAGAGTTGCAACTGTATTGTATAATATCAGTCAGCAACAGAGTAGTAGAATTACCAGCAAATCTATAAAAGTGTAGATAAAAAATAAAATAAAAAAAACCCAAAAAAACCCCACTGTAAACGAGTTGAAATTACATAAAGTGTTAATTATTTCCATGTAGGATATTGTAATAAAGTGTCTGTATAAAGTGTTTAAAGTGTCTGCTGAAAAGTAAAAGCCAAAAGCAGCTATGGTCTGTTGAACTGCAATTTCTGAAAGCAAAATTTAATTTCATGTTTAAACCTTGTAGACAGCTGAATTATCAGTTTGTATGAAAGCACTGAAGGTACTAACAGTTCAAAAGTAACAGCTGAAAGCAGGTGAAATGTTGATCAGGATGTAAGATAACATTTGAAGGAAAACAAACATGAAAGCATGTGAAGGGAAGTTAAAATGTAAATAATGAAAACAATTGAAATTTTAACTGAAGTGCAGTCATTGTAAAATACTCACCACATCCGAGTCCTCCATCCAGTTAACGCTATACCAGTCTCCCAGGTATGTATCCCTCTTCTCGTCATAATAGCAGGCATAAGAGGACTCATGAGAATTGGCAGCTGTGGTGGCGTACACTAGGGGGGGGGGGGGACATCCTCAGGTTATGTTGTTTAACAGTATAGTAGAAAATTATAATTTTATAGCAGGAAAACCTAAACATGAACAACCCACGTCTGCCTCAATCAGCTAGAAATATGAAAAGAAACAACAAGTTCTAAAAGGAACAGTTTGTAAACTGCAAGCGTGTAAAAAAGTTGATTAAAAGGTGATGAAACTAGGACCTTGATCCATGTCCTGGCTGTTATGTTTATCACATGAAGTCAAGCACATGACAAAGTGCTCACAAATAATTACAAGCTGTAAGTTTGAAAGTCAAACGGTCACAAGGAAAAGCCAAGTTCATGTTGTTGAGATTTTTAAGAGTTTATCAACTAGTGCTTTTTATTGATCGGTGGAGGTTCATTATCTCTTTGCTGAAGTTCAACTCACCGTCAATGTCAGCAGGCAGGTGGTTCATCATTGACCCGGACTCGCACGCTTCAATGTAGAATACCATCTGTATGTGTGCGTGTGAAAGGAAGGGGATTGTATGGCAGAAAAAACAAAACAAATATATTACGATCTGATCTTTTTGCACAGCTGCATCATCATCCGATTGGATTTTATCACTGACCCAGATACTGAAGGGCATGCATGTTCACGCAGGCCTGAAATATTACACAATAGCATGTTGTTGTGTACCTTTTTGTATTTCTTATTTTCGTGCATGTATTTAATGGCTTCTTGGAGGTCACTAACTTGGAGCTGCAGAGAGAGAGACAACAAAAATTATGAGGCAGTGCTTATCTGACAAAGCATGTTGAACAGCACAAGAATAATTAGTTACTGGTTTATTTTGTGGCTTGTCTGTGTTTGGTCAGTCAGGAAGAGTGAACATTAGAGAGGAAGTAGAAAAGTGCTCACATCATCATTAGGAAAAGCCAGTATGCCGGGCGCCCCGTGATCAGTGAAGTAAACAAACACGTGATCTTTGGGGCCGCTGTTTAAAAAAAACAAAAAAAAAAAAACTTGATAAACCATATATATATTCTGATTTGGTTATAGTAATGATAGACAATGTTTTAGATTCACTACTTATTTTATCACTTGCCTCTTCAGCACTTTTCCAGAGCCACCTTTGACTTGTGAAGAGTTGCCCTTCAGCACTGCCAGGAAGTTTTCAGGGGTCACATCCTGCAGAAGAACACAATCGTGTATGAACAGGTTGGAAAACAAAGTTTGCTTTTATCAAATCAAAGTTTCTTCAAACATTCTGCAAAACACTAATTCCTCTACTGGAAGAGAAAATTTGATTTGCACTCGTGTACAAATATTTGCGCTGTAGCACTCACGTTCCCGGTGTAGTCTTTAGGAACTCCCTTATACACATCTGTGCCATTTGGCCTGTTGATCACTACTCCAGGGGTGGGATTTCTGGAAACACAAATATCACTCAGCTTTAGTGCAAAATGGTACTAATACTTTTTACATGATGACAGGATAACGAATGAATGAGTCACCAGTCAGATGACAGACATTTCAGGTTTTTCCTCATTCATTGCAAAAGCATGTGTTGCACCTCAACATGAAAACCTTTTATCTATACAAAACCACACTATGTTTACACTAATTTATGACTACCATGTTTACCACAGAGCATTATTTTGAATTACACTTATAGGAAACATTTAGAATGAACACCGGAGAAAGCCTCAGCCAACAGTAATGGTGTTGCCTCTGTGTTGTGCAGACTCAATGAGAAAACTGCAGGCTGCGCTCTTGTCTGCAGTGTCTGTGTTTTAATACCAAGTAATTACAATAGAGTCATTGTTAAAAGAACTGGTCAAGAAACATACCGCTTCTCAAATATGAGGATGTGCTGCATTCCCTGCTATATCACACACACACATACACGGTAATGGTAAATGGACTGCACTTATATAACACTCTTCTTCTTTTCGACCACTCGAAGCGCTTTACAATACATGTCAGTATTTAAGCACTCAGCACAGCACTAAGAACTTCAAGTCAACTCTGAACCTGGCCACACTGGTATTAAACTAAAAACAGTGTGTGAGGGCTTAAACATTGATCCAAATTCTGACTGAAACTGAACTGATGGATCTGTTTTCACTACTGCTCCTCTATCCAGTCACCATGTTAGTAATATAACTTCCTGAAGGAGCACTAAAATTAGTTCCTTGTGACTCCTCTTACAGGTCTCTTAATCTCAGCTTGTTTGTAGAGCTGTCTACGACACAGAGGCGACATGCCACAGAGACTTGGAAAACAACATGAGAGTGCAATCATTTGGGTGGCTTACAGACGAGCAGCCCTTCTGTTAAGTAGGGAGATTTTCAGGATCAATTCATCTAAGAGTTATTTTCTCAATTCATTGATTTATCATTCTGTCCAAATACTGTCAGAAAAGTTCTAAAGCTCAAGGTGATGTTATCAAATTGGTTCATTTTGTCTGACCAACACTTTTAAACCTAAAAGATTCAGTCTCAAATTACATGGAACAAAGAAAACGAGTAGTTGCTGAAAACAGAGAAGCTAAAATAAAGGAATGTCAATGTTTGAGCAGTTTTGCTCAAACATTGACTTATAAAGTTACAAATTAATTGCAAATTATTTCCCTGTTGGCAGAATAATCAATCAACTAGTTGTTTCAGGTCTTTTGTCAAGTATGTTGTTCAAATCATTTCAATAAATGTTTTCTGACACTTTGACCTATGGACATTATCATATCATATAATTTATAATAGTAATACAGCATGTAATATAATGGGCAAAGTTGCTCTACTAACAGAACAACAGTAGAGGTTTGGTTACTCAGGGAAAAGAGGAAGTAGTAGCACAAAGATAACGTAACACACAAAAAAAAACGTCAACTCACTCCTCATTCTGTGCCAAGTCATCATACATCATAACCACAATCTGCTCATCTGGGATGCCGTTCTTGTGGACAATCTGGTAGGCATGGCAAGCATCAGCCTGGGGGGGAGAGAGAGAGAGAGAACTGTAAGTATAGGTCAGCAGCACTTGTACTGATATATATATAAAACATCATTAGATTATGAATACTGAAGCATCAGTGTTAGAGCAGCATGTTACTGTTGTAGCTGCTGAAGGTGTTAGTTAGTCTGAACTACTTTATATACAGTTAGATAGTTTAGTTTAGTGGTTTCCAATCTAGGGGTCAGGCCCCTCCAAAAGGTCACCAGATAAATCTGAGGGGTCATGAGATAATTAATGGGAGAGAAAAGAAAAAAACAAATCTGTTTTCAGTTTTGACTTTTAGTGAATTATTCAATCATTTGAACATTTATTGAAATAAAAACCATGTGAGAAGTTTAGAGAGAAAAATCACTATTTGATGGGGCTGGTTTCATCTTTAACAAGCTGTTGTATTGTAAAAGCTTGTTTTATTACCCACTGTGTCAAATCTGCATCTGAAGTAACTAATGCTGCCAAATGTAGTGGAGTATAAAGTATTAATATAATAGTTCCCTCTGTAGCGCATGTGAAGTAGTAATGTAGCATCAAATGTAAATACTCAATATTTAAGCACAGTATTTTAGTATCTGACGGTAAAGTCCGTCTTATCAAAACTACCGAGGAAACAACAGAGTCATGCACAGTTTGCACATGATAAGGCGACATTGTGGCAACACTTTCGCTCTCACCTGGTGTCTGTAGTTGTACCAGCCATTGGATCCGGCTACAATAACCACCCAGTTCTTTCCCCCTTTCGGCTGCTCGGTGGGAAATGCACTAACCAGCCCGAGACTCAGGCCGAGCAGGGCGCAGAGGACTGACCGACACATATCCTCACCTTCTGTGGGAACCTTGTATGGATGAAACGGTGAATTAATACCTGTCCTCAAAATATTCTGAATGAAGACAGCTTTGAGGCTGGCTGAACCTTCTGGTAGCAACAAATAACGACAGCCCAACACAAAAAATAACACAAACTCGCCACCTGATCGCCTGGATGTCACATGATTATGACATCTCGTCCACTCTCTGAAAGCTAATATGGCTATCTAGCAGCACAACGAGCTACAAACAAAACGGTAAACATTTTAAAAGCTTTAAAAAAAGCTATTGAAAACATACCGATAAATAAATATCAGTGGAATAACAAAGAGTTTTCTTTACCGTTACCTTGTTGTGTAATACGAAGAAGATAGCGGAGAACTACAAGCACACTCTGCTAAGTCACCGGGACAATTTATATGAGACGTCGGGAAAAACCGTTTATGGAATTTCACCCCAGCAGCCAATCAGAGCGCTTGGGGGGCGGGGTTTACTGCAAACAGTTATGAGTGTCAAAAACAATAACATGTATGTTTTCTGAACTGTTTTCTGGTAAAAGTAAAAGTAAAAAAATCAATAGCGCTATTAATTTGAAAAACTGATATTATTTTAAAAAACAAAACAAAAAAAACATATGCACATATTGAGTCAGCTGTAACATGTGTACTGCCTGTTAAGATTAAATATGCATGAGTAAGTATTAACAAAATGTAATACAGAAGAAAATAGGGAAATGTTTGCCAGATGTACTGAAACTGTACTCTGTGTTACAGGTTGACTAGTAATACACAATATAAGTTTTAGATTTATTGTTAAATGGAGGAAAATAAATTATATTATGAAAATATAAGAAATTAACAGAACAGAAATATCATAAAATATACAGTATACATGTGTGCAACTGTTTTAAATAGATTTGTGTAAGATAATGTACAGTATATGAATGTAATAATTCTTTAGAGCTGCAGATTATTTACACATGAATAGTTTGCAGCATGTTGCTCAACTCCTTGGAAACTGTTCACGTGGTCACAGTATAGGACTGTCACATGATTCCCTCAACAATAACACTTATAAAGAATAGCAAAAAAATAAAAACTGTACCAGTACACCCCCGATGCTCATTACAAAAATGAGACTTTTGACCTTTAAGTCTCATTTTATAGTCTTGTGATCTTGGATCCGTTGATGACTCAGCTTCCTCATCACAAAATGCAAACTCAAGCTTCCTAAGCTCAGGTGCTTACTTTTAGTTCGATTATTGTTTGGGGAATGAATAAAATTCAACAATAACAATCAGAGGAGGCATATAAAATATGTCAGCAATAAATCAAACTTTTATTTTTCAATATAGAAAAGAATTAAGTTAAATAGTGAAACAGTCCATCAAAAATTCGGCATCTTGTTTTCAACCAGTGGTCCTTAACACATTAACCTTTGTCTCAAAATGAAAAAAAGTAGCAAAGTGTAAATACCATGTTCACAGTAATAAATATTCAAAACAAAATCTTTCATACATTGACATTATTTATATCTATCTATATATGTATATATGTATATATATAGACAGATATATATATAGATAGATATATAATCATATACAGTAAAAAGTTATTTTCAAGTTTATCAAACATAAAATAGTAAAATAAAAATGGCTGAAAACAGAATTATGATTGCATTTTTTTCATTCCCAAGGCATCGGTAACCATGGCCATTCAGGGTCTGTAATAAATAAAAAGTGATATAATCTAACGATTGTAGTGCATCGCTGTAAATAAAAAAAAAGAAAAACAAAGAAAAATTATAGTGCAAGTTCTGTTTTCTTTGCGCAAAGTAACCTTGCAAATTTCAAACTAATCCGAACGGAAAACGGAATGACAACACTGAGACAGAGAAGTTTGCTTAGTGCAGCACCTGCATGTTTCTGACTTCAGTCTGTTCTGCACCACAACTTTCTCTGTAGTCTTGGCAGCGGAAAAAAAAAGCTCTCACGTATGAAACCAATGGCAGATATTCAATACCAGGCTTATTTGGCAAATTATTTAAAGACGAAAAACACAAAAATCTCCACTCACTCTTTACACTCAGCTTTGTCAGAATTGCCAACAAAAGTCAATGAAATGCATAGAAAGTAATTACCAGTAGCAAGAACTAACTTAACTTAAGGATTTTTTTTTTTACTGTCATGCAGCATTTCTGAGATGCAAAGCAAGGCAGATACTGTGGGTGTGTGTCGGTGCAGTAAAGGATGTCAGATGAATGTATACTCTGCCTTTGCTCGCACCTTTCCCTGGCTTCCTTTCCCCCTCAGCGATAAGGAACGGGTAGGGGGGAGAGCTCCCGTTTCTTTTTTTATATGCAGGCTCCTGCATCCTGCTGAAGCCAGGGAGGTCTGGCTTCGTCTTCACACGCGTTATGTGTGATGTGTGCTTGCTCGTCTCAGACCTCTGCACCCAACTCAATGACCCCAGTCTCAATAATCGGCACTAGCTTATCTTCCACCTGTACCAGCAGGATGGTCTTGTCGATATGGGAGCGATTAGCTGAATCTCGACTACAAGGCACCCACCGGTGAATCACCTGCAGAGGGCAACAGATGAAAGGAACCAATCAAATTTATGAAGTGTTTATTACAGAGCAAGTAGGTCACAGAGGGTGTTATGGGCAAAAAATAGGACACAAGTACAAATGAGATCATTATTGCAAAAGACTTTCATAGCAACTAAATAAATGTTTGACCCTACAGTAGACTGTGTTTACTAGTAATAGAGAGGTGAGCAAATCTCTTGTTTAAAAAAAATTGGGTAAATCTGTTAATGCTGATCTGTAAGACTTACATGTCCTTCCATGCCCTCTATAGGGCTCCAGTCCCTCCAGCAGGTCCGTCCTGCCCTCAGTCTTATGGTCTCGTCAGGCCACTGCAGCTCCTTCCGCTTCGATAAGTTGATGTTCTCCAGCACCTGACTCAAATCCACAATCTGAGAAACATCATAGAACAACAACAACAGCAGCACAAAGGGTCAATACTCAAAGATGACTGACAGTATCCATCAGTGAGCTCAAGATTTGAGACAAGTAGACTAAAGTGACAGGTGAATTGGAGCTTGAGGTTGGAGTGAAGAACAACAGTGTGTACAAACAACAGACTGAGAAAATTTTACAAACCTGCACTCTGTAGGAGATGTCATCTCTGCGCACGGTGGAGACGGTGGGGTTATGTTGTTGTGGGTGGTGGTGATGGTGATGGTGATGATGCTGGCTGAGGGGATCAGTCACGGTGCTGCACAGTCCGTCATTACCCAGGAGCCCCACCAGCGTGTGCCGTTTGCAGGGAGGGATGCTGTGGCTTGAAAGGGAGGCGGAGGGGCCAGCTGGGTCAGAGGTAGAGCCCAGCCGGAGCTGCAAGGAGGTGGGGAGCGCGCGAAGGGACAGTTGGCTGGTTGAGGAACGTCGGCAGTGCTCCAGGCCTGTGGTGGAGGTGCGCAGGGAGGAGTGGCGGCTGCTGCTGTAGCGGTAAGAGGACGATTGGCTGGCCACAGAGGCTCGTGCAGGTGAATGGCGGACCAAACCAGATTGAACTGACTGAGAACTCTGACTGGTGCCTGGACACAGGGAGGTGAACACAGAAGGAAAACATATGAATATGAAATGGTTCATTATGGAATTTTTTAAAGCAACGCAAGTTTAGATTTTTAACTGAAAAAAATACACCTGAAACACTAACTTGGGACGTGGCAGTGCATGGCCAATCCCTCAGCCACTGTGATGCCTGAATCTATTAATGTTCAGCTATCTATTAGAATGTATGTAGATAGCTTATGTGTCTTTTGTGAAAATTCACCCTTCTCAGTTTAACTGAGGCAAAACAGATTCATTTGTCATCGTAGTGGTATCAGTAGTTGTCATAATATGGTGTAAAGGGTTAACTGTGACACAGTATTTTTCACCTAGAGTGTGCGGCTGGTACGAGTGAGGAGGGACAGGTGCAGAAGTTCCACCCTGCGACACCGAGCTCTGCTGAGAGTCGCCCCCGTTCCCGTTCCCACTGCCACATGACAGTCCCCCTGCATCTGAATCCTCGATGTTGCCGCCACTGTTACAGCCTGCACCACAGCCTTTACGTAACCTGCAAGAGTCCAAATTAATCAAAAGAAGTTGCACTGTGCATTTGATATTTAATGTAATTACCATGCATAATTTGATGTATGTGTTAGCTTTTGCAAAG
Source organism: Pampus argenteus (assembly GCA_036937835.1). Classification (NCBI taxonomy): domain Eukaryota; kingdom Metazoa; phylum Chordata; class Actinopteri; order Scombriformes; family Stromateidae; genus Pampus; species Pampus argenteus. The sequence continues at coordinate 14,104,215 of CM072873.1, forward strand.
CTTACTACTAGAAAAACTGCGAAATCAAAAAAATAAAAGTGTTATACACTGCAAGCAAGTCCTGCCTCATCTGTCACATGGAATTAAAAAATGCAATAATCTCTGGTTCTGTAACAATTTTTTATTTACCTTTTAACTGTTCATTATGCTTGGGGGGTAACTACTATTTTTTTTATACCTTCCTGACATTTCACCTGGGTATATGGTATATGACAGTATTTGTGCTTAAAAAAACAAACAAAAAACATAAAAGCTGAGCTGCAGGTGATTGAAGTCATTGTAGCATGAATGACATTGTCTAGCCCATATTGCTGTGTGTCAGGATTTCTAAATACCCTGGTATACTGTAATACCATGATACTACCCACGCCTACTGTCTGTTACTGAGTCTCACAATAATAGAAGGGCAAAGCTAAATTAGTGCAATACACTGTTGAACTACACACCACCACAAACCTGTGCCAAGTGCTGACAACAAAGTTTCGGATGTTCCCCATGCTGATGGGACCTCCCAGGATGTGTCCAAGCTGGGGGTGCGAGTTGCAGTAGGAGGTGGTCAGTGGAGATACGTAGATGGGATATCCAATTGGTTGGTCACAAGAAGAATTGATCATGTTCCGCAGAGCTTGCTTGGCGTTCTGGATGCTCCCACGCTCAGGGTTTCGGTTTCTCAGAAACACCAACTCCTGCTGCTGTCCTGCCCAAAGGCCTCGGACACATTCTTTATTCACCTGCAGCACAAGAGATAAGTTCTCATTAAATTATTATTATTTTATACTATACATTGCAATAAATTAATCAAATTCTTTAAAAATCTGTAATACCTACCTTGATCACACGGAAGCTGAGGTATCGTCGATTGAGCATAATAATTTTATACTCATTGGTGCCTTCATCGAGCACATGGCGCAGGGCGAGGAGTGACTGGGCGTTGGACAGCACAGCGCTTCTCCAGGCTGGGTCACCTTCATGAGCAATGACCAGGTTCTGCTGGTGGGAGGAGATGGCCTCGAAAAGAACTGCCGGTTCATCGTACTCATCAGGGGACGTGAAGTGGTCCTAATAATGAAAGATACAGCATTTATGTTACAGATCAAAGTTAGTCCTGAGAATGAGAGAAAGAGCAGTTCCACGTGGAGAGTCTCACCTGGTGTAATTTTAGAGACATTCGGATTCCAGGCACCACAACCTTCCTGAGCAGTTCCATGTCTGCAAAAATCCACTCGTCTCGCACTGAAGAGATGCGGAAATCTCCCTTAAATAATGCATGAAGTCCATAAAGGAAAGACTCCAGGTTGCTGTGATGGAAAACAGAGAGTCAGAACATAAAGAATACTCATTATTCAAAATCCAAAACATAGACAGAAAAGAAAGAAAACACCTTATGTGTACACATTTACCTGAATGAGTACCTATTTAGGCACATGTCTATGTTTGCTTTTTTTATTACTTGGTTTATACATGATGCTTTATTTATTCTTTGAAAGTTAAAAGAAATCCTTGTTCCGTTTCACATCAGCCCGTTTGGCCTAGATACAGAAAGCCTTTGTCAGCCCTCTACACATTCTAAATTGTTAACTTATTACAATGAAGATTACTAAATAACCTGGACATATGATGGGCTGCTGTTCCCAGAGCTCTCCTTCCCAGCACACACAGGCCGAAGCACAGAAGCACCAGAGCCGAGTCTTTCTCACTGTCCAGCGGCTACAAATACAGAGTAGAGAGAGAAAAAATATCCATGAAATCTCATTTGAATTCAAATTAGCACAACCTTTCACCTACAAAACTTTTGTAATATTATAAAATATGTTGTTTATATGGGTGTAAACTCATAACCCTGGTTTTTATTTCCTTTCTTCACTTCCTAAAAACATCATCTGTCATCTGACAACAAATAATGCAAGTGCAGAACTTGTACTTGGGAAAGTAAAATCATCCCAATCATCCCTTGAAGTTTGAACCAAACTGCTGTATAGCATTGCTTGTTTTTGAATCAATTGTAACACTCTTGTCAAGCCAGTGGTTTATTTACACTTTTGCCCTCGATCTATATCTTCTATATAGCTGAATAAGTGCTGTCAGACATGAGACAAACACTGATTGAAAATACCTCCCTTAATTGTCACTCTACCTCATAAAAAACAAAGATCAGGAAGTATTACCTTGGCCCGTTGAGAGTTGCAGTACTGGATCCAGCCCAGGTAGACTGCACAGAAACTGTCTCTAGAAATGCCTGCGAGCCGATGGTCATAGTCCTCGTCAATGTTGGGATTGAAGGTGGGATCCAGGTCGACGTAGTTTCTCTCTCCACATCCCCGCAGGCCATCTTTCATTGTCTCATTAGCCAGCCACTCCTCCAGTTTGGGGGAAGCGATCACATAGTAGATAATACCCTGAGACCAGGAAGAGGCGATGCATTTAGAACATATCGAAATCATATAATGTGCACTTAAAATGTTAAGACATACTCTTAAAACAGACAAACCTTCACATAGTAGGTTGTGAGGATGCGTCGTAAATCGAACACCTGCAGCATGGAGGCTGCGCTGTTGTCAGTGATGCTGTAGCCCTCCAGCACATACTTAGTGACCAGCACCTCCCAGGCCAGCCAGCGCTGTCCGAAGGCAGCGTTAAAAGACAAAATGTGAGGAAGGTGGCCTGGCTCACAGCAACAACAGCCCTCGTCTTCCTCCACGCCCTCAGTGATGGCCTCAACTTCCCTCTGCTGGCAGTAAGTTCCTGTGGAATGAAATCAACATTCAAAATACAAAATCTTTACAGTTCTGTGAAATGTGTAGCTTACTGAAACAAATTAAAGAGAGAAAGACTTTCACTTGTCTATAGCCTTCATATATTGATAGACAGAATAAGTACAAAAAAGAAAAATCACTGCAGCTGTTAAACAGTTTACATTAACAACGGTTAAAGCTGTTATGTGTCTCAGATGGTGATGATGATGATGGTATCATGTTTTGAAGAATGTTTTCAGTTCTGTAAAATGTGAGTCATGTGCTGTGTTTCATCATGTCTGTTGTATAGCAGCGCTATTGGCTGAATTTCAAAAAGGCTGATAAAGCACACACAGACGTGTTTAACAAGAAGATAAAACACAACTGGACGGCTTAATATGGTGAAATGCTCAATTCTTGAATGGAAATCCTGGGCAACCGGTTAATAATCCTCATGTACACTTTATCTTCTGAGTCCAGACCTAGCTCAAATACTTCTACTCCAATTAAATTTGGGGGTTAGTTTAACCTGTTAACATGGGACTGGAGTTTATTAAATCAAGACAAATCAGACTTGGAGACTAAAGACTATAAGGTATAGAAAAAAAAGAGTATACTGACCTAATTTTCAAATACTTAAAAGTTATTCACTAAAACACAAAAAACACTAGATTTATTAACTTCATTATAATATAATGTAGCCACATTGAGACTGATGTCATACAGCATTTTAGACTCTCCTTTTTTTAACACATATGTAAATGTATATTATTACCTTAGATGTCTTACACTACCACACATTCATTCATTACCAGCTCAAGTGGCTCCATTGGAAGTTAATCAATGTTAACCAAACTCCAGACATATTTGATGTCATTTTCTTCACAAGTGTGACACATGGACCTTCTCACCTCTGAACTCCAGCCCTCGCAGCTGAAAGGTGACCAGTCCATTGCCGATCTCTATAAGGTGCACCAGAGCGTTTAGGTAGTCGGAAGCCAGGATGAAGCAGTCTCCAGTGCTGAAGTTACCCCAGCGGCCCAGAAGGAGGTCTCCACACAGGCTGTGCTGCAGGGAGCGGGTAAGGTGCTCGTAGAAGATTGAGTTTAAGTTGTTGTCATCAGAGCCTGAGGAGGAAAAAAATGAATGATGGGGAAAAAAGGTAAGGAAAAAAAACCACATTATTGCTTTGCATTTTTAATCACTGACATCACAGAAACAGCCGTGTAAATGTGTTCTTTTAGCCTAAATCATAAAGTATAACCTAGATAATAGCACGGCATTTTCTTAATTGAGGTGATGTAAAATGTGCATAAACGAAAGGCAGTTGCATGACATCACCAAAATAAACTTTAAAAGCAAAAATTAATTTGTAAAACTGAATGTCATGACCTCACCTGGATTTCTGTCAAGCTGAGAAGCCAGCCGGGTGTTAGAGTGATCCACTCTTTTAGTGCTGCATAAAGAGAACAAAAAAAAAGAAATGACAAATTTTAGAAGCAAATTCACAGAAATAGTTAGTTTGAGAACTGAAAATTAAAAATTTATTTTTTTAACGTATTTTTCCCTACTTGTAATCTCTTTCCCAGAACTTGACAGGGCGGACGTAGGAGGTGATGAAGATGGCACTGCCCAGGAAAGGGTTGAGGGGTGTGGAGAAGATAGCGGACACTACAGCCTGGACAAACAGCATGGCAGAGTCTGCAGGGGCTCAGATCAAGGATCACTTGAAAAATATTCATCCTTTGCTAGTAAGTACAATGAATTGGCTCTCTAACCATAAAATGAGCTTGGTGAAATACCATCTCTTTAGATACGCTTATGATACCATTTCCATACATGAGAGGAACAAAAGTACAAAGGAAGGATTTACTGCTGTGCTGTTGTGGTATAGGTATACTAGTAAGTGCATAACCTATATTAAAATATGGCAGTGAAAGGATACGAGGCACAGCAAAGGGCTGAGCAAAGGCGTGGAAAGCTGAACCCCATGTGATTTGCCACGGGGCAATGTAGGTGTAGACAAAGTGCAGCTTATAGAAAAGCTCCCACATCTGTACAAAAAACACAAACAGGACATAAAAAAATGAACCGATAACTGCATAAATATAAATAGTTGCATCAGCAGCCCTCTACCACAACACCCTTAAATTGGATTATAAACATATTGTTACACTTTGCGCTGACTAGAAGAAGAAAAAGAATAGAAGAAGAATAGCTGTTTAGTACAGACAATAACTTGAAAAATTATTGCAGTATTTTATACGACATTTAGATGACACAATACTCTTTGACGATCTGCGTTCAATCTCTTCTACAAAACCAGACCAGTAAAAACTTATTATATATTCATCTCACCTTGCTGAAAACAATGGACATGAGGAAGAGGTCGAGCAGCAACGTTTCTGACAGATGACGGTAGTCGAAGGTGAAGAAGAGGATAGTGAAGAGAATCGTCACGTACTGGTAGGTAGGACTGCTGTATGACGACCGAAGCAGCTTCAGGCCTGCGACTGTGATCATCAGAGCGCCGACCCTTGAGGACAATAGAGAGAGGACAATGCAGAGACCTACATTAGTGTGTGGAATTAAGTTGATGGCGTTTGCAGTAGTTTACAATACAAATATGATAACTAGTTAAGCAGAAACACTTAAAACTCTTAAATCATTCTGTATTTTTTCTTTTTTATTATGAGTGGATATATGAGTAGATAAAATTAAAAAAGGGGGGAGCAAATGAGACAAAGATCTATGAAAATATTGAAAATCCTCACTCTGTGTCAAGTTTCTTTGGACTGGCGAGCTCTCTGGCGCTGCCACTCAGCTCATTAAGGATGACGAGTGGATAGAGGACATTCTTTTCTACAAACAGCAGCCACACGTGAAGCTTTTCAAACCACATCACATGAGCCGCATCTGACAAGAGAGACAAGAGAAGCTTGGAAACCTAATCATCCTCCCTGTAGTCAACATCCTTATAAGACGTATCAGCACAGAAGCAATAAAAAAAAAACTAAGACTATAAGAAAAACATTGTCAAAATGTTCAAATTGCATTTGTTTAGGTTATATTTGCAACTGACTAAACACTGTCAAAATTATTTTCTGCACAGGGATTTAAAACCAATAGTTTTAGATTCCTTTAGGTGTATTTTAGAACAAAGTAGCGTCCCAGAGAGCCACGTTTCGGTCTCTACATGGGACACAGTGTACTTACCCCTGACTTCAAACTGATAGTACTCCTTAGTTTTGAGCAGAGGGTGAGAGAAGCAGTACCAGGGTAGCTGCTTGCGGACTTGAGGCAGAAGGTAGTGGGTGAGCAGCCCCACCGTCCCCAACAGAGCGTACAGAACATAACTCAAGAAAGGCTGAGGGAGCAGAGACAGAAGAAATGAATCCTTATACATTTATTTATGCTGACAAATGCTCAATGTGTATAAGACCACCCTTAAAAATGTGACCATTTGGTCAAAAACAAAAACAAGTATGCAAGCATTTGAAATGTATTTGCTATTTTCTTTAGAGCTGAAACTAATGATTATTTTCATGATCAGAAAATGGTAAAAAAAAAAAAATGTCATGTTTCCTAAAGCCCAAGGTGCAACCTAAAATGTCATGTTTTGTCCCGACAACAGTACACAACCTAAATATATTCAGTTTACTAATAATAGAGGACTAAAGCAACCAGAAAATATTCACATTTAAGAAACTGTAAACAAGTGATAACTGAAAGTTTACATGATGAAATTACAGAAATCAGCCTTTAATAAATATTTACTGTACCTGCAGTGCTATGAACACTGTGCTGACATGGATGGCGAAGTAAAGAACAGCAATGACCACACAGACGATCAGGTCAGACTGCAGGCGCTCATTCTACATGTTCAAAGACAAAGGCTGAGTTCAGAAATAAATAAATAAAAGAAAACTCCATTTAAAGACTTCAAGTTAAAAATGACAAGCCGGCAGCTTTAGCAAATGTAATATTAACAAACGGTGATCCTTGTTCCAATAAAATTACCAACAGAAGTTGTAGCTTCATTTACTTGAATGATGAAAGTTTAACTCACCACTGAGGCTCTCAGTTTCTCTGGTAGAGGGTCCTGTACTTCTGACAGAGGGTCTTCTGGGTTCTTGTCTTTCAAACTGGGCAAAAGCTTGGTTTGTATCAGTGAGCTATAAAGCAACAAGCAAAATTAACTTTTAGCTTGTTCATGCCATGCCATGAATCTCCTAGGAGTGTTTTATCTCAGAGGGACTGTATAATCCAATAGTAAGTCTAATTATAAACCAGGATTAACACTACAACCATTGTGTGAAACAGTTTCAAGATATTTGCGCTTTCAGAAATGAGATAATCCACAGCACATGTACAAGATAAGTCACATATTATTCTTTAAATTCAAGCAGTAACGGAAAATACTTTTGATGACCCGTTTTTGTCTACTTATGTGCCAGATGGGTGAGTTCACCACATGTGACTGGGTGGCAAGTATTTGAAAAACACTTCAATCTATTTTTATGTGAGTCACTACAACTCAGACCCTACAAAGGTCTGAGTTGGGTCTGACAACTTACATGAGGACAGAAGGGTCGCCGCTTTGCCGGCTCAGGTGGTAAGACACTGCCACCAAGAGGCCGCAGAACACAGAAAATAACACGGGGATGTGATGAGGCTCCCAGGTCTCCTGAGACACAGAATGACAACATTTTTAAATATTTCATTTTTAAATACATGAATGTGGATTTATTGTCCCACCAAGAATTCAGGAGATTATTTTGCTGGTGGTACTGGTAAGATATGTACAAATACAAAAATGTACAAATAAGAAAATCAAGCCTTCTTAACTATTACACAACTTGATGATGCAAGATCCAGAACATCTGCAAGACCTGATCAGACTGTTAAAAACAGTTTTTTAAAAGTGTGTGATCGCTGTATTTAGTAATGCTTTGGACTGTATGTGCTTTTTAATATTTGATTTGGGAAACAGTGGTAACTAAACATAAATCTAATAGTTTGGAGAGCTGGGGTTTTGTTCACATCATTGAAGAGAGCTTAAATTAAAGCAGATATGATTGGTTAAGATATAGCCTGGGTTTGATGGTAAGGAGCTACGTGATATGTTTGTAATAAACTGTTGGTAACACTCAAAATAACAGCAACTACAAGAAAGAAAAAACAAATATATATATGGTTTGCTCTCACCTTTAGAGCTCCGTAGCAGAAACCATAAAGCAGAGCAACGGTAACGACGCTGCGCAGGACACTGTACAGCGCTGACAGAAGGCTTGTTGAGGCTGCAGAGAGCACAGAGAGGATGTCAGCAACGAGACCACTCAACACGTCAGGCACTAGGCCAGGAAGAATGCAAATAGGCACTTTGTCCCCAGCCATATAATATATAAATATAAAGTGTGCATAAGTTGTTATTGTCTGATTCAGTAGAAGACAAAGTGACCCCTGCAGAGATGCTGCTGTGCATCTACATGTCACTCACCATTGCCCCCGAACACATGGATGTCCAGCTGCTCAAAGAGATACATGACGAATGTGTTGACTTGTGGCAGTAACCCCACGAAGAAGATGATGGGAAAGCACAGAGTGAAGACTGCAGGGAGGCACACACAGGGTGACAGTATTGTCAGTGTGAAAAAAATAGATGATGGAAAATTATTTTCCATGTTAAAATTCCATATTATTCTACACATCAGGCTCTAGATCATACAGATGACAATAACATGATGTTTATTGTTTTGCATCTTCAACAGTGAGCAACACACAGGTTCATATTAGTGCACAGTGGCATGTCTCCAGGGCAACTGCAGAAATTATTGTTGATTGGTGTTAGATAAGAGGCAGTTTTAATATTCTCTAAACAAATAAATGCCGCTTTTAGTAGAGAGATTGTGGCTCTTGTAAAAATTATACATTATTCTGACATGCTACCAGAGTTCAATTTGTCTCATGTATTGCAAGTCTCAGGGGCAAAAGCGTAGAAATTGATTATCTCATGTATCTTGTGTGTGTTTTTAGTGATTTTTAATAATTATTAAAGCTATTCCCTGCTGTTGAAATTCTTCTTGCTACTTCACTGACACATAAAGTTGCATTTGTGTGCTTTTGCATTAAGTGGTCTTTCTGTGTTCAGTTATTTTAGAATTCCTTCCTTCGTACGGTCCCCCAGTCATTTTTGTTATGTTATTTCTTTGGTATGTTCCTTTGTTTTTCTGTGTGTTACACAAATATAGATTGTCATTATGATTACTGTACATAAATGATATTTGGCCTTACCTATGACAAGGTCCCTGGCAGAGGCTAGTACCAGGGAGCTGGTAAGTGCGACTCCGTACAGGGTTACGCGGGATGAAGTGGTCCTCAGACTGCCATAGTGCAGCAGCCAAATGAGGCCACAGCACAAGCAGAAGTAGACAGGCCGGCTGTATGCTATGATACGATTATGGCCCTAAAGGGACAAGGGTAGGATGTTATAAATGGTTCATTAAAGAAGCTGGGTTTTCTTATTGTGGTTCAGTATAACTCAATGTTGAGAACATGCAACCATGACCAACCAAAAAAATGGAAAATATCAAACTGCAACCATGTTTTTAAATGTCCATTTACGTCCAAGCCCTAAAAATGTGTGCTCTCTTGTTATACTGTAGATTAAACACATTACATTAACTGCACAATTCAATAAAACTATCATTCCAATAAGGCATTGCTGCTAAATAAAGGACTAATTCATTAGTATCAGTTTCATAGGAGCTCAGGGGACAGTGACACAGGTATAAACAGAAATAGTATCAAGTGTAAGGTTTCACAAGAGAGAGAGAGAATGCATGTCTGCAGCAGGCGGGTTTTAACCTGAGAGGCTACGTGCTGCCCTGCTTTTTCACCGAAGGGAACACTGACAGTTTGCACACCACCAATCTGATTAAAAAGACCAGATTTTTCTCAAAATGTGACAACAATTTAAAGAAAAGGGAAGGAGTCTTTGAGGTGTGATGGGGTGAAGGAGGCAGAAAACACAAGGGGGATGAGGAGGAAAGAGAGGGAGAGAAAGGGAGATACAGACAAATAGCAAGAGAGCGAGCTGTGGTCTAAACTCTGGCCAGCTATTTAAAGCTTGTGCCTGCAGCTGAGTGGAAGCAGCATTAATAAAAGACACCGTTTCAGAGCAGGCTACTGACGCAAGGGAGGGAGGAGCACACATACTCACAGGGGAAAAGCAAACTATAAAAACTATGGGTCATGTCATAGATTAAAGGAAATTGTTTTTATTTCTCTACCCTCACTGTGGGTTAAAGGGTATTTTGTTGTCTGTTACTGCTGTTTTTTTAACATTCTGTACTACTTACTATTGTTTATTTACTGTGTAGGTTATCCAGGCACTTAATAATAACTTAAGATATAGGCAGCGTTACTCCACAAACACCCAAATTGTGGATACTTTAAAGTTTCATTTTTTCGTTTAGTTTTGTCTTCTTCCGCTTATCCGTGGTCGGGTCGCGGGGGCAGCAGGTTCAGCGGGTTCTCCTAACACTGTATCAGATCTGTATGAAGCTACTGCTAATGCAACTCCCAAATATTCTGTTCTCAGTAACCAACTCCTTTTACTGTGCCCTGCTGTTGTGTGGAAAACTCCTTTCTCCATGTAGCATAAAAATCTGACTGCACTTTTATATGGCATGATAGAAAAAGGCCAGTTACTGAGTGACTTTGTTTGGGTGCACTGTAAAAAGACACACCAGTTGCTTTTCTGCTATTCTAACAAAGTAGTTGCTCAAGGAGAGCTGGACTGAAAACCTTTAGGATTCAATGAATAATAAGTATAAATTACTTACATGTCTAGGGGAAGAGGAATCTGGTTGAACACTCTGTCAATATAAAAAGACACAGGTGAATTCACTAATAATGCTGATGCCTTGGAATATCTCTAACAAAGACTCTCTACCTCTTCTTTACTGACAGTTCAGAGGAAATAAAGTGCACAATAATTAGCATTGAAAATATCTTTAAGGCATACCAAAGTTTGAAATACTCCTATCGTGTGGTAAAAAAAAAAATCAATTGCTTCTTTGTAACAACAGTTCTCTTTTTTTTTTTAAGGTTGTGTCTGACAATGTTGCGTTCTTAAGTCAAGTACTCACCTTTAGTAAGGAATACTGGCAACTCGCAATGACAAGGCAGAACTGAAAGACCCAGATGTCAGTGAAGAAGCCGTTGACCAACAGCACTGAACCCAGGAAGGCCACCAGGACAGCCAGCACTACCGCCAGCACATTCTCTAAAACCTCACGGTTCCTGTAACACAATGGAGAAAAGTCAAACACAAAATAACATAAATTTAGGCTACACTAGAATAGACTAAATTTCCTTTACGTTTAATATCTTGCCACTTGAATGAGAAAGTGTGTTTAAATCTTTTGACGGGTACAGTATTATATAGTTAAAATAGCAGCATACCTTAAAAAAGACTTAGATAGGGCCTAGTATTGAACCTTGTAGTATTTCATAATTTAGTAAAAGGCTAATCCCTACATAGCATGACCCTGGATGCTATAAATATTCCTGAAATATAAGTTTAAAAAACACACATATTTTACAAAACTCACACGGAGAAGTTTGGAACAATATCAGGAATGGTTAATGATTATTACAACAGTAGCTAACCTGTTGATTATTTCCAAAAAAATTAAATGAAGTGTTGAAATCTGCAAACTTGCAAATTACTATTGTTGTTTTCACTGGCTATAATATTTCCCACTTGGAGTCACAAATTGTGTAATCTGTCAAATATCACACATGGCAGTAAATTAAAGCTTCCCTGCCGTACCTGTCAAACAGTGCCAACAGGGTGAGCCGGTCAAAGTGCAGGCCAACCCAAAGGTAAGGCAGAAGCCACAAGCGGTAGTACTGCCTGACTTTGCTGGCAGCAGTGGTGGCTGCAGGGTCCTCTTGGCCTGGCGGTGCATCCTGAAGCTCTGGGCTCAGATCTCCATCCTGCTGCTCCAGCAGCTCTGGGTCCATCGTCAGCAGACGGTTCAGACGGATCTGAGGGAGGCAGAGCTGTCTCACAGTCAAAGGTAGGTCAAGCCACATTACAAGTCACATTAAACTTATTCATGCAGCATTCTGTACAAACTTTTTACTTACTTCCTTAAAAATAGATAAAAAGATAAACACAGTAAAAAACAACTGCACCATTTCCACCCCACCCACTCCCAGCCATCTGGATTCTCATTGCAGAACTGGATGAAAAGCCTGCACCAAATAATCGAAGACATCATTCTTGCTCATGTAGAACAACCATATCATTACATAGGTGCAAGGCTGTAAATGGCTTTGGAATCCAATAAAGAATGTTCAAATTTGGTTAAAGGGCAGAATATGATTTGTTTTTGGTGTGAGGTAACCTGAAAGGGCAACTAGGAACAATTACAGCGCCAAAAATAACATAAATATGCGAACAGAAAACAAAAGAATTCTACATGTGAATTTGTGCTTCTGTCACAGTATGTCAGCTCTTCAGTCTCTGCAAGTCTAGCTCACTGTCTCTTACACACTATACACACAATAGCAGCATCTCACTGGTTGGGTACTCACCAGGTCATGAGGGTAGAAGCGAACTGAGGTAGAACTGGAGAGGTGGGAGTCAGTGTCCCTGTAGGGCATCAGACAAAATGAGAACACTGATGAAGGAAAAGCATCTGATGCACTTACTAAATTAAATCATGATTAATTTCCTGATGACCTAAAACTAAATAGCCAAGAGGTTATTAGCTTTGCTTTTGTACAGTACGGTTTTACAAATTATGTTTTTTTTTAAGCTGCAGATCTGTAAAAGGGGACACTATTTCAACAAAAAATAAACAAATCAGTGATGAAATTATCTATTCCTGGTCAAGAACAACACATAATTTAAACATCTTTTTTCATTTCTGCAGACACCGCTATCTTGTGTCATTAGAAACACAATAAAATTATGACAGCAGCCAGATGAGATTATTTACAATTATATTTTGACACTAACCATACGTTATTGGAGGCTCGTCTGGTTGCTGGTTCAAAATTGACCAGGGACATGTCACACCCACCAGCCTCATACAGGGAGGGAGTGAGTTTTCCTGAAAAACACAACAGTGAGTCATCAGAAATCATTAGTGAAGTGAGACTGTCTGTGGGAATAATTTCATTGAGCTACATGTTTACATGAAGAGAATCAGATGGCTTTGGTAATATTACAGTGTCCATCTGAGATAATGTGATTATTGAGTGAATGTGCCTCCTCCCAAAGAGGCTATAAGCAAGTTAGTCATTTCCTGCTCGTTCTGAAATGCAGTCAGGTTGTTCCAATTATTCTTCTGCTGCTTCAGTGGAGCATTATTGCAAACTATTCCTGAGATGAGGCATGAAACCTGGATATAATGACTAAAGCTCAATAATTACAGACCGTTACTCATAAACCATCTGGTAGAAAGACTCATTTTAAGTATGTCTACAAATCTTACAAAAAGTACATCACAGATTATGACAGTGAGTGACATATAGCATATAGACATATAGCTTCTGTTATAATATTTGTTTTTCAAAATACTGTATTTATGGGTACTTCAAAAGTATCTACTGTCCAGTATTAAGAAACACAGCAACAAAAACAGATTAAGTATGCATAGAGTTGCTGCCTCACAACCTTTATGGTACATTTTCCTCCAGTATGTCAGTTAAAAAAGTAAATTTCCTTTTTTTTCCAGGGACGCTTGTGCAACACATAATTTCATCAATTCCTTCAAGCCTTGTAGTGCTCATCAAGATAAAATGCTACTTATTTCAATGCCTTTCTTTCTGAACTACAAAGGAAAATATTTTCTTAAGATGTTTCATGCAACTGGGCCCAGATGCTTAAGAAACTCACATCTCTAATACAGAGTTTTCATAATAACGGTGACATGAGGTGAGCGAGCAAACTCAATACACTGACCAAGTGTCGGCAATTACGAGCACAGAAACACACGCTCAGACCACCAGCTTTATTGTAACAGCAATCTCCTCCAGGTCACATTACGAGTAGGAGTAGTAATCTGTTAATCACTGGTTCAAATGAAGGGCGAAAACTTATATTTTAAAGCTTATATTTTTTCCCCCCAACAATCACTATGTTCATCAATGTCCTAAGGATCAGTGAATGTTTGTATTTATATATAGGTATTATCAGCAACCACTGTTTGGTGTCACTGCAGTGCTGGAGGTGGGAAGGCTATGACCAAAAGGAAGCACATCCAAGTGAGGTCAAGTATTGGCTACAGACATAATATCGCAGACAGAGATAAATGGAGCATAGATAATTGAGCTTGGCTTTGACTGATAGTGACAGTCCACCGACCGTGGATAATAGAGCTCTGCTATGTCTGACTGCAGCAGTCATATCTGAACACTTCTATTCAAGCAATTCCAAACCATCCAAGAGCCATTATAGCAACATTCTTACTAAAGCATATGAAACCAGAATAATAAACCAAAAAAACAACGCAAAATTCCAATCTGTCACATAGATCTACTTCCCCACAAACTACCAATCCAACACTGTTCCCTGGAAAAGATAATTTTAACAGGTCAGCTCTCTTCAAAGCGCTCCCTACCGAAGTCATCCTGCAAGCTGGTAGTGCCAACCGTTGAGGCCTTGTCCTGAGAACCCTCCAGGTGTGTGCTTCCATTCCTGGCCAGCAGGGAGACACTTGCACTCAGCACGGTTACCTGGGACGGGGTTCTAGATGGCTGACTTTTCACCTGGGAAGTAGAAGGCTGGGAGGCCTGGCTGAGAGCCTCCTGAAGACTGTTGGAGGAGAAGGGGAGGAAGTGAGAAGTGGTGGAGGCCAGGGGGGTACTGCTGGCGTACTACATCAGCACAGGTGAGAAGGGATGAGACAGGTAATTTCCCAATTGAGGGATTTTAGGTAATGTAATGCATATTCTAGTTGCCACAGTGGAGGTCCCCTACTGCTTTTACACATGATCCCTATCATGTCATTTGTATCCAGTAATCATCATGTTGCTTTACACATTTAGTGTCCACATTAACAGGGATGGAGCTACAGACATATTATTATCAGAGTCGGAAAGACTAAACGCATCTCATTTAAAATTATTTGCATAATTCAGGTAGACCTCCATAATAGCACCAGATGTATAAATGTAAAATGTATAAGATATGTGGCATTAATATAAAACTTTTCCCAAGACGATGTATAAAATCCATAAAGCAAAGTCCTTGTGAATAAGCTCTCCATCTTTTTAAATTAAAACCTGTTCACAGGAAACTCTAACCAGGGTTTACGTACCTTCAGGTTACAGCATGCTAAATCATTCTCAGTGAGGCTAATGAAACCACACTGGTTGATGAGTGAAGTAAGATAAGACAATGTGCATTAACATACTCATATGCAGCATTGCTCTTTCTTAACATTAATCATATAAATATTCATTTTTAAGTTATCATATAACAAAAACCTATTAGACATAGCATAAAATATCTGATGCACCACTGAGAAAGTCAAAAAGTATATGGAGTGAAGGGACGGGAGAGTGTGGAGGGATCAGTGGTAGAGGGAACAATTTTGCATTTTGCAAGTTTATTGACCTCTGGCAGACTGCTCACTTGTTTTTCTTGCTTAACATTTTTCAAGGCTCAGCATTTGGAAGTGTGACCTTGCAAGATGGGTGCAGGAAGATGTAGAGCCTTGGCTCAAGCTGAATAGCTGGCATTTGGCATTTGTACAACAAAACTGGGGAAGTTATATTATATTGATGTCACAGGAGCATGATGTCTATTCACAGCATAAAGCCAGTAGAAAATAAACATTCATCTTAACACATTTTTCTTAGTATTGTAAGTAATAGCTTATTAGACATAGTAATACAGTTTGGGTTTTTTTAGATATACCTGACGGATTTTATGCTTTGCTAAATTTACAGATGGGACACACACGCTGTTACGTTGAGAGAACAGCACGGTCTGTCTAATCACGCTACAATCTTAGGACTGACAGTTCATTTGTATTCTACAGAGCAGGAGTCAATCATGTCAGGTCACTGTTATCTTGGACAGTAGGGATTAAAATACTAGACTTTAGCTTTCAAGATTAGATCCCACATAAAGTAAGAAAAGGGGCTGATAAGGGTGTGAGATGTGGCCAATGAAACAAATTAGACTGTTGCAAAAGGAATGTGATTGGGAAACAAAAACGCTAGAATTACAAGAAAACTAGACATCTACACACACCTACACATATACATACATAAATATATACATACATATATGTACTTATTAATTTTAAACAATTAAAAATGAAAAACAGTATAGTCCTGACAGACAGCCAACTTCAATCTTTGAATTTTAAAATTATCAATGTCATCTTTTCTCCTTAATAAACAGCAATGCAATGTGATACACCAGGATGTCTGTATTATTGAACAAATCGTGCACAATTCTGAGACGAGACAGTATGTCAGCCAGGTAGATTAGTCAGACCCTGTGGCTTTGTGTCTTTGAGTTTGTAAGGACTCCATTCTTTGATCTGTAATCAAATTGAGGAATTTAAGAGATCAGATGTCATGATAACAGCATAAAAAGTGTGAAGTCTTGAGAAAGGGAGGACGAAAGACATCACATGCAGAGTGGAGACACCCATCCAGTGATATGTGGTGTCTTGCATTGTCCCAGCATGCATAGCAGAAGACACCAATTGCTGTTGATGAGGGGCAGGAAGAGGGGGGGGCCACCTGGTAACATGCTCACACCAGGCAACAAAACGACAGAAACGACTTCCTGCTCCATGCACGCCGTACCTGAGAGGAGATCCAACGAGAGAGGTGGGTGGTGTGGGGTTACTCCCTGCGTTGTGTCGCCGCCGCACCGCCTGCCGACGAAACGTGCTACGTTCACGCCGAAATATGACCGTCTCCTCGCTCCCCGGGGCTGTCGTGGTGAAAGACATGGTTGGCCGATCAGAGTGGGCGTGTTTTCTTTGTTTGAGAGCTTTATGTAGACACGTGTAGGAGGTGATATTTCAGCTACATTTTGAAAACAAAGCAACAGCTTTTACAAAAACCAAATCGGCTGCTCTTCAGAACTTTAGACTGCTATTGAAGAGTTTCTCTCCAAAATGAGATTAACCAATGAAAATACGACAACCACTAGATCAACAGACCAACACTAAAGTGAGGTGTACTGATGGCCTGGTGGTTGAGACGTGCGCCATGACATCCTCAATTCCACTCCAGCTCCTTTTTGCTCAACACGTCTCGCCCCTCCCCCCTCGCTTCCTGTCTGTATCTCTACAGTATGTAGTCATGCATGCATGTCAAGAATCCAACATGTCATGAACTTTATATCTAGAATATTTTGGCACAATAGACCATCAAGTATGTGTTAAATGGACTGTGTGTTGGCATTTTTCCAACATGAGACACACCTCCCTACTACCTCGTGGAGCGTCAAAACTGCAAGTGTGCATAAATGTTTGTTATGGTGAAATACAGTTTGCTTGCTTTTTATTCTACTCCTGCGATAAAACCATAGAAATGTTTAACTCCGCCATGCTAAAATGTGACACGACAGGAGCACAAATCAAGACGCAGCAACAAAATGACTCAGCAAACTCTTAACTCTAAAGTTAGCCAAGTGTAGTTAAATTTAGCTAACATTAGACACTGCAAGTACTTCAACATATGATGGTAAAACATCCAAGTATATTAAATTATGCACAGCTGAAATGTATGAGAAAGATTGTGCTACTTATTTACTGAAAATATACATAGTCTGCAATAAATTAATGTCACCAAATGGTCTGAAGAGTCCAAAAAATTCCCAATAACCAACACTGACAACTTGAAGTTCAAGGACAATGTTTAACAACCAACACTCGGCTCAATATGTTTTATTGCCAATGAATTCACCCGGGGGAAATTCACTGCATCCTAGCAGGTTAATCAAACTCAAGACAGCAGGGATCAAATGATAATTAACCACTAATTATGAAACAGCTGACATGCCCAAGCATATCCTGGCTCTAATATCGTATATATATCCCTGGAGGTGTACACTCCAAGAGACAATCAACGCCAACGTTATGACAAAACATCTGCAACACACAGAAGTCAAAGAACAAGAGCCCAGCGAAAATACAAGATACTTTCCTGACAATCTCAAGAATATGAAGGAGGGAATGCCCATTAGACTCACTGTGTATGACACTAATAAGAGAGCTGTTTGTCTAACCTCAGCACAAAGTACACACTGTGCCATCATGGCTAATGGTGATATACACAAGGAACACTATGCTTAGGTCAGGATTGTCACTCCATGGAAACTCACCATGGTTACGCTAAAGAAGCAAGGCAGACAACACATCTTATAGACACACACACACACACACCTTGTCTGGGCTACACCCAACTGTATTGTCATTGTTGTCAATCCTACCACAATGCTTCTGCTAATATTTACTACCATTATTTCAACTCAATTCCACACAACTAATGCATCATTCAGTGTTACCTTATCTGCAAAACAAGCAGAAAATAATGAAACTAGACTAATAATTGTTGCCTATATTCTGTCTCAGTATGATACAGTTCTGATCATAATTCACCATATTGTGTATGTCCACCTCTACATCTGGATAGTTCATCACAGGGTTAAACTAAAAATTCTCGTAATGCGTTTTAAAGTCACTCCACTGACAACATAAAATGTGAACTATTCATTAAACACTAGTAGTGAGTCAGAATGCAATGTGTTCAATATGTTAGAGCGCTGTGTGTGGTACATACCCCGCAGGGAAGCAGCAGTGGCATCCTGAGGCTCAGTGAAGGCTGCCTGGTTGGGCAGACTGTTTCTGGAGCGGGTCACTGACTCCAGCTGAGAGGCCCGACCCAGCAGGGATGCCGCATCCAAGACTTCCCCTTCTTTGGCTTCCAAGTCTGACTTGGAGGTGGTAAGGGGTCGAGGCCCAGCTGGAGCTCCTAGGCGGCTGGGGTCATTAAGGCATGCAGCCGTGCCACTGTCCAAACTCAACACTCTGGCATGCGTTTTGGCACTGCCTGTGCTGGGGGTACGGCGAGAGGTACGCCGCTTCCCTCCGGTACGCACTCCTCCTTCAGATCCTGATGCAGCTTTTACTGTGGAGGAGGAGGCTGCATTGGCTGCAGTGTGCTTGGCTTTGAGGGCCCGGTAGCGGCCCTCTGGTGAGTGGCAGGAGCGGGAGGTGGTGCTAGAGGAGCTGTCTGTGCTTAGGTGGTGGGTGGAGTGGAGACTAGAGGCACAGCTGAGTTCACTCTGATCGCTGGAGTCCTCCTCTCCACCCCCAGTGAACACAGCACTACAAGGCTTGGCTATACCACGCAATGACATGTAATCCCGGTGACGGCTGGCATCAAAGCTACTTGCCCTTTTCTTGCCAGTCCGCCGGCGTCCACTACGCCCTGTCGAAAGGGAAGAAGTCCTCTGAACAAAGTTGGCCGACTTTGGTTGGTCGTCTTTTACCTGCTCCTGCTCTGTGGCCACTCCACAAGTTGAGCCATTAGCACTGGTCCTGATGCCAGACTCCTCCTGGCACATGCTAGGTTCTACAAGCTCTTGGGTTGTCGAGGACGGAGTGTCGGCAGGTTGTTTAGCAGTCAACTCATTGGCATGAGGGTTTTTATTGGCCTCCCTAGAAGGTAGGTGGCTGAGACCTCGAGAACCAATACTGCCGAGGCTAGAAGTCCTGCCGTCTACAGAAGCAGATGCAGTATCTCCTCTGTCGCGTACGCGCTCATCCCCTGAAAGTGAGAGCAGGCTCTCCACATGTGTAGAGCTGGTCTGTTCACTGTGGAAGCTGCTGACAGTGCTGTTGGTATCCCTGTCTGTGCCACTGCAGTAACTCTCAGTTGAGCCGCTACTGCGAGTACTAAGGCTCCGCAGGCTATCAGCACTGCGCTCCCCTCCATGGGACTTTCCTCCTCTGCTGGAGCCTTTCCCACTACTACCAACTTCCGCCTGGTACAGACCTGAGCTACCTTCCCCAGCCTCCCTGGAGGCTGAGCGGACTACTCTGCGTGGTTCTTTGTGTCTATAGCACTCTATTCCCGATGTTGAGGCCACAGCTTGGTCCTGCTGGTACAGCCGCTCAGTCCCCTCTCTGTCACACAGTCCTGGCCTGTGTGGCCTGGCAGTCTCCAGCTCAGACACAGGGTCAAGGCCACCTCTCCTTGGTGGGGGGTATAGAGCAAAGTCTGGTAGACACGGGTCAGGAAAAGCAGAACCTGCCGAGCTAGAGGTTCGAGGTAGGCCCCGAGAACGGAGCTCCTTTCTAAAGGTCTGAGATTGCATGGATGCATGAGTGGTCACCTCTGTGTCACAAGAGGAGTGTGACAAGCTGAAGTGATAAGCAGCAGAGTTACAGAGATCAGCAGGCTCTCTGGACAGTTCTGAAGGACACAAGGAGGTTGAGGGCTGCAAGGAGGCGAAGGAGTCATTGGGAACAAGGCAGTACATCTTTGCGTCTGACAGAAGATCTAAATGGACACAAAGATGAATATTAAAGCGAGTGTTGAAAATACACAGCCAGTAACATACGCAGATTTTTTGTTTATAAATGAGTGTTTGTTTACCATGATCATGACTGCAGCTCTCAACAAGAGTCAAACTGATGTCATCTGAAGTCTTTCCCACATCTCCTGCAAAAATAGGAAGAACACAATTAAGAGATGACAGGTTTAATCAATTATTAATACTTTCACAACCAGTATCTTGAGGCACCTCCTCTTAGATTGCCTCTACAGATGATGAAGTAATAGACAATGCAACAATTTTGTGTTCTTCCCGATGACTGCGTCTCAACAACCTATTTTAGAATGACCATGACTTCCTGGGAGTTTGTGAAGGTCGGTCTGAATGGATGGAACCCTTAAAAAGAAGAAGATTAAAAAGCTAAACCCCAGCAGAGCCCATGTCCCACTTCAAACCTTTTCCTGTCATCACAAACTGCCAGCTAATTAGAAAGGCATTGAACAAAACTCACTGAATTATTCAGACAACACAGCTGTCTCAGTACAATGGACACATAGCAAAGCTACAAATTCTCTTCTTCTCAGTATTCCAATAAAGTCCCGGAGAATGTCTCCCATGCTTACAGCATATTGCTTTTCTAACTCAGTAGCAGCAGTGCCTGTCTAAAGCGGCCTCATATTAGTGTGACTGTTGATGTTGGTCACCGTAGTGCTGAGTCACACTTTGTCTGCTGGGGTGGTCATGGTTAGGGATGTAGTGATCTTGTCTTGCAAAATGAAAAAATACATCACACAGGGTCACAAAAATTGGTGGAGTTACGCAGGTGGAGAGAACAAGGATTTAACAAATGATTTAGACATATATGAGAAGGCAGTAGGTAGTCAGAGTTACCTTTAGCTCCTGTTGCTCTTCCATGGCTGGACGCAATCTGAAATTTGAATGAAAAGACAAGCTAAGCCATTTATTTATTATTTCTGAAGCAAAAGAAAGAAGACGTGATTTATGTCTTGCAAACAGCCAGTGCCTCTTCACTGTCATCAGAAGAAAAAAAACGTTTTGGCTTCTCTTGCTTAGTACACAGCAGCTGAGCAGAACATGCTGGCTGATTAGCGACTCAAGGACACAAAGTACAAAGATGCAGAAAAAAGCACCCATGGGGATTCAGAGGTTAAATATATCTCCCAGAATAAAACAGCTAAATAACTTTGAATATTAAAAAGGAGATATCTGCTGACAGCAAGCTATGTGAGGATCATGCATAATTAAACATACAAACTCCTCTTTCTTCTAGTCCAGCCATAATAAAAAAAAAGTTCATTTTAAGTTTTTACTCTTACTCAATAGGTTTGTCTGAGCTATATGAGTGCACCGTAGCTTTGTAACATAAGGATAGTACACATTAGACTAAAATGAGAAAATGTTTAACAGTTGCCAGGACCTGATACTTGTTTGTGGAAAGATTAAAGATGGTTGCCAGTAGTGAGTAGAGGCAGTTAACTGATCATTTATCACTTGTGATGTGAGCAGTGCAACAGATGCTATGGACGCTACTTTTTTCATTCCATGACAAGAAGTTTTAGAAAACACTACACAAACACTCAGGATTCAAATACTTGGTGGTCAGTAAGTACAGAACATACACGGCAAGTCTAAAAAAAATAAAAATAAAAAAAAAGTTCAATGTTTATGTCAATGACATATGAGAAAGCAAAAAAGCAAATCCTTATATTGGAATAGCTTCAACCAGTAGATTTTTCTTAAATTTTTTTCTGGATAAAATGACTTATTTTTAATGATTAAAAAAAAATAGTGCATTTTATTCCACCGTCTATTATAGCAACAGTACAGACATGACAGGGAATGACATGACGCAACAAAGGCCTGCTGCTGAAATTGATCCACAGATGTTGTGGCCATGTGGGATGTGTCTTAGCCAGAAGCTCACCACAATGCATGTAAAACAATTTTCTGTACAGCCACTAATCAATGTTTCAGCATAATAAGGTAGTAGACAGGAGTAATTTCAGACATAGAATCACTAGGTTCTAGGCCAACATGTTCGAGGACCTTAATTTAGTGCAGATGAGACTGGTAACTGTGACTGTGAAAAATGAAAATGGTGTTGTCTTACACTCAAACCCAAATCGGAAGCATTCAACACGCTATTTTAGTCTCTCTGTATCTGTTGTTGTTGTCCGTCTTCTCTGACTCTTCACATTTGTGTAGAATAAAACAAATGATGGCCGGTTATTACAGTATACTAATGGATTGGTTAATGCTGATTCTGTCTGGGATGGTACATGGAATTATACCAGCAGGTTGTACTTTTATTTTTTTCATGTTCACTGTATTTGATTTAAGTGAGTCAAATCAAAGATTACTTTTAATATATTTATGCATTTGCCTACTAAAAAGGAGGGTCGGGGGGTTTATGATCAGGGTTATCTTATACCTGTTCCAGTACGGTATGCAGTATACCAGTGCTCTGCTTACCTGCTGATTAGACTCCATCCCAATATAAGAGTTCCTGGAGCTGCAGTCCACTGGCGGAGTCTCTTGCCTGATGAAGTCTGCCATCTCAATACCTCCTCCAGGGTCTCTGTACAGATACACAAACACATACACACATTTGTATTACCAGCACATGAACAGCACACTTGGCACAGAGTGAAATGTGACATTCATTGTTTGTCTGTCGGTCCTATTACATGTCATCTACCTATTTCCGTCCCATTGTGTAACATTATGACGCAGGCATGTATTTTGCATTTTGGACTTTGAAACTCAACTGAAAGACCAAAAACAGACTTTCTCCAGGCCTATATTTAGCCCGGATGTGCTTGTTTAACCAGTTGGTATGTCGAAAAATTTTTTTGCCAGGGATTGTCTATAAATCATTTCCATATGCCATATGGATGAGTAAAAAAAACAACAACTCTATAACATAAAGCACAGAGGAACAGAGACTGAAAAAAGGACCAATAAGAGATAAAAAGAGAAGGAGTTGCAAAAACACCTTAATCAACTTCAGCTCAGCTTGTCTGTTCTACTGTAAACTCAAAAAACCTGGAATGTAACTCCAGATGTGCGGGCAAAGCTGCGACTGTAACGGCCCCTGTGGTCAAGAGCTCCTATTCTACTTGCTGCCTTTCCCCTCTCTATGCGTCCTGTTAAGCACTCCCTCTGGAATGTGAATATGAGTCATTTCTTCAAGTCATGGGCAGGAAAATACTGCAACCTCACTTGCTTTTGTTCCTTCTGAATTAGAGCTGAACCTCCTTATTAAAAAAAGAGAGAGAGAACTGCCATTCAGAGTTGGTGTAACAGAAAGATTTTAAGAAAAACTGTTTTGCCCAATCCAGATGCTCCAAAGTCTGGAAGAACCTGTGGTATTATAGATATGACGGGTTCATCTAATATTAATGTGTATACAGACAAACAAGGCACACAATATACCAATATAAGAAGGCACAAAAAGAACTAGTTCCTACAAGAGAAAGACAACATATTTATAGCTGTTCCAAATGGACCACACTTCATTAAAGGCAGCCGTAAAAAAGCCTGAAAGCCTGAAAATTTTAAACCCTGCCTTCTTTCTCACCTCTGTAATTACTGTAAAACTAATTTTCCAGCATGTCCTGGTGGTTCATATATGCTCGGCTTGTATCATGTCATCATTTGAACCCAGCCTACAAACCTCTGCCTCTATCAGTTGTGTGTCTGCCAAATAAAAGGTCAAATGATGCAAAAATAAAAATCTTACAAAAGTGATTTCTGCCATCACTGCTGCTGTTACAGCTAGGCGTGACTTGAACTATCTGGAAGCCTTTAAGGTGGTTTATTGATTCTCCTTGTAGCGTTCTCTAATAAACATCACCATTGGAGGACTAGACCTTTGACCTCGGATCCAATAGACAACACCAGATGACATCACCTTTAAATGTCTTGACTCACTCCACAATCACGCTCTGTGCGCTCCCATCACTGAAGCATGACATCTCCTACCTCATGCACCATACTCCTACACAGCCTTTGCAGAATACTTTTAACTGCTTCATCATCTGAGCAGCTTAGTTGTTCACCCTCATGAAGTGTCCTTGTCTCTTAGCCCCAGATATCCTCCATCGGGTGGTAGAGGACGTGAACTTACCCTGGGCCATTGCTGTCCTCCCGACGGGTGACACCACCATCGTTGGCCCCCTCGGTGCCACCTCTGCTGCCCTGCGTCTCCTTGGCCTGGTGTTCCACCACCTCCCCCTCATCCAGGGCATGGTGGAGGCGGTAATTCACCGTCTTCAGCAGCAGAAACATGGCAGCAATTACACCACAGTAGATTCCCACAATCACCATGGTTGGCGGCAATGCCTGGGATTAGAGAAAGAAGCAGAAATTAACTGTGAGACAGAGTGATACTTAGATTATACTTATTAGGGAACTGAATGAGCTTATCAGTGTACTGTTAACATATTGTATGTGGCTCTGTGTGCTTTTTTTTTTCTTCCTGCAGTATCTTGTGTTTTTTTATTTTTTCTGTTATTTATCTCAAGGGCCAAGATCTGATTTAATTGCTGTAATTTCACATAATAATAATTATTATTATTATTATAGTGTGAGTTTGTGCTTTGACTGTTTTGTTCTTATTAAATAGGACAAGAAAGAAAAAAAAAATTTGCTGTCATGTTGATCCAAAAAGGCAATGAGACAGCAGGTAGGCAGTTCAATGTCTTTGCCAAAGGACATTCTGACATTATGAGTGACAGCCGACACTTCACGGGCCGACCTGAATCGAATCCATCAACTGTAACCAACTACTGTATCCAAGTTAGCTGAAATAAAAATCAAATGCATTATTATGTATGACACATGCAAGAAACCCCTGCTTTACATTATCATTTTAATGTCTCCATTTCATCACTTTCAAAAGACCGAGCACCTTTGTGTTTGTCACAAGGTGTCTGAGCTCCAGCTTCCGTGTCTCTGTTGTCCTTGAGATCCGCATCTGTTTCACAGTTATTACGAACACCGGCACCACTCAAACCTGTGACTCAATATAAACCACAGAGCTGACCGATGTATTTCCACTCCAGGAATAGAACCAAAACCACAGACCAATCTGAAGCATCAGCTTCTCAATATAGACGTCAGTATGCTTAGCAAATACGAGTGCTGAGATGCACACCTGAAAAAGAGAATCATTCAGTGACACCTGAAGCTGTTCTGTAGCCCGGCTGTTCTGGTTCGGCAGTTTAAAGTGCTATTATTTGACAAACAACCCATTAAAAGCAGCAGACTGTAACTGGCACTGCTGTTGGGTCAAGTCCCTTTTTGGGACAGTTTAAAGGGCAAGAGGGCATGGAAAAGTAAACACATAATGCATACTGCCTTTAGTAAACAAAGAGGACAATAAAGACCCTTGTGTGACAAATGAAATAAATGCATAACAGTCGGTCATTTGGGCCTCCAAAATTATTGCCAGATTACTGTTACATCCTTGTCAGCTGGGCTCTTGTGGTCACAGCTGGTGGCATCTGAAAACTGGTGATATCGCAAATCACTACAGACAGGAGGAAAGCAACTAGATAAGAGAGAGGGGGAAGGGAAATTAAATTCACCGAATACAGCCTGCCACAGTGTAATCGACTGTGTATGTCCTTCCGGATTCTAACTGCATCACTCAAAGTGATAAATAAACACAGCATTTAAAACAAAAGATCTTTCTTGGTCCCATCTAGTTGGTGGATGCTACACTTTAAGAGGGTGGCATTTACAGATTCTTTTGTTAATGGTGCCCTCTAAAATCACGTTTAACCGCCTATGAATCTGACAACCTTGTGTTTTTTCTATAGATTATTTTAAATACAGTGACAATATCCCCTTAACGTTTTACTAGTGTAGCTTTAACGACACGTTACATTGTCTGCGCTCCAGATACTAGACAGAGACCGACCGTTAGTATCCTGTGGCAGTTAACCTAACGGACACTTCGTAACTTAACAGTTACGTTGTCAACAGTCACGAGAAAGAAAAAAAAATATACACAAATAAAGGGATTTAAAGGAGGAGGGCGTTTAAAAAGCAGCAGCACTTACCATGTAAAGCGTGAAGGGGAAACATAGCAGAAACAGCCAGATATAAAGATGTAAAGCGTTGACGAATGTATTTTGATCGGGGTCGTAGTACCACCCGCCTGTGATTGAAGCCCAGACCCCCTGCCTCAGGATCTGTAGCGTCTGCGACCCCATGTTGTTTTATCCCCTTCCGAATCCGACCAACCTAGGGGGTGACACGCTGGCTAGTCGTCGCTGAACATGACAAACGGTGCTCTGTTTTCAGACATTGGCCTGAAAATCCCCTCTGCAGCCATCTTCTCCGCTGCTGCTGCTGCTGCTGCTGCTAGCCAGCCAGCTGGGGCACTGTTTCCAGTCCTCCCACCGAGGAGACTACTATCCCACCACGCCCTGCGAGAAACTTCTTCTTCGTGGCATCAATACATAGGAGTAGTCATGGAAGCACATAGTGTCTTAAAATGCATCATGATAATTTCGTCATTTTAGCTCCCTCCTGGGTGTATATATATGTGTGTGTATGTTGTGAGTGACAATGCATGTCTGACCTCAGCATGACAGTAATAAACACAAATGCATGAAATTAAATTAGTTAATTAGAGACTCGGAAACATATATGAATAAATGGCGACACCTTGTGTTTTTTTTCTCTCCTATTTCTTACAGAGAACATCAAAAACATTTTTTTTTCTTAATTCCAGTGATGGAATAAAGTATTCAGATCCTTTACTTAAGTAAATGGAGTTGATAAACAAATCTGTTTTCAGTTTTTTTTTACTTTTTCTCTAAACTTTGACTTTGTGAAATGTTGGATCATTTCAACATTTACTGAAATGAACTGAAATCACTATTTGGTGGAACTGTTATTCAATTCATCTAAAATGCGACCATGACAACACACTGCTTTTTGTAAGACATCAAAAGCCAAAAACTTTAAAAGCTTGTTATATTATCTATTGTGTTAAATTTTCATCTGAAAACTTAAGCTGCCACATAAATGTAGTGGCACAGAAAGTCTTATTCACATTACAGATTATTAAGATTTATTAAAGAGCATTAGATATGTCAATCTATCTGTGCACTGGCCATCACCATCCAATGAATCAGTATTTATTTGAATTTTTTTGATCATGGGCCGCAACAAAATTATTTTACTTACATTTAAGATATGATGCTCAAGATATGAAAAGTGATCAAGCAAAACTGGAGAATATTACTTAATAATAAAACGCATCAAGATACAGTAACTGATCATTTTAATACAAAAAAAACCACGAACAAAACAAGACATCGAAGTGGAGAATTCATTTCAAAAAGCAGTTGAAAGTGTATGTAATCAAATAGGGGCGCTCAGGTCTCCCTTTCAGATGAGATGATGCATTGTGACATATCTTCCTGTAAAAGCGGAGTGGGAATGAAGCCGTCCTCTGAAGTCGTGACAACACAAACATAATGCTGATGTCACCAGTAAACTGACACTGATGCTGATGTCAGCTTATCGTCAAAAACCTCATCATTAGCACGCGCTGCAAAATGCCTGCTGACATCAAGCAGTTAACCCCCGTTTGTAGTACAGCTGCCTGAAATGTCCATGATGCCAAAGCTATCAAGTGTACAAGACTAAGATTACAGTGTAAAAGTAGACCTGGCACTTGTGGTACTTCATTCTTAGCATCCTGTGAACTGATCGAATGAGCAATTTTAGAAACTGAACAGAAATTCTCGCAATATTCAACTGTTCTTCCAGTTAGTGCTGCAGGACTGTTCGTTGCATTGCTCCAGAGTGTGAGAGGAATGGTTGTCACTGTAGTCTTGCACGCTTCTCAGGAGGCGGCTTGCTTGGTGGAGCTGGAGCGGAGGTCTTTGTGCCTGACTCCCTCTCCTCTTGTTTTACAGTTTCTGTGGGAGGTTCAGGCTCCTTCTTCACCTCAACTGTAATACAGG
This sequence comes from Pampus argenteus, assembly GCA_036937835.1. Taxonomy (NCBI): domain Eukaryota; kingdom Metazoa; phylum Chordata; class Actinopteri; order Scombriformes; family Stromateidae; genus Pampus; species Pampus argenteus. The sequence goes on from CM072873.1 coordinate 14,132,510, forward strand.
AGTATAAAATTAGAGTTGTGGAATTTGTGGGTGTTGGTCTTCTGTCATCTATGTTTAATGTACTAACACACAATCTACCTTGAAATTTAAATATCAAAGCCAGATTCATACCAATTCAAACTGAATATATAGGCAATAATCCCAAAGCATGTCCATTTATTCAAAGACCAAGGGTAGTGTGTAATAATACAATATATGCACATAAAATTAAAATGTAAAAACAGAAAGACTGAATTAGAAGTTTAATTTGTTAATTAAGTAACTTTAGAATACAATTATATATTATGACTATCTAGATCATACCTGGAATAGGCTTCTCACCAGGCTTGGGCTGAAAATACAGAAAGAAAGAAAATCATAACACATCATATCAACATGAAATAAGTCTTATTTAGGAAAACTCAAAGGTGAAAAGACTGAAATTGTACATAAATGTCTATTTTGAGTGAGTATAACATGTACCTGGTAGAAGGTTGGCGGAAATTTTGACCTGAGGTCCATAAGGAGTGTGTCCACGCGGTGCCTCTGAAACAGTGAACTGGGCTCCTCTTTCTTCTTAGACTTAGGCTTGACTTTTTCTGTAGAGAAAAAGGTTGCGCAAACATTTTGTTAATCAGCTTTTGCCAAAATCATCATCTCAAACTTGTTGCTGTTTACAAATATTCCAGGATTTCAGCTCTGGCTCTTGTAATATTTGATTGGTTTTGTACATTATGGTTAGTACCACAATGTACTCAGTATTGCATTGCCAAAAACCTAACCTCTTTCTTCCTGATCCTTGAAATGCCACCAATATCCTTTGGATGGGTGATAGCGACAATATGACATGGCCTCATCAAACGCTGACTGGATTCCATGGACAGCAGAAAGCTAAAATAGATACGATTCATATGCCTTCAGTTTCAAATACCTCAATCTTTCTTCAATGTACTTTCAGTTTTAACTTTATCATAAAAGACCACATTATAAATTCTCACCGCTCTTGAGCTGATTACTGTTCCCAGATCTGGGGCCTGATACACCACTCCAGCTATAATGTAGTAGTCAGCCAAGGGGATCACTAAAGGGTGGAAACATACAGTCATGCAAAACTGTGTGTGTGTGTAAACATTTGTTACTTTTTGTGACAGCAAGTCAGTAAGGTAAGGGTAAGTACAAATCCAATAACTGGTGTTTAAACAAAATTAATACAACAGTTCTTGATTGTTTTGTAACTTGTAACAACATATATGCTGCTGGACAATGATTCAGAGGACACCAGTTGTCCAGTGTACATTATTCCCCCATTGAGGCCTCCGTAAGACAAATATCATAACCACATGAATAATGACAAGTGCAGGTAACTGTGATATCACATGTACAATGTACATATGCACTATATGTACACTGTACATGCAGTACACATTGTCCACTAACTGACCAGCATAGCATAACTGAATTCTTAAGATGCAACGCTGCTCACCTTGTGTCGGTGACTGTCTCTGTTGTTTACGGATTATATAAAGAATTGGTTCCTGAGCATGAAGAAGAATGTACTCCACTCCCACCATTTGACTGAAAATGAGAGAGAAACAGTGTTTGTATTTAGTAAACTCAATGATACAACTGAAATTATATTTGTTTTTGTATGTTGTATTTGTAATGTATAAGGTCCACATGTTGACTAACTGCCATGAATCTTATATTTCATTCAGTATCTTCTTTTGGGCTAATACCTTGAACCTGGATTATTCACCCTAGTACCCATCACATTTCATCTTTATTTATGTGCAATGCAAAAACCCACTGCGCACGATGAACTTACTTTAGATGCTCCAGAGTAAGACGCTGCATCTTCACTACCTCGTTATTACAGGTTCGATCATAAAAGGGGTTGCTCCTCTCAGAGAAATAGTCCAGAACATTTCCAGGGTTAAGAATAGGTACCAAGCCACTGTCCACCCAGGAAATCCCAAGAAGGTTGTCTGCATATTGAACAAGGAGTTAATGTTAAATAAGAATATTTACTAATATGGTCTGCTGAAATTCCAGTTAACATTGGTTACATGTGAGGTTTGAGTTGATTTAAGTATTATACTGAACACTTTTATCACAATAATTAAAGGGGCATTAACTTCATAGACATCATACAAGCAAGATTGCAGCATCATGTTTTAATTTCACTTTGATTTGGCAAAGAGTATAAGACAAGGTAGTTTCAATTAGGACCTTCAGGGTTGCAAGACAGGAAAACTTGACTTTACTTTGATAGAGTTATAATAATCTGTATATATAGCCAGATGACAGTGCAATCAAGATAAAAGTTCAATTTAATTTCTCCTCATAAATCCCCGAAGACAACTGATTGTTCAGGTTTGTGCCTACTGACAGTTCATTGTGCATTAACATCACAATGAACTGTCAGCAGTTTAACGGTAATGCTAATACATGAGAGGCACAAACTAAAACTAAAACGTTTGAGTGCTGCCAGTTACCATCAAAAGACTCTAATAAATAACTAATAAAAGGATTATCATTCTTCCATTGTCATAAACGAGCTTCACTGACGTAACGAAACATTAACTAGCTGAATAGATAGATTGTTTTAAAATCTTCCTCGCCCTGCATTTCAAGTAACTCTCGTTCACATGTTTAGATTTGTTTGTGTGTGTAGAAAAGAAATTAGCCCATCCAAGCAAAAAAAACCCAAAACAGTTAGTTAGCCGACAAGCTAATCAAAACGGGGGTATGCTAATCGTTGTTACAGTTAGCTGCTAGCGCTGAAAGACAAACGTCTTTCAAACGTATATTCATTTTATCACAACGGGTCGAATATACGGTGTCAACAACAAAAACCCTGAAATATATATACTTTTAAATCAAATAATACGACGGTGATTTAGTTACCTCTGAAATCTACCGCCGCCATGATGTAAACAACTCGTCTCACAAAGATTACGTGTTGAGCTAGGTCGAGTCGTAGTTTGATGACGTATGTTGATTAGTTGAAGTGGAGTCAAGAGACAAATGAGGTGTAAAACAATTTATTTATTTATTTATTTAAAAAAAAAGACACGGCTGGAATTATTTTTGTCAATATGTTTTGATTTTGTTTTTCTCAGTCTTTTATACACATAAACACGCACACAAAATCAAACGCAGAATGCAAAATGCATAATTAATTCCAATGATTTTTGCTTTTTTGTACCTACCTACCTTCACTATATTGTATCTGCACTTTATATGTGTATCTGAGACATTGTGTTTGCGCATGTGTGCATCTTTCTTGACAACAACCGCAAACACACACCGGTCTTCTTTAGGGCTAATTTAAGTCATGTGATATTAAAAAAGAAACAACCAGTCATATTTAATAGCTGTTCTGGCTTTCATTTATGGTCAGCATGCAGCATTTGTTCCAGAGAACTGAAATTCCAGAGACACACCCAGACAGCTGAGTTCACTGTCCTGAGAGTGTGACAGAACAGATGGATTTAAAAGCATGGTGAATAACAAGTACACACACACACACAGAGAGAGAGAGAGAGAGAGAGAGAGAGAGAGAGAGAGAGAACCCCCCTCCCTCATAATGGAGGCTCGCACCCCCCTTTTAACCTGCATAAACCCCGGTTTGAATGACATCATAGCCTGTCGTTTGAGACTGTAGCTTGTCATGCTTCTGTCCAAACTGGCTGCGCAGAAAGCGAACAGTCAGGGAGAAAAGCAGACCGCTCGGGCGAGAGAAGACAAGCTGGATGATCTTTATCGGAGTGGAGATGACTGACATGACTGCATTCCTCCAATCTGAGATATGGAGCGATTGAAATGAATATTTAAGAGAAACGAGGTTATTAACTCTCATCAAAAACTTGCATGTGCAAACGCAGATAAATACATCACAGATAAATAAGGGTCCAATTAGAAAGACATTTAATTGTTTTATGATCATAAATCAAAAACCACACACAGTGTGCCAGATAAATACAATTAAGATCTGTTTAATTTTTAAAGATTTATGAAGTGATTTCATTAAAAAAAGAAAGAAAAGCAAAAATCAGCCACATTATCAATGAATAAAGAACTGTTCGTTCAGCTTCGTTTGAAATAAAACAGTGTCCAGTTAACAAACAAATTGCTAATGGAATTATCTCCAGATAAACTGATAATAAAATCAAACCTCTCCTCTTCCTGCTGAAGGACCCCCATGGGATCACTGGCCCTGTATTTATCGACCAATCGGCTGGTCGGATGGGGAAAAATACGAGAACAGGCTACAACATAGGAGCGCGCATCGCGTAAGGTTGCGCAGAGAGAAGACGTAGCTGCGACACTGCTGGCCCAGGCGAAGACGCGACGATACGGCCGAGAGGATGCAGTGAAAGAGCCCTAATCTCCCAGCTAAAAGACAGCCCGGTGTCAGGGCGGGTACAGTGTAATAATGTCGAAAATGAACGTGATGCAGGCTGGGCATGATGGCAGCTCCAGGGTAGAAGGAGGCAGAGGCAGCCTCACCGACAACGGCGGCGGCTCCCCGAGGCTCCAGCAGTGCGCTCAGCCTCCCAGCGGCAGCAGCCGGACCAAAGATGCCAGATACCAGCAGCAGCTCCAGCAGCAGAGGCATCATAGTGGGTCGATGCTGAAACAGCCATCCCACAACGAGCCAGCCGACGTCGTAAGACGGGCGCTGGACTTCAAAAGCGAAGGCACCCAGTGCTACAAGGATAAGAAGTACCGAGAGGCGATTGGCAAGTATCACCGCGCTCTGCTGGAGATCAAGGGGCTGTGCAGGGTGCTGGGAGATCCGGACACCAGCTCCAAGTCTCCGTCACCCCTCCTGCCGACCATCAGTAAGTCCAGCACGCTGACAGATGAGCAGAAGGGGGCCATGGAGAATGCAGAGCTGGAGTGTTACAACAGCTTGGCCGGTAAGAGACGCTTCTCTCATACACACACACATGCACACACACACACACACACACACACACACACACACACACACACACAGTACATATGTCTGTTCTCTTATACAGAGAAAGATTCTGGGAATACTCCACAGCTCATGAATGATTCATAAAGACTATGAGTCATTCTCAGGCTTGCCCCACTATTTGCCTCACTTTCTTTTGATATTCATATCATATGGATGATGTATTTATTCACTGGCAGTCAATATATTTGCTATTTATTAAAGAATGAAGGATATACATACATGAGTATTTCTGCTGTACAATGAAATTCAAACATTAGCTCATGTAGTGTTATCAGTAACTACTCCTCTCTCCTCTCTTTTCTCCCTCTATTCTAAGCTTGCCTTTTGCAAATGGAGCTGGTGAACTATGAGCGTGTGAAGGAGTACTGCCTGAAAGTGCTTCACAAGGAGGGAAAGAACTTCAAAGCTCTGTACCGATCTGGTGTGGCCTATTACCACCTAGGAGACTTCCAGAAGGCCCTGTACTACCTGAAGGAGTCACACAAACAGGAGCCATCAGGTCAGAACTGACAGACATGTGGCACTGAGCTCTAATATCTCATAACAGTCTTCTCAATCATGCTGCCCATTTCTGTTTCCCATGCGGAGAGACTTGCACATAAGCTGCCAAATGTTTCCATGTCGAAGGCTTGTCGATTATGTGTGGATTAAACCACATTTGATTTGGTGTGCTGAAAGGAATCACATCTATTTGTGTCGCTGCATATTTCACCTGTTAAAAAAAATCTCATACTAGTGATGAAATAATTAATCAATGAATTGATTAGTTGATTGTCAGAAGAGGTACCCTAGTTATTTGTTTCACAGATTACTATAAATTCATCTAACACTAAGATGATTTGGCTAAAAGCAACACATACTGCATCGAATTTTGTGTACTTATGTACTGCTATCAAGTACATAAAACCACACAAAAAAAAATCTACTGCTTCTGTCTGAACTTCACAGTGTGCATTTGAAAGTGGAATAGCATACACCCAGCAGGAACTACTACTAAAGAGTAATTTAATAAAAAATAAATATCTGAATTATAGGATACTGTAAATGTGGAAACAGATTTAAGGGAGCACCCAGCTAGCACGACATAGCACACGGCATTGGTCTGCACCATCACACCCAGGGAGGCCGATTAGCCAGCAGCTCAGAATGCAATCGAAACACAACGATTTAATGGAGATTATGAAAGTAATATTGATTTAATGGGACAGAAGCAGGTGGCTTTTACCGTACTTTCCCCCCAAAGCTTAAATTGGAGCAGCTCGTAACAGCGCAGCCCAGAAAATGCATGCGTCATGCATTTCACCCACAACCCAGATGCTTCTGTAAATGCTGGCATAGATCTGAGAGAAAGGGGCAGGTTTATATGCCAGGAAGCTGATTAAAAAAAAAAATCTGCCTTTTCCTGTCTTTGTTTTCCAGACACCAATGTCATCCGCTACATCCAGCTGACAGAGATGAAGATACGTCGAAATGCCCAAAGGGAAAAGAAAGAGGCGACATAAGCACTTGCTGTCTGATGACACCTCACACGTCAAAAATTTCTGCCCTACTGTGTGCCACCCAGACCTTACACACCATGAGTCAGAGGTCTTGGTGTGATTTGATGTTTGTTTGCTTTTGCCTTGCGCAGCATCCGGTTGCCAGTTACGTGATTGAACTTTGCCACGGTGTGCTTGAAGCATTTTTCAAAAAAAAAATTGTACCAGATACTTTCTGTCTCCAAAATGCCAAACTTATCTAGTATAGATCCATCCTGAGTATGTTTTAACCATTACAAACTGATGCACTGCCAGTCCAAACATTGCACATACAGGCCAACACTTGTGATACAGACAGGAGCAACAAGGTCCACAGAGTGAATCCAGCAAGTCTGCAGGCGAGCGTGACTGTAAATTTGCACCTGCCCTCGCACAAGATGTCTTTTGAAATCGCACTGGAGTAAATGAGTAACACCCACCTACACTTCTGTAACTATACTTTGATTTTAAAAGTTATTACTAAAGATCAAGAATTTTTTATACTCTCAATTAACTCGGAACAAAAGGTGCTTTTCAGTAAGTAGGTTTTTACTGTCAACGGGTGGGCAGGACATCATGAGCACATGGTTGTTAATTCTAGTATGAATTTAAGAGACATATCACATAATGTATATAGGCTACTTTATAGAAATCACAAGAAAATATAATGGAGAGGTCAGCTATTTGTGTCTTGTTTATTAATGCCAAAACAAAGCACTTCATTCACAGCATTTACTGTATTAACAAATACTGTATGTTTTACTGTAAAGGTATGCGTGTAATAAATGTGTCTGTTGATTGAAGTACTTTTTTTGTTGTTGTTGTTGTTGTTGTTGTGCTGCAGCAGTGGATTTCTTTTTAATTTGTCATTTCCTAAAATGTTGCTCATAAGATATAAATACATTTATGGAGAAATACTGATGAAAGCACATGTGTAAATAAAAAAAAATGAGCTAAAGCTGGTGGAAATTATTTAATATCTTTTCCTCTTGATAGTTGCCATGGTGAAGCTTGGGTAATAATAAGTCATGGGGTTGGTTTTCTAGAATATTTTATAACGGGGCAGAAAACATCCTGATATAACACAGATAATCATCTAAATGTGCAGGGATAGTAAAAATTGTATAATTTAAATCATCAATATCCGATTTTTTGTCTCATATTGATTTGGAAATTCCTGAATCATAAATATGCAAATATTTTTCATTGTAAACGTTTACATGCTGGACGCACGATGTCTCTGACTTCACTGAAAAAATCAATTCCACTTTAAGAACGTCTATGATCTTTTGACATTTGTGGAAATACCTTCAGAACAGTGGTAAGTGTTGTTAGCTGACCTTATAGGTTTTTTTCAAATATCACAGGGTAATTATCTTTTGGAGAAATGGATTGTTCACATTGTGCAAATACATTAGAGGCACAAACTGGGACAAAGTGCTGGCCAGGTATAACACTGTATGTTAATCAGAGCTATTTAGCTGACCACAGAGAGTGAACCCTAATGAGTGAAGTTAAATGAGAAACAATGAGCTGAATTTGATGCATTGAATTTATATTGATTATGACAAGGAAAGAGAAGATATGGCAACCTCGTTGGATTGTTTACTATGATTTTACTCAAATCAGTGTGTTCCAGTGCAAATACAAGTCAGTCAATAACAGTATTGTTTCCAACCTGAAACAATGTCCATCAGCAACAGTAAGATCAGCTTATTCGTGGTAACATTTCAGACAGATAATGACACCTTGGTTACATCTTCACCTAGCACCCTCAGTTGAAATACTGTGTTTGTACATTGGGCATGATTACATTCTGCACAAAGCATTCACATTTGCATTAACATCAGGTCACACTTCGGTTGAAGAGAGATCAAGTCTCAGTGTATGCAGTGCTGCAGGCTGAGAGGTCACTTGACATTTGAAAATGAACTGAGAGGAGCAGGCATTAAGACCCCAGTTTATTTACCACCTCTGACAGCAGTAAGTTCCCCCTAAACATGTCCTAATATTGTAAACTGCACTGTCTAGCAGGTAAAAATATACAGTACAAATTACTTGGAAAATAATATTTAACCTCAGCTTGGCCGAGACAAACGCGTGACAAATGTGGAAACAAAATGTAAGCAGTCTGCACAACCCAGGTGACTATTGAAATTAGGGACGCAATTAATTACTATTTTCATTAATGATTAATCTGTTATTTTCTTCAAACATATTAATTTTGTCTATAAAATGTCAGGAAACTGACCATTACAATTTTCCTAAAGCCCAATTTGCTGTCATCAAACAACACTTCAATTATTCAAATATTCAATTTTCTATAAGGTCAGATAAAGAAAAGCAGCAAATTATCTTAACTGAGAAACTAAAAGTAGGGAATGTTTGGCATTTTTTATTTTTAAAAACTACTTGAACAATTATACCAAATAATAAAATAGTTGCAGGTGTATTTTCTCGACCTATAATAAAACTGTTTCAACTGCATTTCTCGAATTGGATTGAAACTACCTGTAGAATTGTGAAAAAAAGTTGGAAAACCTGCAAGAAAATGAAACAAACAAACCCAAAACAAAACCTGAAGAAAATTTAAAACGCTCCGAAACAGAAAAAAACAAAAACACGAAGGACAAATGAGGACAAAAATATATGACTGCATTTTGTTGGAAGCCACATTCAATTCTAAAAACACTCATGGACTGTAGTGTCAAATATCAAGGCAAATGCAATAGATTAAAAAAACAACAAAAACGATAAATTAAACAATAAATAACATAAAATAAATAAATATAAATACAATTCATAATCAGAAATGATCTTCCACATGCCGCCAGGGCCTGCTTCACATGTTTTACCATTCAACTCTCATGCGCTTCGTCGCTTACATCGCCTATAAACATCCATCCCTCATTCTATCTTGATCAACAATTTATGAGGCAGATAATTTACAGAGTTACAAATACAAAGTTCCCTTTTTTTTTTTGGTGGGTCAGGATCCGAACAAGCTACATTAACAGGAGACTATCAATCCCAATTCATACCCAGCTGAGTCAAGTAATAGTGACATTCTTCTTTATAGTACAGATCACCGCACAGAGATCGAGATGATGTCAGGCATCATTGTACTGACAATGTTTCAAGACTGTTGGCCGCTAATGCAAAACAGTGTTCATATAATACAGCAGCGCCCCCCCCCCGTCCTTGGAATATTTCTCTGTAGAGGTGACTGATGATGACTGTCGCTCAGTACAAAACAGGAATCCATCCAGCCGCTAGCACAAGAGAATGAGACACACAGATGAATCCGAATAGCACAATGCTTTTGCAGATGAATTACAAATAAGCAGAAACAGCGTGTAAATCTTTTTTTTTTCGACAATGGAAAAAAAACCTGAAAGCTTTACATTCATGATGCTTTCCAAAAGTGCACTTCATTAAATGCATCATCAACTCAAGCTTGAAATTAAAAAAAAAAAAAAAAAAAAAAAGTATGTAAAGCTTTGTGATACTATCAATGCTTTTCTTCATAACACATACAATTACAGTCGAACCATTACGTCTGTTTATTCCCCAAGAAACATCCTAAATGACAGGGTTCCTGTAGGTGAGAGGAATCAAGCAAAAAGATTATTCTCCCATCTTATGCGTTAATATCCATGCCTGGGTCTAATAATAATAATATTTCAAAATAATTTCCATTGTTTTTTTTTTTAGCAGTTTTGATTAGCAGTACTGATTAAAGCTAAAAACAGATTGAGAGAACAATTTGAAGTGAAGTACTAATTGACCCAGACCTTTAACCATTCAAAGGTTAATACCAGAGACACTACCCTCCTGCACATGGGACAAAGTTAGGACCAGAATCCGGGTCTGTAGCGGTAAGGTGAGTCTTTGGGAAAACTGGTCTCCGGTCTGCAGAGTGGAACGGTTCCATCTCGACACTGTCCCTCATCCAGCTGATCCAACAGGTTTTCGTTCCTGTTCCTGGGGGAGTAGGGTGTCGGGGCCTCCATGGGGGTGGGCAGGACTGCGGGGTCTCTCCCAAACTCTACTGTGGGAGGAGTCTCTGTGCTGGAAGTGTGGGCGGGGGATTCACCATTACCCAGGTTCTGTCCATTTCCCCGAGGCCTCGCTTCCCCCCAAAACACATCACAGCGTGCCCGTGGTGAAGGCCGAGGCCGAGCTACAAAGTCCAGAGTTTTGGGGCGTTCGGGGGCACAACGACGTCGGGGTGTTGGAGGGAATACTACATTTGGATCTGGGAGCCGGGGGACTTCTTTTAAATCTCTAAAACCACCTGCTGCAAAAGGAATAATAAAGAAGAAAAACATCAGACAATTTGTTACAATTTAGTCTGGAATTGTTAAATAATCAGACTAAATTGTATTGGATAAGATGTTTGCCAGTAATGTTGTCCACTGCCGATATGATGCAGGTTTCACTCTTCTCGCAGCTAAAAAAGACACAACTACATAAACTAAATTTAAGTTATTTTTTAGCCATGTTAGCAGCATGGCTCTAAAGATGGAAATGTCTTTTGGTCGCTCCGTCACTTTGGTCCAGTGAATTTATTTCATAATGTACTAGATGCTTCGCCATGGCATTTTTTACAGATGGTCACGTCTCCAAAGAATGAAGATTTGTGATAATCATCAGGCCAAAACGTTAGGTGTATGGCCAAATACCCGCAAGACTAGCAAGTTACATGCCCGTCAGCCTGAACTGTACTTTGTGTTTAGTGCTTAAGCAACTGTTTGTTGTTGTTTGTTTCACCCTGAAAAACTCAATCAATAAAAAAATCAAATCAAATCAAATGCAACTATATATATCTAAGATGTTAAAGAGACAGATTCAAGGTAAGATATCTTTGTCCCTTAATGGAACATTATAAATACAAAACAAATTTATTACCTGTATTCTCCAGTGCTTTCTTTTCTGGCAACGGTTGAAGATTATTAGGAAGGCAGCTCTTCTTGATCGCTCCGTCTGATGGTGTTCGACGCAAGCCACGTGAGGAACTCGGGGCAGCGGGGACATGTGTGGGCGTGAGAGACTGGCGGGGATTACGCTTGAAGCTCTCAAGGTGGGTGTTAACCAGTGGGTTGACTGGGGTTTGGATGCCATGATGTTGCAAAACAGGGGGTGGGAGAAGACGCTTTGAGGCAGGGTGGCAGACTAACATCTCCTTGCTGTCAGAGCGCAGCAGCGAGCGCGTGGAGTTGCAGTCCGACACTGGTGATAAGGACAGCAGTGTATAAGACGAGGGCAAGCCACGTTCAGGTAATGAGGGTGCTGCGGGTTTTAGTGGGCTTTCCCGTCTGAACAGTCTGCGAGTTGGGGGGCTGGTGCTCCGCCTTTGTCCCCCTGTTCTGTGGAAGAAGCTCTCCCATCGTGGTTTGATGCTCTCCTCCGGTTGGGCCAAAGTTAGCAGGTTGCAGCCCAGTCCAACAGCTGCCAGCAGAGCTCCACAGCCCAGAAGGACAAGCTCAGAGCGACGACCACCTCCTGGGCTTTTCCTGCATGGTGGTGTTCCTGGCACCTGGACGCTGGGGCAATACTCATCAGCATCACCGCCATCAGCAGCAGCAGCAGCTGTGTGGCCCTCTTTGTGGAAGGGTATGCAGAGGTAGGACTGACCAGGGGCTGCTCCTGGCTCAGTAGTAAAGCAGCAGTCTTCATTTTCTGAAAACAGCATGATTTACAGTCTCATATCACTGTGGTTGTCTTATAAAACTTGTAAAGTAAAAAATAACTACAACACACAGTTCATGCTGCACTGTCGATCCCTCTGAAACATGAAGAGGCTTGAGGCCTACTGTGACACTGTACTTGAATTCCATCCGTCCACATATGGTTTGCTGAGTGTGCATGATCCTTATTCGGCAACAGCCTGTTTACATTCATGCAGCTGCAACCATGCACATCTGCACATTTCCCAGCTTTATGTTTTCCCCAGCCTCTGTTTAGCCTTCATGTTACATCTGTTCTCTGTATTATCATGCAGTGTGTTCATATGGCTGACAAAATAACCTGCTAAGGTGACTCTACTTACCCATCTCCACCAGGCTTGGCACCCCAGGCACTGCTGGGCTGTGTCTTGGGGATCTGCGAAGGTTCGGGGCGCTGCAGGACCTCTGCCTGCTCCCCTCATGGGCAGGTTTCACACTGTCAGAAACAAAGTATAAAAACAAAAATAATGAAAAACAGCCGCAAATTTTGTTTAGGTAGGTACTATTTCTCGACTAAAACTTCCAGTAAACTGAGTTGAATTAGATTCTTGCATCAGTCCCCTCACCTGGCATCGGCGCTGTGCTCCCTGTAAGGGCCACACCCACGGGATCTGCCTTTCTTCCTGGAACCCTTCCTCTCAACCTCCTCTTCATCCTGCTGAAACCCTGTGCTGCGGCCCCAGGCTGTACCCTGTACCCTGTCCCCTGGAGTGACTGCACAATGACACATTTTAAAAGTAGTACATTAAGAGAAGGGATATCAAGGCTTTCAACATCAACATTTAATAGCTTGTAATGAACAATAATCTTGAGAGACTGCACAAATTCTGTATGGTTCTTACGCTGTATGGCTCTGAGGCGTGGCAGCATCGGTGGACTGTTTGGAGGGCTGGAACCGCTGCTGAGCAAACTCCTACGGCGGTCGTGAGAGGGCGATGCCTGCACTGTGATTTTGTGCTGAAAATCTAAATAAGGAGCACATGTTAGCTTCAATGTTGCCTGGGAAAGAGCGCCAAGGTTGAAACGAGGCCCGATTTAATAACTACTTTTGTTTGACGATATAGAAATAATTGAGATAATTGAAGGATGATGTCCTTGTTGGGGAAAAATGATGAATAATATGAAAATGCATGCTGTGTAAACCTAGAAAACTCTACTAACTGTAATGGAGTCTTTAGCATCACATCACAATATCCCTCCTATAACTTTGACTTACATACAGCAGTTTGTTTGCGATACCTGAAGGCAAGCTGATCCTGTTCCCATCCTTGAGTTTTAGGCGGTTGCGTCGGAACTTGCCCTGTCTGCTCTCTACGTGAGGCTTTTCCTGGTAGAGCTGGTGAATGATAATATTGAGCTCTCTCTCCAGGATGTGGATCTCTCGCTCGGCTAGTTCCTGCTCACGCTTCCTCAACGCCTCCTCCTGGCACTTCTGCTGCAGAGCCGCTTGGGTCAGCTCTTCCTCCCACGATCGCAGCTCCTTGAAGGGTCCAAAAAGAAGAGGTGAAATAACAACCAATGACACCTATTGAAAAGCAGTATATAAAAACCCAGCCTTTAAAAGATCTACTCTTTACCTTCTCCTTGGTCCTCAGTTGATCAAACATCTCCTGTATCTCCAGTTTCCAGTCATCCTGCAGAGAGTGGAAAGACTCTGCTGGCATCTCAAAAAAGCCTGACTCCTCAATGGCGGTCAGCTGGTCTAAAACAGTTGTGAAGTGCGGCCGCGAGTGAGTGTCTGGGCTCCAACAGTCTTTGGAAAAAGATGGAAAAAAAAAACAGACTCAAAAAATTATTTTTGCCCTTCGAATTTTTCCAAAAGTGAGATAATACATTCTGTTTGTTTATTTGATGCTAGGCAGCTACATTTTGCATAAGAATCTCATGGTCATTCATCCCACTTTAATAATAAATGCAATGATAATACACATTTTCCCCTTGAAAACAATTCTGTAATAATTATAATAATACATTTCTACATAATTTGGATGATAATAACTGAGCTAAAATATGCAGGAAATATATATTTTTTCTCTCTTACCCTCCATAAGACGTGCAAATGGCTCAGGACAAGTTGTGGGAATGGGCAAAGCCAGCTTGTTCATTGCCACTCCATAAGCCACTGCAAGACCATCGATACCCCGAAATGGCACCTCTCCTGTCAGCAGCTCCCATAACAGTACGCCGTAACTTTATTGGGAAGAAAAAAAAAAGAAGAGAAAACACATGAAAAAAAGTTATAAATGTATCTGTGAATTTTCGTAAATACATTTTGGATATAGACCTTCAAATAATGTGCTTCTGTTTTTACACAGTGAATGCTACAAAATGCTCCTGAGATAAGTGGCTCGATATAAGTGCAAAGTCACTTACAGCATCATTTCTACCAATCTGGTTCTAAAGATAAATGTGTCAAGTAAAATGGTAAAAAACAATGTGAGTGTCCAGCAAACCTACTTTATCTGAATAAATGTAAATGATTAGAATAACATTATTATGCACTTTATTCATATAAATATCAAGGGGAGACAGAAAAGGTCAAAATAAGAAAATGTCAACATAATAGTACAGCAGCCGACACGTGACTAATGCCACAAAACACACACTGATGAGCTGCGAGTAAATGACCAACAAATCAAACAAATAAGACGTTAATGGGTGTTACAGGCTCTGTATGGTGTGTTATTCCATCATGGTAGGTTATGGCTATTAACAGATTTGGATCAGACAGCATTTAGAAATAACTATTGGCATTTACACCACACTCAGATGCTCTGATGTGACCGTCTACTCTTCCTGGTGCAGATTGTGTTGTCTTATCCCACTAAAATTACAATCTATTTAAATGATATTTTTCGAGTAAAGTTTATTCTACACCTGCATAGAAGCATTGATTAGAGAGCCAGAGTGATTCCCCTCCTTGTCTGGCACTCCAGAAGACATCCGTCTTTCTATCATCATGTTACAATGATCGCTGCCTTGTCCTGGCTCCCTCTCTGATCAACCTTTAATTCTGTTTTAGAGGAAAACCCCACATTCAGTCAGGGACAGCTGAGCTGGACAGTTGATGCTGCTTCATTTTCTTCTTCTTTTTTTTTAATTTTAAATCGAATATATTATATTATAGCCTTAAGAAAAGTATGCCACCTTGCCTTTTACTGCACATATTATATGAGCTTGTGACAAAAACTTGAAATAGATAAAAAAAAAAAAACATGAAATGAAAACAAACAGTGGATTGTATCTGACTGTGTGAAACATTAAATCTTTGAGTAAAGCACATAATATTGTATGTGATGACTTTTTTTGCTGCACGAGTACATATCGCTAATTTTGAACGTATAATTATAGTTCTATGTACCTTTTAGCCTACTCTAGTTAAGTACCCATCTCATAAACACTACATTCTGTTCCCATGTGTCAGTATGTGTGTGTTTCTATGGCAACTGCTGCCAGAGCTGAACTTTTTTTTTGTGTGCATGGTGGATAAACTGTTTCTCTTCCTGGCTCCGTTTTCAGATTGCTGTTACAATGTGGATGCAGTTTGTTGGCTGCATAAATTCCTCCTCTGCCCACCTCCAAACGTCGCTACCCTTGGAGAACGTGGATGAGCGGATGACTTCGGGCGCCATCCAGGCGTAGGTGCCGGCTGCGCTCATCTTGGTGGTGCGATGCCACTCTCGAGCCAGGCCAAAGTCTGTGATCTTCAGGGTCTTGTTGCTGAGGTCTTCCATCTCAACCCTCTCAAGGATCAGGACTAGAGCGGATACATGGGGTCATCCAGGAGGAGACGGTAATGGTGGAGTGGGAAGTGATGAGGAGATATCAGTTGGAGGATGGGGAAGTAATTTTGGAGGATGTGGGAGGGGAGTGGGGGGTGGGGGTGGTTGGGGATTCGTGCAGATTGGCAGGTGGGTTGACGGTAAAGTAAAGGTTTTCAGGAAATCATCATTACCAGGAGCAAGGGCAGCAGCAGCACGGCAAGGCACATAATAAAAAAAACAACAATGCGTGTGCAAAAATGTGATGTACACAATGGATGAACAAACAGGGTGCAGTTGGAGGGAGGCCATGGTTAAAGGATTGGAAGGATGAAAGAAAGAAAGAAAAAGAGAGAACAAATAGAGAAACCAAAAAACAGTGAGACACTACTACAGAGGAAAGCAGAGATGGAAAACAGACTGATCAATGCTAATAATCTCATAATAAGTATTTTTAAATAAAGAACATCTCAAACAAACACTGATAATACAGTTAAACTACAAAAATAGACATTTGGAACACGCCCATTGCTCTAACAGGCAGTAAAAAAAACAGCCCTTGCCTGACAAGTATAAGCGTAGCAGCGCTCCTCCTAACCACATGCTCACTCTCCCCCATCCAGCCCCACAATGCCAGGCCATCTGCTGCAGCTGTGCCCAGTGGAGAGGGTGTGTCTACAGGCTGCGGTGCGCATCGAGCACCCCTTCATCTGCTGCTCATGTGGCTCTAATGCTACAGAGGCAGTTTCCAAAGTAGCTAAACCCAAACATGTGGCTTAACAGAATCCTGCTCCTGTGTAGCTGGAGAGGTATTACATGAAACAAACACAGCTGACCCCCCCCCCACCCCACCCGCGGTGCCAATGCCATGCTCCAAATGCATGCACTCACTGTAATGCATAGTGCTTTTACAAGAGCATCTACCATATGGCATGTGAAAGAGAGGGAAGTAAGAAGCAGCTGAAAGTGTGAAATGAGATTTTGTTAAGAAACAAACAAAACCGCTGTGGAATTGATTATGATTTCTAAATGACAAATGACTAAGTTGCTTTACAATTCAGTTTTTAGCCACACTAATGGCTTCATGGATGGTAATGTTGGTCTGTAGGTTGGTTCAGTACTTAAACTCCAGCTGATGAAACATTTTGTCATCATTTTTTGCAGTCAGAAATAACGTCAACACATTAAAAAAAAAAATCTATTTAAAATCTAAAAATATAAATGTCTACATTTTGGTCTCTAAAGTATAGCACAGGAAGGGTGGTTTACAGCTTCAATGCATCTTGGCGTTGATTCTACAAAGTCTCTGAAGTCGACTGGAGGGATGAACACTATTCTCCCAAAAGATATTCCCTTGTTTGGTGTTTTTGATGATGGTGTTATGTTACGGCGCTATCTAACACATCACTCCAAAGTCTCCCATAGGTGTTCAATGAAGGCCATAGCATATGATTCACATCATTTTCATACTCAAACCATTCAGTGAACCGCCATGCTCTATGGATGGTATTGACCACTCCCATTAATATAGAAATGTTTCATCAGAGGATAAAAGTGATCACTGAGAACAACTTTGTATTGATTTTCAGTGACACTTTACTCAAAGGGGACAAGCGGACCTAAATCATGCCAGCATGCCCTATAATTTGTCATCTGTCTGTATGTTGTTGTAAACAATATGTATGATAATGTTTACTGAGAATTAACCAAACAAGTCAAATAGATAGTGAATTATGTCCTACTTTCTGTTAAATATATTTGGAACTTCCACCCAGCTTGCAAAACTGAACAAATACTCAAATCAACATTAAAACATGACAACTCTTTAAATCGCTGGGGGAAACATTTTTTGGAAAAAAAACTATGTGAGCCAGAAATGGATGACAGTTAGTTGGCACACTACAGTGTCCCGCTGCGTGAAGAGGACATGGGTTTTCCCCACAGAGCCCTGGATGGCAACTAGTTAGACTGACTTAACACTTAACCACAGCCTACTGGAAGTGACAAGGTTGAGCTGATCACCAGAGAACGAGCCAATGGGAGGCTAGGAGCCAGTTTCATGTATTGCTGTAACCTCCAATAGGGAGGCTGGGGCAGAGCATTGGGCAAATCCTCAGTAATAGGCTTGGGATTTAGGGGATCCAGTAGGGTAAAATGCAAGATTACAACTGCTCCACAAACATACATGCAAACTACTTTTCTTTTCTGCTCTCATGTCTGAATAAATTATTATTGCTGCAGATCACAACTACTTTAGCATATATTTCAATACAATACAGTATTTTAACTGTGAGCTATTTAAAAAGATTACTAACAGTGAAACAGTCATTACTTTTCAAAATTCTCATCCTGCTTCACACTACTGAAGAATACCTGCTTTAAAAGATAGAAGAGATGCTTATGAACATCTATAATTATATTATGGTTCATTGGAAGATACCACAGAGCTGAGGATATCACAAATCTGATTCCTAATAGAGGCGATTAAAGTCCTTGGTCATTTAGAGTCTCTTTAACCGTAAAACTAATTAAAAAAAACACACACATAAGACACTAAAGATTAGAGCTGGAAATAGCAGTTAGTATTATTATTGTTAAATCAGTTCAATGGCTATGAGACTTTGCTAGACACCACATGATGTAACGAATAGTTTGCTTATGTTTGACTAAACAACCAGAGTAAATCTACAATGATGTAAAATAGAGGAAAATGAGCAACTAGATCTGAAACAAGTTGATCAGACATTTAATCTGCAGCTATTTTGATAATCAATAAAATAATTTAAGCCATTTCTCAAGGATAAATGAGAAACATTTTCAGCTTCTCCAATGTGGGGATTTGCTGCTTTTCTTTGTTTTTATAGCATTGCAAAGTGAATATCGGTTTTATGCTGCTGATCATACAAAACAAGTCATTTAAAGGTGATGAAGATGACCTTGGGATTAGTAACTAACAGGTATTTGTTGCCATTTTCTGATGTTAAAAGACAAAACAACAACAACTTAACTAAGAAAAAAATAATTTACAAATGAATCGATAATGACAATAATTGTTAGTTGCAGCCTTACATGAAACTCTATAATTCATTAATCAGCTAGTCATCATTTTGTGACATGCTACACTGCAGAAATAACAATAACCATGTGCCAGCACAAAAAAAGGAAGCTTACTGTTGCTGGACTTGAGGTCCCGGTGAATAATGGGGACGATGGCCTGGCTGTGGAGGTAGTGCATCCCCCGGGCGATCTGCACGGCCCAGTCCACCAGCGTGCACGGAGGGATTCGTTTCCCTGCGAGAGCCCGGTTAAGGGGGCCGCCCCGGGCGTACTCCATGACCAGGCACAGGTTGGGCTCCTGTAGACACACCCCCAGCAGAGCCATGATGTTGGGATGGTTGAGCATGGCAAAGAGTTTGGCCTCCTGACGGACGCTCTCCAGAGTCTGCTCCGCGTCCTCATCAGGATCTCGTCGTGCTGCCTTCACTGCCACCTCTGAGCCCCGCCACACGGCACGGTAGACTTTTCCAAAACCACCCACCCCAATGATTTCCTCTAAGGTCAGCTCTGAGAAATCGATCTCCAGGACTGCAGGAAAACAAGACAAAGTTGAGATTTAGAGAGACAAAAAAAAAAAAGTATATTCATCCTGAAATATTCAATTTCACAATTTTGGGAGGAGAAATTACATTTTTGTAACCACTAATCATCCAAGGGGATTAAAGGTCAGGGTCAACCCGGCTGGAGTTGTTAGGGATTCACTGTTTTACTCTTCAGCAATGCAAATGCTCGCTAACAAGGATTTTAAAACCAGGTCATTTACTTGAAGGATGCTTTCTCAGAGCACTAAGCTACCCTGCTGCCCCAAATTCATCTGATGGAACTATCCCTCCTGTTATTACATAAGGGTGAGCATCTGTCCTAAAATCTGGGATGGATGTTTGGAGAAACAAGAAGGAAGGATGCGTTAAAAAGATGATAATCCTTTCCACTAAGTGCTCGAAGTTAAAAGGTGTGTGACGATGTGTACAGGAGTCTCTGTGTCTGTGATGTGGGCTGTGGCTGCAAACGTTCATATTCTACTAAGCAGACTGACCTTGATGAATATTTCAGGTGGGATGGTACAGTATGTGAAAGTAGGCCGTCTGCCTCAGAGTATGAAAGAGATGAAAGCCAACAAAGACTGAGACAACTAACAAAGACAGACTAAATGCTGCAATTAAACATTGGTTCGATTAGCCTTTTTGTGCTTATATTGTATTGCAGGTATAAGATTTGCAATGATCAGAGGGGGAGAACAGGCTTTGTAGCAGCAGAGCATCCTTTTGGCACATAGCTTATAGAGCAATAAGTAGTAAACATGCTTTCACTTTTGGTTCCACGGTGCAGTCCACTAGCCTGACTGCTTACAGTATCTGATTTAGGCCTTGGCTGCACACATTTAGCTGCAGAAGCTTTTTTTCCCTCTGCAAGCTCAATTTCACAGATGCACACATTTCTTTCCTCACCTTGTGCAAACACTACTACAGTCCCCATAGAAATGCATGCATACCAAGTCAATGCATGTCTATCGTATCCAGTTTTGACCATGCATTCTAGCTGCTGCATTGTAATTTGAACAGCGAGATGGAGAACATCCCTGACCGCAGCTGGCTGGTTTGTTTGACAGCCAGTGTGATGAATAATGGTCCTGAGGCTGGCCCGCTGTGGGGATACTTCTCTTTCTAGGCCAACAGGAGTGCACTGCGCCTACCATGACACAGCACTATCAACGTGGCTTTCTCTGGCCTTCTAAACAAAAGACAAGGGAAGACACCACAAACCTGTGCTCCGTTTTAGTGATAGCCCACTGATTTCATTAACCCAGGTATGAAACACAATGGGATACTCACGGTGCAGAGGAGGCACTGAGTACTGCTGCTCTGAGGTGTCCCGTATTTCCTCCCTGATGCAGTTCCCTTTGCTGACATAATTACACGGGAAGATGCCAACCCGGTCTGCTATCATACCGGTCCACCAGCCTTCATCTCCCGACACCAGGGAATCCTTGGACAGGACCTCCACCAGGTCCCCCCTGCGCAGGCTGAGCTCGTCGTCCGCAGTCGCCTCATAGTCGAACACAGCGGTCCAGAAACACGGCGCGGCGGATCCCGCATCCGGAGCGGCGCGGATCCCATTCTGCGGTGTCGGCCAGCGAAAAACATCAACCTCTGCTTCTTCCGATGAGGGAATGCACGCCTTGGGACTCAAACTATTGTCCAAAGCGGGTTTGAAGACATCCATGGACGCGATCCATAGGGGCGACCTGGATCACTGCAGGCGCATCCACCTGACTCGGCTGGCTGGCTGGCGGCTCCTGAGTCTACACACACACACACACACACGCACACACACACACACACACACACGAAGCTAAGTAGCGGCTAATCCCGTAAACAAACACTGCAGTAAACTGCTCTGCTGCATCGTCTGCCTTTTCAATCATCGATGGCTGCTATCAAACACACAATTCGGCTTGATGATTTTTGCATGCACAACCCTACACCCAATCATCGCTGAAACGCAGTAGTCTTTATTTTAAGCCAATTGTACCAACGTGCGAATCATCCCCGGCTTCCTATTGGTGCACCGACACGTCAGCAACAGTTTATTTCCCACCCTCCTCTGAGCGTCAAACCTCTGGTCACCCTTGTCATAGCTTGAACCTGCTCCATGCTAATCAAACACAAACAAGGAAGCGTTTCTTCAAATTGTCTCCTTTATTTAGTTATTGACCCCGCCCCCCCCCAAAAAAGAACACATAAATTAAACATAACAAAATATTCAACTTAAGATTAAATTTCATGCATAATTCCCTGAAATAAAAACTCATAGCAAGAAGTAAAAAACAGTCAACATAACACAAACAAATTAACAATTCCCATAACTTCAGTGATGAGAGTGTGTGCATGTGTGGTTGAAACTCCATTAATAGTCCTTCCCAATTTATTTCTTTAAAACACATTGTCAAATTTCTTCATTAATTTCCAACCTGTTCATAAAAAAAAAAAAAAAAAAAAAAAAACCCTAAATGTTTTGTGGTAAGACATCAGGAAGATACTGCAGCCGTGAGGACAGCTTCAACCAGTTCAGGTACACACTGTACAAAAACAGTGGAGATGCAACAACAATATTTCACATTTATTCTGCGTGAAAAAAGGAATTACAGATGAGTGTCGGTGACGAATAAACCCGGAGCGAGCATCCATCAAGACTTCACTGTCACTTCACTCTGTTTTCATTCACAAGGATCAGTTTGCACATCGAGTGTTTATGTTTATATGTGTTGATGCAGGATATAATCAAGACTGTGGGTGTGTTAATACAGAGGTGGTAAATATTATATTTGCGGAGATTGGTGACAGACAAGATGATATTTGTATGGAAGTCCATTTCCACCAAAACACACTCAAGTCAACCTTTATGAGATAAACTTACATAAAATGTAACTTGCTTCTTCATCACAAATTTACCAAAGTTCTGTGAGTGCTTTTCTTTTTTTATCATAATTAACTTTTGATCTACTTATTTTCCGACAGAAATTGGCTTCCATACATAAGACAGCTGAGGGTTTGTTTTGTTTTTTTATGTGATTTTTACTTTGGGAACCTGTTAGTCATTTTTAAAAAGCTGCCTTAATCTTCATTAGGCACCAAACCTGTGAGTGTTAGAGACATGGAGAAGGGGAAAGAAAACCCCTCTAATAAGCAGTTAAGCTGTTACCTGCAGCTCTGCAGCTTGCAGGACCACTGCTTCCAAACAGAAAAGTCAGAGAAAAAAAAGTCATCTAAATCTAATTGTGGAATATCCTGCAGTTTGCAAAATGTAAACAAAGCAGTTCCTCTGCAGTTTGCACTTGACTACTTTAACAACATTATGACAAACCTAGAGGCTTTTGTTGCAGATATGCAGCAAAGTGCAATCAGCATACATGAGATACCAGACACAGGAGTGGTTTCATATAAATGATGTGAATGCATCTGTAAGCTGAGAAAATTATGTTTTTAACAGGATACAATGATTCCTTGACTTGGCTTCTGAATTTTATGAGACGGCGCTTCCTTGTTCTCATATTAGGAAGACAAAAAAGAATAGAAAATTTATTTCTAAGTAAATATCTCTTATATTGACAGTGTTCAAAATTCTGTCAACTCCTACACGTGTCCAGTCTTGTGCTTCTTCACTGCACATTTGATATTATGACTCGTTTGTGAACACGTTTCAAAACCTAATCATAAGTGGTTAGGCTTTAAACAAGTCGGATGTAAAGTTATATCTGTGACAAATGCATTCACATGTGTATGAGTTCACTTGAAGTTGACACATAGGCAGAATAAAAAATGACAGACTTGATTTAAGTGAGTAAAGCGAATGTTTGCTTACGAACCAGAGAGCTGCTTTTAATCCGCAGTAAAAGAACAAAGTGGGTTGATCTCAAAAACACTGTCAGCTTTGGAAATTTGCTTTTTTTTTTATTTTTGACATCTCATTGCAGGCCAGGAAAACATACCCATCTATTAAAATGTGCCCCTTTTGTTACACAAAAACAAAGTTAAAAGAATTCACCTTGTCAGTTAAGCTTTCCTCAGTGTCTCACAACATCAACCACCACAAGTTTGATCACGGTGATATTTCACTTCCAAACCTGCAGACTGAGAAAGAAAAAAAAAAAAGACTGGTGCCTTGAGAAGTGATGTGTATTATAAATATTTTTTCTTTTCTTTCACAGAATCAGGAGGTGTATTTTTAAGACAAAAAAAAATGCCAGAACCAATTTAGAGTTGTGCCCTTTGTGAAGACCAACAACACCTGCCAGTGCAAACAGAGTGTGAAGAGGGGACACAGCCTGGCTTTCAGCACAGCAACATGCACAACACACAAAAACACACTGGCCGACGATCAGCTCCAAACACCCCCAGGAGATTAAAAACTCAAGAATACAACCAAATGCACAATACAAGTAGCCTCTAAAGGCAAAGAGTAAATTAAGAACACTGGCACGTCCTGTGCCCGTCATTATGAATACCTGCTGAGCTCAAAATATTCCCTGTTGTAGGATTTTAACAAAGAAAAAACAAGCTAACCCAAAAAAATTAAAAACATCCTCTGACACTGGCTCAGATGAAGGTGACTGCAGGCAACCTGTAGATGAGATGTGAAAGTTGGTGTTGACATGCTTTTTTTTTCCCTCCCAGGACACCTATACTGTGTCTATGTAAACATACACTGAAAATTATGTACATATTGTGGGATTTTGTGTTGCCTCTGAATGGGGGACAGTCAGCCTCTCCAACTGCTCTCCCTCTTGTGCAGCAGTGGACCCATCGCTCTACTCTGAATGTGTGTGTGTGTGTGTGTGTGTATATGTAAGAAAGACATAGAGAGATAGAGACAGAATGAGGTGAGCAGGTGTGGTCCAGGGCCAGGAGGAGAGGAGCATCCGATTCAGCCACGAGACATATTTACAACACTGCTCACCACAAAGGAAGAACATTGAGGAGGAGGAGGAGGAGGAGTGCTAAGTAGAAGAAGGGATGACCACAGGGACTGGAGATTGACATCCCCCTTGTGGAAATACAGTGTCACTGCCACTTTACTGTCACTTTTTTTTTTCTTCTTTTTTTTTTGAAAAGTTTAGTTTTTATTTTTTGTTTAGTTTTTCCTTTCATCCCACCTCTTTGGTGATCTCTTGGGTGATTTTTTAAATTAGCCAAGAATTGACTGATTATATACTAACATACACTTTATGCAAATTAGGTAATAAACATATTCCGCTGCTCTTGGGAGTTTTGGACATGTATTTTTGATTTTTTTTCCTATTGATTTAAAAACAAAGCACCAAAGTCGTGTGTGTTTAACAGCATTCAATAACAAGCTGCTTTCCAATTCATCCTGGAGCTACCCGCTGCTCTGACACCCACACCGTTGGCTCTTAACACTGTTTATTCACTAAAGAGTTTCAGTCCAAAATGAGAATCACAGACACCTACTCGTTACATAATAACCAAAAACAAATGTTGCTATGGAAAAGAGACTGCCTGCAAAACATCAACATTTCTGAAGGATGGAGTCACCTTAATTTTCTATAATGTCAAGTAAAGAAAGATTTTACTTTCTTAAAGACGCACTTACCAATATTGTTTATATTTATGATGAATCAAATGACATGTTTAATTTGAAAGGTGTTGACCTTAGTGATGAATCTACGGAGAATTATCAGCTTTACAAACCCATTTAAGGTCTTTTTGCCTTTTATTTTGGTTTTTGGGCAGCAAGCTTCTCTCACCAATATACAAACGCAACATAAAATAAATGCTAATGCAATGCTCAGTCTACTGGATGTGTACATAGGCAAATTCAGAGAGAACCGAAGTGAATAAGAAACTATTTGGTTCTGTTAAATGTAAGAGGAAACCTAATTTCAAAAAAATCACATTAACAACTCTAATTGCATACATGACTTGATCTTGGGAATATAACTTTACACAACAGTGTGATGTGTGGTTCCTTTTATGTAGAAATCCTATTTCATATTTTTTCTTAAATAATTTAGCTGCCTGCGATAGTCGAGTCGAGGGGCTGAAGGAAGTTCAGAAATATTTGTGATAATATCAGGCTAGAGGAGGCTGAATGATGGAGATGTTTTTGAACTGCAGAGATTAAACTTTTAATAACAAGTAACTCCTCTGTTGCTCTTCCTGAGGTTTCTTCCATTTCCTTCCCTGTTAAAAGGGACTTTTTAGGGAGTTTTTCTTATTGAATCGAAGGTCAAAAGATAAATGATGTTATATTGCTGTACAGATTGTGGCAAATTTGTGATTTGTGATACAGGGCTATGCTATTAATACTCAATTGATTTGACTTGACTTGATACTAATTTAGTATAAATTAGTATAAATAAGATACTTATAAGCATAAATATGTTTAACTTTTTCTGAAACGCCTTTTTAAAGAAACCTTAAATTAGACTGAAATGAGTTACAGAAGCAACAGAACGGCACCATGACAGGAATATTATGTTGTGTTTTCAGTTTGTTTTGCTGCCCCTAAGTGCCCCAATTATAATAATAATAATAATTAATACAACTTTAAAAAATTGGTTATGCAATATTTTAAAAGGAAACTCTTCAGTCTTCAAAAGCAAAGAGCTGGTTGGTGTGGGCAGCTGCAGCAAACACCTCTCCCTCCACAGGCACTCTGTTCAGTCCATAGTGACACCTTTAGTATTGGCCTTTTGCACATGTACAAGTAAAAGTCTCCATAAATAGAACTATACAGCAAAGTGCATGGAAGGAACAGTACAAAAATACCTCTGAATTTATCTTTGCAGCAACACGTTTTTTTTTTTTGTTTGTTTTTTGTTTTTTTGATTTCTGATTGAAAAGGTGAAAACTCGAGTGAGACCAAGATATCAGTAAATAAAATACAATGTCATACTTTTACCTAGGCAAGATACATAACTCTTAGAAATGTGAAGACATCGTTCCAATATATAGTTTGACCCCCCCTCCCTCCCCTAACCCCTAACCCCTAAGCCACAGCAATCCTCTGTTGTTAGAAGCAGAAGGTGACCACATTTAAACAAATATTCAAAATATACAGAAAATATGGAAATATATTATATATAGATACGTATAGAGTACGGAAGTAATGTTCAGGGCAGTTTGACCATGTTCACTGTGACCGCCTCTTCCTCCTTCGCCTGTTTGAATGGTGATTCATCTGCCGATATGAACTGTCACTGTTGCTCTTTTTCTTTTTCTTCTTCTTCTTCTTCTTCTTCTATGCTTGCGTGACGTCTGAGAACTCTGCAGTGCTCCTTAGGAAACTATGCAAATAAAAATAAATACTATGAATCCATCCCACTGTCACTCAACAACATATTTCCATTTCTGATATAATCTTTTGTTATTCCTTAACGTAGATCAGAAAATAGTTCTTTGATTCCTCTTTTTGTGTGTGTCTATGTGTGTGTGTGTGTGTGTGTGTTTTTTTTTGTTTTATTTATTTTTTGCGTTTTTATCCCCAAAATACTTTTTAAAAAAAGTCATTCTCGTCAGATGTTGAGAAAAATATAGACCTCTGATTAACTCATCTCTCTCCGGATATAAGACTGCAGTCTCTTCCAGTGGAATGCAGGACCACCCCTCAGCATCTTCTGGACTCGGTGGTAACCCAATCCCAACTGTAAGCACACTCGCACAGGTTCAGGACGCCTCTAAGATAGCCAGACCTGTTGGCACTAGAAGGCAGGATACCCACCTCCAAGCATCCTTACAGAAGGGGTTGAGGGAGAGAGAGAGAGGGAGAGGGAGGGAGGTGTCTGGGAAAAAACCCCCAGGTTTACCTCTCCTGTCCTTTCATACCATATAAGACTGACCCAAATTCCACAGTGAAAATTCACTCTTTTACCTCTGAAGTTGTACTTTAAACACCTGTATGTATTCTCTCACACTCAAGTCTCTTCTGTTTAGAAGCCCTCTATATGACAGTAGGCCTCCAGACTGGAGAAGAGG
The DNA here is from genome assembly GCA_036937835.1 of Pampus argenteus. Taxonomy (NCBI): domain Eukaryota; kingdom Metazoa; phylum Chordata; class Actinopteri; order Scombriformes; family Stromateidae; genus Pampus; species Pampus argenteus. Next base: position 14,160,038 of record CM072873.1, read on the forward strand.
ATGTAAAGGAACCAGAGGCTGAAGAAGAAGGCTGACGTGGCCAGTCTGTGTCCCCGGGGCCCACCCAGTTCTCCTCCGATGTGGGCCCGGCGCCGATAAAGCAGCACTGAGATGGCCAGGAAGGCGAAGATGGTGAAGAGAGTGACAGAGAAGGCCAGCGAGCCGGCTTCTACCACGAACGGCTTCCCTTTCATGTGCCAGTAGATGGCTGCCACCGACCAGGCCATGCCGATTCCCAGGAAGACGTTGACGGCGTTGCTGCCGGTCACATTCCCAATAGAGGCGTCTGCGTAGGTGTCCTGAACTGCTGCTACTTTACTGGCAAAGGTGTCTGTGGAGAGTGACGGCATGTGTCATTAATCATCAAAATATAAACAAATCATCAAAATATAAATAAACACAACCACATAACCACCTCAGTCTTCTGTGCACTGGTCTTATTTGCTCACAATATTTATAATACTGTTTTTTTTCCCAAAGTGAATGCAGTAATTATTTATTAATGTTGCACATAAGACCTTTAATAAAAAGAAAAAATGCTGACAGTCAAAATTTTTGGTGATATATTGTTCCCGCCGGGTGAAAATCAGTCAGTTTGGAAGAAATAAGAAAATCAACCATCTTGATGACAAAGCATGTTTGCGGTTTGAAAGGTTCTCAAAAGCTCATGAAGTCACAGAAATGTCTTGGACTATAGTAGAACCATAACATTCAAACATAAAAAAACAACACTAATAAACAACAATTATAGAAGCCACACTTACATATTACAAACATGAACGAATTGAAAATGTCATTTTCAAAATATGTCCCATTCTGTGACTTACCTGGCACAGATGTACCAATTGCCACAAAAACCACAGCAGTGACAGAGTCTTTGAGGCCAATGGTACAGCCGAAGTGAGACGCCAGGTCGCCGATAACAGCTGTGAGCAGGCCGATGATGATGATGGAGACGATGAAACAGGCCCAACCGTTCAAGTATTCTGTGGGAGGGACGCAAGCAAACAGGACCTTCCAGAAGACGGTGAGGAAGTGCATGACGTAGTCGAAACAGGACGGCAGCCGTTCTTCTCCTGTGTCCTCTTCGTCCTCATCTTCTGGTGAAAAGCGAGGCCGAGCAGGGGGTGAAAGGTGGGATAGATTGAAGCATAATGGGATGACAGGAGAGAATGTAGCAACGGCGAGGGTGAAGAGATATTTGGAGAAAGATAAAAAGAGAGGGGTGAGGTAGGGGAAGTAAATATTAAGAGAAGAGAAAGAGAGCAAGAAAGACAGTGACATAGAAGATGAGGATGCAGGACAGATATGACAGCGAAAGAAAAAAGAAAAAAGACAGATGAAGCAGAAAGTAAAGACAGAGCAGAGAGCGTAAGGAGCCAGAGAAGAGTTGGAAAACGATGGCAAGGATCAAGGATCAATGCAGGAGATAAGGGGTGACACAGAGAGAGAGAGGAAGAACAAAACAAAAATCACTTAAAATGGCACATTGATGCATTTTCAGTGTGCGACATTACATCAGCCTGAGGTTGCCGTTATGTACATTCAACTTTAAATGTGCTACAAATAATAGATTAATACGGTAATTGCCACAGGACATAACTCATTTTTAATTGAGTAAAAGCTGCATATTCTTATCGTTTAATGGATAAAGTTTGTAGTTTACTTTAGTTTTGTAGGTTACAAACTTTACTTTAAGGGTTAGTTTCCACTTCCTTTAATAATGCAGACTACACAGCCTGATTTTTTAAAACTATTCTCTATTAGCTTCCTTTGTTGGTGACCAACTTTCACTTGTATGGTTAGCCTAAGTTCAAAGCTTTGGCTCAGTTTAAAGGTTAACAACTCTCAAGTTTATTCCGCTATTCTAGCAGAGTTCACACATCGTGAGCATTGCAGCAATTTGATATATTTAGTGTATTTGGTGCCCCTGGTTGGCAGGATGTCCTCGGTGTCTCTGCGGCTCACAGGAAACTCAGCGGACAGGAGGGACACTGTGCTGATTCAAAGTGTCAGGCCATGTGAGCTGCATGCATTTTTCAGCCATGGGTAGATCATGAAAAAATAAAGAGTGCCACTGGATTAATATTTCAGCACCAAAGTGACGAACCAAGGCCTTCACAGCGCTTGCTACATGATGGCTGTGACTGCAGCAGCCAGAGAGGCAACTTGCACTGCAGGCTGCGCGAATATCTGATGCTGCTGCCGCCTGACGTGATGGATGAGTTTTCTCTTTCCTACATAAGATTATTTCAGAGCCTCAAGAGCTTTGCTTTCCGGGAGGATTCAACTGATACAGGCCTTTTGAAGGCTGACACTGACACCGATATTTTTAGGCTAAAGTCAGTGATATCCAGTATTTTGAGCTGACAACATCTACTATCATTATTTATATGCAAAATTGTTCATTTTTTTTCACCTCTCAGAACCGACCTGGTGTCAGGATTAAAGGAATAATTTGATATTTTGGGGAGTTACAGTACCAGTCAAAAGTTTGGACACATTTTCCTATTCATTTATTGAGAAAATGTGTCCAAACTTTTGACTGGAACTGGTAGATTAGAAGATTGATTCGACTCTTTCATTGGAGAGTGCCGTCGATCTTCTCATCTGACTCTCAGCAAAGAAAGTGAATATGATAAGAATATTTTCCAAACTTTGGCTGCTATTTATATGGAAAATGTAAAAATCTAAAGTCACACAGTAAATGATAGATACAAAAATAACAAAATACTTGATCAACTGCATATATCTCTGTGTGCACGGGTGTGGTGGGTTTTCACATTAGGCTACAGTACCTGCACTGACAGTAATGGCCTCCATGAACTGGTCTCTCCAGGAGTTTGTCCCCACCACTAGTGCTAGGTTGGTCTTCTTGATCAGCTTGTCCACAGTGCTCTATATGAACACAAAAGAAGAAGTCCATCCATTATTTATATATTCAGATTTTAGAATATGCATCCATGGAAGGCTCCTTCAACCAAGGAAAATACATTAACTCCACCACATGATGGCAGTGGCATCAAGTTCCAGGCAGCAGAAACCACAGTTTGATGTATGATAAAACCATATACCAGAAACAAATATGGTGGGTAGGATGCATATAAATCAGATCTCCTTCAGAAACATATTTTGGTCGTATGAGAAGCAGTAACATTTCCTGAAATGAGTTACTGTGGTCTATTATCTGCGTTCACTACAATGAAAACACCAGTTCCAGCTATATATCGATGAGGCGCCTCGGGCTGCTCTGTTTGAAGATGAACCTTTCCCACCTTAAACTCGTACGATTCCTCAATAATGACTTCCAGCTTGAAGTGTTCCCCCAGCACCGGCTTTCCCATCTCTGCAATCCGCTTGGCTTCTTCCTCGTCTGATGTCATCTTCCTGTCTGGCACATCTGAGCGGAGGAGAGGGCGACAGGAGAGAGCACAGTGAGAACGATGGCAGTCAGAATAAGAAGATGCTTAGCTGATTATCATATTCTGTTTTACTTGCCATCTTATAAGCAAAACATCAGAAGGTTTTCCCTCGTTGGTGATAGCTGGAATGTATTCAGTCGTTATGACGTTCAGGCTTAAAGTAGAGTTTCTTTTAAATGCACTATTTAAGTCACATCTGTCACACTAATTGAGAACTACAGGACTTCACTGTAGTGATGTCGTCACTGTGTGTGTGTGGCAAGTGTCTTGGCCGTGTCCCAGCGTTTGTCGTAAAGGTTAGACACACTTGCATGCTCGATCGATTGCAAAGCCAAATATTGTCAGCGAATCTATTTCTTTTTATTTGCACCATTTCCCATCACTCCACACCTAACCTTTATTCACAAGTTTTCGAGGACTTTCAAGATCCTGTTTAGGGACTCATAAATTTATTTTAGGTTAAGACGATATTGCACAGAAGAGCTCCTTTGTTTTACTTTGTGATTTACACCTCCAGAGGTTGCCCCATTACAATGGAGGTGAATGGATTTTTGCCTGTGGAGCTCAAAGCACTGGAAAATATTTATAATCCCTAGACTTTGATATGAAGAATATTTGTACTTTTTTTTCTTCCAAAGAAGTTAAAACTATTCACAATGAACTCAAATGCATAATTTAAATGCTTTGAGCACCATATATCAAATTCCAAATTGACTTCCATTGTATTCAGAAGGTTGCAAAAATCTCAGAGACAGTTATCTCAAAAGTGAATAGAGTCGAATAAAACCAAAAATATCCGCATGGCTACATGCTAAAGAAGCTTCGCAACGAACATCTGCCATTTGCTTTCGGTTTTATTTCTCTCTGTCACTTTCACTTTCCATTTAAAGTCGTCTTTTAATCATCACAGTAATATTTCCAGCGCTTTCAACCATATCACATGGTCTTCAACGGCAGAGTGAAGTTTGTTCTGTTGCCATGGAGACAGATCCTGTTTCATTTTTTATTTTTTTTTTCAGATCTCCAATTACTTTCAAGGCCTGTGGAAACCCTGATCAGTCCTTCTATCTGCCTCTCAGACATGTCTCGTGTGGCACCGCTGCAGGAAACAGCTGCTTTGCAGAGCTCCTGGGTGCACTGCACAACTACAGTACAAGGTACGCCATAACATCAATTCTCTGCTGTTGAACTCTATCAAGAAGGAGCCGTTTGTGCATCTAGAAGCCTCTCATTCTGCTCTGTGTGCGACACTTGCACTGAGCCACCTGGTGCATCATCTTTTATACGAAGCCCCTGAGCCCCTGCCTGCTGACAACATGCTTACCATTAAACATTAACATTGCCTTTAAAGATCACAGCCAAGTCCCCTTGATAGGAGGGCGTGTCAGCGAGCACACACACACACACACACATACATATAGAGGCATGCATAATATACCAGAACATACACACACAGTCACCAAAATGCACACACTTTTAAGATAAACCAATTACACACCCAGACCCTCAAGTACTGACAGGATTTCTTTTTCCCATGTTTAAAATCTGATTATGCAGCTACTCTGTGCTACAACACTACATGCCACAATTTCTATGACAAGGAAAGGGGGAAAAAAAAAATTACACAAAGGTAATTAAATTTCTAATTTCAGAACTGCAGGTTTTTTATCTCGCCGGTTATCAAGTGTTTGTACCTTGCTCTTGCCTGGAGAAGATAATTTATGGATTTATGATTAATTAATCCACTGATTAGCGTGCAAACCCATTGATAAGAGCGAGAGAGAGCAGCAAAAGAGCATGTATTGTTTGTAACAACTCTATGCGATGACAGCTGAGGAGGTTAAAAGCGTTAAGAGACAGAGTATTTATACCAAAACTCTCAGGGCACGACTCAAAATCTCGATCAGCAAAATAAACTCAATCATCACCTTTTCAGCCACCATTCGAATGCACAGAGAACTTAGTACAGATGCTTAGAGGAGGAATGGATGACTTACTGTCAGCTAACAACCGGGCTGTGGAAAAGAGGAAAAAGGGAAGAGTAGGAGGAGGAAGAGGAGGAAAATGTGGAGAAAACAGAAAAAGCGATGAGCAGCATGAATGAAGGAAACACAGATAAGGAAGAAACCAGGTTAATAAGGAGAGAAATGTAATGGCCTCAGAGAATGGCTGGGTATTGACCCTGAGGTGTAATATATATGGCACTGATTATTCGATTGGCTGAGGTAGCAGGAGGAATATGGTATTTTGTAGGTTTTTATGGCCACGAGGGCAGAATCAAGGTTTATTAAGGGAAAAATGACCGATAGTAGAGATTCTGCACTGAGAGCTTCAGCAGTGAGCACATTAATTTAAACATTTATTACTCCCAGCTTCTTGTCAGATGACTTTTGGAGTTTGGAGGTAATAATTATACATACACACCCTTATTTAACAATATTGGACTAATATAATGCTCAGCCAGAATTTTTTTTTCTCTTGATGAAAATAACATGTACAAAGAGCATTTAAAGAAATGAAGGGTTCCCACTTTTTTCAAGAAATAGTTTTCCAGTACATTTTCAATAATGTTGTTGTGTGTCATATTAGGATCATGCCCTAAACACAACAAGTTTCTCTGTGAGGAAGTCTCCTTTAAAACACACGTGTTAATCTATGTATTAATAAACCAGTCCATACATGCCTAAGACATTATGACCAATTAATTATTGATGGATATTGCACCCTCCCAGAAATGCACAAATGCACTTTATGAATAGTAGCATGCTATAATAAACATAATAGCATAATAATGAATATGATATAAATTATAAAACCAGAAGTGTTTTCAGGACATTGTAGTAGTTATTTAAATTATGATGAACTGTATTATGTAAGAACCCGTGTTGTTGCTGTTGCTATGGCGGAGGTGAGGATGACAGGATTTTATTTTGACGGTTTCAGGTGATTGGACCAATGTATAAACAACAACAAAAACCTGCTTCAGCCTGCCATGAAAAACTGCCAGCCAGCCTAAGAGCCTTGTTAGCATGTTGGAGAGTTTTAGTGTCTAAACGATGCTTATATACTCTGTACAGATATACAACTCAAGAAGAGGGATCAGTACTTTAAAATCTTTATGAATTTCTAAAACTTCCAGTTCAAACACAGAGCACACAAACGATGGATCAGATATTGGCAGGTTCAATTAAAAGACTCTGGCAGTGGTATCCACTTTTCAAAAGTCAATATTAGTCGAAGCATATGATAAGGGTATTCTGATTTGCAGTGTGTACACATACTGTAAAAATTGACTTTGAAGTGTTTAAAAAGTGTGCTTCAGTGTTAGTTTAATAAGCGAGGGGATAGACGTCTACTAACTCACTCAAACCCTCCCAGTCAGGTTTGATATTTTGACAACCCTTTCATCCAACTAAAACCAACAAACATACACCACGACCACCTGAAATTAAATACGCTGATGATGAAAGTATTACACGTTTATCTGCATGCCAGTCACAGAGCGGGTAAGTGACACACAGATGCCCTCAGCAAAGTGTAAACCGCAACTAAACGGTATGATTAAGAATAAAGAGAGTCTCAAAAAGTCATCCAGCAAGGCAGATAATTACATGACAGGATACGCCGTAAATGGATGAAGGGAGAGGAGAAAGCCCGTGCCTTCCCATGCCTTTTAGCCTCTCGAGATTCATGTTGACAACTCTTCCTTTTGACATCTTAATCATAATTTTCGCCTTACGTTAATAACACAAGGACGAAATGTTCACACACTCTTTAAGGGATCAGAGGCGCCAGGACAAAACAGAGCCAGCTACTTATGAACCTCTTTCACCGAGACATGATACTAATTAACCTGTTTGTGTTCGGACGGAGCTTATCAACTTCCTAAAATCAAATACAGTCCACAGTTAATCATCATTAGTACCTAAGTGCATTAATTGCTGTGGGCGACTTGCTTCATTATCATTAGTAGTAGCCGAGCCGTGCTGATCTCAAGCCAACTGTGGTGTAAAAGCCAGCTGTGGTGAGCCTGAGTGTCTAAACCCCAAGTCAGTAATAACAGTATGTCATTGTAAAGGCTGGTGAACACACAATTATCTTCATTATCATTAGCCTGTTGATTATTTTATTTATTTTTAATTAAATGATTAATTGTTTGTTCAACATAATAGTAAACAAACAGTTAACTTTAAAAAAAAAGCGATCAACAGTACAGCACATGAGAAGCTGAAATCAGTGAATGTTTGCTATTTTTGCTTGATAAATCACTTCATCATTTTCATTAAAGGTACCCTGTGGAGTGCTAAGGAGCAATGTTTTGATTAGAGGGGTGTCTGACTGAAAACAGTCCTGTGTTTAAATACAAAGAAAAAAGGTTGCGCTGATGGAGGCATGGTGTCTAAGGTATAAAAAAAACACATACGAACATATGAACGCATTCGTGCACACACAAACACAGGTGTTTCAATCACAGATCTGTTGTGCAGGCTACACTCACAATCCAGAAGGCTGTCATTCTGCCAGCACTACAATTGCGATAGGGAAGATTAACTAAAGGGATGTAATTGGAGGGGAGGAGTGGAGGAGTGTGTGTGCACATGAGTGTGAGTGAGTGAGTACATGTGGAGGGGTAGGGTAGGGTGTGTGTGTGTGTGTTTAACCGTTGTCATCATCAGCGTGTTCTTCTTGCACGCTTGGCCTAATCAGATCTGTCTCATTATAAAAGAGTGAGTCCTTTCTCTGGCTCCTGCACACAGCCGGGCTCTGAGTCATAGCGTCAATACGCCGCTAATGTATGCCTTCTCTCTCCACAGCTCATTAAGACAGAATCATCATTTGACTTATCAGGGCTATTCTGGTTACCAAGGCTGGAAGCGGATAATCTGGGTCTGGGTCTGTGGATGGGTGGAAGGATGGATGAAAAGATGGATAGAAGAGAGAAGGGGATGGGGAATATGAATGGATTTATAGATGGTGGAATAGAAAAATAGATAAGGATGGAGGGACTGTTGGAGGAGGAAGAGGAGGACTAGATGGGAGGAATATTACGATGGAGTATGGAGGATGGGATGTGGAAAAATAGTAAGAGAGACAGATTTATGGAGGGATAGAGAAATAGAAACATGGCTGGACTGATGATTGATTGGTAAGTAGGAGGATACAGGATTGGTGGAGGTAAGAGAAGCGAAAACTGAAGGGAGAGTTAAGAGTTATGGAGGAATGGAAATTAGACTGCGCTTGTGTAGCACTACTCTACCCGAGCAGGACAAAGCTCTCCAGTTGGAGCAGAGTATGTAAATCATGCGCTCAACACAACACATACACACACAGATCTACAGATTCCTGAGAGGCCAGAGATGTTTGGAAAGGAGGAATGGGTGGATGAGTTTAGTTTAGTTTACTATCCCTGTGTCCATGGTGATTGTCAAACCAACAAAACAACAAAACACATGACAGTTTAACTTAATACCTCACCACATCACCCTACAACCAAAATTAAGCACTACAACAAAATGTGAATATGAAGGTTCTCTGTGATTCCACTGTTTTCTGCAACTGTCCAATCAAGAAGCTTCATTACAGAGACGTTATCTTCTGCACTGAGGATTGGTTATCATTAGTAGTAACACGCTCGTATGCATGTAAGATATGTACACCTGCACTGTACATCTACCTACAAACACACACATATATTATACACATTTACACAGGGATGTCAGCAGACAATCAGAGTGTTTCCTGCAGCTCAGAGTGAGGCGTTAAATAATAACGGTTCAGGATTTGCAGCTGAGAGGCCACCATCGCTCTCTAAACACACACTGTCGGCGTCTGAGAGAAATGAGATGACAAAGACGGATTTTTTTAGCTGCTTTTATTATCTTTCAATATGCAGGGCTGTGTAATGCGTCCGTCGTCTTGTTATGCCGTATCCATGTCTCTGACGACGTGGAATTGGAAGGAGTCAGAATGCTGACTACACTCCATACTTCATCTTCTGAGGCAGCGCCGCTAGACTGAATGAACTGATAATTTAACTGAATGCAGGATGATTTCACTCCAGCGTCCTGATGAAGGTCTTTCACGCCTGAAAAGTCATGTTTTTAATCTTGCCGAGCTAATTAAAGCCGCTACGTGTAGCATTTTGACATCAATAAATCCTTAACACATTAATTTTGAGATATTAGGGTGATTACTGTAAACAAATACAATCATTGCCAGGAAAATTGGCAGCCTCCACCAGTCACAACACGGTATTTTCATGTTGCCTGCTGGCTTTAACCCAGCTGGAAGTCTGGTGGTTTGGTAGGTAGGGTTCTCAGCAGAACAAGAAAATGAACTACACATTTTCTGCAGCTGTTTTCCCTCAGCTTTGACCTCCGTTTTAAGGATGAAGGAATCAATAAATCTGCTATTCCATATTCGATTTAATCTGTGTCTCTGATGACGGCTGGTTGGGAAAGCCTGCAAACCCCAGACAGCCTGCCTCTGGACACACTAGAGACGCTCCTAATCGGCCCATATGCTACATTTCACATGGGACGGTTTCTCATATTAACAAGAGTCATGTTTCTCACAAGTCTCTGATGTGTCTCTCCCCGGCTTTTCATGTGTTCTCTCCCTTCATCCAGCCTCTCTTATGTGTTTCATTATCTCTCACTTATTAATATGTGATATTTTGTGATTTTTCTGAAATGTATATATACTGTTATAATGGTTGGATGTCTTATGTAAAACATAAGCCAAAAGTTACAAAACCCATGGATTGTTTGTGTTGTCCACTAGCATATTTCGGCTCAAACATGTCAAAATGTATGTGAGATTATGTTATGAAAAAATGAGAATAAAAAGTAAAATACTACTACTACAGTTTGATTATGTAGAGTCCAGTAGAGCCCCATCATATGAATTGTGAATGATACATCATCTTTAAATGCTTGTTCTCCTCAAGTAACAGAAAGCAATTATATCCCACAATCACCTGCATATATAAAACACACAATATACAAATATAACAGAAATCTCGAAGATTTTTCTGGTTTGGCCCATATATACATGTTACATAGATATTAGTCATCTGTGAAATATATCTGCCACATACTTAAAATGGACCTTAGTTTACTTTAGGTCAGACTGCACTATGAATGAACTAAATCAAACCAAACCATATGCATTTTTTTTTTTAAATCAATAATGACATCATCTTTAGTTGAATTAATTATTGCCTCTTCAAATGAGTCATCATCCGACACTTTGTCTTTGCAATCCTGCTGTTATGTTATAGTATGAAAGCCTGTATTTCTTTACACTGGTAGCAGATAGACTCCCTTTCTGTACAGATTAACAAATGACTGGTGAAGATTTAAATGTTTTAATTTGACTAAGTTGGCTAGCCATTATAAGAAACTTCACTTAACTTCACTCCACACTTTCTCTTCTCACACTTCCTTCCTCTTCCTCCGTATTATCCTTAGTTATTTTTACATTCCTTTTATTCCCCGCCTCCCTGTGTCTGTCTGTCTGCCCCATCTTTCTCTTTTCCCTCATCTGGCTGATTCGTCCAGTCAAGATGTCACACTGTGCCGTGCGGATCAAGTAGAGACGAGTTCCCTTTACTTGTTAACAGTCTGTTTATTCTATAGCCATATCAGCCTTGCTGCCGTGTCAGCAGCAGGCAATTACAGAGCAGATTGCCAACTCTGATAATGTCATCAGACGAGGCCCAGCACACAAATACACACATAGTGGGTGCACACATACACAAAAAAAGTCATACACAAGTTCACAGCTCTCTCACCATCACCAACATGCACATTCATACATTTAGTCACACACGTACACTATTAGCAGTGGTGGAAAGCAACCAATAACTGTAATGCCTCATTTCAAAAGAGATATATTGTACTTTCTACAGATTTTTATGCTGAGTAAAAATAATATTAATATAAACTCAAATTTCCACTATTTTGTGGCTGCACCACTCCACCATTATCAGTATTATTATACTTATTTTCCACTTTATTTATATTATTTATATATTATTATTTATATTGTTCCTTCTGGAGTACGTTCCTTCTACTTTTACTTAGTATCTGGATACTTCTTTCATGAACTATTAGCATAATATATTCAATCTCTATCCCTTTATTAAAATATATAAAGATAATTCCACTCAAGAAAAGCTCTCATTTTAAATTAGCCTAGTTTGTTTAGTAAAGACATTTTGAGCCCTAAAAGCAATGGTATATGGACTGCACTTATGTAGCACCACCTAAGACACATTACAATAAATGCCTTTCCACACATTTACATTCATATACTGATGGCAGAGGCTTCAATGGAAGGTGCCAACCTGCTTATTAGGAGCTAATGCTAATGTTAACACACACACACACACACACACACACACACACACAGGTTCAGTATCTTGTCCAAAGGACACTTCTACATGTAGACTGGAGGAGCCAGGGATTGAACCACCGACTTTCTGATTATTGGATGACCTGCGCTACCTCCTGAGCCAGAACACATATACATGTAGGTAAACATTTCAACATGGGGGTTCTCTCTATGGGAACAATGTATTGAACTTGTGCTATGTTCGTCATGGAGGTGTGTGGCTCTCGGCTGCTTGGCATGATGTATTGTGACCACTGCGCTGACATCATTGATGTAGCCCTGAGCGCTGATTAACAGCCCTGCTTGGCCAAGACGCACATACAGAGCCATGGTCGCCTCTGAGTCGTGTCATCAGCTTTTCACAGAGGCAAAGCCCCAAGGATGCTCCTCGAAGCCCTCAATATCCACTTATCATACGCAACATTAATATCTGCAACATTATTATTAGCCATTTTCCACAGAGAACTGCAGTAGGAGACATTTATTTCGTTAATACTTTCATGTCTTTCCCTCTGGGCACGAGTCTGCATATGAATATTTGATCATGTGTATTTAAAGAATTTTGTTCTTGAATGAGATATCCTCCAGAATGGCTGTTACCACAAAATTAAAACAAATGATTACGCAATGTAAGTCTTGTTGACATAATAGTACCCACTTTCCAGACTCAACAATATATTTATTGTATAAATATTAAACGATGATCTTCAGGAAATGATTGTTCCCTAAAATGGATTTCTATATATCAATGAAGAAATAAAATCATTAATTCCTTTTTTTGCACACTGTAGTTCACACAAACATATTATCATACAACAGGCCCCTGAGCACATGTAGAAGAGACATAAAACTGTGGTTTGCAGTTGTGTTGCGTCTTTCAGTGACATTTTGCAGTTGAACTAGAATTCTTAGGTGTTGCTGTTGCACCTGAAATTCAGGATTTAGTTGGATGCTGGAGATGAGGAGTGGCTGCCTAACTCTTACCCGAAGCTTCCTGCAGCAGCAGAGCCACACTGACACTCATCTGCACAGATATCATACAAAATACTGCACATATACAACATAATATGATATTTACATCAATATTAAAAGGCATCCCTACTTTTCACATCAAACAGAGACTCTGACCTGTGCCGGTTCTGTAATGCATCCATGGCTCATGGCAACATAGACAAACAACCACACACACCATTCATACCTGTGAGGCTTAGCCACCTGAAAATAAACAGTTTTGGTAAAAAAAAAAAAAAAAAAAAAAATCAAATCAGGAGTTAAATCATCACTGGGAGCTGTCCAGCATGAAAGCGCTACACTTTCTGATGCAGATCACCTGATTTGCACCTCCTCAGCGCATTAGGCGTGTCTCGGAGGGGGGGTTGGGGGGTTGGGTCATCACTAAAACCGACATTAATGAGAAGGTTGGCGCCCCTTCTGGCCCTTACCTATGTGTTAAGACAGGCCTGACACTGCGCTGTGCCACCAGCATGGCAGGTAGCAGCGCGGCTCATCCATATCGCTGTGCTAAGAACAGCCCCCACACACCTATCAGGAACAATTACTGCTCTTCCAGCTCCTCATCACAGATGGTGAGGGCTTTCAGAGCGACTCCCCCTTTCCCTCCTCCCCCCCTTCTCCCTCCTCTCCTCTATCTGTAGCTCATTGTCTCTTTGGTTGACTGTGTCTCTCTCCACCTCTCTGCCTTTTTTCATGCTCAGACTATTTCTGTCGCTCCCTCCTCCCTCTGTGTCTCTAGCCGTCCTCCTCCTCCACCTCCACCTCCACCTCCTTCCCCACGTTCCCCATCTCTCTGCCTCTTCCAACTCGAAATTCAACAGTTCAATTTAAATCCATTACACCTAAGCCCTTGACAGAGTGTGGCATCCATGGTAACTGTTACTAGACAACAATCTCGCAGTGACTCTGCTTCCCCAGCAAGGCCACCGGCGGCAGGGAGATGCACTGGAGGCATGTGGGGTGTTTTGACGTAAACACTTATGTCATTTGCTAAGTGACAGTCCAGTCCTTCAACTGCAACCCCAATCTAGGAGGGGAAGAGATCGCAACATAAATCACATCAAGCCGACACAATGAAATGCATTTGTTTAAAAGCAGCATCGGAGCAATTCGGAGCAGAGGGATGAATCTAATTTGATAACAATACAGCCTCCTTCTATTGTCATTCCCTGTGCATGGCTGCCCCTGTAACCTGCCTATCTGCCAAGTAAATGTGGATAAGAATGCAGCAGCAGCAGCAGCTAAAGTAGTCCTACTTCACGGCTCCGTCCTTGAAGGAGTAAAGACACAGTAAATCACCAACATGCTGTCACATCCTACACTTACTGTACAACACCACAGTAATCACAGCAGAGAAAGTTAGCTCTGACCTCCGCACTCATGAGGGGGTGCTGTAAGTACACACTGCGGTTACACCATTGTCTTGATTCATGGGAAGTTGGGCAAACAATGTTCATAAAGATAAAGATGCACAACAACAATATGCAAGGTTATAATCACAATCAGGGATAATTAAGGGGACTGTTCATGCAGTGCTTCCCACAATAACACTGCATCACTGAATTACCATATAATTACATGTTGATACAATCTATGCTGCTTTGACAGTTAGCTCAGCGCTAGCAAAGGGGGAAAACATCCTGTATTTTCTCCTAAGTAAGGAAGACATCTGCCTTTTCACAGATGCAACATGGAATCGTGCTAATTTCTAGCAATTATTATCAATATGAAAAACATTTTCTAATCAGATATCTTAACAAAAAGAATGTTTAAGTTTTTTTACTTTTATGTGACTACTTTCAATCAAATGAACTCTAGTAATGTAGAAAGTGCATTAACTCTTCATAACCTTCATTATCATGTCACACCCTGCCGCTGATATTCCTCCTTGTGACCCCAGAAAGAAGTGGAGCATTAATGAAGTCAGGGTCTGCAAATGCATGAATAGCACTGGGCTCCCATTTGAATTAAATCTATTCATCCGTGCCAATGTGATTTCTCTGTTGTACTGAGGCAACCGAAGGCCCTCTGAGTCGTGACATTTGTGCCATGGCTGGTGGAGCAGGCAGGGAGGTGAACACCCAATCTGCCTATATGCCCGACCACAAATTCCACACCCAGAGCGATGTGTAGGCTCAGACTGGAATGAAAAAGATAACGGGGGAAAGAAAAGCCTACAGTATGTCACTTAGATGTGTTTGTGGCAAGGTCTATCCCTAATAGCAAGAATAAAAAACAAGTTGCGTTGACTGACAGTCAGCATTTTGATACCCGTGATAAACAGTCCGTGGGGCGTATTTTATGATTACATAACAATCTTTACTTAAATCCATTTCTTGCATGGGGAATAGTATTGGTGTCACACCAGTCTAATTTCAGAAGTCTCTTGACATATTAAAATAATCCCTCTCAGATTTCAATATTAATTGTGTCATCGGTATTCAAAGAGAGCCTTGTGCACTTTGAAAATAAGCTGAGGACGAAGCCAGAGATTCTGCTGACAACAGAAAGGGATTTAACAGATTTTAGACTGGGAGCAAACTGCTAACCCCCCACCAGGACTGATGCAAGCTCGTACGGCAGGTGTGCAATGCGCAACACAGATCCCACCAATTAAGACAAGAGGAAAATAGTGCATCAGAGATATTCTCAGAGCTTGATCTCATTGCTAAAATGTCAAGGCAGTGATTTCAAGAAGACTTGGTTGATGCAACGCAATCCTCAAAGCACTGAACTGTATTTCCATCGCAGCTAATTGACTCAATTTTTAGAACTATTTCCAGACTACACTCAAGTGTATAGTGTAGTGCTACCAACGGTGTGTGGTGCAGGATTTGGAGTTACAAACAGCAACCGACTCTAGAGTATACATTAATTAAAGGCTAAATTCACACCACGGACCTCACACCAACGTAATACCAAATTGTGGCTAATCGTCATTTTCATATTAATTCATATCTGACATCATATCTGAAACCGATTTGAACCAAGATAATCTTCAAAAGACACACATACACACAACAAGAGACAGATAAGACATTTTTTCTGCCTGCAGCCGCTTCTCATTTGTGTTCAACTTAATTTAATGGTATGTGCCTCTGTTTTGACTAAATTAAGACATAGTACCGATCAAGTCTGTTATCTCCCTTTTGTTTTGGTATATTGTTTTATCCCTTGTTCTGCTAATGCTGGCTCGGCTGCCGAATGAGTCAACATTGTATTATTTTAATATTTTGGGAAATACACTTCCTTTGAACAGAGCCAGGCTAGCTGCTACTCCTTGTTTCCAGTCTTTAGGTTGACATAAGCTAACTGGCTGCTGTATAGACATAAAAGTCGTTTCAATCCTCCAAACTAACTCTTGGCAAGAAATCAAATAAGCAACTTAACTTTTTTTTTACTGCTGACTAAATAAAACCTCAAACTTTGTCTAACTATGTTTCATTTGTCTTGAATATTATATGTTTTAGAGAAATCCTTTGAAACCATGTTGGCAGGAGCTTTAACAAGTCAAATATAAGCTGCCTTCATGTCACTTGTCTCAGAATCTGATTTAGTGCCGCAAACATGGCACCGTGCAGAACTTTGCTCTTCATATTTGCTAGAAAATATCAGATGTTACATGTGAAGGAAAACTGAATTTATGTTTTTTAACTAAATATCATCACGTCAATGTCACCAACCATTAACCATTTCTTTTTTTTTCTGCTCTTCCTACACCGAGTTGTGGTTACTAAACAGACCCGAGGTCTTGGGGTCACATCCCTGAATCGTCTGCCAACAGGTGGCGAGGTCGCTGCTCCTGCAGGGAGCGACAGCTGTTCCCCATCGCTCACTCACCAAGGTCTCGCCGCTTCTGCCGTCGGTTGCTGAAACAAGGGCAAAGCTCGGCAAGCCTCTGGAAAACTAATGGTAAAAGCACCAGGAGGCAGCTAAAGCGGCAGGTATTAGCAGATCAGTGGCTCCTGTGTGTCATTAGCTAAGGTAATAAATAGATTGCTTGGGAGGTTCTATTGTGTAATGATGCATATGATGGCATAAACCCTCGTTAAACAACGTATTAGGCCTATGTTGAAGACAATTCAACTGAGAACCACGTAAAATGTGTAATTTGATCAGCAAATGGCATTTAATCTATAGATTTTCAGATTATTACTTCCTGTGTGTCCTTGTGAGGGCTGCAGCAACTCTGTCTATGGTGGAAATACCTTTCCCAGAGGACGCAGGGTAACAGATGTGTCCTCACATGGTGGTATTTGCTGTTGGAGGTTACACCCTACACACACCTAAAGGATGCTATAGTACAGATACTACTTTTTTAAAAATCAGGATGATGCTGCACAACCTAATCTAGAGTCGCCATGTTGTACCTTTATGCTATATGTCTTCAACTATGTATTCTGGTGCACAAACACTACACTACCTCCTTCCTGAATCTAAAGTGAGATTGCCAAAGCCATCAGCAGCTTCACTATGACCCACTGGGAGATCCCCTGTGCCATCTGTAATTGCTGGTGGGGCTGGTGATAAGGAAATGGAGTCTTTATCTCAGCCCAATTAGGCAGCTAATTGATTCAATACCAGTCATTTAGAGTTCCTCCAGGCCCAGGATTGAGTACTTTAGCCCCTTGAACAGACGTGAGGTCCCCGGAGGGGAGCAACCACGGACAGACTGTGTTCAACTCCTCAAAGTCTGTAGATTATAATCTGGATATAAATAATTTAATTATGATGAGTTAAAGTATTACAATTAGGCATAATTCTGATTAAGGAAACAAGTTATAGTGGTGAGATTTTTTTGAATTATATTATGCCAGTAAAAGTGTAAAATGAGATTTATTTTTGTTTTATTATACATTTATGTAAATACTCATTACTTATTGGAAACTTTTTCTCCACATACTATATGTTGAATTATATAAATATTTCATCTTTGCTTTTTAAGATGATCCAATATGCACTGATTAAAAGACTTTATTCTAGATTACACTAGCAATTTTTATAATACATTTTTAAATAATAATATTATTTAATTGAATCTATATTATCCTAGATCCCTTTTATAAATATATGCTGTCCTGCAAACGACCATATAACATTGTTTACGAAATCAGAAGAAGCTAGAAATATTGTTATAATACCAGATTTGTATTTATATTTTTTACAAACCAATGTGTATAAAACCTACCAAGTGAATAAAAATAAAATGCAGTTACTGAGATGAGATATTGAAGCTATATCTGCAAACATACAGTAGGTATAGTGTTATTTACAATGATGGCTGTGGCCTTTCATTTCCCATGGTGCTAATCCAGCCGCCTCTAGTTTTACACTTCTCTGTTCCAAGCAAATAACACTTTTCCTTGACACGCCGACAATGCTGAAAGGAAGAGATTCATTTGAGGTCAAATTTGGGTTGACTGCTAACAAAGGGAAGATAAGCTTGACTTTTAAAGCAACACAAAGGGCAGGTTCATGAAACTCACTGAGTCATAGAGATTTATGCAGCCCATGACCCCAGAAAAGGGAACGTAATGAGCTCTAAGTTCAGGAGTGGTATATGCTCCTGGTTCTATGAAGTTGAGAAGAGGCCGACATTATTCATAGGATGAGTTGGAGGAGACTGTGTGGAGGCTCGCATGAAACCTCAAGTGATTTCAAGTGGTTATGATAGTAAACCAAGCCTCAGAGGGAGGCTGATTTAATATTTTATACAGTAATATCGTAGCGTTACATAAAAAAGACCTCTTGCTCTACACATAAACACAGTGGGCACAAACAATCCCTCCACTTTACACACGCATGAAGAGATTCTTTCTCCGAATTACATCTACTGTACACCCCATCTTATCAAATATCCGGTGTAATTCAACCTCAGCAGCAACAATATCAGACAGAGAGAGTTATTGAGAGCATAATGGAAGACTTACTGGATTCATTATCAAATGCATCCTAAAGCAATGCATCCCGGGATGAATACAGTAGAGCTGAGCCTTTGTGACTTCCCATGATTCTGTATGTTGCTGCTAATGTCAGTTTGAGCGTCACTCTTTGGTCTCTGTGCTGTATCACTTACTTCATCTTGTCTCAAAATAACAGGTTCCTCTCCCTCATCAGATCAGTGAGGGGACAACTACTAGAGCTACTGTCCGTGTCAGTACTAGCAGCTTTTAGTCTATGTTTGTGGAACAGATCCATTACAATCCAAATAACTCAATGGGTTCACCCCAAAGTAACTAAATGATATTCAAACCATGGCTTGATTCTGAAGCCAATGTAGAAGTACCTTGTATGCCACCAACGGGCGCTATTCTGAATTAAAAGAATACAATTTGACTTATATCCAAAACTCCAACTACTACTGCTGCTTCTTTCCAACAACATCTACTGCTACTGTACAGGTTCTACTACTGTTTCATCTGAAAGTTGGACCGATCTGTTTGTTTAGATAAAAATAATGAGCAGGGCCGTCTTGTGATTTGTGGCTCTGACTGATTGAAGACAACACCCCAAAGCCAGTGAATGCCAACTTTTATTTGTGTATTTTAAGTCAGTATTAAAGTGGGCCTTTCAAAGTACATCTGTCCTGGCTGCAGTGCTAATGGAAGAGTTCAGAGATGTTTTTGGTTTCACACACGCCCCCCCACATCACACACTAACACACACACACACACACACACAATATGACTCATCGCTCATTTAGAGGTAATGAGTGTGTGTGTGTGTGAGATGGAGAGGACTGGAAAAAAGGACCCAACCAGGCTCAAACAACAGCATGTGAAGTGCCCTTAGATGCCATGAGAGCTCACTCTGAGCGAGGAGCCTGACGGGTGCCACATTTCCCCATGCTAGGCATGATTTGAATGGGAAGTGGCAGGGTGGGAGATGGATTACGGCAGGGAGAGAGGGGCATTAATCCTGCAGCCACACACGCATACATGCGTGCACAAACATACTGACACACGCAGACGCAAGCAACATAATAAAATAATACTTCAATCATATAAAGTACACAACAAAAATGCATAGAAATATTCTTTTTCATTCAGTTTTATGCACACACATGGAAGAAACACACAAGTCCACAAGTCCATACAACACACTGTTAAGACATCATCATCCGTGAATGATGACACTGACAACGACTGCTTTGTAGTACACTTTTTGCAGTGTCATTTGAAGGTCCTAAGCTTTCAAGCCTTCCCAATAAACACTGCACCCCCCCACCTCATCTCATCCTCTCATCCACTGAGTTCTCAAAGCGGATCATTCTGCCTTTTGTCCTTCTTTTTCTCCGTTTCTTAATACGCGCTTTCTTTTCACTTGTGTTTACTTCCCAAAGAAACAAGTTACTGACATTTCAGCACCTTTTTATCCTGGTCATTGGTGCTGGAAAGATCAGTCACGTAATCAATTAGCTGACCAACAACAACAACAGTTTACACTCTCACTTCTGAATAATCTGCAATCTTGAAAGCCAACAGGTGGTCATAATTTTACGGCGTATTTAAACTCCAAACAAATCAGATATTATCTTTACCCAGCAATATTACGTCTTGAAATACCCTGGACATACTTGGAAGTGATTTGTTTAGACGCTGCAGTTTTCTTGTGTTGTAGCAGCAGTGGCGGCAGCAAAGTGGCTTGCTTGGCCACCTCAACAGAGGTGCTAATAGTATTGACCACTTCATTATAAGTTAGGGAAGGGCTTAGCTGGAGCAGACAGTAAACAACTCGAGACTGACAGGTCAGGGTGACTGTTGGCTTGATTGTTTTTCATTACTCATACACTGTCTAAACTCAGACCTGCCAGTTGGCGTTTGCTCACATCTGCCAGGCTCTGCTACCAGCATGCCAGTGCATGAACAAGTATAGTAAAGTTGCACAACAAAAACAAAGATCAGAAAGTGGAAATAAGATCTGGCAGTTGTTTGTGTGTTCCTAGCTTGGTCGTCCATAATAGAGAAATAATAGGTAAAGACAGTTAAGGAGGTAAAAAAAACTTTTTGTTGCTTTGTTGCAAAATATCGTTGGTGGAAAGGTTGCTAGGAAAATGGTGCAGGGCCGTTGCATTTGAAAAAGAATGCAAACAAAACAAAGACTCTCATAGAATATTCATTAAGTCTGCTCCTCCACTCCGGCTTTAAGAGGGGGGGAAAATAAACCCAATCAGATGCACATCAGCGGTTATGAACAACAATATAATCGCCACATTATATATGAAAAGTGAGAAATTATCATATCATTCACATCACTGAGATCCAGCGGCACCTACTGCGGCAACAGGAGAATATATGTAACCCCTCCGCTTAACACTGGCTTGGTTTTTTCTCTCTAAAGCGATTTCATCAGCACGAGCACATTCATAAAAGATTATCCTGAATGGGAAATAATACAGAAAAGCTTTTTCATTACCACCTCATCATATATATATCAAACATGTATTACCCTCGATCAAACATTAATTACCTGCACCATTAAAAAAAAAAGTAAGTAGATCATTGTCAACATCGTCTGTGCTTTCATTAGATCAGTTTTGTCATCTTTCTAGTGTCAGAATAAGCAACATTTTAATCAGTTCTTGGAATAAATATTCACAAATATATAAAAAGGTAAGATGAATGCAGAAGTGTATCAACATATTACAATCCTCCCTGACAGACCAAGTAAGAGGAAAAACAACCTTAACTGAATTTATACACCTGTTTCAGGTATCTCATCATCTACATACAAGAATTACATAATGCTCCTGGAACCAATGGAGGAGAAACAATGTACAAAGGTTCACTTTCCTCCCCCGTTATGAGTATGACCCAAACAAAACAGCTGTTTGATCTCTTCAGACTAAACCTTTGGCCATTGGCATGTGTCTTCCTTAGCTGCATCTGTCATCGCCTAGCTTCATCTCTCCCTCTGTCTGAGCAGATATCTCTCTCTCTCTCTCTCTCTCTCTTCCTTTACACCTTTTCTGTGTGTAATAATCCTGACTCGTATTGGGTGCACTGAGCTCAACAATCCTTGATGGCTGTGAAGGACATCTGCAGACATGATGGGAGTGTTTCATTTTTGATTGAAGAAAACAAGCTGTACATATGTACATAGGGCACTACAGGGGTCTGTCGAGCCGGGGAGCTGCTGTAGATCCTGCCTGAAGCATCCCTCAGACCGCAGCCATCATCATGCATCCACAGTTCCTATCCGCCAGTCACTACTCATACATTTCATATTCAATAAAAGATCAGATATGCTACTATGTATTGTTCTGGAGTGCAGGGACTAATTATGCACTTTGTCATTTAATTTGGATGACATGTTGAATTAAATGTAGATTAGGCAGAGGTTATTATGACAGTTACGTTTAGTTGCTATGGGATGAAGACGCTAATTAGTAAAACAATACAGTAGAAATGCATTTGTGTATTTATTATTATTATCTTTTATTATTAGATATTTTTGGCATTTAGCTTGGCTCTTATTCTAAAAAAAAACTGACAATGAATACAAGAGTGGAAAACGTCTTGTATGTGTGTTTATATGCATATGTTTTATGTGCATCTCTGTCTGGGTAAAACCTGCACCAATAAAACACAGCCATCACAGAGCAGAGTGTTTGGAGTGATGCAGCCGTCACTCAGACCTGCATGCTAACTGCTCTTCATCATAACTCTCACTCGGAGGAACACAAGGAGCCGATGCCACTCACACACAGACAGCGCTGCCAGACCCAATAACGTAAACATAATTAGCTGTAGTGTTTGGAGGCAACAGCCAAGTGTGAGATGCACCCTCCGCACCGGCTTGTGAGCCTGTCCCCTGGCCTTGAGCATGGTTAGATAACACTGCATTAGATAACGGTGTGCAAATCCTAAGAAAATGCCTGTTGGCTTCTTTCAGCAGACATTACCAACAACGAGTTGGAGCAAGAAAACAAACAAAACTTATGATGAAAACTTTGATTTTAATTCTTCTATCCGTTTATTTTTTTTTATACACCGTGTGTTGCAAACAAGCCTAAAGACAAGCTTGTTGTGCAGTGAGTTATATGGCTCCCATGCCAAAGAATACGTGACCTCAATGTGAGTTGAACAGATACTATCAGAAGAAAAGGGCTTTGGTTGGGTTCATGAAATTTCACAGAAGCTTGTAAATGTCAAATGTCTTGTGAATTAGGCTGTGGCGGAAAAATAAATAAATGAGGTAATTTCACCGAAAGCAATTTGCTTGTACTTTTTAACCAAGCAGACACAAATAGCTACTAGACTCTGCATCTAGGTAAAATATGTCTTTACATAATAATGGCTACTTACTCCACGGAGACGATAAATGATAGCAGCTCCTAGACTATCTGTTCTCTTTTTATGCATATGACGACGCTGTCTGGGGAGACTGTTATTATGATGAGGATGGTGCATTTGTGGTTTGAGTTTGCAGGAGTTTCACTGGTGAAATATGAAAAATCAAAAAGGTCCTTGGGTGCACAGAAGTAAAAGGGGAGGGTGGCAAGGGGTTAATAGGGTGCCACTGCCATGGAGCAGATAGAACAGAGTGAAAGTTGAGGTAAAAGAAGTGGACAGAGAAGAGACAGAGGCGCCTGGGGAGAGACGGCGGCCGCTAACAGTGGGAGAAAAAGACAGTGACAAAGTGCAAAAGTGAGAGACAGAGAGAACCGAGAAAGAAATAGGTTCAGTACTGCACCTTTCTGCAGACTCATGTCTACCATGCGAGGCTCGGCCAGTTCCAGGAAGAAGTTCTTGTTTTTCTCATACTCCTCATCGTCAATAATTTTCACGTGAATAAGTTTGCTGTAAGGAGGAGAGTAACAGGGAAGGGGAAAAAAAGGAAGGGGTGTGAGAGGAAAAGGGAGAGAAGGAAAGAGGAATAGAGAAGAGAAAGGTTAATTTCCGATGGAGGGACACAGGAAGTGCACTGTAAGTAGGATTAATAATCAGCATGGAAGAAAGGTTAGAAGGTGAAAGGCCAGCTTGCTCTGGACCGGCCTGTCTGTCAGTGGCTGGACATGACACACTCACTGGTTCCAGGGAGCTCATTGGCTGCCACGGGTGTCATGACAACCACATTTATCATGGTGTCTAATACAAGTGGAATGGAGGGCGAAAAGCACTCCATGGGCAGGGAGGATAAAAGAACACAATGAACTGAAAACAGCAGCATGTAATCAATCAGGTTGTAAAATGTGTAAACGGACATTTCACAAGGGCAAAAAGGTGAGTGAACGATAAATGAAAGAAACTGTCGCTATCTAAATCGATTTTTATGGCTCGATGTTTCAGTCAGAACACTTTCAATGAGACGGCTGGCTGGACACTGCGAGGACTCCCCCGCCTATCGAGGCACAGTCGAGGCACATAAAAGGGAAGCAGCTTATTGCTGAGTTTATTGCTTCACTTTGAGGAGAACACCCCTTTAATGAAGTCAAATGTCTGGAGGGGTGAGCCTCTTTCTCAGAAGAAGAGCTGCGCGTGTGACATCATCACACAGAAACAGCTCAATATGGCACCTCACTCCCAGCGGCGTTCTCACCACTGATCGGCCCTAATTGATCTTTTTAAAGAGTTATTGACGAGTGCAGGCAGTTAAGTGGTCAGTCGGTACCGAGATGTCTCTGTGCCTCACCGTATCACAGGAGGAACTGCTTTGTTATATTCAATTGGATTCATGCAAACACCTCCATCACGCTGACTGTACAGCATGCACACATCACGCTGTCTGCTACGACACCGGAGAACACGCCGCATGAAAAATAACCTGACGGCACTCGAGACAAGTCATGATACTTGCCGCATCCGCTCTCTCTCGAGCCTCAGAAGGCATTCTCTGCAAGAGGTAGACAAGTCAACAATAGTCGACAGCGGCGCAGCTAGCTCTGAAATGGGGATGACATACTTTATTATGTGTCTGACATCTCATGGGAAGACACTTCTTCCCTTTCTTCCGACCAATGATACAGTTTTTACACATGTTATCTGGGGAGAGTATTTGGAAAGCAGGGGTTCGGCTAATAAGATAAGTGGTACAGCAGCATTCATTATGGATGGCTGCTTATGTATGATGTATTGAGTCAAAACACACATGCGCACACACACACACACACAAACGCTCAATCTCTCTCTGATACACCTGCACAAACACGGATATTTATGCATATTCCATGTATATAAAACCATCAATCAAGGCTTCTCTAGAGGAATTAAAATGCATTTCTATTTCTGTTGTATAGCATTGCTAAATCCCTTTCTGTGGCCGGTGTACATGTAGTTCTGGGTGTGAATCCTGCTCACCAAGGGGAAGTCAACTATCTAGAGTCTGTTAACACACTAACACACAGCAGAACAATCCATCTCTTTTTCTCTCCTCTCACATCCCACTGGCAGGGCTTTCCTCAGATCGCTAGGCGAGATGTCTGCAGTGCCGCCACCTGTAAAAAGCACCTTGCTTTTCATCAGGAATGAGAAGAGGAAACGTTGGACTCTAATAGACAAGTGGGAAGTTGCAAACACACATCGTCTGGCTCCAGTAGGGAACAGTGGTCTTGCCTGACATGCGTGTAAGCATCTGGAAGACACAAATGAATCCTCACATGATTACTATATAAATATGCACACATTTTGAGAATTACATGTATTCACTTTGTGGCTAGGAGTTATCTGACACATAGACCCCCCACCGTAACACAGCAATTTATGGTTTTGAACGGATTCAAGAAATGAGATGTAATATGTTGATTAGTGATAGACTTCAGAATTTGTTACCTTTGGAAGGAGACAGGCCAGTTCTTCCCCCTGTTTCTAGTCTTTATGCTAAGCTAAGCTAACTACCTGCTGCCTTTAGCCTTTAATATTAAATGCACAGACATGTGTATACATATCAATTTTCTTATGTGACTGGATTGTAGTGCAAGGAAAAGAAACAATTTTATTTTAGTCATATCTGACACTTCAAAATTTAAATTGTTTAAATTATGTTTGATATATTTGAGTTCATGAGCATTTAAGGGGACATTGTCATGCAGATTTCTAGGTCTATATTTATATTTTAGGGCTCTACTAGAATATCTTCATCTTACTGATGCGTCTGCCAGCTACGTAAATAATTTAAAAAAAAATTCCCATTCTTTACTCGAAATATAAACTTCTCAAATGCATCTGTACATGTTTGAACCCGAATCCGATCCAAAGTGTGTGAGTGGACAACGTGAACACCCCTTGAAATCAAATGCAGAAAAGTCTAGAGAACGCTTTTCATGTGGTGTCAGATTAATGTGGATGCATAAATATTTCCATGTTTTTGCTTTGAACCAGCATGTCCTTGTAATGAATATTCCTAAATGACATGCACACAGCATTAACTAGCATCTCATTCATGAAGGAAATTATACTATCGTAGTACTTGTGACATGAATGGAGGAAGAAATAAGCAAAACAGGATATAAATCAATATTCATGATTTTGACTGTCTCTGTGGCTAAAAATGGCTAACTGATATTGCATAACATCATCTCACAAACACACACACACACACACACACTCACACGCACACACTGTGTATGGGGAACATTCAGCAACAGTTGCATTTGTCTATGACGGATCAATAATTCATCCATCTACTCCAGCATCTGGCATCATCTGCTGAGGAAGCTGCAAAAAGCCACTGTGAATGAAGCATGTGTGTGTGTGTGTGTGTGTGTGTGTGTGTGTGTGTGTTTAGGTCGTAGGAATACAATCAAACACCTGCTGTGCACACAAGCACAAATCAGAGTGCAGTGTGTCGGTGCAATGGATGGTGTCGTAATACGAACGGCGGTGTGTTGACAGAAAAGACACCTTGGGTGTGACAGTGCGCGGCAGACGGCATGCTCATACACACATATTGGCTCTCAGGCATACGCATGCATGTGTAATATGTTGTAAAAAAAAAGATGTTTTGATTTCTCATTTAAAGGCAGCAAGAAATGACACATTTAATATATGTGGTTATGTGTAATTCCTGTTATGGCAATACTGTGGACAACCCTCATCTAGGTATGTTGTCCCTGAACATTTCACTCATCATCACACAGCATTACATTTCTAACTGAATATATTTGCTGTTACAATTTAGTTGTATATGAATATAATTTCTAGGCACTATATGTGCAGGATGAAATCACTATTAAAATCTGCAGTTTTCCAGGGAGTTACAGTTTTCATGGTCTCTTTAAAACTCTGTGATAACTTGGCACAACAGAGACATCCTGGAAATATGAGAAACTTTGATGTGTAGCATTTTCTGAAGACTGTATTTGCCATAAACTGGACGTTGCATCTCTGAGGACGTTGCATCTCTTCCCTGTCCATCCTCTATACTTTGTGCTGTGAAGAAACTCTGAAAAAGAAACTCTGAAGACACCCTGCAAAATCCAACCTCCGAGAAATGAAGATGCAAGTACAATGAAGTTGCCAGTCTTCTCACCAGTGTTCTCATTTTGTTAAACTGAATTACACTAATGCGTCAAATTGAACTTGATAGTGATCTATTGATGCCAACATGCTAGACATAACACCCTTAAGTTAAGTATTACTGTGGCGAGGGCCACTGAGTAATGACAGGCGATTAGAGGGTTCACACCTCCGCTGCACTGGGCTGCCAGCAGCCAGCGGCCTCTGACCAGAGCAGACGGAGGAGGGCCAAGAAGAGATGAAAAACAGCGAAGGGAGTGAGACATGAAAGTGGAGGTGGTGCAGGGAGCCAGTGAGAGATGGAGAGGCAGATGCAGAGTGTCTCTTTCTGCCTCTGTTCTGTGGCCAAAAAACCACACTGCGGCTGAAATTTTGTTTTAGCTGCCCGCCTCCTCTCCCGTTCTCAGATGCCTCTATTCGAAAGCAGATTTACTGTTTTGTTTCTCTATTCTGGCTTTCAATCTACAAACACTAAATACTATAACTATTAGAAGTGTTAAACCACTGTGATGGAGTAACATATCAGAGGAAGTGATATGTGATGCGTTCACATATCACTTCCAGTCTCCATTTCCACTTGTCTTGTCTGTTGGTGCAGGCTGACCCTCAAATTACTCAGATTTTACTCTGAAAACCTGAGAAGATTTTTTTTACAAAAACTAGGAAGCCTTAGGTAGTTCAGGCTAGAGCTTGCAGCTAAAGTGCTGCAATTAAATATGACCTTTCTTTACTCTCTTTCTTCGTCTTCTGTATGAAACACCGACCCGAGCCCTGGGCTTTGAACTAAACACAGTTCCAAATTCTCTTGAAAGTTTCCTCTGACTTCATCTATTTCCTTAATCCACTGAGTGCTTTTCATCCTTATGCAAGACTGCATTTAGTCACTACTAAAGCAGGGACTGAAGCATAATTTTTAAACAGCACACATTCTTTCCACTTCACTGCAGTATAGAGGCTGTGATGGTGGCAGGATTTCACATTCATAAGAATCATCAAAAAACAAGCCTTGCAACCACTCAATCTGTTTTCGACAGCTTAGTCAGATCATGGCTGTGCTTCCACGCACAATCTCAAATAAAGTCAAGTCAATAAAAAACGGGAAGAGGACAAGGGGAAAAAAAAGCCCCAATGCCTCATGGGAAATCAGTGCCTTAATTAAGCAGCCCTGCTTTCTGTCACCAAGTGCAGGGATTACAGGCCTCGCTCATTATAGTCCTGATTATTGCTTTTCCCCAGCAATCACTGGAAAAAAAAGCCAGTAAACACATTTGTCAATGATTTCTTGCCAATCTCATGACAAATCCACATCAGATTTACAACAAACCTTCCAAAGTAAAAGACAAAATACATCGTTCATCCGTGCTCTCTACAGCAGCACATGTACGGTAAGTGTTTTTGATCTGGTGACACAACCTGTTCAAAAATACAAGAGTTTTCTGATCTGACACTGCTATGGTTAAGGTTTGGTTAGGGTTAGGCACAAAAACCGCTTGGTCAAGGTTGGGTTAAATAGGCAAGTTCTGGAAATCAAACTTGTGCTAGCATGCTCCTCCCTCCTGCTCTATACACTTGCATCCTCGGTATCGTGCACACCCGAAGTATTGATTTCTCCCCGGGGACTGGAAGTCATAGAGCCCTTTTATCGCAGGTATCAGAAGCTTGCTACCGTGGCGCAAGAGGAGTAGAAGGCCAAGTGCGTTCATTGTATTTACTTGAAAGCTGTGAGTGTCCACTCCTGACTTTGGGCTTCTCTGATTGAACTTGAAAAAAGGAATATCTCAGACTGTTCAAACTCTTCAAATTCTTACGTTAACATATACTTTGCATATTTCGAATAAAAATAAGAACTTACATCATATATCTTTAAGATTTGTGGACCTTCATTATCAAAGTTACGATAATAACCATTTGATTATTATCGTAACCTTGTGGTCATGGATAAAAGGGACCAACATAACAAACAACAATCTCCCATGTTGAAGCTCTACGTTTTGTTGCTTTGTCACTCTATAAAAACATCCATGTCTTCCTCCTTTGCTCCCAATGGACAAGAGCCCAGGTTTTGTCAGCCTTTCATCATCTCATCCTCATCTTCTCTCTTTCCGTGTCTACTTCCTTTTCAAACAGTGAGACAAACAAATCAAAACATATTTGTCCGACTGACAACTGAAAGAGTTAAAAACCTGTTAGCAAAGAAGTAAAAACCCCTTTTTGAAACGGTGACCAACATGACATAACCCAAACAAAAATGAGGCACGTAATAATACAAAACTCTCCGCTTGGTGACTTGCAAATTTTCTGGCCAGATGCTTAGCGTGAGCCAGATCTAATAGCTGTGATTGCTAGTTGTTTAAGGGGGAAAAGCAAGAGAGTTAGCGCAGTGGTGCCAGATGCTGTTTGAATAATACATGTCTGCCAAAGAGAGTCCCAGGTTGGACACGGGCACACTCGACACACTCGAGGCAGAGAGAGGTATGCACCATGTTCCCAAATTTACCAGTACACAAGATCCGGTGTAAGTATCCCTTGTTATGTTCAATCACACTGACGGCCTTGTACTGAAAGAGACAGTCATTCATCCAGAGGACCCAAATTCAAGCCCCCTTTTTGGCAAGCATCCCCCTTATGAAGTGTCCTTGAGCAGCTCATGAAGGGTGGGATCACATTGGAAGCAATTTCATAGGCAGGTTTTTTTTAAAGAGAAAGATTTGTGTGCTGCTTTTTGCACTGCGAGTTTGCAGAAATGAATCAATATACAATTGCTTTGTTTTGTTTCCTCCGTCCAATTAAGGAATCTTTATGCCAATTCATTGTAAATTTAAATTTCGATCCATCCTTACAACCAGAGAAGAATGTCAATATCGGAGGATTCTGCAAACCCCCCCAGAGATGAAGATTACATCCGATGCATCCCTCTTTTCACAATATCTGTGCACGGCAAAGATCATGGGTATAGCTGATAGAATATGTTTAAGGCACGATTGGTTTTAACCCACAAAACATTTGATCAAGGTTGGGCTGTCATTAAAGATACCTTTGGAAATTGGGATGGGCATTTTTGCCTTTTTTCTGACATATTAAGTTATAATAAAAATAATTATTGGTCGCAGCTCTACATGGAGCTTCTCTCTGGATTCACGTCCGCCACTATGCCTGTGATCTTGACTTCATTCTGCCTGCTTTGGCTTGAAAACAACCAGTTAGAAACCAGTGGTTAGGTGTCACATTCGCCATACCCACTATCATTTTCTGCCAATGGCATCAACAAAAATTCTGTGTGTTCAGCCTTCAGCCTGAGCAATCGACCTCCAAATTGCCACAAGCTTAAGGTACACAGCGCTGTAGTTGACTCTGGAGGAAGGGTGAGGGGTCACGGCAAGAGACTGATCAATAAAGTATTATATGACTTTACAATATCAGTTAGAGGACACAGGCGGCGGATGTCTTGCAGCGAGATGCGTGCTCCTGCAACTGTAACGTGTAACTCATGATGAGAGCTGGCAGCAAAGAGACGGCCAGGTTTATTAATACAGTTGCAAAGGAGAATCATGGGTAGTCACGAAGCCGGACAAGGAGACGCATTATCTGAATTCCACAGAGCGAATGTAGCTGTCGCTTCTCAGTCCTCTCATCTTCTTCACCACAACCTCATGTTCTAACACAACTTGTATCCATCTCTGTGGGAACGGTAAATCTCTCATTTGGCTTACATAGTGGGCAGCTGGTCAGATTACAGTGTGCATTAGATTGAAGAGAGGAGGAGCATGACAGAATGTGCCCTCGGTGACAAGATACCTCTCTGATCCCTGAGATTTCTCACAATCTCAGGGCTAGGACTTGAATATCTAATGCACCCCGACCCGCTCCCATTTACTGCTCTTGTGCTTACTTGTTGTCATGGATACAAAACCCCTTTTTCCCAGCCCGAATCCTCTCTAAATGCGACATATGATACACAACCACTTTCTGTAAAACTTCACCCATTCATTTCTATTCAACAACAGCACAATGATCCTCTTCCTGGAGGGAATAAAGAGTCCTAACAGGTTCACGGTTGTCTGATGACACAGTGTATTACTTATCTATTACTATCAGCACGCTTATGACAAACCAAATATAGCAGCTGATGCACGCTGCAGGTGGAGGAAGGGACAAAGCAGGACATCACACAGTGGCAGCTCACTTCCTGTGTCCTGTCAGAGTACACGCTGTTACTTCAGCCATTAAACCCATTCTCTTAACACGCCAACACAGCCAAAAAAAAAGTGACATGTGCCTCCTTTGTCCTGCAACTATAACTCTCCTCTTCCATCCTTTTCATTGCAAGGATGAATACACATTGAAAAGAGGCTGAGGATAAAGCCCTTCCTGCCCCACAGAGAGATGTCACAAACTGTCATGAGTCCATATCCTGTTTTGGATCAGGAAAACTATGTTTAACAATGACCACAATAAAAAAGTTTGCTATGTTCTAGTTTAGTTAGGGAACAAATAGCACTGAAACTGAATGCCTGCGAAAAGATCAAACAAGGATTCATCTAAATAAAACAGTCTGATTTACATTGAGCTACCTCCCATATAGAGTGAAGTAGGTTGCAACATACCGTAAGAATTTTTTGTTCCTAAACAATTTGAAAAGAAGGCCAGAAAAAAAAAAATGTCGACACACAAAGAGAAAAACAAGGATTTCTGAGAAACCAGGAATACAAGACATGAGGGACACAGCTGGCAATAAAATGTACCTTCTGGAGAGGCAAGAGACTGTCACTGATCTAAACAGAGAGGCCTGGCTACTGGAGGAGGAGTAAAGTTGGTCGGTTTCACTTGTCATGCACCCTTGCAACACTGTCTCCATAAAAACATGCTGACTGCCACTGCTGAAGGAGAAAAAGACAAAAGGAGAAAATGAAAAAGGATGAGAGGACACTCAAATGTAAGGCGGAGGATGGGGAAGCAACTGAAAAAAAAAAAAAACACACAGCCGTGCTCCATATTTTCTGAGCCAAGAGCAAAGCGAGCAAGGTGGGGAAAAGTGAGGTATATTTTTTTGGATGTCTGGAGCAAGCCCAAAGGTCCTCCTCTACAAGGACACAATGCAATAAAACACTCAGAGATGAAGTGTCTGATAAGGGGTGACAAGGGAGGGAGAGGAGGAAGAGAGGAGGAAGAGAGGGACGTAATAGAGGATGCGGTGAGGCCTCCACAATGAAAGCAAGATAGTTGGGCTGAGGGCAAGAAATGCACAATGGCTATTCTGGGTGTCAGACTTGGGTCTGTGACAGTTTAGAGAGCCCGAGCCGGCCAAGTCAAACCGCCTGCAGCCAAATGACAAACATCATCATGTGACTGACCCTTTGCATCAGGAAAAAAAAGTAAATCTTAGATATCTGTTGCACTGAAATAATAAAGCATAACCCCTTTTTGGCTGTCAGTGTCGTGTTCTACATATACCGTAGATGTTATTCATGGCACCGTGGGCTAAGACTCCTTCATGGGCACTGCTGGCAGGTTACTTGATAACTGTGGTAACTTTTTACTTATTGAAACAGTAATTACATTACTTTACTCAGTAGGAAAAGTAATTTGCTACATTACTCGTTACAGCTGTCTGTTCTGTCAACACATCTTTTATATTTTGTATTTCATTATTGTTTGACAAGCAGTTAACATACAGATTGGAGTGATTTACTAACCATCCAGCACTTAGCTTAGCTTCATTTTCCTTGTTTCAAACTTTAGTTTTCCAGTAACACTTTATTTCATCGTCTCTATGTAGCTTTTTATAATCAGTATTTAAACATTTAATAAATATTTATACCAGACTATAATGTAAGTTAGTATAAACAGTCAATGAGCATCAGTTATATTTACAAATAATATAAAGTGTATTAAATATGTTTATGTTTATATGTTTATATTTTACAAGAATTTATTAGCATGCGACTATTTCCAAGTTCAACATGTTTTTATGAGTTTTAAATCAATTGCAAATGCATGTAAACAGTTATTAAATGTTTTAAAAACATACATCAAAACATATATCATTAAATACTACAGCGATGCTACACAATGTTATAAATTTTTATAAAGTTCATTTGCAAAACAAACTTGAATTACATTTAATTATTCTTAAAAAACTTAAAATAAAACTCATATAAACTTTTTTTCCCTATGCATCCAAAAGTACAATAAATCAATTTCCAACTGTGAATATCTCTTTTCAGACTTTGCTAAAACTACTAAAACCTCATTTCTTCTTCATTTCTACCAGGCGAGCAAATTAAACTGGTGGCTCCAAGTCTAAAACCTTCTGCTTGATTTATTAATCATATCTCCTCTTAACTTAAACATATTCATATATTTAACTGGTCTCTGGGCCTAGTTAGCTATTTAATTTATTCTACATTTTGTATGTAAAGATAGAGAGATGCTCCACACCATGTACCATCATGGCTGAAGTTCTAGCTTTTCACTCCACTGAAATGGTACAGAGGCTGATTACACAAATTAATTACTGTTTCAGGATGAAGTTGTCAGTGAAATGAGCTGTGGTGGTGTTTGATTGGAACTCAAATTTATAGCCCACTGAGCCTCAATTCCACATGGTTGAGAAACACTTCACGAAGGTATGGTCAGTATCAAAGTTAGCACACAAGATAAAAGGCCCCAATGTCCCCTATTTTTAGTTGAAATTGACCATTGTCTATAAAATGTTACTGTTCAAAGATATTTGACTTCTATTGCACAAATCATGATTTACAAAGCAAACATAAAGGTCACGGTATTGTCCAGAGGCTCTAAAAGTGATATATTATTGATGCCTGTGCAGAAACATTTGTTTTTCTCCTCCTCTTCAGGGAGGCTGCAGTACAGGGTCAACCATGGTGAAACACTTCCACTGCTACTGGGAAAAAAAATAAAAATAAAAAAGTGGTTCGCACAAGGATACTCAAAATGTTCTTTTCTAATTCAGATTTTCTCTGGGTTTTTTTTTTTTTGCAAGAGAGAATTCTGCAAGAAATTTAATTATGTTTTTTTAATTTACAGTAAAGGTAAACACCACAGTTTCTGCAAGTAAGTAGAAAATCAGGGTCCACAAACTCCGATTCCACATATTTTGCAGTATTATTTATTTATTATTTAAATCCCCAAATCCATGTTTGAGTGTTTGCAGATAGTTATGAAACAGGAGCTAACGGTACAAATGCATCTTGAACTTTGCTGTCCCATTAGTGACAAAGCTAGTGACAGTTATCCAGCTAGCTCGCTTTTGTGCCCAGGCCTTGAGAATGTTTTATTTACCAAAAGGTTCACGTTTCTTAAGAAAGACAAAAGCTCAGACATTTCTGGATTTTTAAAACATAATAATGAGCCCTAAATCTGGGTCATCAAGTTAATATACTAAAGCCACACTGTCATTGTAAAAAAAAATCTATTTAATATCTATAATATCTGAAAAAAGAATTGTTCTATCACTATCTGCATACTGTTTGTCACTTCTCTCTATGGCTGTTTTGCTCTCTACTCGATGCGGGGAGCTGACCAAAACGCACAGTACTGTTACCACACATACTGCTATTATTTCTGCATTTGCAGAGAGGAATGGGGGAGGTAAAAAAAAAAACACAGTGTCACACCTCGGTGAATCGCTAATCAAGCAACAGAATCCACATTTATGAGTGTGAGTATGTGTGAGTTGGTGCAAATGTGCGTTATGCCTTTTTGTGCCTTCTGTAGATGTTACGACTTCTATAGTTACAGTGGAAGGAGCAGATGTGGTACTGACTTATTCAAAGGTCTGTTTGGGGGTTAGTATTGCACGCATGTCATCATCGCATTCATAATTATGACACTGCTTAGACATAAGCGCTTGAAAACCAGTCTCATGTCAAAAACGCCACAGACCTATATAAATATTTCCCCTCTCTAGCATCCATCCCTTATAATATGAACTCTACATAAGACTTGAGTTTAGGGTTAAGTTATGTAATATAATACTTATTTCTCATTCATTTCAATGAGGTCAGTGCATCGGCAACTCAACATTTGCTCAGGCATCTAAAAATTATTCAAATATAACAATCTGAGAAAGGACAATCACTCTGCAACTAAATTGCTCACTACTCATAGGAATGCACCATCTGACGAGGGGGAGAAAGTGGAAAGGCAATGTTTTTTATTAAGAGGTTACTAACAACCCCACTGGGTTAGAAAATGCATTTTGTCAATAACCTCCCTCTACAGAATTACATTTGTGCGTATGTGTGTGTGTGTGTGTGTGTGTGATGGGGGCAGCAGGGGGTATATTCGATTTGCTGCAGACACAGAAAGACATCACTGATTGAGAAGTGGATGGCATAGGGAAGATACATACACCTCTAAAAATAGTCACAGAGATGGATTTTCTCTGGAGGGGGCCGTGTGTTTATGCGTGCGTGCATGCACGTTGCCAGCCAGAATATTCTGACATTTAATGGCTACACACACACACACACAGTACAGACACACACATTAACACACACTGACACAAACACACCGTGAAATTGTGATCACTATTCACAGCCCAAGGTCCTGTTCACACAATGCTCCCGTACACACTCCACAGTACACATGCATAACATGCCTATAGCTGGGTTTTACACTACAATTCTCTACAGTACATCAGTTCCCTAACCGTAGGGCTGGCAACCAATGTAGTGTCTTCTGATGTTAAAACGGGTCCCTTGATAAATTCTTAATTATACAGAAATGACTGTGGAGCGTCTTCCAATGGCCTTTGGGCTGCATAGAACCACTATAACCGTCACACGGCTTGCCAATGAATTTACATTGACCGGCTTATGAGAGCGGCTTCATTTCTGTCCTCTGGAGGATTAAATCACTGCACGCAGTCTACAGGCTGAACCTAAACATTTTCTGTCACAGTTATTCGGGTCAGAGGAATTTTTCTGATCTCAAAACGCAGGATTGCTTGCCAAAAACAAAGGTTGTGAACTTGATGCTTTAGATTCATTTACAACCCCTGCTGTTCAATTCTCAAACTCTGGTGCTGGGTGGCCAACACATGCAAGGTAGACTGTTTTGTCAGCAGGTAGGGTGAGGGGAGGGTTGGGTGGAGGGATAGGGTGTTAACAACAAGGTTAACCTTCTCTGAATCAATCCTCCCCTGTATCATATATATTCTTGTCCCAATAGGTGCCCAGAGATGAACCCACAGAAAGAAAATAAATCATGTTAGAAGCTGAGCAAGAAAGGCTGCAAAGACTATCAGGTTTGTCTGTGAGAGGGTATGTAGTAGAGATGGGTTAGTTTAACCCCTTCAGGTCTTAATTTCACTATAAATTAACTACTTACTCATTTTTAACTCATACTTCACTTACAGAAATGTCCACAGTTTGACAGTGCCATATGTACATTATGTATTAGCTTGTAAGCATGTTCACTCATTATATGAATGAAGTGAAATGAAAGAGCATTTGTCAAAATCTGACAATCGATCTCATTGTACATTTAGTAGCTATTCTGGAGCTTTCAACAATATCACATCATGATCAGCAAATGGCGTTTTGCACAGTTGCAATAGAGATGAGGATTTTCTACACATTTCTGTTTATGAAACTTTAATTAAATATTTCGTTAAGTTAAATAATGAATCATTATGTTACTGAAAATAAAATCATCTACGTTTCCATGTCAACTGTGCGAACTCCATCATCAAGACTATTTGATAAACTGATGTGTTTGAAATAATAAAAGACTTGAACTGAGACTGTTGAGCTCAACACACCCTTCTTCTTCATACAGGCGCAGTGCTTCCCAAACAAAATATGCATTTCAACACATATACAAATAGAATAAATTGAGGCCATAAAAATGAGCACCAGTTAAATGTCTGTACACAAATAGACACTATGCTTGCATTGTGATCTGAAGTTTTCAGGTTATCAACAAAACGTTTGTTCTATGCTGTCACTGCGTTCACTTCATAGCATCACAGTTACAGTTTGCACACTGACACATCTTCAATTCTCTTCACACGCTCACCTTACATGTACACTGTACATCTGACAGCTCCCTTGACACATTACACCTTTCTTTAATGCAGTCAAGGATGCTTACACACAGACGCACAAGATACATAGCTACATAGTGTATTCCCAGTTGCTCTCTCTCTTACTCTCACACGTACACACGCACACACACACAGGTAAAGAACCGGGGGTGGTGGGGGGTGGGTGGGTGTGTAACAGGAGAGAAAAGAGCCAAGTTGAGCCAGGAGAGGAGGATGATTCGATATGTAGGGGAGGAACTCTCCTCCATCACATTGTATGTCCTCTGGTCTCTGATGAGATTATTGGACGGCTCCTCCCTCCCTCCTGACCCTCCACTGTGTTGTCTTAAAAAGATTAACCACACCATTGTCTCCGCCTATAATGGCAGGATAAAAGGGCCACTGCCTCTCACAGGGAGAAGTTGAAATGCTCAGCGCTAATTCTGTCCCATGGAACGTGTTGCCATCGCCTGTCATTACCATC
This sequence comes from Pampus argenteus, assembly GCA_036937835.1. Lineage (NCBI taxonomy): Eukaryota > Metazoa > Chordata > Actinopteri > Scombriformes > Stromateidae > Pampus > Pampus argenteus. The sequence goes on from CM072873.1 coordinate 14,197,862, forward strand.
CTCCTCATTACCATCAGCTAACAACGCAGGAGATTGGCTGGAATCATGCAATCTGTCCACCAAGCACAGAGCAGCGCAGGAAATGTTGCAATATTTTACCGTACCTGTTTTTGTCGGCAGCAGCATTAAGTATTATGAGTAGGTGCAAATAGTTAGGCATACATACAACTTTGGTCTTATTTTCATAGCTTTGCCTATGTCAACATTGTATTAACTTGGGGAGAAAGCAAAGTCTAATATAAAGTCTTCTGATCAGAGCTTGTTGTCTCCACCGCAGTCAACACGCTAAAGCAGGAGAGACCGCTTTAGAGCTTTGGACAGTCTCCCTACGGAGCTCCTTCAAGGAAGGAGTCATATTTGCCTCAGTTGGTGTGGTTGAGTACATTAATCATTTTCTTGTGCAATGAAAAAATTTCTACACATATTTCAATTTCAGTTTTGCTCATTCACAACCTGTCTTGTTTGCCAAATTTGCTTTGCAATTTGGTTGTAGCAATGTCACCATGTTGCAAGACCCCAGCAATTCACTTGGTGAGATGTTCAAGTAATGAATGTGCATTGACCTAATGCTCTGTGGGATCCTCAAACATCTACTATAAAGCTCGGTACAAAGCCCATGTAGATCCACCACTAATTCCTGAGCATTAAAGCTTTCTGCCAATCTACCCTATGCTGCTGTTAAATGGAAAATACACTAAAAGGCTATCCGGTGTGCAGCAGGATATCTAAAACAGTCAGCCATGTAGAAGGAACATGCAAAGGGCACGGACTCACAGTGGTGAGTGGTGAAGTGGTGAAGAGGTCTAATCCTGTTCTGCCTGCCTGAGGAATAAGGAAAGATCAGTCGGCAAGTCAGTCAGTGAGTCAGAAGGGGGTTCTGGTCTCACTGTCGAGGAGACTTTAAATCCTCTGGGACAGAAAGGAGAAGGCACGAGTAAAGGGAGAGGTTGAGTAGGGTAAAGAAGCTGTGCGAACTAAACTAGGATCGATTCTGTCCTCCATCACTCTCATTCACCACAACATTTGTTGAAAAGCTCTCGAGGACGAACTCTACAGCTGTACATGCTTATTCAATTAAGATGCCCGCCTGATGTTTTGCTTTCATTGGATTTCATGGATGTTGTAAAAGAGAGATGCAGAAGTAGAAGTGGAGAATACAGAGTGGAAACAAAAAAAGAGGGGAGATGAACGGTTTTTTTTTTCTACCCACAATTGAGATCCAGCAGCCACTGGACAAAACAAATCACATTTACATTAACACTGACCTAATGCTCTGTCCTATTAAAAATAAGGAGGCTTTATTTAAATTCCCAATCCTTGTCCTGCTTACTGCATGAATGAATCAGTCAATGACTTTCACCACCACAAACTCGTCCAGCATCGCTCTTAGCCGTCTGGAGGTACTACCCCCAAAACAGAGACTTTTTTTGGGACTGTAGTTCCTGAGTTCCTGGAAAACCTGGAAAAGTGCAATATGCTTCTTATTGTTTCACTTACACAATTGGACTTCTCTGTTTAAATCAATTCTACCCGAGCTGCCTTCCACCCATTGGGCAAGTTAAAACAAACACTAAGAAGTTTTTGCAAATACTATGTGACCTAGGTCTGACTCTGTTTCATATTCATCCCTGTCGCCTACTGTTTAAGCTAATCCCTCTTTACAGTACGTGTCTTCTTCTCTCCTCTCTTGTTCGTCGAGTTTCTACTTTGCCCACCCTGCGTGACCGTGTAATTCAGCCTGAACAATACGGCGCTGCCTCCTGCAGCCGTTGTTCCTCTGCTCCTCTGCTTTTCCCCCATGCCCCCGTACCCCACTGTGTTTGTCAGGATCATAGTGTGTCAGCGCCCGTTTAAAGGGGAGGGATGGGGGGAACACAGTGGGATGCCTTAACAAGGTGTGGCAGGGACAATCATGTGGAATATGGTTGGCCCTGTACAGTCAACCTCTCCTTTTCCATCCTCATCTCAGTCTCATTTTCCCCACTCACCCTCGCTCTCTCACTCTTTCTGTATATCTTCTACCCTCCTCCATATCTGTTTCTCTCCAGGCCACCCTTATGCTCATCACATCCCCTACTTCAGCAAATGCTTCTGCTTTCATTTACTTTATTTTTCCTATCCACCCCCCGTTGGTGACATCGTTATTTTTAGACACTCTTGGCCGTGTGTAGCTATCTTTGTGTGTGAGAGTTTGGGATGCTGACCTGATTTCCCCGTCATTGCCATGCCAACTTCATTCCCACCATCTCCTGTAAGTGTGGCCCCTGACAGCCCCTGAACACCTGTTCACAGCCCCCTGGGTGTGCCAGCTGGGTTGAATATAGAGGCGGAGCAGGTTGGGGAGGGGCAAGGAAGGAGGGAAGGACGCAGTTGGGAGGAAAAGAGGGGAAGATACCCCAGCCTCCCACAGTGAAACCTGCCACTCAGCTGGAGATGGCTCATTCAGCGTGCATGCTTGAGAGATTAACCTCTATCAAGAAGGGGTCAATGTCGAAGGCACTGGAACAACAACTAGGGTCAGAAATAACAGGGTTTTATTCTTGACTGACAGTGCATCTGCTGCCGTGGTCAAAGTCACTGGCATCAAAAAATTATGTTTTTTTTGTGATGACTAAAGACTAAAATTCTGACACAAATTTTTAAAAAATGCTATTGCATATAAAACCATTGTATTTTCTATTGAGAATGTAAATACAAGGTGTCTTACATACTGCTACCAAAGAAAGCTGAAAACCAACCAAAATATTTGCAAAATTATTCTGCAAAACCAAGAATTCAGGCAACTGAAAACTCAATGTTAAGCCATACCAGTGGCATAGCAATGTCACTCAGTCAGTCAACCTTTTTGTCATAGGTGGAAACATCTCATCTTTGGTACAGATATCCACAGTCCACACAGGATGAATCCTAATGACTTTGATGACCCTCTAACTTTTCCTCTGAGACCACTGTGAGATCTTTTAGTGAAACAACAACTGAATGGATTACCATGAAATTTGGTGCAGAGATTAATGTCCCACTCAGAATAAATTGTAATAACTTTGATGATCCCATGACATTTCATCTAGCCTGTCATCAGGTCAAAATTTCATTTTGTCAAATCCATTACCTGCTTAAAAATCAGCATGCTGAACATTACAATTGGGAGCATGTTAGCCTGCTGATTAGCATTTAGCTCAAAACACTGTTGCACTTAAGTACAGTCTTACATAAGCTCTGGCATGGATACATAAATATATGTTGAAGCCATTTAAAAGTACTCGGTTGAGGTTAGCAGAAAAAACAACAACATGCAGTTCGGTTGTCATGAGTGAAATTCAATTTAATTCAAATGTTTTGCCTGCGTAATCCTTTAGGATAGGCAGGCATGTCGGACAGGTCACCAGTCCACCACATGACATTACATTACACGGACAGGCATTTGAAATATAGAGTCCCCAATCATTCCTGCATGTCTATCTTTATAATCTGGATTAGAGTAGTTGTACTTTATTGGATGAACTTTGAAATATTACTGTGACGGGTCCAAGAGACGTAATATTAGAGTAATAAGAGATGCAACTTCTGTTAGCATTCTCAGATTTTGATCAGCTCTTATCATGATTTATATTCCAGGTCAATAATCATGTATTATACTGAGTTATACAGTACCACTCCTTTTTGGATTGTGGTGACTGTGCTAAACAAACCTGTCAACTCTCTCTACCCATAGCAGATTAATTAAAAGAAAAGACAAAATAATGCAAGACTTACTTCTGAGACAGAATATGCCAATTTAATTTGGTCTGATCTTTTGGACTATACTATTGCCTGTTGTCCCTGACCTCTCATCCCATCCTCTCTGCACTGTTTCCTTCCCATGATCCCAAACCAGTCTTTGTTCAGTCGCCAGCTGTTCATACATCCAATCCACCTCCTCAATTTGCTGGGGAGGTACACAGACTGCCTGCCTGCTATATCCATCTGGCACGCGATGGGCACTTGGATTCTCCGCTCCTCGCACACAGACCTCATTCATTCAGTTTGAGCCAAATCCACAGGCATTCGCCATTAGTTACCGTAGTTACTATTAGAGATATCTGTCTGTCTGTGTGTGTGTAGGATGGCTGCCAGGAATAGACTGATGTAAATCAACAGAAACAGGGCTGACATGTGACATGGAGGGAAAGGATGACATAGGACATGTTTTGGATGACATGTTTTAAATGAGTGTCATCTGATCAAGGCAGAGAGTTTGTCCAATATTGTTTCCCCCCATGGACACAACAGCACTATAGATACTAAACAAACATGTATAGTCCATTCAGTGAATAATTCTTCCTATGTGCTGCCCTTTATAAGCAAGCTGATGGTAATGACTATGGCTCAAACTACAACAATAGCAGCATTCCTACCGTACCAGGCTACATTATATTATTAAACAGGAGCAGTGAGATCAATATTTTTCAGGCCTTTACTGTTCTCATTAACTATGTGAGTTAATTGTTGATATTTTAGATATGAAGGTAAACTTTTTTTTTAGTTTTCATATTCAGATGTATATCCCTGGTTTGGTTTGGTTGTCAGGTATGTAGAGACACTTCTCATCGACTCCCACTGTGACGCAGCTTCAGCCAGTTCAATACACACAACATTGTAGATGTCGTTCTTTCACTGAAACAAATCTTTCTCAAACAACAGGTCAACATTTTTCAGTCTGAGAAAGCAAAATGAAAAAAAAAAAATTAAAAAAAAAACTGGTCTGGCATAAATTGTTAATGTGACCAACGAAATATGAATGAACATTCACACGGAGCTGCCCGCTCAGAGGTAAACAACCGCTACTGACCACAGTCTCGATGAAACCACCAACAGAACGGCGCCATCATAAAGCAGCACCTTCATGAAATTTGAATGACTATTGGGTGTAAATCTGTCTGGGAAACCGTTTCTGAGTAATTCTGGGTTTGTACACGGTATCAGATACATTGTTAGTTACAGTAAAGTAACTTAACTTTCTTAATGCCACAGTTTATGATAGAAATGTTGAGCTCACGTGATCAGCATGTTTTTACCAGGGTAAATTTATGAGGCAGATTTTGCACCTTATCTTTTATTATCCTTTTTTTTGGTCTGAGGAGAGCCACGTGTATCAGTTGCACCAGCTGTGTCTTTTCATGCAACAATTAGGTGCTTTTACCAGGAGGATTAAACATGCAGCAGAGGGTCATGCATCCCACCAGGTATGACCAGGGAGGGTCCCTGATCAACCACTAAAAGTAGTGCTGCAAAAAAGCATGTGATCCCTCACTGGCTTCCCACTACACAAAACCAATAATGTTAAATGTGGGCACCTGACAAAGCTTCTATCCCTGCACCACTCGGGCATCGACAAATATGGATAATGCACTTTGTAACTTTAAACCCATTTTGTTGTTGTGTATTTTTCTTCAAAAGAATAACTGAACGAACACTGATAATATCATGCCGGGTAGAGATATTCCCAGAACAATGGGAAGTTACAATGGAGTCTGATTTTTTTTTAACAATGTAAGATATCAAAAATCGGCTAAATGCCAAGTTTTGCTCTCAGTCTTCCAGAATAAGAGAGCACAGGTTTCCCTTGATAATATTTGAAATATAATAGTAAGACAAGTATACAAGAGCATTGTACTCTTTTCACTCTCAAAACTTATCTGCTAAAACCATTGCCATCGCTCATCATAATTGTAGCAGGTCTTAACTTCACCATTTCTCAACACTGAATGATTGCTAAAGTTACACATACTGTGGCCACTCACAAAAATGCACAAAATAAAACATATATACTATATACTAAGCAAACTAATCTTTTTTTTAAAAAGAAAAACAAACAAAAAAAACTTCTGACCAGCAACTTGGCAATGCAGTAAGAATGAATCTGACTTCAGACTACACATTCTGACTCAGAGAGTGACACATTATCATGTGACTAACAGCAAAACGAGGAGGGGGGGACAAAGAGGAGGAAGAGGTGGATGATGTCACTGCCAGTTCTTTAACAAACATGAGTAATGGATTACATATCTGATAATCAGAAGTCCAGACATTTACCAAAAAACACTGACTGAAAGTAGCAGGAAGGGAGAGGGAATTTTACTTTGATTAAACTCTGTGCAACCATGTGAAAGGTGTGCATGCATGATTATATAGGACAGTCTACTTAAGCTTACATGTGCATCTCTTTGCAGGTACACACACACATACACACACCTAGGCTTTCTTGCTTGTGTGTGTGCGTCATACGTTCTCGACATTAGCTCAGTGAGCAGCAGCAGCAGCAATAGAAGGCTCATTAGCATAATGTAGTATGCAGGGAGAAATGTCATGTACTTCATTTGCTTTTTCCTCATCCTGCCTGATGGTATGTGTCACATACACCTGACCAACCTCCCCTCACCCCACCCAACGGCCACATACACACACTTTCCCTTGCTGCTTCCTTTCCTTTCATATTTCCCTCCGTTACTTCTGCCTTCATGTCCGTCTTCCCTCTGTTATTCCTTCCCTTCTTCTATTCTGTATTTACTTCCTACCCACCTGAGTGCTAAAATGATTAGTCAAACAAGAAAATTTGGCAACAATTTTGATGAAATTTTCGAGTAAATTTGCCAAATATTCACTGGTTACTCAATGTGAGGATGTGCTGCTGTGGAAACTTTGGATTTTGGACTGTTGATTGAACAAAACATGAATGGTCATACTATTAAAAATGATCCACGCAATATAATAATACAACATATAAATAACTTCTGACGATTGACGATTCCAAACAGAAACAAATCATTGCTGCACACATAATGTTGCACAACTATATCTGTCAGATAAATGTAGTGGAGTAAAATGTACAAGATTTCTATCTGATCAAATGGAAAAACTCAATTAAAGTACCTTGAAATTGTGCAGTACTAGAGTAGATATAGATTAGATACTTAGATACTTTCCACCACTGATGACAGATTAATAATGAAAATTACCATTAGCTGCAGCGAACATGTCTTCTATTTCAACTCCCTCCCTTCCTTCCCACCTGATTCATCTGGCGATTCTTTCCTCATCTAATTTCCCTGCTTCCTCCACCACCTGTCATGACCCATCTTTGTTATTAAAAATTAAAATGTTGTCTGCCTTTTTGCTCTCATTAAACGCACGCAGTCGTAGAAAAAAAAAAGAAAAGAAAAAAGACAAGAGCAGGACAAGAAAGACTCAGGATGATAAACAGCTATATGAACCTGATTTAAACCTGCAACATTGCAAATACATGGCACACACCTCAGTTGGCTTAACTATAAGGACACCGTGTCTGTTTTCTATTGCATCCGCCGCCGCCTCTTGTCTTCATTATTAATCTGACGCTTTCCTTCCCCTTGAGTCAACACTTTCTCCACATGATAATACCTCGACTAACAGCCAGAAAAAAACTGAGAAAAACACACATGTTATTAGGGCAGTCCTGTTTGAGTTGAAAGGATGGAAAAGAGAAAAAAGTAATAATAATAATATAATAATAATAATATTAATAATGAAAACAGTGAGACTGGTGGGGAGAGTGCCGCTGTGTTGGTCTAATGTCTATCATGAACATCAATTTGTGGTATTTTAAAGGACTAGTTTCATATCTTGAGGAGTACTGTTTATTCTCCTTCTTGCTGAGAGTTAGATGAGAAGATTAATACAACTCTTATATGCGTCCATTAAATATAAAGCTATAGCCAGAAGCAAGTTATCTTAGCTTAGAGCAAAGACTGGAAACTGGGGGGAGCAGCTGTGTCCAGAGGTAATAAAAATATTCTCACCAGCACCTTTAAAGCTCACTAATGAATACATTATGTCATTTGTTTAATCCCTGTAAAAACAACATGGTGTGGAGATTTACATGCCCCTATTTCCAGGCTTTATGATAAGACAAGATAGCCATATAGCTTATGGTAACTTCATAATTACCTTACAGATAGCAAGAAAACAGATACATTTCCCAAAATGTCAAACTATTCTTAAAATCTTGTGAGAGCATCTTTGAATTTGAGTTTTTTTCCATATTTATGCATATTGTTTGAGGTTTAACTTGACTACAGCAAACTAGGAACCCATTTACATCACGGCATCAAGCTGAAGTGAACGAGCTTGTTATCACGTTGCTTGCTGTTAGCTTTATTAACATGATAATGTACTTGTTAGTGAGGCGTTTTAGCTACTGTAATACGTTTAAGCGCTAGCTTAGTTTATCATAGCTGCGTGTAGGTGTTTTACATGGTAGGTATAGCAATTAGCTTACTAGTCGACCTTATTTGACCCAGAGCTCTGCAGGCAGATAGATACACACTGGTGAAAAGTTAAAGGAACAATCTGTAATCATAAATGCAGATGTTTCCATACGGAGGTACTAATGTACTGTATGATACAATTAAGCAATCCAGTCACGCTCGGTGACATATATATAGTTGACCTCGATTTTGGAACAAGATGGAGAAAGGAAAAGGATCTGCAGTATGTGTCTTTGTACAAGGATTCATTAATGTGATGGCAAAATATCATATGCTGTCCATCTGTCGGCATAACCTGAAATTAATGTAAATGTAAAAATGCACAAAACAGAGATCGTGATATTGATTTCGAGTACAGCAAGCCTACATGAACGACATTTTCTGTCATTCAAGGTTCTCTCTTCAGGGGGAGACACACAGTTCCAGGTGTCTAAGTGAGAATAAATCCTATTTAAAGCTAATGGTAGGCGTAGCGCCTGGTTCAGTCAGTGATGAGGCCAATGAGCAGGGGGGAACCGTGTAGGGACCCACCGTGACCGGACGCTAGGACAGAAAATCTGTCCGTAATTTTCCCTAAAGGACTAAGGCCCGCTAAAATAGTCCAATTGATCCATGTGCGTTACAGGCGGCAGATTAATTAATGCGTCATCGCCACCAGGAAATTTTCACTGATTTTTACTGTCCGGTTTTCAAAAAGGAAGGAGAGGCTATTTCTTCATTCTTCGTGCCACGTAAGCTCCTTTTTTCTTTTCCACACAGGGAGGGCACATCACGCGACAATATAAACCAGGAAAGATCATTAAAGAGTAGATTTTATAAACACATGACATACATGAACACATACCGCAGCCTTCCCATACATATACACATGTGCAAGGAACTCAGCAGCAGCATAAAAGGTCACTATTGCTTGCACTGCCTTGAGCAATATGTAATGATGTGTCACCGAGCTGTCAGGCTTAAAACGACAGCCACTGGAAAACCCTCACAGTGGCTGCCGCCTGTCAGTCCCCTGAAAAGACAAGGCTGAGCTGCACAACACCTGCACACACAAACATACACATTCATGCATTTCACGCAGTTATTCGCAATGCAAACTTAACTCACATATGCATAATGCCTCCATCTCCTAAGCTTACACACACACACAAACACAACCCCATCTGCAGCCAGCTGTGACCAAACAGCAGTGGAGCAGTACCTCCATGACGCTCACTAACTGGCTGTTTCCCTCAACTCAGCTGCAACGGTGAACATCAAACCCAGTTTCACACAATGACTGAGCTGGATGAAATAACTGTGTGCACAACAGAAGCCAGAGCGGGAGTGCCGTTACCAAAAAAGCTGTATCAACAACAGTGTGATAAGTTCTCGCTCTGCTGCCTCGCTCTGTAATCCAAGATCAACAATAATACTACACTGCTTTGTCCATGCCGGCCATCATAATCCCTGGATGGGTGCCAGATGTAGTTTCGTGATTGACCTGAGATGATTTTCCATATTATCAGATTTAAAAGCTCAGGACATGCAAGCAAGGTTTGTACTTTGGATAAGGGTCAAGACAACAACGACGAAAGAGGCAGGAATCCAAGCCAGCAATGCAGAAGTTTTGGCAAGGACACACCACCACACCGGCTGTGATTTTAAACCAGCTTAACAGACTCAAAGCACAAATATGAAAAAATTTAATTTATGTTCAAACACCTATTCTGTGCAAAGCACAAACGCAGATTCCCCAAAAACCATCCAGTAAAGATGCAAGTAAAAAGCTGTCTAAGATAAATATAGAATATATATCTTATAAACTATGTCCGAAAACTGTATCTGTATCACATTATACTGTATGTGACCTACACCACAGCAAAATGTTGTTTTTTTTTGTTCATAAAGTTTTAAGTCAAGACTATGGATTTAGACTTGAAATGAATAGTTTGACATTTTGGTTCATTTGCTTTCTAGCCAAGAGTGAAATGAGAAGATGTACTGATACTGTAACTCTGGGCCAGATAGTGAATGCATTTAGCAAAATATTATATATCTCCCTTTTCTTAGTGTGTCTAATAATGATTCATCAATTCTCAGGACTCAGATCTCTTAAAAAAAAAAAAAAATAAATCAACATTTATTTCTTTAGAGTAACACAAACAAATCACATTCTCCCATGTTCCTCATCCTGTAAGTCATGCAGGAATCGGGGAAGGTAGGCAGCAGAGGATTCCCTCCGTGCTCTGGTAGCGTTTGGCCGGGCCTGACAGCCACTGAGGAAGCAAGTAGAAACGCACTCCCTAAGGTGCCGACACAGTTCTGTCTCGGATCTGTGAGGTGCTGGACAAAGCACAAACAAACACACTTGTACAGTAAGCACAAACATGAACGTACGCAGATATCGACACGTACGTACATAACTCATGTACTGATATCTACACACACGGGGGTATTTAGTGACTTTGGGGAGCAGATCTAGTTTTTACAAAACAGGAGCAGGTATTAGTAACAAAATGTATTTGTACTTATTAAGATATAATTATAAAAAAATCATTACCCAAATGCTACCCCATTGGATATATGTGAACTATTTGGACTCATCAGGTACATTTGCAGGCTGCAGATAAAAGACATACAAAAAAAACAAGACGTAGTTTTAAAATAACTGCGTGTCAGCAGTTGATTACAGTAGATCCCCTAACTGCAGTGTTCGAGTTACTTCATGTGAGATACTGGCACTACTCTGCGTCGAGCAAAAGTAATTAGAGGTGATGGCATAAGCAATTTTCCACAGAGGTAGTAGGATGCTGTACATACAGTAGACACCATTTACTTTTTGATGACTCTTCAGATGTAGCATTCAGCTTGTGTAGCACTTGATCAGATCAAAAAACACCTCAGCGATGCAGCGAGTCCAAAGCGAATCCCTGACATTAATCCATGGAGAGGGCGTTTTACGAGTGAAGACGTGATTTGCTGAATATAACAGGAGAAAGGAAGAGTGGGTTATTCCTACTCCAGGAGCCCACTCTGCACTGATCCCACTAAATATTCCTGAAATGTTGTATATTTTCAAATTACCTTGAGGAATGGGCCAACACTGAGGAGGAGGAGGGAAAAAGGGGGCTAAACAAGACTGTGGAGCACAGCCTACTTGGGGATCCTGGTCTTTAAAAGCAACAAAGAAGCCAGCTTGAAGAGACTTGTTACTGTGTTTCTTTCTCTTTACTCTTCCATCTCTCATTTCTTCTTGCAAATCTTGTCTCATTCTCTGCTTCTCTGATTCTATTGTTTCTAAATGTCTCCTGTCTTTCTTTCTGTCTTTCTCTCTTCCTCTGTCATGGCTGCAGAGTGTCATGGTGAGGCAAGATGGAGGTGAGGCTTGAAAAGAGGAAGACAGATGACAGGCAACAGAAATGGACAGAAATGCAAGAAGAGAGGAGCAGCAGCAAAAGAGAGGAGAAGATGTGAAGTCAAACATATAATGAGGCTGGGAGCACCGGTGAGAAGAGACAGAGACCAGAGCGGATGAAAGAGGGGTGGGGAAACAAGAACATGTAGGAGAAGGAAGATAGAGAGCAAGAGAAGGAAAATGTAGGGGAGGAAAAACAGAGAGCGAAAGCGTCAGATAGAGGGTAAAGGAAATGCAAGAGATGTTTTTCCCTTTCTTTTTATTTCCCCCCAGTGTCACCCTGATTATATAAGCGCCACGTGCTAAAAATAAAGCCTGCAGTACAAACTGTGAATGTGAAGCTCTGTATGTGCACGGCGCAAGTGTGGATCTGTGTGTGTCCATCTCTTTCTCTCTCGCACATGCATGCCTGCACTTACAGTTGATGCTCATAAAAAAAAAAATAATAATAATAATAATAATAGTAACAGTAAAACACACACACACACACACACACACACAGACACACACGGTCACGCATGAGACGGAGACACACATGCGGCGGCGATCAGCCGATGTGTTTGCGCAAAACACATTCATGCATGCACACGTACAACCCAGGGAGCTGGGCGCAGATTCTGTCCGGTTGCCATGGTGACATAGCCTCCTTCAGATGGAGAGGAGAAGCGGTATGACTTCCTGAAGGGACAGAGCAGAGCAGAGGCGCTCCCACAACTAAAATGCATCATATCCTTCTCCCTTCTCTTCCCTTTCTCCTCTTTTACTCTTCTTTTCTGTGTCTACTCTCTTCTTGGTCTAATTTCCTCCTCTCAAGCCCCCTCCAGGGTTTCATTTGACTTATTTTCTTTTGTGGGTGTTTACTTGTCCCCCCTCGTCTTATTCGTAAATCCCCGGAGAGGCCTTCGCTGGCTCAGGGCTGGGTGCCCATGGCTGTGCCACTGGAGAATCAAGGATGAGGCTGCTGCGGTGAGGCGGTTGTTCATCCCCTCCACACCTTCATCAGTAATCTCCTCATGTGCCGCTTTGTGATGTGCTCCCCTCCATCCGTCTCTATAAGCGCCTGGCAGGCAGGAGACAAGGGCCTCTTAGAGCTGGTTTCATCTGTTTTAGCAGCACCACTCCTGCGGCCGAAGACCACATCACATCAACTTCCATCAGGAGGACGCCCAGGGAAAAAACGAGGGTGTGGAGGCCGAGTGGGAAGGGTACTGTTACCGAAAACGTGTGATCCATCCTGCTGACATTTGAAGGTGTGGTGAAAGAGCAGCGACCCAAACACCAGCTGGGGCTCAGGTGGTATTTTTTCCCTAAAACAACGTTCTATGCATTCACACATACGCCAAACACTCAAAACTGGCAAAACGCTGCAGGTGCCGCATTCCCCAAAATAATGGTGATACACGTACAGTAGACGCTCTCACACCCTTTTTCTCTCTCTGTCTCACACACTCTCACACACAGCCTATATTTACACATGTAGACACACTTCATCACCACAGATTCCTTAGCAACAACTGCTCTGCTGCTGCTGCCATCGCGAAAGGTCCGCAGGTGAATTGGTTGTGTTCAAAATAATGTCTAAATATATAAAAATGTATCAAGAAAAAGAGGAGTTGTTGTGGTGAAGCTTAAAAGGAGTTACCTACATGAAAAAAAAGTGATTAATTAGCAACAACCCTTCCTCATTTCAATACATTATTTATGTTTTTTGCCTTCCTTGGTGGCTAATGTTAGCTAATAATAGTAAACTTTATAAGATATTGTTATATAAGTGCAATTACTGAGTAAGTTTGCTGATTTTCACGTCGCAATAGTGTGACGTGAAAGTTGTGCATTTAGCTATGTTGCAGAAATGTTCCCCATCGGGTGTATTATGTCATCTGAAAGCAGCGCGCTATAAACATATGTACAAATATATGATATAGCCTTAGTCTTTGTGGCTAGGCTCGCTGCTAATTCACTGCTCAACTCCTCATTGCATATTGCAGGCGATGTTTGTAGTGTATAATGTATCCTCGGGGTGCTATGATTAAGCCTCGGCTTCAAGCCACATTTGGTCACGAGGTGACTTCAGACAGCTTGTAACCATATAGCCTCCAAGGCGGCTCCTGGACTACGCTTGTGGAACGTGCTGAGTTTACTCCTTTTAGCTCGCGGACTCGCTTAAGTACTTACACGAATGCCGATACAGTACATAGACCAACACACTGGTCTAAATATTCACGTAGGCATTCACACGTGTATCCTCTTCTTACCGACACACATAATGTAACTGTAACCATGTAGCTCACCTTGCAAAAATTCCCTTCATCTCTTGTCACCAATAAAAGCCTGCATGACATCTCAAAAGGTATCACATGGCCGACCATCTATGCATTTTACTACTCAACCCAAAGTGCCTTCGACAGTCTGTAAAATGCTTCCACGGCACTAAAGCGCAGACATAAGATACTCGCAGGCCATCTACGTACGCGTACCCGTCTCCTTCTACGTCTGTTAGCATTACAAAGCTATTCATTCAGACTGTTTCATAGCCTGTGAACAACGCAGACAGCCAGTTATGCATAAGTTGACACGGCTTGGCTGACATCATGACAGCCTGACAAAAATAAAGAAAATAGATGCTTAGATTTTATTCGCAGACTGTCTAAAAATATCTGATTTGGCATGGAAAACTTCAAGCTGATGAGAAGGCTTGTACCTCACCAGCAGGTCTTATATTTCCCTCCATCTCTATGTCTCTGCGTGCTTCTATCACATCACGTATTTGTCTTTCTCTCGCTGTGTTTCCCACTCTGTCACACAAGCCTGTCACCAAACCAAATCAAGAGGCTGGAGAGTCCCACAAGCTCTCCCTCGTCGTTCCTTCCCCTTTTGTTGAGCTCACGGAGCACATTCAAAGACCGGACTCGCACAAAGAGCACTTTATTCACTTTCATTTTCCGTTCATTTTTATACAAATTGACTTTGAAGCCTCTGAGGATTGAATGGGAGTCTTACATGTTTGGGTTTTTTTCTGAGTAAGACAGAGAAAGGAAAAAAAATGATTTTGTTTTTGTAACTGATGCCACAAATGGGGAAGAAATCATTCTGGTTTATGGTTGGGTTTAATATGTTTAAATAATTAAATAAGTTCATTTTGATTATATTAATTCTGCCCTTTGTCTGATGCGTGTGTTGTCATTTAAACAAGTTTTTTTTTACTTTTTTACTTTCAACAGAGTGTATATTTATACTGGATCACTTTGATAATGAAGAAAACTTACAAAAGTGATGCTTCTCCAGTACGTCCTGGAGTTATAAATAGCATCTATCAGTAATGGCTTTCTCAGATGAAGTCCTCAGAAAGAGTGAGTCACACAGAGTTTAAAAATATGTGCTCAGATTTGAGTTACGACTCAGAAGGAGGAGTAAACAAAACAAAATATGTCAATTGGAGTGTGAGGTGAACCCTTCTCTGGAGGCTGTGAGCCTTTAAACAGTCTTTGTTTTAGACTGTTGCCCAGACAACGCGATGTCACCATGGTCTCTGGGAAAACTGTGATGGGCATTTTTTTTTATATTTTCTGGCATTTCATAGACTAAACAAATAAATCACGAAATGAGGAAAATGATGAAAATAAACGTTACAACAGTGGACTAAAAATCAACATAAATTATGAGCCAAACTCATCCACTTGCTCAAAAGCAAAATGCTTCCTTAAATGAGCACTTGAGCTAATTCTGATGCATCTGCTGCTGGAAATGAATAGTTGACACTTCAAACATAACTTGTGTTTGTAGTTTACGGTGAAGATTTAAACCACACCATCACTTTCAAGCACTGACAATGAGATTCATCAGCCTGAGTATTCTCGGGGTGGCAAACACCTGCACTAATCCAGACCTGAATGATGTCCCCCATCCATTAAACGATGATTAAATCGTTACCCCCTACCTCCCATCCCTCAGCCACATCACTGTTATGAACTAGACATTAATCAATGCCCCGTCTCTGCTTTTTTGGCAAGCTGGTGAGTACTGGGAGGATGGGGAGGAACATCCCTGCCACACAGCCAAACGGATTCCAGAAAGTGGGGCATGATGGGTAAAGACCCAGTGACCCGTCACACGTGCTGGTCCAGCTGCTGCTGTAGCTAAAGAGACGCCAAAATGAGAGATGACAAAAAAAGGAAAATCTCCCACTACCAGGCGACTGATGGCTCAGAAGCAAAACATTATGCAGTTGAGAAAATTGATAATACAATCTGCAGGACATTTAGGGAAATATGCGTGCAAGTGCAAATAAAGTGTATTTCCCCAACTATATATATAATAAATATATCCACTTATAATTCATTCACTTGAGATGTTTCAGCGACTGTGGTGTTGTGTTTTGTTTCAAACTGCAACAACGAAATGTTTTGAATTCATAACCACTCTGATTCCTTCCTCAGACGGGCTTCTTCACCATATTATATACTATACTACATACTATACTATACTATACTATACTATATTAGCTACAGAGTCTAAGGCTCATGGGTAATCTTGGTATTTAGAGACATCTGCCATGAAACAAGTTATTACATATGACCGCCAGGGTCCCCACCTCCGACTGCCGCCCATCTCTCTTCGCACCGTTAGACCCCTTCCCATGGGTGGTGGGCCCATGGGAAGGGGGTACAGCACCTGGTATTCCCAGATGGTCTCCCATCCAAGTACTAACCAGGCCCGACCCTGCTTAGCTTCCGAGATCAGACGAGATCGGGCGTGTTCAGGGTGGTATGCTGACCATATGACTTCTCAAAAAACATAAATGTATAGCAATATTACATTATCCAAGAGAAATGTTTTTATGTTGAGGAACATAGACGATATCAATAAAGGAGAAATTAGAAATGTGTATATACAGTAAGTGAAACTACATCTGGAGACAAATGAATAAATAAAGTGAAAACTATCTGCAGGGACAAATACGGTACATCTAAAAGTAAAAGAGAAACTCTTTTTTTTATTTATTGTAATTTGGGTGAGTCAACCCTTCAATATTAAAGTCAGGAGTCTTTCATCTTGTGCTTTTAAACGTTGCCGGTGAAGTTTTTTTTTTTAACAAAACGGCTATACAACGTTATGGAATGAAACCTTTCAGCTGTTCAAGCTCGCTGCCACTCCCATCCTACCTCTGACAGCAATTAAAGCGACCAATCTCTCTGAGGCTCCTGTTCAATAGCAGCTCTTCCACAAGGCACTGCTTTGAAACTGTCACTTTTCTGAGCGTGTGTGTCTGTCTGTGTGTAACTGACAAACACTGAGACGGACCAAAAAAAAAAAAAAAAAAAGCCTGAAAGACATAAAGAGGAGATGAAGGAGACACAGAGTCTAGCCTGACAAACAGTCTGTTCGGATTCACAACAGGGGGACACTCGGCGTGGAAATGGAGTTTGTGCTCTGCCAAAGGTGAATCCCTATTTATGGGACACAATTATCATTACATAAGAGCTCAATTATTCAGCTGCAGTTCTTTCAGGCTTTCATCTATTAGTCATAGGCAAAGAACCCAGCTCTCACAACCAGTAAATGTCTGAGCTTCCTCAGTGGCCGAGCCCTGTCGGTGTGTGTGTGTGTGTATGGCTGAATGGTAAACATCAAGGTGTGTGTGTGTGTGTGGGTTTGTGGGTAGTTGTAATATTGCTCTCGTGACACAACTCTGTTTCATACTTGCAGTTGGAGGGAGAAAATCTACAGCTTCTTATGAAATCTCATTCCCGACGAAACAATCCCTCATCAATCTATATCTCCCCCAAGTCGGAGCTGGACTCCCTTTCCCCTCCAGGCACCACATTTGTTCTGTTCTCCTTTTGCTTCGTCCATTGCTGCATTCATCAGTAGGCAACAGAAATTCTATACTACTTTTTTTTTTCTCTCTCCTTATTGACATTCTGATGAAATGGCCTGGCCATAGATGACAGGCAGCAGATTCCCATTAGCCGGGGCTGCCATGCAGCACGCTGCTTCCCGAAGACAAGATATACCATGTTTAACCAGGACCTATCAACGGAGGAGCACCTCCACCTCAGCTGTCTCTCTCTCACTCTCTCTCACACACACACACATACACACACACTTGCACTCCATCTTTAATCTGGGCTGACTCAGAAGCAGGCCAAACTTCAAACATCATAAGATTAAAAGTGTCTGCTTCTGCCTTTATCGTGAAGCCAAATTACCGTGTCAGAGTCCGCTTAGTTGTTTGCTCAAATGAGGTACCAGTTCACTTTAAACTCAGGGTGGAAAAAAAACAAAAAACAACAACAAACAAACAGTAGAGCTTTACAACCTGTAATTCTGACATATCGACACAGCAGTAATTGCTCAATTAACAATTTCATAAATAGTGATAAAAAGAATTAGACCAATTTTGAGGATGTCGAAACATCAAAGGGCGGATTTTCACACGACGATAGATATAAAAAAACAACAACGCAGGCTTCAAAACGAGCTGCTTTAAATATCTCAGAGGATTGCACTCGCAAAAACCAGAGCAGCAGGAGTGGGAAGGAATGGTTAGACGTACGAGATGCATTTCTGCTCACTTTGATCTTGACATCTATAAGTCAAACTGAAATTGAAGTTTTTTTTTCATCTTTGGTGATTGAAAAATGAAATAACATTTCTCTAATTCCAGGCCTGAATAACGCTCGCAAATTATATTTTCAAGAAATGATTTTGCATTCAGACTTATTACATAAAGTTTCCAGTACTAATTACAGAATATGTTTCACATGTTCAGCATTAAAAAAAGAATGAGCGTCATTACTATAAAAGCAGGGTTGGAGTCAGTTCACATTTCAGCTTACCAAGTAAATCATCTGCTCAGAAATTCCTAATGTTATGCAAAGTTGCAATTATTATAATGAATCTATAAAGATATGATTGAGAATGAGGACGTTCGTTCGACAGTATGTCCTTATTGCACTGACCAATTTTAAAAATGAGTTACCCTTTAATAAGTCACAGGCTCTGAAGTTTGTAAAGAACAGCAAGTATATGAGTTTCCCTTAAACTGGAAAAACGTTGATACAGTTGTAACTTAACAAACAGTAAGTAGAAACTGATTTAAACAAAATCTCTACCCTGGAAAGCAAACTCTTAAAACACCCTCCTACCTTTAAAATAAAAATCAAGAGTGATGCATACCCATGAAACACAGTTAAATGGACATTATTCTGACAAAGATGACAACAAAAGAAACGAGCCACAGGACAGAAGCACAGATTGGAGTGAGACACCGACGCTCATCTACTGGGACTGTATAGCGAGATCAAAGAATTCAACAGCATTACAAGGTTTAATTAGGAATGCCTAAAGTCTGCCTCCTCTTTATGAGGTCTCCGACAATGAGAAGAAGAAACGCATCCTGCCTTTCTATTTCTGGTTTCAAAAGAGCTGGCTCTTTTCTGGCACCCACTTTGGTACGGTCCTGTATAATTCAACAGGAAGCGTGCAGCATTCATTTCCCACCAGAGCTACTTGTGGTACAAATGAAAGCACTCATGGTACAGCAAGGTGCATAAAAGTGTCAACCTAATAATATCTGGTTTATGTGTGTGTAACCATGTAATTGCAAGAGCCTGCCAAGTTAATGCACCTTCAAATCCCAGTGCCTGGTGAAAAAAAACGAAACAAAAAAAAAAAACAGCCCGGTCGTATAATATTTAATGGATTTGGTAACATGCAAAAAAAAACATATTCCATGCTGAGAAACTGACAAGAGTGTCTTTTCTCTTAGGATATTTTTAGAGGCAGACTTAGCTAGAAAATATAGAGGTGGGTGTATATATTACCTTCAAATCCAACAACCCGAAGTTTCCATCAGTCAGTATTCATTTTTAGCATAAGAATGACAGACAAGTCACAAACAAGTAATATACGATGAACTCTGCTTCCTGTTTTTGTTTTGTTTTTTTGTTACCTCTTACCTTGACCCAAATCCAACTTCAGCTCTAATCATAAACTATCCCAAAGGCGTAATCACAACCATGGATGGCAGTGCAACGGAAAACACTATTCAGTGAGTAACTAGACACAAAATCAGCAGCGAGGCGCGTGTTACAAACATGAACCGCCCTGAAACAACATGATCAAATACACAGAAGACATTTACATACGCCGTGGTAGGAAAAGCACAGGTGAAAATGATAAAAAAATAAACTCTTCTTATATGCTTCAGTTTTACTTAGTCTTACTGACTACTAATTCAACTGAAATTGTGAAAAAACTTCTCTTTCACCTTTCTTATCTGATGCTTTGGGTTTTTTTTTAAAAACATATTATTTCTATTTTGTTAATACTATTATATTATTATTATTCTGTTTGTTGCTATTCTGCTTGTTTGACATTCACTGATTTGGTTGTGAAGCACTTTTGGTTTGAAGGATACTATTTAGGAGCATCCCAGTAGCCTAATATTTACAGCGTGTGCTACATAACGGCGGTCTAAGACCTTAGTTGCGTGTCATATCTCTCCCTCTCCCCTTGTTTCCTATCGGCCATGTCACCAACTGTCCAATAAAGGCAAAAATGCAACATACTTATGCCTTTCAGTATGTCTGCTATGAAGAGTACCTACTGCTGACAGATAAAGTATGCTTGTAAAATGAGTAGCAGCCTGGTTGCAATAAGTGCAACACTATTACCCTATATACAGACATTTCAAACTAAAATATACCGTCAAAGTGCTTCAATTTCAAAAACAACATGTTTTGTTTCAGGGTTGGTTTTGATTAGCATCCACAATGCTGCAACACTTCCAAAAGAAGAAAATAGGACTTTTTTTTTTTCCTTCACAGACTTTTGGTGAAAAATGTTTCTAAGGCCAAAAAACAAACTTCTAAAGCTCAACATGGTTCCACATTTCCAGCAACACTATGCAAAGTGGCTGAGCTTAAGGCGAAGCTATGCCCTGTTTTTGTCTTTTTTTGTTTATTTCAATGACATTTGACTTGGACTCCATCTGGGGTTACAGGAGGTTTTGCAAATAAATGGCACAACAGCAGCAGCAGCAGCAGCAGAGTAACAAAGGAACAACAGTTAAAAGATTGCCTTTTAGCAAAATGTGCATTTGATATACTGTAAGTTGAAGCCAGCAGAGTATGTTATGCGAGTGTGTAGCAGCTTATTGAACTAGTTCAATGAGGTGCTCCATTTAATCTTTAAATATTTCCATAAAATATAAATGCTTTTTAATCTAGGGCTTATTTTAACTACTGTCCTTTACAAAATGTTAATGTTTGGGACTTTTTCAGCATGTAATCAACCAAACAAACTCGCACACATTATCTTACTGATCTCCCACAGAGACTTGGCTCTCTTTTATCTTTTACGACTGGAGAGATTTGCACGATTTTGGCTGCTATAATCAGAGCTCGTCAACTCAAGAGGAAACTAAATCCCATCTACAGTAACCATGCCCTCGTCTTCCCTGCCTCCTCCTCTCCCAAACACCTGGTCAAGCCTCATCAATCTGCCAACATGCTGCACAGGAATCTGGGGGGCTCAGATCTCATTTTCTCCCTCATTCCTTATTCAACCGTTCTCTCTTCCACTCGTTTCCACCGCTCTCTTTATCTGTCTCCCATGCTCACACTTGCTCTTTTCCTCTTATTTTCACCCTTCTCCTGTCCATCTCAGATGCTGTTTTTAAATACAGTTTTCTCTCTCTCTCCACCTCTTTGTCTATTTTTCTCCGACTCTCATGTTGTGTCCCTCTGATGCCGTTTCTTCCTCACACATCCTCTCTGCCTCAACCTCCCTATCTCCCCTCCCTCTTTATCTGTCTCCATCCCTTCTTGGTCCTTACATGTTTCATTTCGGTGCA
Source organism: Pampus argenteus (assembly GCA_036937835.1). Lineage (NCBI taxonomy): Eukaryota > Metazoa > Chordata > Actinopteri > Scombriformes > Stromateidae > Pampus > Pampus argenteus. Next base: position 14,219,400 of record CM072873.1, read on the forward strand.
TCCTCCTCCCCGCTGTCCTGTTGCTGCCTCAGTTGGTGGCATGTGGAAGAGTGCTGCTACACCGAGTTGGATGAAATCTAACATGACAGGTGCCACGACTGTGGCAGGAAGGCAAATGTATTTTTTTTTTTTAGTTTACATCCAGAAATGACACCCTCTCATTTCCTTTGACATTGGTCTGAAGGTTATAAAGGTTTCTTTCCCTATAAATAGTGGAGTTAAAAAATGGCCTGCACACGCACAAAGGCTAGGTTGAGAACACAATGTGCTACTTAAAGCGATATACTGGGGCATCGCATGTAAGCAGCTTTTATTTCCTTAAAATTCATTCTGTGAGTAGAATTAAGAGATAGATTAAAAGGTGATGAAGAAGAGGATGAAGACCAATATATGTCAATAGAAACCAAGGATATTTAACATTTAATGAGATGGTGAATTAAAGTTTGAAAAGAGACAATTCAAAAGTAATTTTAAAAAATTTTACATACAGTTTGCATCACCTTAAAAGTTCTGAGTCAGGACCTTCAGGATTTAGAGCGGTGACGCGGCTAGTTCAGTCATTTTGTGACACTCACATTACCATTAGCAGCTACGTTGCAGAAGCTGTCAAGTTTCATCCGTGTTGTCAAATGTTATCAGAAGAGCATTAGCAGCAGTTTATTATTATAACTGGCCAACTACGCAGCCATTATAAAAAATATATATATATATATAACACAATTTTTTCAAAGTCATGAATTTGATGATTGCTGCTTCTCTCTGTTTTATAACTATCTGATTGGATAATACAAGTCATTATAGGACATCGCCATTGGGATACAGTAACTTGATATGAGCATTTTTCAATATTCTTTGATGTTCAATAGGCTAAACAGTTAATGGCTTATTGAAAAAAATAATCAATGGATGAATCAATAGTTAAACTAATGGTTAGTTGCAGTCCAGCATTGCTCCAGCAACAAAATACTTGGCATACATGGCACCAAATCATCAGGAGCTCACACTCAGTGGGACAATATAATCCATACAATAAACAACAGGATATACGCAATTATGAAATTACGCATTCTGTTCAGTGTGCGTAACCTCCGTGCCCCATGTTTAACAACTCAGCCCTTCTGCTGTGACACTCTGAGGGATGTCGGCCCAGCGTTATGAACAGCTCTCAATCCAAATCACAATTACAGGTTCAGACAGAAGTAGGCCACCATCTATAAAGAGGGGAAGGCACATACGGAGGCGCTGCTGAGGGCTTAAATAATAAATATGAATGGTGGAGTAAGAAGAAATGAAATGGAATTAGAACGATTCAAATGAAAAAAAAAAAGAAATTAAGATACAGGGAAGAAGGATGGAGAGAAAATAGAAATGAGGATAGAAATCCAAGAAAGGTTGCTTGAAAATAGCGTTAGGCTAAGAGAGATTAAAGAAAAAAAACCAAGAGAAAAATGTGAGGAGCAGCGAAAGCCATCCAGTAACACAAGGCCCCGACACGATAAGAGACAGAGGAACATGAAAAGAAGAAAAGGAGAGGGGAATGAAAAGGGGAGATAGTGGAGGAGATTAGACTGAGTGTTGTAAAGAGAAAGAGGTCCCGAAGGCCTTGGCAGAGCTGTGATCCAACAGTGTAACCTCTTCCTCTTTCACCAGCTCCCTCGACATGACAGCTCCATGGCCCCCCACCCCCGACCACCATCCACCTTCATTACCAAACCTTTTGTAAGCCTACACACAGTACATGAGGCCCAAGGCTGACCAACACCCAGCACGCGACCCACAACCACTGCATTCACAAAGTGTGATAAATGTACCAGAATCTGTCATTTGCCATTTATTAACACCCAGGGACACACTAAACCTCATTTACAAATTTGACAATTCAGAGCTATAGGCACATTGCAAAAAAAAAAAAAATCTCCTTTTTATAATTTCTTTTTTCTGTAATTGAGTCGTTAAACCTGCATTAACTTGTTTTTTTGGCCACTTGGGATCTGTAAAAACTGACAAATTATTAGCACTCCTTTTTTTGTATTACACAATATCAACTGATCCGTTGTTTAAATAAAAAAAAAATGTTGATTAGGTTTGAAGTATTATAGCTTAAAAATAAGCTTCAGACCAAAGCACTTCAAAACAATGTGTCTAATATCTGGTTCGGGTGAAGATGAAAACTTCTGAGGGCTAATATTGAGCGAGTTTCTCAAACAAAGACAAGAACATAAATATAAATTCCACAGGTGAGACAAAACCCAGATTGAGAAAAAAACAGTCGTCAAAACTCAACAAGGACGAGAACAGAAATCCAACAAAACGTATTGATAAACGATAACATTAAAACGGATAAGAACAGTCCAGAATTTGCCTGATTCGGGCAGCTTCCTCCTGTTCTGTAGAGCTTACTGTATGAGGTAACCTATAACCTTAACTTGTTTATGCCTCCCTGCGGCCTCTGCCTTCATCTTCCTGTCAAGATGCCATGAGCATCATCCTGTGCCCAACGTCTCCTGCCATGATTTGTATTGTGCTGTCAGCCAAAATCCTCGGGGCTTGAAGTTATCAGACAGCATTCCCTCTGTTGTGAGTGTAAGTGGGAGGGATCGCTGCGCTATTACCACATTCATTTTTCAACCTCTTAAGGGATATATATATGGCACACTCTGCATAAAGGACCCACTTACACCCCTTCCTCCTTCTCCTCCTGCACCCACCATTTTAGATTTGATCATTTGGGAGCGCATGGAAAGCCCCGAGAGTAACTCTTCCACTGCTGCAGAGCATAAGTCGCCTAATAAAGTCTGCCACTCGAGTACCAACCGGGGATTAGGAGGAACACAAAAGAGTGAACCCCTCTCTTCTACCAGCGTTGATGCATTGGGGATAAATAACACACAGATACACACACACACATAAGCATCCGATATTTGGCAAGCATGCAGCCTGTCTTCAACTTTGTCCTCGAGGCACTGAGTTAGAGTTTGGCTAGCTTGCACCTCGGGGGGTTGGACTGTTTTACTCGGGGAAGCGATGTCGAGACAGACAAAGAAGAAAAGAAGCTGAGGATGGAGGAAAGATGCAAAATAAAGATTTCGCTCGACTAATTACAAGAGTTTCTGTGCTGAAATTCATCTGCTTCTCTGGTGCCATCTCCACACCACCACGCAAGCTTTGATCAGCAAATACAATGAATCCACTACAAGGGAATTTAAACCAGACATCTAATCTAAATATAGAAACAAACATTGCAAATACATTTGCTTTTTTTAAACAGTTTATCTCAGAATTCCTGCTGGCTCTGCTGGCAAGGTGAGAGGCACTGGCACTTAAGTCAGGCTTTAAAAACAAAAACAAATGGAAAACAGCTGATACATGAATGTTGAGATCATGCCTACTTTTGCGACAAAGAGCTGCTGCCCAGACAGGAAAATTATGAGAAAGGGAGGAGGAGAAGGAGGAAGAGGAGACATGGGAAAGGGGTGAAGGGTGGGGATAACATGCAGGAACAGGATAATGGGTAGCTAGAGGAACTACTGATGCATTCTGGGGCATTTTCTGCTGCAGCACCCTGGGAATAATATGGAGACGTGAGTCCACCCTAAAGCAGGTCCCCTGAGCTGCCCGCAGAGCACGATGGTCAGAGAGAGAGAGGGAGAGAGCCGAGGCAGAGAGCCAAGGCAGAGAGGAGTAGCCCTGGGACTGTGGAGAACGTACAGAGGAAGAGGAAGAGGAAGAGCGAGAGAGAGAGCGAGAGAGAGAGAGAGCACCCCCACTGCAGTGATGGAGGGTATAATCAAAAACTTTTCTCCCATTCCCCTTTTTTCTTAGTGACCGCAGGTTTCTAAATGTTAAACATTTAGAAATAAAGCCAAAACTTAAACCATTAGTAATGTATCTGTAACTTTACTACTCGTCTTTGTTTTATACGATTTCAAAATGAATATCTGTAGTTTTGGACTGGTGGGACGTCTCTGGGAAATCGTGATGGACATTTTTCACTATTGTCTGACATTCTTTGGATCAAATAAATAATCATGAAAATAATCCATAATTGCAAGCTTGAATTGATTTGCTTAATAATTTGTTGATTAATAATCAGTAATCATTTTGTCTATATTATTAGATTCAGTTTAATAAAGACTGAAAAAAGCAGGAAATCATCCCATCTGAGAAAAAATAGTGAACAAAAAGTGACAAAAACTTAAACAGTTATTGACTAATTGTTTAATCTCTACTTCAAATAGTTAGATTTTTTCTGACTAACAGCTCTAAAATGTAAAATATACAAATTAATTTATGTCATGCAGAAAATGTTTGATGTTTGCTTGATTAATGACCTAAAATGCTTTTGTTTGATTTTCTCTTGATCATTAACCAACTAATTGTTTCAGCACTGAATAGAATCGCAAAGAAAAGAGTGTCACAAACAGAAATCATAATCAGAGAAGGTGTTACATCCATATTGTTTGTTTGACAGGTGATTTCTGGGAAATGCAGTGCAAAAAAAAAAAAGGCCGCAGTGAGCACTGTGAGTACTGTAAGTGAAAATTTTATAGAAAAGGTCTCAAGGAGGTTGACAGACTTTCATTTTTTAAAGCAACACGCGGATCCTGTGTTTATTCATTAATTCAGCTTTACTGACGCCCATCTGCCTTCAGGGTTACTCAGTGAGTGTAAGCCGAATTCAAATCACCACTCTACATTATTTTACAAAGAAGACAACAGCAGTAAAAAAAAGCCTAAAAACCGACAGCTTCTCTCATCTAACTGCAGCTTTTTGCAAACCCCCCCCCCCCCTCTCTCGCTGCGCTCAGTGCAACCGTAGCTCCTCTCACTGTGAGCTGTATTGATTTCTAGTCTTAATGCTGCTGCGCTGTGCATGGAGGAAGGTGCTGTGGAGCGGGACTGACCTTTATCAAAGTATGCAGATGCTGAAATGTGGGTGCAGGGGGCAGGAAGGGCACCTCCGCTGGCACCCCAGACTGTTACCCTTGCAGGCAGGGAATGAAATGAGAGCAGCGACCTGTATTGAACGCACCCCTCTTTCATCACTCTTCGGGCGCAAACCAACATCCAGCCCAAACAAAACTAATTATTATAAAGAACTAAAGAGACAACTAAAAAGTTAGTTGATTGTAGTCTAGATTAGACCCGAAACAATTCTGATCATCGATTTAAATATGTAGAAGATGAAACCAGAGAATATTTGCTTTTTACCTTGTTTGAAGCACTTGGCTTTTTTAAAAGTGCCATAAAGATGGTTCATCTTTGAAGTAAAACTTCAGCGACTTATTGCTCTTACAAAGTTGACTTGCAAGACACAGATTTAAAAAAAAAAAAAAAAAAAAAAAAAAAATCCAAGCAGCAGAGGTGAGCTACCCTGATCTTTAGTCCCTATCATGGGTCAAACTCTAAAAATGCTTGATCCTATTTCCAATAAATTTGCAGCCTTCAAACCGAAGCTCAGGCAAGCCATTCGATGTCATAGTGACGTCACCCGAGTAATTTTGTTATTTTTAGAGCACTTTCAGAAACACAGAAGACAATATACAACAGTTTTTACACACCGAGTAGTAGTGTGGAGTGCTCCATTAACTGATCATTATGGTTTTTTTTAAAGAATTGTTATTTACTGTCCTTGGTTTACCACTTGTGTTGACACACTTTGTGATGTCAATCTGTAGATATCGCAGCCAATAAAAAGTTCCCACATATCCTATTTGTCACCTCTAGAAGGCCGACTTGAAATGTTTCTCCCTGCAGGCAGTTCCTATTTACAGCACATCTGATATGACTGAAGGCAGTACCAGAGCGCTTGAACTTCCTACTTACAAACTAGCTCACACTAATTTAAGAAACATCCAATACCGTAGTGTATTCAGGTTTCAATATTTCATGTGTTTCATGGGCTGGAAGCCTGTCCCTTTGCAGTGATGTTACAGGGTTGAATATGAAATGTTTTGGGGAACGTCTGCAAAACGTCCAGCAAACCATTTAAAATGAGGCCAAATAATTAATATGTGCAGAATATCCTTTATCTAGATAAGAGGACAGGACAGAGTCAGTTACTTTAAAGCAAATACATTTAAAAATAGCAGTCTTTGTATTACCACTTTGCCAACTGAGCACTCTAAAAATATCCTACTGTATATAGACCAATTTATACATATTTTGCACTATCAATTACTATATAAGTGCAGTCATTATGCCATTTAAAAAAAGAAAATAAAACCAAATTATCAAAGCAAAGCTGTGTTTATTGTTAGAACATCCAAGCTAAATGCTTTAACAGTCAAATGGGTCAAACTGATGCACTTACCTCCATCCTAACTCTATTAGGCTGGAGAGACTGTCAAAAGTTTGGGAGAGCCTGAATATATGATCCCAGTCAGATTTACACACAAACACTCAGGGGGAGGCTTGGAGCTGGCGACACGCCCTGCACTGAATTGTGTTATAAATAAGCTTTAACTTAATTGCATTTCCCCAACTGGGGAGGAACAAATGCAGGACCAGCATATTTATTGCCACTCAACCTGTGTGTGTGTGTGTGTGTGTGTATATACAGTATTTGCAAGCGGGGGCCAAAGTGTAAAAGCGATAGTAAGTTTGCAGTAAGATAACAAATCCAGTACATCTCTGAATGTGTTAGCACCTGTGTGTGTTTTAAACTGGTCTCACATGATAGAGGGAAAGGTAAAAAAGACCAATTTTTATGCCACTTTATGGCTAGTAATTGCTAATAAGGATGCATTCACTCAGCCACAGATGGTTTGTTTTTTTAGGTGCTCATTATTTTCATCTACTGTGCTGCACATGTCCTTACCAGCTATAAAAAAAAACAGAGATAAATTATGACAAAGATGTACAAATAAGCACTGATTTGGAGTTTTGATTTAGATGTGTAGGTTATCTTTAAAAATACAAAGACACATTTCAATTAACGAGAGAACGGAAACTATAAGACTAGCATGAATAAAACAACAAAAGTAAAGTATTACATATGATTAGCTGAGCTTAAGATGATCCTGGTTGTGTGAGAAGGCTGTCGTGAGCCTCGGGGTGGTAAGGTAAACCTCATGGGTCTATTCCAAGATATCTGGAAAAGTGCTGGCAGGGGGAAAAGCTGAGTGGTCAGCAGGATGAGGATCAGCGTGGACATGTGTTCTGTCAGTCATGACGCCCTAGAGGGGTTGACAGCTACACCTTCCAGAGATATTAAGGAAAAGGGTTGGGTAAGCTGGGGGAGGTGTGTAGAAAGCAGAGAAAGGGCAAATCCCTCCATTTTGTAATAATGTAACCCCCTATATGTTGCTATTTATAAAATATATAAAGGCAGGTTTACAAGCACAGAAGAGTCATGCTCATACAGGCGTGACCACAACTGCAATTACTTTAGTCGATTCCGGTCCATCCGCTGCACACCACCACACTCATTTGTTTACGAATCCATCAGCGCCTAGTTAAACATCTGTCTCTCCAGGGATGAAGCTTCTCTACCCAACAGCTGTGTTATCTTCACTGGGTCAAAATGAAACAGAAGCCTGCAACCTTTATCCGTTTTATATTCTCAGCAGCAAACTTACCTCACTCAAGCGCCAAACCATAAAGCGAATTCTGTCTATAACACCCCAAAATCTGTCTCCGTTAGCCCAACCTAAACTTGGCAGTTACTTTATAGCTTTGACTGCCATAAAATGTACAGTAAAGAGGCTTGTGGTGCATGGATGAAGGTTCATATCTGTTAGTTCAGAGCCCAAGCACCGCCACAAAATAAACTATTAAACTGCATCCTTCGTACTGAGAACTATTGTCCGGCTAAGAATTGGAGTGATGTATACCAGAGCTCCAGATTAGGACTGTAATAAATTTCCACTCTGGTTCATAACAATGGACCCTAAGTGTGTCAAAAGAGATTGAGAGTCAATGCCTCGTAAAACGGGGTGAAAGAGACAAACATGAGAGCTGAAGCATTATGTGATCCCTTTGACCTTTAACAGGGGAAAAAAAACAAAACTTTGACCCCATTTAGTCACAATTAATACAGAATTAGCAGCAAACTATGCGCCAAGAAGTAGGGAATCCTTCTGTTATTTCAACATCTATACAAAATGGAAACAATAACATTTCCATTGTCAATTTCCATACACACCGGTGGAGGATTATAAATGTGAAGGCTATGGAGGCAAATAAATTCTGCTTTTTTTTCTTCACGTCGTGAGCGTGAATACGACCCCGAGGAGAGCTTCCAAGGCAGCAGAAGAAACATCATTGTAATTACGCCTTTAGTGAATATTCTACACATTCATCCCTTTTGTTTTGTGTATGGAAATGTTCTCATGAATCTTCTAGTATGCTTCTGGATGAAGCTGTCACTTCCACTGTTCCTCTTTGTCTTTTTTATGGATGCACACAGAATCTAATTCATCACTATCTGAGTGTAATTATGGAAATTTTTTGGAGATTTGTTTGGTAGTTCTGTAACAGCAGTCTGCCATTTCTACAAAACACCTAGAAGTCTCTGGAGGGACAAGAAAAGATTTTCATATTAATACTCGAGTTTGTTCATGCATATGAACAATTTTCATTGTTTTAACTGCGTAACTAAATAATGTTTTGAGTAATCATAAGCATTTATTATTATTCCATATAGAGTGCATTAATCACCAATGACTGTATACATTTAGTTTCTATATTATCTATGTCTGATTATTTTGTATGCTGTGGGTCAGTGTGAACTGTGCATTTTCAATATGACAGCACATATGCCAACAAGACATTTATTCCACAGATTGTGATTTTGATATTTTTGTTTAGTAATAATATTTTTTTCCTAAGCATACAGCCTCTTTTTTGCAATGTCACTTAAGGACATGTAAAATGTGACAGATTATATTTAATCTGTTTTGAAATCTGATCTAAGATCTTTCTAAAAGGATCAAAGGGTCGAACATTATGACCTCTGGCCCTTAACCTCAGTCTTTCAACCCAAATATTCATTGTGTTTCTTCACGTCCTCAGTGAGTAATATAGATATCAAAACAGAATGAGGTTCAGCCTAAATCTTCATCATAACTCCAGTTTTGAGAGAGTTAAAAGTAATAATTATTAGAATTAATGCTACAACTAATAGTTATTTTCATTATCAGAAAAAAAAAAATCAAATCACACTCCGACCTCTTGTTTAATTTGACCAACAGTCCAAAATAAAGAAGATAATGAATTTATTACCACGTAGATGATGAAAAAGCAGCATAATTGATTGATTAACACATTGTTTCAGCATTTGCCACATTTGATCATGCAGTTTAATTTACTGTTATTGGTGATTCAGTAGGGTTTTTTTTCACTTCTCAAAAATGTAAAATTAAGAAACTGACATAACTGTATAAGAGGATAGTTACATCTCTTTAACATGGCTCTTACTACTTCTACTAAAATGGTCTAGAGCAATAATAATTCAATTGTAATATCTGATTCCTGCATCACAAGTATTTATCAATTCACAGTGCTCAAATCGGGGCTGTGCTGCACTGTAAGAACATCGAACTCGCAGCACGATGCACAACACAATGAACAGATCAATAGACCAGCATTCCCACACAATGGCAACAACATCACAGCAGTCTCATAATAACAGTCTTTCTCCACATCTCTCCCCTTCCACTCCCCCGGCAGCCTTCAGGCTCGGCCCAAAAAGCATCTCTCACATAAATCAAGCAAAACCCTGAGAGCTCAGCAGGCCCCAAGAGCATGCTGATCACCCCGACACTTGTTCCCCTGCCACCAGTCTCCTGGGCTGCCTCAGCCCTCAGGAACCAACACCTTGGAGACAAGAGACCCTGCCAGTCAGCCACAGCGAGGGTCCTGATTGGTGGGGGAAGGGGAGGTCACAGATGCATGTCACTTTGATTCAGTGCCTGCAGACCAATGTGTAAGATACAAACGGATGCAAGCTGTGACAAAAACAAATCAATATTTCTCAAGAAGCTCAATTCTGCATACATGCCAGTAGCCCAGAGCATGTAAAGCCATTGCAACGTGTATGAGACAAAAAGCTGTTCTATCATACAATACATGGCCCTGCTACTGTTTTCTCAACAGTATGTTTCCATTATTGCAACACTGCCAAATATGCCCACTCAGTTGTTAGCCTCTGTTTTTTGTAGTGCAGTATTGTACACAGATGGTACAGCAGGCAAGGCTACATAACATACACAATTTACATAATACATTACTATTAAATTTAATGCAAGCTTTTCAAGCATGGCTGGCCCCAGAAGGCGTCAGACCTCCACTCTTGTCACTCATCATGATAGTCATGCTACTAACCTACTACTAATATTCTCTATTGCTTTGTTTCTAAAGCAGACGTGATACGGAAACGATAAAGAAAAAAAGAAAGAGAGCAAAAATCCAGAATTCGACAAAACAAAAGCAGCAGGGATTAGAGAAGCAAGGGGAGGGTTACTTAGGGACTTCCTGTTTCCACAGTTGTGTGACAAATCCCAAAGTTGAATCCCTACTGCATGCAACACACACAGAATCACTAGCAAAGCACTCTGATGAGAGCAAAATCTCTTGACAGGAAAACAAGGGGATATAGAGTGCACGCTCAGATGAGAGGCTGTCTAATCATGTGAAGAAGGAAGCATTTAAAATTCAGAGTGATGAGTGCAAACAACACATGAATAGGTTACTTAAGTATGTTCTAAATTAAATGATGTCAAGAGACTAAGAAGACAACACCTTTGTATCAAAAGCAAATGCTGCGTGAGCTGTATCTGGTAGATTTCTGAATAACTTTGAAGCTATATATATATATATATATATATATATATATACACTGTAGCTGTCATTTGTTGACATATTTGTCAAAACACACAAATCAATAGGATACAAAAACAAGCACACAAAGTAAATGACATATATATGACTGTTAAACACACTTCATTTTCGATACCCAAGGGTACTGATTAAATAAAGAAGATTAAATCGCTACATTAGTGTCAACCAAAAAAAAAAAGCAACCAGTCTACAACCATGAGGAAAAATAGAAAAGCTGTCTTACCACGTCTCATCGTTCTTGAACTCGAGCTCTCCGTAGGTATCTTCAAAGTCCTCCCCTCCTCCTTTGGCAAGTCCCTCCACAGTGCGATAAGGCACAACGACTGTCCCCCTTGCTCCAGAAGTCCTTAGCACTTTCACTTCCATAATGCATATGCTCTCGCTGACGTGCACCGAGTTGCTCTCAAAGGTGAAGATGCCCGAGTGATCATCGTCCAGAATGGTCACAGTGGCCACAGCAGGGAAGCCCAGCATGGCCTTTGGATACGGAAGACTGTTGGGAGATAATACCTCGTCCTCAGTCTCCAGGACACGCAGGTTACTGAGGCGCACAAAAAAGTGCTCGTCCTCTTCAAAGATGTCATCATCTATGATGCCAATGCTTATTTCCTTGATCATCTCTCCTGGTTTGAACACCACCGTGCCCTCTGAGAATTCATAGTCAGCCCCAGCGTTCGCCGAGCCATCCTCTGTCTTATAATCCACGTAGATGGTCTTGTTGATGTCGCCACCCTTTCTGGTGATAGTGAGGATGGCAGCGCCACAGTTCTCCAGGCACTGGTAGACAGCAGGCTCAAAAGCGATTCGAGACACATACTCTTCTGGCTCCTCCACGTGCACCTCCTGCACGCTGGTGCTCTTTTTTGCCTGCTCGGCAACGTGTTTCTTCAGAATATTTCCTGCGCCGGTCATCATGCGTGTAGCTTGGATACGATAGAAGGCACGGCTCTTTTGCTGGTGCGAGAGAGCGTAATAGTTGGCCATCTCGACCAGCTGATCCAACTCTTTCTCTGGGTGCTTCTGCTTCAGGTCTTTCAAGATGCGGATCATATCATGCCGTGACTCATCGACCTCTTTGTTCTCAATCAAACCAATAAGATTGCTGGCCGCACCTCCATCCATGAAGTGAGAATTGACCATCTTGCCATCCATCTCAATCCCCTTGGAGCGCTCAGTCTCTGTCTCAATGATGACACCCCGGTGTTTGTCGCTGCGATACTTCTTGTGCATGAATTTGTAGAAGAGTAGTCGTCTGTCCGCCACCCAGGCAAGCAGTACGCATATGGGGAAGAAGGCCAGTGTGAGTAGACCCTCCCAGACCTGGACTACGTTGGGAGAAAACACAGCCAGGATCATGTAGAGCCAAATGTAAGCAAAGATGCTCCATCCTGCAGTGATAAAGAACACTCTGAGGTGTTTGACCTTGCGTACCTCTCCTTGGGGAATGACAGACACACAAATGCCAATGATGACAAACATATTGAAGGCTGCACTGCCAACGATTGTGGCAGGCCCGAGCTCACCAGATTTGAACCCATGTCCACAAACCTCAATTACAGAGAGCATGATCTCTGGGGCGGATGAGCCCAAGGCCATGAGGGTGAGGTTGGAGACCGTTTCATTCCACACCCGGATCTTTGTTGTGATTGTTTCTCCATTGGGCCTTTTGATGACAATTTCCCTCTCCTGGGAAGTGATGACCTCGATGGATGCCATGAAACGGTCAGCAATGATGGACACTCCGAGAAACATGTAGATCAGGGCCACAAAATACACAATGACCCGCGCAATCTTGTCTCCCATGGAGGGATCCTCAGGATACCAGATAGGCAGAATGATCCCTGCATGACACTTGGAGTTCCCTGCACAGGTCGCATTGCTGGGGGTGAGAAGAGGGCTCGGAGTGGTCCGGGCTTCTGCACAAAGGAAGGCTACAGCCACAGACACCAGCCCCAACCAGAGGCAGGCTGACGACCCTGGCTTCACGGGCCTTGAACCCTCCATGCACCCTCCTTCGTCTCAAGGGTCCTTACCACACTGACAGTCACTCTGGGATCCAGCACTGGGCTGTGCTTTTTCTCCACCCACCACCTAAACACAGCAGAAAGAAATTACATAAAATATATTAATGTTATACAATATCTTATATCTAGAGACTTATTTCAGATTGAAAAATCTATTACTTAATACATGTTCATTGTGTTTACTTAATGCATTACTTATTAAAGCAGCTAGGAGTGCATAATTCATGTAACACAGGGAGAAACACACAAAAACAGGAATTTCTCAGATTTATAGCGCAAGAATTTAATTGATCCCACTATCCTTCTGTAAGACTCCAGTGAGTTTCTGCCTCCCCCTTTACAAACAGCACACGCATGAGAACTTTATGTTATCTATGAGAGGAGGGCTGGAAAATACTTACCCATTATCAGAAATTCATGAGTTTTTTTCAGGTCTGTTAAGCAATATGTGAACAATGTAAATAATATTAGTTTAATAAAAATCACAGCCTGTGAGCTCATTTCAAATTAAATCATAAAATTAGTTTTCAGTTTAGATGTAGATATGTGTGTATCCAATAATGTGGATCTGAGAGGGGAGTGTCTGAAATCTCAGGGGTAATACATAGCACTGGACCAAGCAGCTCGCTCAGCAGGCGTGCAATGTTGCCAAACTAAGCACTGTCCAAAATGTCGCATTGGCAAAAAAAATAAATAAATAAAAAAATACAGAGGGGAGGCAGGAGACCATCAAGAGGCAAACTGAAACAAAGAGTACAGATGTCCCATCCAAATTCATTATACACTGAGCCATAAATGCACACTTACCAGTTCCGCAAGAGAGAGCAGCATTACAATAACAATGCAGGCACTGTCCAAAGTCATAAAAGCTTAGACTAAGCATCTTAGACACCTCTTCAACTCTTATGAGATAGGACTTGACAATTGTTTTGATGCTAACAGCTGAGACCAGAGGCGACAAGAACAGTTAACAACCCCAAACTTAAAGGATGTAGGCTGTAAGACTCAACAAAGGTGTTTCACTGTAGAGGAAGCTCTCATCTCAGTGGGACCTGAGTGGTTATTTAGCGGTTCAGACGGTTGGGTGGGGACCCTCTGAAGCCTCTAGCACATCTATGGGGCCCCTGAGGCACACAGACAGTTTAGTCTGAATTAAAATTAAATTATAAAAAGACAAGGCGAGTTAATCAGTCTGTCCTGAAGTCACTGGAGTATTACCTTTTTTTATTTTTTTTTTACTGTCACACACTTGTTTTCCTTTTCTTTTGTTGAGCTAGTTTGAGTCTTTTAATATTTTGTACCTAAAAGTGCATTCTTATGTTTTGATATTGGTTGGAGGGTTGATTATCTCCGAGTACACACCCATGGCACTTTAAGGCACTTCGGGGAAAAAAAGCATCGATTAAATAGCATATGTTATGCTGTGTAATTCAGATTTAAGTCTTACGCAGTACACTGACTTTTAAAATAACTCCAACTACGTGAATTCCCAGGTGATATTTTTGTAAATGATATCTATGATCTAGACAGATCACTGGCCTGTTTGGATAGCTGACACATTTTTACAACAGAGGCATGAAAAGTCAAACAGGAGCTGGTGTATTTGAAGCACTAACACCAATTTAAAAGCCAAATATTGTCCCTGGAACCTGAGCAGTGTCAACACACACGCCTAATGTCTGCAAAAAAAAAGCTGGCAAGGTTCCTGTCAAGTCTTGTGTGTGTGTGTAAACTCAGTCATTAGAAACACCATTGAATATTTACGATAATATTTCACGTTTACAAACAACTGCATCACTGGCAATATTAATACGATGTCTTTTCAGGGACCATAAGCTCATTTTTTTTTTTTTTTTCTAGAGGTGATAAAACATGGCAAAACATGGACAATATCTCATCTTGAAATGCAATTCTTCAGGTGTTAAAAAAAGATGTTGATTGCAGCGCAGACTGATCTTGAGGATGGAAAAGGGGATGACGGCAAACGGCAGCAGAAGAAGGAACTTAAATTTAACTAGATCAGCAGAGCCATTTATATGGACATGAGCCAGCTATGCAATCCTTGTGAGAACTGACAACGCTGAGCACAAACACAAGCAACAAGGAAATAACAAGAGTGGCAAACTTTTGTTAAACTCAACTTAAGTAGAGGAGTAAACTTTCAGAACCGAGGATAATATGTCCATTGCTCAAAAATTGATGCCATAAACTTCTATTAACGTGTACGGTAAAACTGGACAAGTGACAGCAGAGATTAATGACTTCTGAAGGCGTTTGGGAGGCTTAGGAAAATAACTTCTTCCCGTTTTATTTGTTTTTCTTCCTGTTTTAGAAGCAGAGATGCACTGCTGACCTACTAGCTTCCCCTTGTGTGTTATTGCGTGGCTAACTGGGATAGATGGTCAGCAACTGCAATGAAGCCAAAATAGAAACGGTGTCCAGAATTTAAAAGGTCTCTTAGTGAGTTACAACCCAAGTACGGTAATTATTAAATCAATTAAATGTAAAAAATAAATAAAATAAAAACACCCTGCACCCACTTTAGATACCAAGGATAGCTCTCATAAAGTTTGGGGACTCATACATGACAGATAAGAAGAAGAAGAAGAAATCTAAGCAGCATCAGCCTAGATATCCTGACATTTAGTGAACGGGTGATGAGTGAAGCTCCAAAAAAAGCTGAAACCTACAATTCCCATGACATAACTCCAGAGTGTCTTTCATTGGATGCTCCCAAACTGGTAATTGCCCATCCCACCGGCTAAGTCGTACTCTTCATGATGGGGAAACATCTAAAAATCAATGGAGTGGCCCTCTTAACAAAATCCTAATACTACAAATAACACTGGCAATATAGCTAATATGGATTCAATGATTGATTAATTGATTGATTGATTGAGAAACCGTTCAAGAGAGAGACACCTACACAGTGTTAGGCAATAATGTAAAGCTCATTAAAATAATTACATTAAAGCTTTTGGACAGACTGTTCAGGTGTATGACCTCACAAGGATTTTGTATTTTAAATATTGATTTTCTTTTCCCTGCACAGAAGGCACGAAGCAAAAGGAGAATGAATGATTCCATTTCTCTGTGTGTACCGCCATTAGAGCCATGACCTCTAAATTAGGAGCTACACAAAACAATTTGCATACTAATTACTAATTTAAGGATTCGGGGGTTTTTTTTCCACTGTGTGTGCATGTAGGAGTGGGCTGTCACTGAAGTTTAATCAAGACTGTCCAACAGTTACCATAAAGTATTAATATCAACAGAAAAGACAAATCTGAACTTCAAGAGACATATTGCAACTGACATATCTAAATTAAGGTTGAAGTTCAGCTTTAACGTACAGTATTCCAATTAATTCCAGCACTGACCTCTTCAACCGCAAACAGTTGTGGGCGAACTCACTTAAACTCAATTTATGCAACATTTTCAGTTCCTTTTCCTGCTAAGAAAATAGAGCACAGTACTATCGACTAAACTATGTATCACTAAATAATTCACCTAACCCTTACAGTAAATGATATGTTGGAAAGATTGTACAGTATTTTAGGTTAAACATTGTGTGTGATATAAACTCTATACGTTTAGAAAATGCAAAAGAAGTCAACGTTTCGACTATGCAATCATATTAAAATATCTAGCTTATTAATATACTCTTATCCTTGCTAATAAAGTGATTCCCCAGTTTTTAGGGAAATACCCGACCAGATATTTTAACCTGAATCATACAAAGTCGAATGTGTATGAAACAGCAGTAAGACCATAATCAGGAGATATCAATACTCTCCATTTATGATCATATAGATTGAACTCCTTTATGGATATGAGATCTTAAGGCAACATATCTCTTATTCCATATTCCTTTCTTATTGTCTTTGTCTTCTGATATTAAACTAAATATCTTTGGCGTTTGGACTGTTAAGCAGGCAAACTTTGGGAAATTGTGTTTTGGGTTTTTTTTGTCCCTAATTGTTTTGACATTTTATGGAGCAAACAATCAAGAAAATAATAGATCCATTGATAATAAAGGTTTGTTGCAGCCTTACTAGTCCATCTCTAGCTGACTAACATTTTCTAAGACGGATGAGAGAAAAACACACATTAATGTTAAACCTAATGTATCTTTAAGCAACCACATACTCGCCCTCATACATTTCCAGCATTGAGAGGAGAAGCCGGCTGCTTTGCTCATGGATCCCTTTCCCTTTTTTTCTATTTTGGGAAGAGGGGTCTTGTTTAAGGAGGATATTTGAGATCCACGTAAACATGGACTCAGCAGACACATGCAGAGCCTCAGCTGCTGCTGATCAATCATCATAAGGCTGTGTTTCGCTCACGGTACCAATGTCAGTGTGCTATACCTAAAAGGGGGGAATCCCAGCTGGAGCACACATAGGCCCGCACTACAACTTATAGGGTGCAAATATGGCTACGTGTATAGATGCACAGTGGATTTACCATCCTTTCTAAAAAAAAAAAATACTCATTTATTTAAAACCCAACTCCAAATTATGGCAGACCATTCAAGAGAAGCCAGCTAAACATAAGATACATATGTTAAAAAAACTGTTAAGACAATCAGCAGCAGGACGGGCTCGGGAAGGCATCCGTTACTTGCCTTGACAGACGCCAAATATTTTAATGACACACCCATTAGGCGCTATCACGAATCCATTTCAGCCCGTTGCAATGGATCATATCTGCACAATGAAGGAGAGCAACGGGGAGTGTGACAGACAGGTTAAAGCTGACCGGAGTGAAGGAGCAGTTCTCATCAGTTACTGACTGTACGTGGCTCCTATATGGTTCCTGTAACCTGTCACATATTTTACTAGAAAGCCTGTCAGTGCCCTGCTGTTAATCACTGACGGTATTCCAGGTTGCATCACTCACAGTCTGTAACACAGATCAGGTTTTATCAATTTGCATCATGCGTTTTTTTTCATTCAAACCTACCTGGATTTGTATTCCGGGGAGTTTGTGTAGAGACTGCGAAATAGCTCCTGTCCGCCCCCCTTTATTGTTATTATTATTATTAATATTATTATTATTTGTTTTGACGTTTATATCAATCTGACAACAGCCTCAATGTAATCTCGCCGTGTTGATCTCTTGAGTCAAACGTGCACCTCGGACCAGAAATCCTTGAGTGAAGCCGCTGTGTCGTCCTCGTGTACGACCAGGCAGGTCTCCAGCCTGCTCGCTATTGGCGATTGGATCAAATCGGCCAGAGGTGATCGCCTTTCGTCCTCTCCTGCCTTGGCGCCCTCCTCCCCAGATCCTCCCTGTCTGACGGATTGACCAGGTCGCAAAGCTGTCAATGACGAGGGGGGAGGAGGACGTGGAGGAGGACGAGGAGGAGGAGAAGGGGGGAGGGGGTCGGTATTTTAAGGTTGCACCCTAGGTAGAGATGGATCTTCTGAGCCCGTCCGCACGCACGGTTCTCCCTTCTCCTGCAAGCCGTGAATCAGCGCCGCTCTCCTCCTCCTCCTCTCTCCGCTGCGATAGCGCAGCAGATCTATGATGTCGGTCCGGTAGGTAGTCACGACCGTGTAGCTCCTCTTTGCCGGCTGTCTTCTCTACATATACGGCACAACACTTCACATTAAACACTGTCTTATGTTAGAAACGCACTCAGCTGTGCGTACCCGCTTTTTTTTAAGTTACCAAGGCTGCCGGACTTGGCGCACCATCGGAATGGCCACGACTCGTCTCCTCTGTGCTGGCTGCCACTCAGCTTCTGGAGCCCCTTCAGTGACTGCTGGAGATTAGTTTATCTATTAATTGTCATCCTCGGATGATTATTATTATTATTAATATTAGGCGTATCCTCGTGCGATAGGCTACGTGTGAAATGGTTGCGCCCTACAGCCCTCCGTCCCCCATCTCTAAAAGTCACACAGGCAGGCACCGTTAGGCGCGCAACTACGTCACCATCAGCTGAGAGAAGAAACCTGCACCATAAACCATAAATATCATCAAGGCACACATGCAACCATGACAACGAGTTAGGAGTAAGAAGATAAAAAAAAAAGTATCACTCGCTACTTTACCATTAAAAACTCTGCATGTTTGGTCTGTTGGCTAAATGCTGCCAATTCTAGACACAAGAATAAGTGACAGGGTGGAGGATGATCACTCAGTCACTGACATTCAGTCTGGAAACATGCCATACCACAGCAAGAAGCTGATGCCACAGAAATAGAAAAGCAATACACAGCTGTCCTCTCACAGCAAATTTGTAGTTGAAGAAACAAAAAAAAAAAAAACTTTGCACACAAATACATCAACACAGTATTTTGAGATGAAGCTAACTGTAAAAACTGTACAAAAATCTAATAAACAGCCAAATAAAAAAACACTTTAAATGTCATATTTTAGTTGTCTGGTCATAATTATGAAATTTTCTAAATTTTTTTTTAGAAATGTCACAGGTTTTGTAGGATTTTACATGAAATGTTAAACTTGGCGTGTCCCAGTAGAAAACTGGTTAAGATGTATTGTATAAAAACTTTGTTATGTCACTCTCCCCACTGTGCCTATAATAAAAAGGCATAACACAACCCTCACCCCAAAAAATTATCCATAAAGACATTTAATCAGCTTATTCCCATACTGCACATGTAAGAGTCATTTCTAGGATCAGGGACGGCTTAATTGAAAGTTATACAAGGTTAAGTCTCCTCCGATTTTTAGAAATGTGACAAATAAAACTAAAACTGTGGCATAAAACGTCAACCTGCTACACAGATGACAAGTAAAGTGTTAGAAGTGTGAACGCTCACCATCACAAGGGCTTTAAACAAAACTGCTGCCCCCAGAGTCCTGGCCCATTTTCACCAAATACTCATCACTTGCTTGTGTTTTGTTTGTGTCCCTTCTTGCAGTTGCATTGCACAACTCAATGATCTTCCATTCCCAGCTAGATGCATTACTAACCAGTAGATAATGAGCTTCACTGGGCACACAGTCCTTGATGCAGCACAATCACCCATAACCACTGCTGATGAGACAAACAAAGCTCCAGAGACCAGAGCAAAGCAGGAGCATCTTGATACTGCCACCACCACCGCTAATTATACAGTATAAAACAGGCCTGAAGGACTGTGAAGGAAAAAAAAAATCCTAAAAGTCCCAAGGCTAACCATATGGTATATGAAATTAATACAAGAATTTAAAAGTCTTTTGAATTAATGAATCAATAATGAAGAAAGCTTATCCAACCTGGAGAGACTTTGAACAGTTATTACAATATGAAAGTGAGTTCTTATCTTTTTTAGGGTGGAGCCTATATGCAAAGCAGGAAAAAAATCAATTGGATCCGATTTAATTACATAGTACAGAATCTTATTAAGACTGTTCAGATTTCCATGGTTGTTAAATTCAAATACAATCACTACCCAAATGGACAAGAAGGGGGATATGAACAGTAAATCTGGCAACCACTATACATCCATCCACCATCCTTCACTCCTCTTCAAGCTGTAATTAGTATGGAGAATATGGTTGGATGTTTTAATGAAGTTTTCTTATCTGCAGGGAAAAGGGTGGAGGCAGGAAAACACACTGGACAGATTTGTTTGGAGGCACCGCGTACCTGCAGCCACCATGCATCCTATGATTGGAATTCAATGCCCGCTCTTGCCTCTCTCATCAAAGTCCTCCATGCGTACAGTGATGATTAATGGATTATACTT
This sequence comes from Pampus argenteus, assembly GCA_036937835.1. Lineage (NCBI taxonomy): Eukaryota > Metazoa > Chordata > Actinopteri > Scombriformes > Stromateidae > Pampus > Pampus argenteus. Next base: position 14,239,972 of record CM072873.1, read on the forward strand.
GTAATCAACACACCAGGCCTGCTTGTGCTTCCCACTGAGAGGAGCAGCACTTACAAGGGCAGGCGACTTGATGGCTGTAGTCCTGAAACTGACTGGTTGGTTGCATTGATTCTCTGAGAGTAAAGCAAAATCACCCATCCTCTCCTCGGTGTTTTCCTCCTTTACTGTTTTCACCACACTATACGCTTGACGGCGGCTGCGGCCCTGAATCAGTTTCATTAAAAACGTCTGGCATGCAGCAGCAGAGAATCTGGAGCAGGGACAACGATACAGTACAGCGCCGGAGAATAGTGCTGCACTTGCACTTTGTGATTTGTATTTTCTCTCTCTCTCTCTCTTTCTGTGCTGCACTCAGTACTCTGCACACGCTGATAATTTGTAGGCTCGAGTTGCAACAACTTCAGTGGGAAAAAATAAAAATAAAAATAATAAATAGTGAGGCAATGACAATGGTGGGAGCAAAGGAGGGAGGTGGTTATCAGAGGTGTTGACACTGAAATACCCTCCCTCAACACCCCTCAGGCGACATCCACTTATGGCAGTCAGTAATGAATAGTGAAGTTGTGAAATGAGAAAGGTAAACACTCACCTCACATCAGGATCGAAAGACCTTAAAGCTGGAGGGTCATTTCATGTCACTGGTGAATGTATGAGTGTGTTTGTGTATGTGTGGTGAGGGCCCGCCACCTTTAAAAGGATACACTGTAAAATGTAACTCGTTGATTTAGCTTAAAAATGCGATGTCGAGGGCTGCCTTAAAATTTTACATTACGTAAAAACAATATAATTTGTTCTTCTAACACAATCAAATCTTGATAAAATATACTTTGTAGCGTAAACTCTTGTTTCAGTTTGGTTCATTTAGTTTATTTAACTGCTTCAGATAGTCGTTTGAAATTATAAATGTATTTCAACTCAATTAAAATGACCTGTTTTGTAAACTTTTGTTTATTTGATTCATATTTGTTAATTCACTGGTAATTTGTTGAACTTGTAGTAGCTCTTTGGCCTGTTGTCTAAAGTTTGTCCGACTTCATTTGGTTTAAAAATGTTTACATTTATTCAACTGCATTTTTAATTAAATCGCATATTAATCGCACATTTTTTATCAATTCGAAATGTCAAAGTAAAATGGATAGTCTTGCTTTGTGCAAATTATTATATTTTTTTATTATTGCAAACCACAGCATAGTGTTACAGCCATTCACGTATGTAGTAATACTGTCAATAAACATACTTAGTCATAAAAGCAGCTCCAGCAACAAGGTGAATCAAAATAAAAGTGCATATCATTGAGCATATCATTGTAAACTAGGACTCAGCCTATAGTGCAGTCACAGTAAACCATCGTTTACACTTTCCTTTTCTTAAGTTGCTTTTGAACATACTAGCAGTCAGGTTGCTCTTCTTTATTCATCAAACCAGCCTATGAAAGGATGAACATGAACCTGTTGAACAGTTGAGCCAACCTAATAGCCTACTTATTTCCTTTGAGCCAGTTACCTAAAACAGACATGTTGACATTTTCAGATAACAGGGAAGATTGTTTTTTTCTGAACAACATGTCCAGACAGGGAAAACAATCTTTCAGACGGTGCTGATGTTGCGGGTGTTGCTAAGTACTTGCCTGCAGGTCAGACCATCTCACTGTGCGACGCTTCATGTGTGGACCACAGTTTCTGGGGAGAGTCCTCTATGTCAACAACAGGCTCAAGACATCGCTCGACATTGTCCTCCTCTTCATCAGACGGTGAAGGTGTCCATGTGTCTGTGTCGACATCTGTCCATTGTCGCCTGGTTCTGACGCGGAGGGTTTGAATCACCTGTGTGTTTGTTACTTCAGACGTGTCGTGCTACGATGCTAACTCAATTCACATCGACAGTACATGCAGATAACTTTGGTCTTATCAACTGACCCACCTGGCAACGTTTTAAAACTAAACTTTTCATTCATAAGTTTGTTAGCCGCGTTCATTTCAACGTTAACGGCTCCACATTTAAACAATCGCATTGTTAGGCGCGCTAATTGTTTTGTTTCCGGTTTACAGCCGGATACGAAGTTTTTCTTATCACAGGTCACAAAGAGCGTTAATCTCGCGTTAAAAAATAACGACGTTAATAGTGACAGCACTAATAATAACTGACTGCAAGAGGTTTGTTTTAAAGTGACACATTAAAAATAACCAATTAAAATCCAACCAGTGTCACATTTGTTAGTGCACATATAGTAGTAACAGTCAATCTTAAAACTGTACTATGAGGAATCTCTGGCATTAAAATTCACAACTTAAAACATGCACATATTAATGTACTAATGTGACAATATTGCATTTTATAAGAGTCACTGATGGTCCGGACACCCAATCAGCATCTAGCTGCCTCACAAGGCACAAAAAAAATTAATATATAAATACTGAGTCAGACTATTGTCGCAATGTCTCTTTTAGTTTAATGTAACCTATGATAGCAGTCTTCTTAGCAGACCTAAGCTAAAGTAGCTAATGTTACACCCCACACTCGTACTCTTTATTTGAAGGGTCCTGACTCCAAATGGAAAAGATGGCACCGACCATACGCTGCAACTCTGGGCTTCAAACCTTTTTTCAAAGGCACCAGCTACAGCTACAGAACTGGTGCAATAACTGGGTATTTTATCCCAAACCATGACTTTTCCTTATCTTAACCAAGTGGTTTTTGTGTCTAAAGAAACCTGGATGCCTGAAATAACTCCTATTCTCTTTGCAGCTCTAATGCACTGAAGACGAACTGAGACAAATATGCCAAACACTCAGCAAACAAGCTACATTCCAATAAAGGAAAGGGCTAAAATATGTAGTTTAGTAATTTGGGTGAACTGATCCTTTTAAAAAAATTACACTGAGGAGAACCACTGTCGTCTCATCATCCACACATGCATTGCCTTGACAGGCAGGTGTGTTACGATAATCATATTCTTCATATAACGCCATGTAACCTTCACTCCCCTGCATTAATAAATCCTCCTTTCAAATAAAACCCTGACAGTCCATAAATATACAGTGCAATGCAGATATAACACCCAGCACTAAGCTTTCATACTCTATATGTGCTTCATCCATAGAGACATATTTGCACACATATAGTATAGCTCATCTATGGAGAGTGCCACTTCTGCAGCTGCAGCTATTGGAGCTGAGCATTCAGTGGTTCACTGGTCCGGAATATATTTGCAGAGGAAGATGGGTGAGAGAGGGATACCCGCACTGACTGCATTACATCAGAGACACGGTGCACAGAAGACGAGCAGGACACTGGACACTCATCTACTCATCTCTCCTGTGCCTGATGGTGCTGAATGAAAGAAAAAGAGAGATGGAGGTGAAGGGAAGAGAGGATGGAGAGACATGGAAGGACGGAGATCAAGGTGGAGAGGTCAGATCTTCTGAACCATGCAGGCAGGCAGTGGCAGAGGCTCGCATGACGATGCTGCCCGGGCCCCTATGCCCGACAGCCACGTCTCCATGACAACGTGTGGCCCCTGCCTCCATCCTGGAAAGAGTGGAAGTGACGGCGGCGATCTGTGTGCGTTCTGTCTGGCTCATTATGTGGGGAATGAAGTGAAACAGCCAGGGGGTGCATTTGTTCTGCGTGGACTACCCCTCAGCTGCCAAGCGTCTGTCTATTTATAGAAATGAAATGAAAGAGAGAGAGAATAAGAGAGAGCACCTAAATAAAATAAGCACAGGGGCCATTTTCCCGCTCACTTTCCCTCCTTCCTCCATCCTTCTCTATGTAGAATGAGTCTATTTTTTGTCGTTTGATCCTGTACAGCTCTCCGAAAGCGACATTTCAATGAGCCAGTAGCAGTGATGAAGGTTAAGGCTCTCACTGACCACAGCTTCAGTGGCTTTGTTTCCTATCTGGGACAAAGGGGGGTGGATAAAAATAAACATATAGCTACACTAGGGCCCAAAGGTTATTTTATTCATTGATTGATCTTTCAGACGCTTCAATAATATAAAACATATTGATAAAATGCTCATCACAAGTTTCTATAGCTCAAGGTGAAATCTTCAAATAGCTTGTCTACCTGTCCAAAACACAAATATATTTAATTTATAATCATATAAAACATTACAGTACACATTAATGGGTGTTTTATTAACCTACAAGTGAAACCATGACATTTCCATCAGTATAGCCCATTAGGTGAGTGATAATTTAACATAGCACGTAAATTAATTAATTTTTAAAAAAAATGTATGCAACTTAAAAGCAGAAAATCCTGTTTCTGCAAACCACCATGCTGTAGTGACGTAGAAGTGTACTCTAGGGTGCATCAGTACATTGTGACATCACTGTTGGGTGTGGTTGCAGGTGCAATGGAGCACACCACAAACGACCACACCCATCAGAGGTATGGGTATGGTGAGAGTCTGGTATCAAGTTGCTCTACATATAGGGGCTTTAAAGAAACAGTTTCTGTTAGTGGGTGCAACTTAACTTGCTTTGTCCTTCAAATTAATGCCTCTAGGTTTGCAGTCAAGGTTGATTCCTCAATTTCTATGCTGTAGCACAACATCCTGATTCAAAAGCCAATACTTCATATTCATGTTGAGAAGCATATTAAAAATGCAAAAAATACAACATACTTTAAGGGGCTCAAGTGCAAAGCATTACAGATAAAATGATTAGAATAAAAAGGCAGTACATTACAGTATTAAATCTAAAAAAAAAAATAATACTATAAAACACAATTAAAACCATGACTAAATAAATAATAAAACTTAGAAACCACGATTAAAGGCTAAGTGAAATATGTTTTTAATGGTTTGTTAAAAAATGCTCGCCTTTCTGATAATTTGATGAATATATATAGTTATAAAAAAAAAGGATGTAATAATTTCATTTCATGGGAACCAAAATAAAGAGTTCTGCTTTTAGTCTGGTTTCAGGAGTCACAAGAGGATCTAATTCACATCGTTATATAACATTTTGTACTTCTCTCATTGAACTAAATGTTCATGTCTCTAATCTTTGCAGAAAAATGTCTTCTTGTGAGATAATACTGGTGGCAATTAATCATCATCTGGAGAAATTTTTTTCATTCATCAATGGCCAAAGAGAGCTCACTGGTTCTCAAAGTGTTTCCACATCAGAGCTGTGAGGATCTGGCAGCAGCAGCCGGCTCGATTCATGGTAAATCAACACGATAGCTCGGCCTAGCTGGAGAATGGAAGAAGGGATTTTCCTTTTCGGAGTCCCAGAATTTCAAGCAGCAACATGATTCTTGTTTCTCAGACTTCATTAGTTCTTCAGCACACAGAACACTGTAGTAAATATTGAATTTCATTCCCTCTTTTCTTAGCCGTGTCAAATGAATATTTAAAAGTGTTTTCATGCATTTTCAAATGAAAAATTAAACAGCATGTGAATGGGCGGGCATTTTTCCAATTAGAACTCCAACTCATCATCATGCATCCTGACAGCTTGCTCTACTATAAGGCTCCTCCAGATTGACCCAAAAAAAAAAACATATGATGAACACTTCAAAAGAAATAAGAACAATGAAACAAGGACTAAAGAAATGGAATATGAAGATGAACGTGCAGCCACTTTAAATTAATTTTACATGCCATGTGTGAAGAATGGTTTCCCATGTTAAAGTCTGGCAGATGAGTGTGCGCTGCGTATTATCCAGAGTAACAGGAACTCTTATTGCTGCTGAATTTTTAAAAGGCAATTTCTCTATGCTATGAGATCCATAAACAAAATTACTTTTAAGTTAATTATCAGGGGTTTGAAGCGGAAATATAAGAGATATCTCAACCCAGATTAAATTTAACTGCATGTCCAGATAGTACTATAGAAAAAATTTGTAAAATAAACACTTTAATATCTTAATAAAATTATGCAAAAAATCAGGTCCAGTGAACCTGACCCAACTTTTTCGGTCTTGTCCAAAAAATTTAAAAGGTTTGAGAGAATATTTAATTTATTAGTATAATTATCAGGAAACAAATCATTCCAGTAGCTGTATTAGGTTTTTCTGAAAGCTTCCTAAAACTGTTGTATGACATCCAGGTTTTAATGTTCTGTAAGGTTATCGCTAAAAGGATTATTTTAATAGAATGTAAATCAACCACCTCTCCTGGTTTTCAGAAGTGGCTCAACGATAGGGTCTCCTGTCTTTATTTAGAAGAGATTACGTACTCCTCGCCTGACTCACATGATCTAAGGTCACTTCCCTGCTTATATCAGATGACGAATGAACACTGATATAATTTACAGTAGTAGCATATGTTGATATATGTGCCCATCAGAGTTGTGGCTCAATTCATTTGAGCTATATATATATATATATACACATTACCTTTTTAAAAATCACACTCATTGGAAATCCCTGGACTGTGACAGTATGCAGACAATTCAGGTGGCTACTGTATACACTACTGTATAGACGCTGAAGCTCCAGCATGCGGGGACAGTTATATTTCAAGGAAGTCATTAGCTGTTTGGGTTTTTTTTCCGTTCTGTTTATGTGTTTTTACAGAAATCTGCTTAATTATGTGGTTATGTTTTGGTATATACTTATTGCAAGTTCAATTAAGTTCAATTTACAAATGGAAACTGATACACAACATGGTAAGTGGTACAAAAAGTGTAAAGAAGAGGCATTTAAGGGAATGTAATAATTAAAATGAAATGAATGCTTGTGCTTAGTGTTGCTGAATGAAGGACAAATTTCACCCACTGAACTGTGTTGCCATTTAAATTAAATGAATAGAAGACTAGGAGTAGATGAATTAATTTTCTTCCTACATGCTCATAGTATTATATCTACAATACTTATTGTGCCTTAAAGCACACAAAATAACAGTGATGCAATGTAGTTGATTAAATTTACAAAATGCAATTTTTGACCCGTCGCAAACCTCCAGCACAGGAAGGGTCAGAGGTCAGCAACCGGCTACAAAGCAGCATCTTTTGTGCTCGGCAGGTATTCAGTGTTTCAGTGTTGTGCTGAAGGACACTTCAGCAGTATGGATGGTTATAGACACAAGAGTTCAAACTTACATCCACAGGTTCAAGGACAGACTCTAACAGTCCGATATTCCCCAGCCAACCCTGCAGTATAAAGGCACATCTAAACTACTATTAAGAACGGTATATCAACTAGCATCAAATATTTCCATGTTCCCACAGTTGGAAACACAGTGTCCTAGCTGCAATTTTGATTTTCAGACAGTATACATCTAATTAAAAACAACCCCGGGGCAGCCTGTGGAGCATCCAGAATAAATGCGTGATTCACCTCTAAAGATTACAGATGCACCAACATGTGGCTACTCTATATTTATATTTGGCTTCTTCAGAAACAGAAGCATATACCCAACATTTTTTTTAATCAACATACTGACAAGAATGCCTTTATTTGATCTGCTAATCCTGTGACAAATTACTTGATTGCCACGTTTTGTCATTCAAATGTATTTAACGGATTAAGAGTTGATTGCTACTTCATGACAGCGCTGCCTGACGTTCAAAATCAACCAATAACAAAGCAACGTCCGAAGAAAGATCCAGATTTGCACAACCTGTGCATATAAACATGGTCCTCACACATGAGCTGCTGTGTCCCATAAATATCTGAGCTTGAGAACTCAAAAATCATGAACATAAAAAAAAAAATGTGTTTACTGAAAATGTTTCCCCAGAGTTTTTCCAAACAGGCCTCTACACCTGAAGAATATTCATTATATCCTACCAAAGGTGGTACATACATCATCTGTCACTCACCCAAACATTACCACATGTTATTTTTGCTTGTAGAACCACAAAGGTAATATTGTTTCTGTTATAAAAGGTAATAAATCCACAGCATTGCAAAGTAATAACCGTCAGTTAAACAGATTACTGTTGAGATGAATAAAATCTGAAGAAAAGTTGGACTGTTGTGTTCTTTTATACTTTCGGCTAGTAGATCAATGCAATGCTGGTGTAAGCACCGCATCTGCAAGCTTTTGTCAATAAAAAAAATTAAAAATTAAACATACAATTTGGATCAACAACACATAATTTATTAAGACATGGAAATCACACACTGATACACAGTATGTCCTTCCTTTGTCTGTGTGTGGAAGGCATGGCGCTCAGATACACAGATGAGCCACCTACTGGTTATTTTACATCACAAACTCCTGATCTGAGTGAAATATAACCTACCAACAGGACGCTGCGGTGCATTCTTCTTTAGATTCAAGATCAACCTTAAAATGTGTTTTAAGGTTATGAGTTTGTGTGACATAATTTAACTGTATTCCTAAAAGTGTCACAACCAGAAGAGACCAGTCTCTCGTCTGGTCTGTCCTGCTACAGTGTGTGCAGCGCGCTGTGTCTGCCGTCCTTGCACCTCAGTCTTTGTTCTGCCGGCTGCGCTTCTGCTCCTGGTATGCCTTGGAGTCCTCCCACGGACGAGGACCACGGATATTCTTCCACTCATTCAAATTCTTCTCCTTCAACTTCTGCAAAAAGAAACAATATGAGACTAGGTTTAGTGTTCAGGATGCCAACGATTACGTGTTTAAATCCATACACAAATTTTTAAAATGGACTAATCATTTGTCATTTTTTAAGTAAGACTCTGATAGTAAAATGGTAAACTTTTTTTATTTTTAACCATTGATCTAAGAAATTACAGGTTATAAATTTTTTATAGAAAAATTACTAATTGAGAAATAGTCACTGATAATGAAAATAATTATTACCTGCAGCCGTGATTCAGAAATGGGTTTAACAATATCAGAAAACTGTTGTAGCATACTAACACACTGAAAATATATGAAAATACCTTAAATACTAAAGAGGAAATTATTTCAAAGTCCATTCAGGATTCTTTTCTCAGTTTACTTGATGTATCAAATTCTGTCTGTTTTGGATGTCACATGGGTGAGAACAAACAAGAATGATAGTTTAAATGAGGAGGGTTTCTGAAGACAATATTAATACCAACATGTCTAAGACTGATGTTACTAATAATCACATTTTGCACATCCAACTAGCAACAGTTTGTGCAGACATCCTGCATCTTCATATCTAATCAAAATTTTAAATATTACCATCTTATGCTCGATAGGATGGAAAACCCTCACAAACAGTCCCCCCTCCTCAGGGTCCCCTAACCGGTCTGACCTTACCTCATACTCATCCTCCAGCATGGCCGACTGCTTCTCCATGTTCACTTTGGCCTTCAGTGCAGGATCCAGCTGAGAGAGAAGAAGTGCAATGTGTGTTATGGCTTTATGGCAGACACTGACGTGTTCACAACAACACAAAGAAAATGAAAACAAAACAAAGACAGGAAGAGATTAAAGGCAAAAACATGCATTATGTGTTTTTTGTATTACTAGATCCTGATACACATATTTAACAATGTTATATTGAACTATTCATATTTGATCTAATTACTATTTTATAAATTCTTGTTAAGACCCTATTCTGACCCGACGGAGATCCGAATAGGATCCAAACGTTGTCCAGAACGTTTGTGGCTTGGAGTAAGTGTGCAGGCATTAACTTTTAAAAAATGTTTAGCGTTGGAGGAATTACAAATAATAAAATGGGGTGAGAGAGAAGAGGCTCATATGCTTTCCACTTCTGACTGAAGCAGTGAGAAATATCTTCAGGCAGCATCTCCTGTATTATTTTTTTTTTATGTATAAATGATGATATTGGCAGAAGGGGTGATGCAGTTTTTGAATCAGACCCATAACCTTGTGTGAGACTTTTTCTCACCAGTGTCAAATGTCTTGCCTCTCCAATTCAATTTGACCATTTTTACTCGATAAAAATTATTATATAAATTATTATTTGGCAAAACATCACCAGGTTTAGTAAAAATGAAAAAAAAATTCTGTGTCACAGGGTTTTGGGAGAGAGAGAGAGAGAGAGAGTCGAGCTATCTGGGTTTTGCAATTCAAATTGATTTTGCCTGAGAATAGGACTGAAATGAATCCCATTTTGAATCATTATATTTAATGAGTTCTAATATTTTATAGTAATAATGCCGCAGTTACTCCGGTGACTGATGAGTTTCTTAATTCCATGATTGATTTTTAATTAGACCTACATTACTACAGCAAATAAATAATATATATATATATATATATATATATATAATATTTTGCAGCCCTCAGACCACATAATTAATTGGCAAAGTAATTAGTACGAAATCTACTATGGAGGTGTTATTGGCACAACTTCCACCTCCACAAGCCTGAACCTCACATACAAACTGGACGTGTCAGGGATTAGGAAAACTGACAACACCTGGACAGAGAAGAGAGGAGGCCTTGAAGTTCACGTTTCCTCCAGGATAAATTAAATCACTGGAGAGAGAAGGATGGATCATACAGTGACTTTGCTCGCAGAAATTGGTTTTAATGATTTAAAGGGGCAAATACAGGCGAAAAACAAAATGATAGAATATGTTGACAACAGTTCCAAGTAAGAACCTGAAGAGTGGCTTTAATCAAGTGCATTTTGACAGCGGTTTTGATATTCCATGCATTAAATTACATGTGCACACACACACGCTGAGCAGAGCCGATTCTTTACTCCACAGGGTTTGAGAGGAGAGAGGCTCAGTGTGCTGCAGGCCTCGTCAGAAGACAGCGAATGATGTGGGGGGAGCTGCACAGGCATCCCCCCGCCTCCCCCCCCCCGCATCATGCCCCTCCACCATTGTCATCCACAGTCTAGTGCCGCCTCACATGGACAGTAATAAGAAAGGATGCCCTACCATCTGGCTCCTACCCAGATGACATGCATCGGCATGTCACAGTAAAATAGACCAAAACAGCTACTCATCCAGCTCATCAGATTGTAATGGCTTCTAATAAAGGGTCGGTCTTCTGTCATCTTAATAAATTGGGTTCTGTCACTTAATGAATTATTAGAGCTTGTTTCCCGCTCCTTGCTCTTGCACTGACTCACTCTAAATGTGGTAGAAAAAGTCTGTAAGTGCAGTATGCATGCAGTGTCTTTATGAAATGATGGATAGACAAAGTATACAATTCTGATTTCCTTAAAAAGGAATAAATACTTTCAAATACACCAATCCTGACTCTCAGGCGCAATTATGATTTTAACCACTAGGAGGAGTATTTGCATAAAGCCAAACAGGAACTGTTACCTTGACCCTCTGTCAAGTTTAACTACTTTTATGTAGGTTTTTTTTTTAACTTGTTCTATTATGATGTAGATCTACATTTCAAATAAATTGATTATTAAAAAAAATCAGTTGGATATATAAAATATAAATATGCAAGTTAATTTAATACACACCTTTCTTTTGAGCTTCTGTTCATCATACCGGATTTGTGAAAACTCTCGCAAGCCAAAAGAACCTCCAACTACGAGTAGCTGAAACAACATGGGAAATACATATGATTAGTTAACTTAGTTTTCAATCATGATTGGTTACATGTATGGTTTTAATACAGCCCACATCTGCAAAACTCTTCACTTTGTAACAACTTTAGTTACACAATGCTGGACACAGCAGTTTATTTTACACACAAAAAAAGCAAACACAAACATCATTGACATGATGTCAATCAGAACACATGGAAAAGAAACTAACAAAAGGCAACATTCATATTTAAGTAGTAAATTACTGTGCTCTGTATTATTTATTTTTTCCCAATTGATGACAGTGTAAGGAAATTAGGAACACTGATGTCCATATGAACACATGTTAGCTCTTGAACATAAAGGGTTGTAAAGGAGTATGTAAGCATGTTGTAAAAATGGGCTGCAGATCAGTTTTGTTGACGGTTGACTGTGTGAAGAGTTTTGAAGATGTGTACTCGGTACTGAACCGTGCATGATGCAACTGATGGTAAAAAAACTGCAACAACAAGTACTTTGATTACGTTACTGCAGAGAACTCGATTCAACAAAGCGTGGAGGGAGAAACACAAATATAGTTGCCAATTTACCATGATAATCCATAGAAATTACATAAATTACACAGATAAATAGACATGAATCATCCTAGAATATGAGGTGAATCAACACTATCAAGATAAACTGAACATCATAAGCTTAAAGATGATACAAGGCTGTTTTATTAGACAGTATGTTAGCTGTAGGACTACCTAATAAGATGAAGTTATACATTTCCTATCGCTTTAAAGGCTTTCTACTGTATATACACAGACTTTACTAGAGCTGCAACAATATTAAAATCGATAACTACTTTAATAACCAATTTATCATTTTTGAATCATTTACAAGAAAAAAAAATCTAATTCAATTTCCAGCGTCTCAAATATTTCCACAATATGTCCCTTTAGTCCTCTAAAGTAAACTGAGGAAAACAAAACGATAGTAAAGTGAATATTTTTAGGTTATGTGACAAAAGAAGAAGACTGATCAGAAACATTGATCTGCATTTCGAGGCATTTATAGACTAATCATTAATCTACAACATAATGGACAAATCCAGACGCTGATCAGCTCAGACTGAACACAAACCATGAATAACATCTCCATTTATCACACAAGAACATGAACACAGTTCCTAATTAGACACCTAAAAGGAAAATTAACTTAAAATAAATAAAAATAACGTGTTGTTATTGTGAAGTCTTGTCGAACAAATGTGACTTGATATATATATAAATATATATTATATAACAGTAAACAGGTAAGTGGACGTTTGACAGCAGCTACTCGTGAAACTGCTTCAACAACGTGACATGAAAGTGACTTACGAGCATAGGAACTCCGTATTTAAACGTCCTGTTCTTCTGCAAGGCCTTTAACTGTGTAGTAAACATGACTCCAGCTACATGTCCACTTTAATGATGAAAAAGCGAACAGGTCACAGCTGGGACGCACTTCGTTTCCTGAATTGGTCCGACCAACTAACTAGTCCGGAGTGATACGAAGTCACCTTCATGGTTCCGTTATGTGTCAGTCTCAGGATGGCAACAGGAAATGTTTTTATTGTAAAAAAAATAAAAAATAATAATAATAATAATAATAATTGCAGTGTTATTACCAAACATTATGGTAAACATCTAACATTGTTTCTTATTCCTCCTTATGATTTTTATGTTTTTAATATGTTTTCCTTTATTTGTAGTGCATTGGCAGGATTATATTTTCTACAATAATACCTGAGCATTAGCTTTAGGTGTGTGTTCACTCATTATATATTCTCTTCTCTTACAGTCTTTGAGACAAGTTGTAAATATACAGAAACTTTGCACAACTGGACTGCTGATCATTGCACAAGTGAAAATCAAAGATTCCTACCATCTCTGCAGGCATTTCAGTTGTAACAACAGGTGTACAGGTGTTTTTTTACTTATTGTGCCCCGTTAGAGCTTTTCTCAGTTGTATGGGCATGCACTGTGCTCAGTTTTGTTGCCCTTTTCAGGTGCTACCAAGGCAGGATCATCAACCAGGCAAAGCAGACCACTGCCTCATAATATTCATTTCATTAATTGGTTACTACAAATCAGATCTTTAACTCATACACACAATACATGGCAAGTTTTGTTAAGTAGCTAGACACAGCTATTTATTTTAATAAAAGTAGTTTAGTAAGATAGAATTACACGCGAAACTTAAATCAGAGCTGAAGTCTAATCAGCTCAAACTGAAAACAGGGTGGATATGCAGAGCCTTTCAGTAACCTATAGAGAAACCTTAACCTTAAATCAACAGACATTTTATCATGTCATAACAGAAAAAAAAACAACAGGTGTAATAAATATTATTATTGATTGCATTCTATTTAACAGTTCGTGTTGGTTCACTGCATGTTAACTGGGACATTTCCGTTTCACTGAGACAAACGCCCTGATCACATTTACAGAAGCTGTCCAGTCCAACCGCAGTCTGACCTGCTGCTCACTGACCGGCTCCAGTCGTCAGAGCAGTTGGGGCTTTGCTCAAGGCCGAATGAGGCAGCCAGCGCTGCTTTTTCACTTTCCCCACCCAAACCTATCCTGCCAGTCACAAGCTTGCTTCTCTATGGCAAAAAAATATACAGCAAATTAATAATTAAAATGTCACGCAAATAACTTGAGTTTAATATGATCTTCACTGTAAAGAACATCCTTTCATGAGTTCCTTTCTAATTTTTTAAACATAATATACTGAAATTTGGGGAAACTAATGGCTATCTAAGAAAGTTAAACCACATTAAGTCTGTTGAGGAACTTAGAAAGAAGTCTGCAGTGATGAAAGGCTTTGATCGACAGAAAATGGAAACATGCAGAAATGCTGTTTAACTTACCTAAGCCTGAATTAATTGTAATCCTAAATCCCTGAATGTCCTGAGTTTAATAAAATATTTCAAACATTTTACTCTAAAGGTCTAATACTGTTTCTCACACTCAACACTGGTGCAAAACACACACACACACACATGCACGCATCACCACACTCATGGTTCAAGTTTCACACACCTGCATTTATCAGCAGCTAAGGCCAGATGTCCTCTCGATGCAGGTAATCACACCTTATGTATACGTACTTCTTTCTTCTACATTAACACCAGTATGTTTAATGTGGCATTTAACCAGTGGGATATACTGTATATATACTGTATATGCAGTGTGCTGATATTGGCAGTTTGTTTTCTGTGTCTGCATCAGAAAGTCTGTTAAATGCACAAACTCTTAATGTACATCTGTACTATAGGTGACGTCTGTAGCAAATAGAGAATAAGAAGAGAAAGTATAGCAATTTTTTCTTTATTACAATTTTTGTCTCTTATTTTCAATCAGGTGAAGAAAAATACCTTTTTTTTGTTCAGTATAATAAAATATGTTAACTTTATTCATTTTATGAAGAAAAAACAATGACAACAAGAAAATAAAAACAGAAACAAACATTTTTCTCTCTCCCTCTTTGTAAACCTGGAGAGCTGCTGCATTGTGTGGGAAGCAAGTACAACGGAGACAGAGTGTGAGGGAGCAGTGGAGAGGTGGTAGGAGCAGGAGGAGACAGAGGATAATGACAAAAAAGATAAGGCCAGAGACATACAAAAAATGAGTGTAGTAGGAGAGGAGTGTGATGCTGGGGCAGTCGGAGGAATGCGGCTGTGGGTAAGAGCAGGTAGGCTGGTGGTCCCGAGTCAGGACGATTGACAGAGTGTTCAGAGGTCGCTCTCTCCGTACAGAGCGGTAGAGAAAGACATGTAGTCGAGGGCTCCGGGCACACCGTCAGGGCCGGTGTAAGGGGCCATGCGGGCAATGCAGTAATCCGCCTGGTCTGGAGGCAGCTCCCGGCGCAGCTCGTCAGCTAAAATGTAGTTCTGTTGAGGAGGAAAAGGATATTTTTTAATGAGAGAACAGCAGCTATTATTACTATAAGTTATCAATGCTTTCAAAGCACACATGTAACAGATGGTGAAATGTGCTTCATGAAAAGAGCGGTTGACATCTGGATTTCAGATTTTTAAAATTATCATTGAATTTGAAGCTTATTCCCCTGTGTCATAGTGCTTTATTGTTGTTCAAAAAACTATTAAATGATTGTCATGTTCCTTCATTAACCTGAACATACACACTGTAGTTTATTTTGAGTCAACCCCACACACACTGACTTACTAGAAATACTCACTAGAGCACTATATGTGTATAAATCTGTTGCCTAAAATAGTCCCCAACAAATGCACTACTTCCTCCTGTTTGAGTCACGTTGCCTAAAAACTACGGCTTCCAGCAGGACATGACTGAATCTTTAAGAAAAATGAAACTGTACATTTGACGTATGTTTTTTAAGATTTATATGTTCAATAGGAACCAATGGTCTTGAGGCTGTGTGCCACAGTTGGTGTAGGAAAGTCAGAAAGTATCGAGAGATGGACGTTGTTCGTATTCTATTCTGCATTGTTTTGTTGAAACTACAGCACGGCGCTGTACCTTATCCCCTGCCAGGACTTTGAAGGAGGCCATGACTTGGTCGGCAGTGTCTGTGTCGGCCGTCTCGCGTGACATGAAGTCGATGAAGGCCTGGAAGGTGACAATCCCCATCCGGTTGGGATCCACTATGCTCATGATGCGGGAGAACTCGTTGTCACCCTGGTGGCAACAAAGAGGATCTGTGAAGCTCAGTCACCGTAAAGATGGTCCCCGCGGCAAAACATTAACAAAACCACAGCAAATCACTGACATTCTGCATACAGAAATATAAAGTGGTATAAAAAGTGGTATAACTTATTTATATTCATTACATAGTACACCTATATGTTATACAAGTGAATTTTAGATAAATAAATCATGCATAATACATCACAATAAGTAAGACACACTGTTTAAAATAAAATAAGTTTAAGATCTACTCATTACCACTTCCGGCTGGTTTACAGTCACCTTCTACTTGCAGAAGACACATAATTAAATTTGAATACTTGATAAGTGCTCGTGGCTTTACCAGATTGTAACCAATGGAGATAAGGCAGGTTTTGAAGTCTTCAGCATCCATGACTCCTGTTCTCTTCTACAAGGTCAGCGATGGACAAATGAAAGCAGGAGGAAACGAGAGATATAGAGAAGATATAGAGAAGTGGTGGGGTAGCAGAGGAAAACCATTGAAGGAATAAAGGATGAGAGTAGAGTTTAGGAAGAGTGCCGCACCAATCCACAATATGGACGTTGCAAGGTGTGGGAAATCAGGAAGCATATTTAAACAGGAGGGAAAAGCAGTGAAGGCAGGAATAGAGGGAGAATAGGGGGAAGGAGGGAAGTATAAAGGGGGGGAGGGGGTGCGAAAGAAAGGGGAAAAAAAAGAAAACTGTTAAACATCTCACTGCAGTGGTTTGGCTATGATTAAGTACCTGTGCATCGTTGCCGATATCGTAGCCCAGGCTGATCAGGCAGGCCTTGAACTCCTCCGCGCCCAGAGTGCCCGAGTGGTCCTGGGGTGTGGAAGGCCAGTGCCAGGCGCGGCGTCGGGGGGCCACAGGCCATGCAGCAACACATACAGCCGTGTCAGTGAAGGTGAGGGGGGTGGGTGATTGGACAGGGTGGAAGGGAGAGATCGGTGAGGTGGTGTTGGTGGGGGAAGGAGGGTGGGAGTGCACCATGCACAGGGGAGGAAAGGAGGTGAGGGGGTGAAGGGAGAGGGCCATGCACAAGAGATAGAAAACAGAGAACACAGTGCATATTCATTAGGATCTGGCAGGTGAACACACGGTGGCAGCAGTGCTGCCATGCTGGGCGAGAGCATTCAGAGGCGTTAATGTGCAGTGTGGCAGGCAGACTACAGGGCCCTGTGGTGAGGTTATTCATATCATCGATGGCACATGTACTTGACAATCCAAGATATGCTCTTCTGAGATGCAAAAGTATCTCTTTATGTTTCTTTGTACAGGCAAACATCACAGCATCTTGCTTCATGAAACACACAAATTTCACCTCTAGTTGTAATTACTTTCACTGCTGATTATTTCTCCAGCATTAAATGTTGGAGTGAAGAAACCTTTCACACTTTTTCTTCAGCACTAAAACAATACAGACTATTTATTTACTAACATCCTAACGTTACTCATTTTTTTCTAATGCATCAGATTAATTTGCCACTTCTGCAAGGCTCACCTTTCCCTCACACGTACCAACAAACGTCCAAACCTAATCTGAATAGAATATGAAACAAAGGCATAAGTTCAGGTCCACATTTGTCTTCCTGCGGGTTCTGATCGACAAACTTGGGTATTGATTAACAATAGGGCAGCTCTAGAAGAATGCATGAGGTAATGGCTGGGGGGTAGGAGGAGGCGGAGGAGGAGGAGGAGGAGGAGGAGAGGGGACTAAAATAAAAACTCATCCATAATTGGTGCTGTTCCTGACCTGAGTATAAACTCCATGCTCCAGAAGCAACCATCAATGGAAAGATATTTTGTATTTGTATATATAAAAATATATTTTATAGCTACCTGTCTTCAGGTTTTTATTTCATGCAGACATTCTTATATTTCACAATAACAGGATTTAGCTGATGCATAAACCTGATGGCTGCAGTTTTTCTTGATGTGTCTAAAATCCCCTGAGCTCCTAAAGATGAATATAAAGATCATAATAGTCACTCAGCTGCAAGTCCCTTTTCAACCAAGCGGTTAAGGTCACTGCACAGCCTGATGCATTTCACACACAAACTGTACTCTGTACACTCAATGTTTTCTGGTTAAAGGACAGTTAAAAGATTGCTGTTAGCCACACCTTGGGCAGCATTACAGGACGTGAAAAGGTCCGAAATCCAGAAATGATAAATTCTCACCTCAACTTCTTTGCTTTGAGGACACAATCTAAATATACAAAGGACAAACTCAAGGTTACATCCATCTTTAACAACATGAACCCCTTTTTTTTTATCCTTTTCCAATCTCACTTTACAGCATGTGTGTTTGCCACATACCAAATCCAAACAGCTGACTGTGAATGAGTAAATGAGCTATGCACCACCCACAACACCTCCACTCACTCCCTGTTGCTTTGTGCCTGCAGATTGACTCAGTACGAGTACTGACCCTGTCGAAGTGGTTGAAGGAAGCCCGGAATTCGTTGAGTTGCTCCTGGGTGATGCCCTTGGCATCTCGCGTCAAGATCTGGTTCTCAATTTCATTGATGGTGCGGGCGATGGTGGTGAGTAGCTGCTCCCAGCCCACGCGGATGTGCTGCAGAGAGGAGAGACATAAAGGCAGACAAAGTTTAAAGAGGGTGAATAGGAAGAAAGGGATATTAAAGGAGTTTTAGCTTTGCTTTAGTCTTGGGTAAAAGAGCGGTTGTTAACAATTAGTTTGGTGCAAGATCAAATCAAATCAAATCAAATCAAATTTTATTTATATAGCCCAAAATCACAAAATACATTTGTCTCAGAGGGCTTTACAATCTGTACAGGGAGTGACACCCTCTGTCCTTAGACCCTCGATTCGAGTGAGGAAAAACTTGACCACCAAAAAACCTTTTAACAGGAAAAAAGGTGGAAGAAACCTCAGGAAGAGCCACAAAGGAGGGATCCCTCTCCCAGGACGGACAGACGTGCAATGATGTCACATGTACAGAACAAATCAACACACACATATTGTACACTCCACATATTGTACAATGAATAATAATGAATTACAGTTGATGATAAGAATAGGTTACAATGAATGATGAATTATTACAGTAGCAGCAAATCATTACATAACTATAAACTGTAATGGGGATATGGCAACAATGATGACGGCGACAACACATGCAGTAGACGCCACGCAGGACCACAGCAGCAGACAAAGTCCACAAGAACCTGCTGGGCGAGAGAGCACAGAAACTCCGGGGAAGAAGTTTAATTAGTAACATGATAGATAGATGGATTAGATAGATGGATAGATAAGGAAAGAGAGAGAATGAGAGAGAGCGAGAGAGTATGTGAGTCCCCCAGCAGTCTAGTTCTATGGCAGCATAACTAAGGGATGACCTGAGCCAGCCCTAACTATAAGCTTTATCAAAAAGGAAAGTCTTAAGTCTACTCTTAAAGGTGTTGATCGTGTCTGCCTCCCGAACACAGAGTGGTAGTTTATTCCACAGAAGAGGAGCTTGATAGCTGAAAGCTCTGGCTCCCAATCTACTTTTAGACACTATAGGAACCACAAGGAACCCACCATCCTGGGAGCGCAATGTTCTAGTGGGGTGGTAAGGTACTATGAGCTCTTTTAAATATGATGGTGCCTGACCATGAAGAGCTTTGTAAGTTAGGAGAAGAATTTTAAATTCTATTCTAGATTTAACGGGTAGCCAGTGCAAGGAAGCCAAAATGGGAGAGATGTGATCTCTGATTTTGGTTCCTGTCAGAACGCGTGCAGCAGCATTCTGAATCAGCTGCAAACTCTTAAGAGACTTATTAGAGCAGCCTGATAGCAAAGAGTTACAATAGTCCAGCCTAGAAGTAACAAATGCATGGACTAGTTTTTCTGCATCCACTTGAGAAATGATGCGTCTGATTTTGGCAATGTTACGCAAGTGGAAGAATGCAGTCCTCGAAAGTTGTTTTATATAGTTATTAAAGGACAAGTCTTGATCAAAAACAACGCCAAGATTTTTTACGGTGGAGCTGGTGGCCAGGGTGATCCCATCTAAGGCTAAATCTCTGGAATGATAGTTTCTAAGGTGTTTGGGTCCTATTAGGAGAACTTCAGTTTTTTCTGAATTTAACTTCAGAAAATTGTGGGTCATCCAATTTTTTATGTCCTTAATGCATGCTTGAAGTCTAGTCAAGTGATTGGTTTCATCAGGCTTGATCGATAAATATAATTGGGTGTCGTCAGCATAACAGTGAAAGTTAATTGAATGATTCCTAATAATGTTCCCTAAGGGAAGCATATATAAACTGAAAAGAAGTGGCCCTAATACAGAACCTTGTGGGACTCCATGAGAAACTTTGGTTTGCATGGAGGCTACATCATGAACATGAACAAACTGAGAACGGTCTAGGAAATATGACTTAAACCAGCCTAGGGCGGTTCCTTTAATGCCAATTTGGTATTCCAGTCTCTGTAAGAGAATCTGATGGTCAATGGTGTCAAATGCGGCACTAAGATCTAATAGGACAAGTACAGAGATGAGTCCTTTGTCTGATGCCATTAGGAGGTCGTTTGTAACTTTAACTAGTGCGGTCTCTGTGCTATGATTTACTCTAAATCCTGACTGAAACTCCTCGAATAAACTGTTTGTGTGGAGAAAGTCACATAGTTGGTTGGCTACGGCTTTCTCAAGTACCTTCGAGATGAAAGAAAGGTTTGATATTGGTCTGTAATTGGCTAAAACCTCTTGATCTAGAGTTGGTTTTTTAAGAAGAGGCTTAATCACAGCTATTTTAAGGGACTGTGGTACATATCCTGATAATAAAGACAGATTAATCATATTTAATAAGGACGGGCTAACTAAAGGTAGTACATCTTTAAGCAGCCTGGTTGGGATGGGGTCTAAGAGACAGGTTGACGACTTAGATGAAGTAATTATTGTAGTTATTTGTTTAATGTCGACGGGAGAAAAGCAGTCTAAATATATGTCAGGTTTTATAGCTATTTCCAAACTTGCTGTATCTGGAATCAGATGACTGCCTGATGAGGGCAAAAGGTGATGAATTTTGTCTCTAATATTTAGAATTTTATCATTAAAGAAGCTCATGAAGTCATTACTAGTTAGGCTTAAAGGAATAGATGACTCAATAGAGCTGTGGTTCTCTGTTAGCCTGGCTACAGTGCTGAAGAGAAACCTGGGGTTGTTCTTATTTTCCTCAATTAATGAGGAATAATAGGCTGTTCTGGCATTACGCAGAGCCTTCCTATAAATTGCAAGATTATCTTGCCAGGCTAGGCGAGATTCTTCTAGTTTAGAGGCACGCCATTTACGTTCAGATTTACGTGCCTCTTGCTTTAATTTGTGAGTGTGCTGGCTATACCATGGTGCTAACCTCCTCTGTTTTATTATCTTCTTTTTCAGATGATGAAGATATGTCTGACATGGACAAAAAGTGTCAAATGTCTATATAGTTTGCCTTATTATTTGAATGATTATTCAAGTACAGCACCCTGAGTGTGAGCAAAATGATTCAAAAGAAAATGATGATCTGATCTGATCTGACAATCAGTCAGACTCTTGGCCAGTGATTGGTGTTCTACGATTTGATTAAGAAAAAAAATCATCAATACAGTACCAAACTAAAAAAAATCTAAAAGAAATGATGAATCATCATAAATTATAGGGTGAACAAGGCCAGAAAAAAAAAAAATAATAATTTGAATCTTGAAATGTATACTGCTTATTTGCTTTTGTCATATTCTAAATATTTGGAAAACAGCTGATTCTATACAGACCCCTACATAATAGCTTTGAAAATGGGTCAGTCGATGTGTGGAAACTTAATAACAAAATTCATATGAAAAGATTAAAAAATTATTTTGGCCAGTAAAAGTGATTCTTGGCAGCCAGTGGTTCAAAGCTTCCCAGCACTTGGCTGATGTGAAAAAAAGTTAATTTTGTAAATGCAATGTCAGGAAAGTTTTATTAGTAGTATTAAATTGTGGGACTATGACATTGTCTTGAAAATACTTTTATGTGGGTGGCTTAACACGTTGCCACCCATTGTTTTTCTATTTCTCACAATAATCTGGCACCAAGGCCCCATAAGTTAAGTAAAGTATAAAAAGTATTTGCAGGGTCCAGTCAATTCAGATGTTGGCAGATGTGTTTAAAGCTTTGATCCAGGTCTTACCTCCATGGTGTAGTTGGTGTGCTTGTTGTCAAAGATGAGAGCTTCCTGAATTAACTGGTGGTCTCCCTCCAGCTGGTCGATCTTTGGCTTGTAGTTGACGATGCTCTTCTCGTACTGGCGTAGGTGTGTCAGCTGGTCCTCCAGGGTGCCATGCATCTCGATCGAGATGCGGCCGATTTCCTGCAGGGATACACAGAGGTGAAAATGCCCAATAAAAAAAGCCTGACATGGTTGTATAAAACGGAGGACATGATGAGAAAAAGCACAGATTACTGAAAAATATACTATTTCCATACTTTCCTGTAACTATGAATAACAGCTTTTTGTGAAATTTCAGTTTATAAAAACTGAGTTTTCATAAATCTAAACCTAATTTTCTTAATGTGTAAATGGCCGCACACTGTAAGAGAAAACATTAAAATCTCCAAACACTGGAGCTCTAAAGTGTGACTATTTCTTATTTTAAACATGTGCAAGTCAAAAACCTGGATGTCAGCAGGAACTAACTAAAAAATGACACCAGCGCTGTACTTGTAATGTGGTCATTGACTGTCAGTTCTGTTCATACTAACCTCCATTTTGGTCTGGATCCAGGGCCCGATGACATTGGCCTGGTTGGCAAACTGCCTGCGCAGACGCTCGTTGTTCTGCTGCCGGGCGTGCTCCTCAATAAGAGCCTGATCGCGCTGAGGCACCAGCTGCCGGACCTACAGCGGGCAGGAGAGTAATGGAAAACCCACGCATGTTAATATTAATTGAAGCTAATGAAGCAGAAGGAGAACATTATTTACTTATAAAAGTATTCCACCTATTTAACACGACACAATATTCATCCTATATTAAAGGATAAGGCCGGTGATATTGTACATTTTTCTTTTTTTAAATCAACAAATCCCATGAAAAGAAGCTTGGTTAGTATGTTGATATAGTCTGTCTATCCAAAGCCTGGTAGAACTTATTCCTCTCTGCAATGTTAATGTAAAAAATTGTCATACTGGACATCATGTTTCTTCATTACCATGAACATGTAGTTTTTGTCTTTTAGTCTTTTGTATTTGGCTCAGTGTTACTTACACCATCCTGCCAATAGTCACTAGCACACTAAATCTGTGAATAAAAATAGTCCCCAACACAAGTGTAGCTGTAGTCTTTACTCTTCTCTTAAATCATAAAAAAAACAGCTGGGCAATGTAGTTTTTAGAAGAGAGAAAGATACTAAATTACTCTTCACAGGATTTGTTCATAATAACAAAAATTGAAATATCACCTTTGCCCTATCGCCTTATCCTTCAAATATGAAAATAAATATTTTTTTCTGATTCTTAACCAATCAATGCACATTTTTAAATAAGGTGCAGGAAACCTTTTTTCCCCTCTTTTTGGCTCTGGAGTGGTGGAAGCTTATATGGGCATGTGTGATTCTTTCTCAGGCTGATAAAATCTGTGCTGGGAAGATTTATGGAAAATATTTGGCACTTTCTAAATCTCACTACCATCAGGATGCCCTGAAGCAAAGCACTGCACACACCAGATGTGGCAGGAAGCTGCTGGATTAGATCTTCCTTACATAAATAAAGTTTTTAAAAAAAACATTACAAAGAACACTATGAAGTGTATTTCCTTTCTCGAGATTGATTCTTATTACCTTGTCCCATTTGGCATTAATCTCCTGTGGGTTGATGGTGGTGTAGGGGTTGGTGCCAGCCATATTCACATGATAGGTCTGCACAATTTTGGCAATCTCATTGTGGATGCCCAGAATGGCCTGGCGCTCTTTGTCCGCCTCTGGCAGCGTGGCTTTGAACTGCTCGTGGGCCGTGCTTAATCCCTGAGACGCAAAACACAAATATATGTAAAGAAAAACATAAACAATAACAATAAAGGCTTCATACTTTAATAATTAATTTCCTTTTTCATGAATGATTCCCAGCTTTTCATTTGAATAAAAGGTTAGGTTCACAATTTTAACCTAACAACAATAGTCAAGTGCCCATACTGTATGAACGCTGAAACTGAATTTTGTATTCTTTCATAATGTGCTTACTCTGTAAGTGATGGAGGACAAAAATTGCAGTCCTACTATCTGAGGATAGTATGAGTTTCAGCTGTCTTAGTTTAGTCATGCAA
The DNA here is from genome assembly GCA_036937835.1 of Pampus argenteus. Lineage (NCBI taxonomy): Eukaryota > Metazoa > Chordata > Actinopteri > Scombriformes > Stromateidae > Pampus > Pampus argenteus. The sequence goes on from CM072873.1 coordinate 14,264,356, forward strand.
AGTGGATATCTGCCACAGTTACAGTCTTGTCTTTTTAGTAAACAATTCTCTTTACCCTCTTTGTGTCTTGAAGAAAAGAAGCACTAAAAGACTAACTTTGAAAGATACTGACTTAATTTGTCTAATTTGGCCTCATATTAGCTTCAAATAAACCTTTACATATTTGCACAGGAGGAATGTGGGTTTTGGCCCCCATCACTTACACAGAAAGTGCACAACACACGTTGTGTGCATATTGTAACCTAACAGCTGTTTACATGCTTTTAAAAATCCATTTATTGATTCAGGACTATATAAAGTCTCCACTCTTCTTCCCTGTGAGACGTCTCCATGCTCACCTGGATTTCTTCGATGGTGTGGACGATAAAGGTATCCTGCAAGTCCTCCATTGCGCCCTCCATCCAGTTGTTGAATGGAGCCGCTCTTTTGGCAAACTCAAGGTACAGTTGGTCGATGGTTTCAAGCAGCTTCTCGGTTCTCTGTAAAGCATAGAGAACAAGGTTACCACACTCAGACTTTTTATTGGCCTTGGAGGTCCTGTTGGGTGAAATTGAAGGATTCGTGGAGGCTTGACTACATTCAATATGTTCTAGACAGCTGGGGTATATAGATGGATTTGGGGGTTATCTAAACTTTAAAGGATTTTCAAGGCCGGCAGGAAGCCTGAAAATCAAATCTCTTCACAGCCCCTTACTGTGAGGGGGAACACTTTCATCTCTAAATGTGTAATTATTTCTGCTCAAACTCATATTTCCCTATAGCAAAGTCAGTGATTATAGAAGCTGGAAATCTGATTCTTCAGTAACTCCATTTGTTTTCCAATCAGCGTCTCAGAGTCTCTTTCTCAACCCCCGTCTCACCTGCAAAGCCTCGCTGCGTTTCTGGGTCATAGCTCCCAGTGCGTCCCACTGGTCACAAATCCGCTGGCAGCGAGCATTTACACTCGGAGAGTCGTAGTAGTCCAGCTCACTGAAGCACAAAAAGATGAGGAAACATGATACGTGAGCATTGCCTGTCTCACATTAATGCAGTTTGTAGCTTTTTAAGCAGCTTTAAAGTGAACAGAAACTGCTGTTATTCATTTGGCTGTTTTTGTACCTTTCTTTCTTTGATGCACTTTATTGTCTTTATGATCCTGCAGTGACTTCAGTTTCTCATCTTTATTTTTTTATAAAATGTTTTTATAAACGCCTTTGGGAGTCCGTTGTAAATTTTGTGTTTCTTTTCTTCTTTTTAAGAGATTCTAAGAGAGCCACTTTTGATGTTTTGTAAAAAAGAAAATTCTGAAAACACTTCAGTCAACCACAACAGCACAGTGAGAGATATAGAGATGATCAATATAACCATGTAGCAGAGCAGAGACGCTGAAAATAAAAAGGGACAAAAAGGGCAGATAATCAATATTTCTGAATCAATTGAATGTCCTGGATACAGTGCCCACTCTCACTCTTACTCTCACTCTCAAACAGGACGTACAATAGACTGATTCAACTGTGGTGACAGTGTTGATAATACCTTGCTCTAACATTTTAGCTTTTATCGATCCATAAAAGGTAGCTACACAATCTTTTTGACTATCAGCCCAAAATACACATCTGTTCACACCCTTGTTTATCATCTCTTACTTCAGCTCCTGTGCAATGGCTGCGATCTGCTCCACACGGTCCTGATGTGCGGCCAGGTCGCTCTCAAAGGCCTCGTGTTTCTTCAGCAGGGCCTTGATCTCTGACAGAGACGCTGTCTCATAGTCCCGCTGCTGCAGCATGTCCTCCTTACCTGCAAAGGGAGAAAATTCACCATTTAAGCTTTAAAATTAATATGATATAAACCTGCTCACAATAGTTTTTAAAGCTGTATTAAATTAACAATCAACAACTAAATATAGCAACTAGTCAACATCGCAACTAATGTTTATGAGGTTTCTATTGTGGCCTTTACCAGTTTGCCTGAGGCACATGAGACTAAAACACAAACGAAAGCAGGATCTGTGTGTCTCCTTCTAAAACTCTCAGTACCTTCAGTCCAAGCTTCATGGATGGCTGCTTTCTGGCGGAATTTCTCCGCCAGGTGGTCGAGTCTTTCCAGCCTGCGGATCTCATTGAGGAGCCACTCTTCATAGCCTTTCTCTGCTCCCTCTAGATTTCCCCACGCATTGTTTATGTCCTGCAGGATGCAAATAAGAACAAATACAACGTACCTGTTTTATATACAAACTCAAAAACAATTTTCAATTAGTTGTTTGTTCTGTTCTCTCATATCTTTCAGGACCTTTTTATGGGCACGATCACTAAAGTTAAATTAGATGGAAATTACAAATGCTGATAGACGATTTGTTAGACTTCACAAAAGAAATATGATTGTGCAGTTGTGTAACAGGTTATGAAACGTCTGGGCAGTTATTCAAAGCATATATTTGAAAGGTAAAATATTAGAGCACATAAAATAATATAATATATCAGACTTAAGGTCCCGCCTCATGTATAAAGATGGTGATTCCCCAGGCCATATTTGGGCAATGATGACATTTCAAAGCAAACAACCAACAAAGGGAGACAAAATGGGTCGATACGTTCCCTGGCAACATGTGCCTACATGATTAAAGTAAGCTGATGTAATTCTTAGGACACTTTTTGCACAAAGCTTGCCTTGTCTTGCACAAAAGAGGTTTTTGGATCTCAAAAATATCTTAAAGATATCTCGCTGTCAAATTTCAAATACTTTTTTTGTGTGAGTTTATACTTTCACAAGTTGTCATAAACCTACCGAAACCATCTTTCCCTCTGAGGGCATGAAGGCAGGCCTGTTGCTGAGCCTCAGTTTGGTCTGCAGGGTGTTGAAGTTGATCTCCAGTTGGCACTTCTCCTGCACTTTGGGTGGCTTGTGGAGGCGGCGGTAATCTCTGAAGTCCTCCAGCTTCTGTTGCATGGCCTGCATGGTGTTCTCAGGCATGCGGTTCTCCAGCCAGGGGATGGTGCGACGGATCCACTCCAACAGCTGAGAGCAGTCATGATGGTGGTGGAGTGTGTGTGTGTGTGTGTTTGGGTATGAAGTCAAGGGCAAGAATAAGAGGAAGGTGAAGGAATATCAAGTTCAAGGAAAAGAAGATAGCAGGAGAGGGAAATGAGAAACATGCAAATCAAAGGGAAAAAGGAAGAATCATGATTGACAGAGAGGAAGTGAATGAGGAATATGGATGTATGAGTTGTGTCAGCAAAAGAAGAATACAGGTTGAGATAATTAGTTAGCAGTTAATTGGTTTGATTCTCTCATCAAATGTAACTCTGAGAACATATTATATACGATTTAAAGGATCATATCAGTATTTTTACATGTTTTATCTCATTTGCACTTGTGTATAAATTTTATTGCTGGAGACTATTTCTATAGTTTAGCAACCAACAGTTGCCCTCAAGGTCTCAGTTCATTTCAATATTGTATGAAAATAGTTTTTTAAACGTGCTTGAAAAAGGTAATTCATCACAGTGAACTTTAACCCTGCACCTGTACAGAGCACAAAACATCCCCAGGGCTGGGAGGTGAGGGTGTGGCTCAGAGAGGGGAAGAGGGAGAGAGGGAGGAGGGAGTAGAGGAGATGCAGGGCAATTATAGGAAAATCGGGGTGTGCTCACATCACTGGCCAGCTTCTCATAGTCCTCCATCAACTGCTCATTCTCTTGGTTGACAGCCAGCACCTTGCAGATCCTGTTGGCCGCTGTCTCTGCCTGGATGACGGGGGCGAGGGGAAAAACAGACAGAGCTGAGTGACAGGACTTTTTTGGGCATCGTCATAGAGCTTTGATAATCTTCATTCATCTATAATGTGCAATGCATGTATATGTTTTGCAAGCTCTAGGAAATGAAAGTGACATATTTGATTTATTCCTGCAATTTAACTGCAAACATCCATCCATACTGCCCACACAAGTGCCACAGAATTTCCCAAATGAAGCAATAGATCAGCAACAATGCTGCAAGCAAGTAAAAACAGGACAGTTAGTGTAGTGTACTGTATGATGTTATCTCTGTAACACTGCCTGGGTTTGTGTGTTGCAGCATGGCTGTCAACAGAATGTCCTAATTAATAATCTAATGGCTGTTTCTGGCAGGAAAGATTCGAGAGAGCCACAATGACACCTCGGAGAGCTTAGTCTTCAACAAGGACACATCATATTGTACCTGTTGTCAGGTGTGGGGGCATCTTTCTCTCTGTACCACTGTCCTTTTTATAGAACAGCACCATACAGTGTGTTATTTTAGTCTCTCAACCTACATACAGAGAGTTCTGACTCTCTGGGAAAATGGAGAGCGAGACCCCCTGTGAGGATAAAACAGCCCAGTGAGGGGTGGGGAGAGGGGCTCATCCATGACACAAGAATCCCTTAACATGGCCTGTCAGTCTTCATCACTGGGCTGGCTATGCATAAGTGAAGCAGAGTTTCTATGACAACATTTAGTCAGTTAACCCATTGGGTTTAAAATGAGTAAAAATAGTCAGGAAGGCTTAAAAAAAAAGAGCAGAGAAAACAAAGATAGAAATTTAAACAACATGCACAAAGGATAGTCAGGGTATTTTAGCGGATACATATGTCACAACTAAGATGCAGAAGCAAGATATAAAACTTTCCACCAGCACTTTTGAGTATAAAAAGTTTAAGTGGCCAAGATAATATAAAAATCGGTGAATGTAATGAATCAGCCCTCACTATTGATTTCCCTCTAAAGAGCTTGACAAGATAATTAATAGATTAAAAATGGACAATGGCTGCAGTGTTTCCTTCTAGCAGTGTCCTTTTTGAGAGTACAGGCGCAGAGTACGATAGACTTGAATCCACTTTCCACCCTGTTTCATAGCTCAGAGACTGGCATCCCACACAGAGGGCTGCTTCTAACCCTTCTTTTGTCAAAAGACCACGGGGCGGGGGGGAGAGACTTGGCTTGGTCAGAGACATGCTCCTCGGGCTCCAGGAGCAGCGTGCGAGCTGCCTTAAAAGGAGAGCCATGATGTGCAGGTCGTGCTTCTGTGAGCAAATGTTTGCACTCTTGGCTTGTTTACTGAAAGCTCTGACAGCCCCAACTCTTTTATGAATTACTTTGTCCTCACATCAGAGGTAGCAGCAAGAGGACACTGGAAAGATTATTAAGGCAATGCTTATTTTAGTGTTTGTGTCTCTCATGTACAGTATTATCATTACATTTGAATCACAGAACTAAGTATCCCTGGAAATCCTAGGAGAGGAGTGTAGTAGCTTTATCCAGAGTTATAATTAGGCATTCTCTTTCACAAGTTCTGACTAAAGTGACATATCTTCTTACTTCATTGCAGGATCATAAGAAAAGATTATGTTATCAGGTACGTTTATTCAAGGCTGTAGCCAGGATTTAAGAAAATCTGAGGCGATGACCAATATTCACTCTGTTGTCTCCACCAGTTCCTGAGGGAAATATTTGGCTGTTTAGCAGCTATATGCTCCATTATGCTCACCAGCAAGCCGCTAGCTTTCTGTGTGTGCTTGTTTGCTGAAAACAACTGTATGAGAAACCACTCTCTTAAACAGTAAAGTTGTGGGTCAGAAAACCAAAACCATTAGTTGAAAGGTGCTAAAATGTTCTGTGGAACTAAGGAGAACAGCAAGGTAATAATAATTATCTATGGTTTCATCCCTTTTGCAAGTAGTCATGTCAGATTTTAATTAATCTGGTCTTGCAATAAAAGAATCAGCCTTAAAACACCCAATATGTGGAATATGTGTGTACTTGTGGAACAACCACAGTTAACAACCCTGCATTTAGATAAATTAATGTTCAATATTTTAGATTTATGACATAATACACACAGTTAATAGTTGTTTCATCGTAATAAGATGAGCAAAGAGATATCACTTCAACAAACCATATTATGGATTAGGGAATAGTGTCATAACTTGGAAAATGGGTTGAATATTTTATTGTGCAGCAGCACAGAATTTTTAAATTGCTCCAGATGGACAAATGAGTCCTTGAAAATACTGTAAATATCTTCAAAAGGTATTGCTGAGAAACCTTCAGGCTTTTCTGAGTTCAACAAAACTGCAGGAATGTTGTTGTTTCTTTTTTGTCTTTTAGACAAACAGATCTGTAGACTGTGGCTTTCATGAATATTTTCTTTGTAAAGTTTAAGTGAGGATTTCCATGTTTATACACAGCCAACAAGGAGACGTGAGTCTGGTGGTGTTTATGGGGAAATTTATGCCCTGGAGAGTACAATCTGAGGTGTTAAGACAGAGAAGGAGGAACTGTTCCTCCACCCTCTGTTTCTATGTGAAATCCATGCCAACACTGTAAAACTGTGCACCACTCAGCAGTGGCTTCTAGCCTTCAATAGCTCCATTAAGGAATGGGTCCTAATAAACATAACAGGCGACTTAGCTGTTTTCCTGCGTGTGTGTGATAAGTCTATATTATTCTCTGCAGTGATCTTTAGCAGATTTGCCATGACTGGTATATGTATTCGTCTATAGAGTGTAATAACTTCATGCTGGCAGGAGAGAAAGGTTGTGCACTGAATCAAAAATCAATGTGCTGCTGAAAAAAGGGCAGATAAAGGAGGTTCTGCATAACTGAGGGTTTAGTTCCAGCTGTGGCCGATCACAATAAAAATTTATGAACTGATAGCAATTGAAGGAACATAAAATGAAATATGTCACTGGGTCTGCTTAGAGAAAATCCAAATATCTGTGTTTCTTGGACTAGTTATTGTTTTGAAATGAACTTAGATCAACCAGAAAATCCCACACACACCTGAACCCCATTCATGACTTGGAGGTAAAGAAAGTTGTTGTCACGCTGGTAATTTTTGACTGATTCACTTCATGTTTAATGAGGTAATATTGTCATTTCTGGTGTAGTATAGTGTCGAAGGGTCACTGTGACAGTAAGCAGCCAAAAACCAAATATTGGCAAAAAAAACGACTGTCATTCTCTGCCAGCCAGTGTGGCAGGTATCCAGTCATTGATCAGGGATTTTTTTTATTTATATTTTCCATTTCATTTCTCACCTTCTGCTTGCCTGAGAATGCGTGGTAGTAACACGACACATAAGTCATGACAGCCTTCTCATCTGGCCTCAAGGTGCTAATGATATCTGCCCAGGGAACAGAGGAAGGGGGAGAGGAAAGAGAAGAGAGAAATGCACAAGAGTAAAAGTGTGCAGAGACAAAGGGCCAGCAGGGGGCGTAATCACAAGAGGAGACAGCACTGGAGGCACAAGTCATCTCCAGTCTACTTGCAGCTTGTTAGATTTTAGGAAATTTTCCATTTACCCTAAAAATATTAGGATAAACTTGACTTAATTTTACGTGGGAGGTGTGTGGACTAATTAAAAACACACTTAAATTCACACATTGAGGCAAAGTGTCTGTAGCAACTGATTTTAAAACACTGGCAGAGATTTGGTATCTAATAATCTCTCAATAACTGTAAAATATGGAGATTTCAGAAGTTATGTCTGTGATGTCATTGCATTTTTTTTGAACTGCATATTTTATAACTAAACATAGAAACATCCCACTCATCTGCCTCAGACAAATTATTATAGACAAAGAATTTAAGGACTCAGATTTATGATGCAATCTAGAGTCCAGCTGGAGTTTCACTGCTCTGAGTGAAGCAAGCCACCCCTCTCCGTCTCTCCAGTTATAAACAGAGACATTTTTGATCTGAGTTGCTTAAACACAGCTGTGGTAAAATGCTCCCTCCACTGCTGGGCCTCACTGATGAACCTGGATCTTATATAACTTTGTGCCTCGTGATGCTCTGCTTCTCCCTGACTGTCTGAGAGGAGGAAACAGCACAGTCTGAAGCCTAAGTTCCTATTGTGCACCAGAGTAGCTGTCAAACTAACATCTATCCAACAAGGAAAGTCTGATACAACACATATTTCCTCCATTTAGGACAGCCTATTTTTGAAGTGCCGGTTTTAATTTCATTCATTCCTCTACCCTCTATTTAAGACGTCACTGTCCAGGCTATACGTAACCATCCATTCAAACTGCTATATCTCCCCCACCGTGCTAGACTTCAAGCTAATTTGTTTGTCAACAACCCTGGCTGCACAGGCAATCATCATCATTTATCAGACAAACTTTTCCGCACCTCCCACTACGTTCAGATTCTGTTCAGTGTAACAAAACCTTAATCAGTGCTGAATTTAGGAGCCTACAGTGTGCTAGCAATGAGGTAGACTGGAGACACACTTGTGCTCATTGCCTCCGAGAACAGTAATGTAGTCCCATCATGCATTTGGTGGCGTGAACCATGCGGAAAGTGAAGGAGAGTGACCCCTGTGGGGAAAGTGGTGGGGAGAGAAGAGCGTCGTTAGGAGACACACGTGAAGATAGAAACAAGGGAGGAAGGGAGTGAGGAAGAGGAGGAGGATGGAGACGCTGCGTCCCAGATACCTTCTGTGCGCCTGAGAAGGCATGGTAGAAGCTAGAGACGTAGGTCATGATGGCCTTCTCATCCGGACGGGCAGTGCCCACAATGTCTGCAGGAAAGAGAGGAGGCCAGGGAGGGGATGGAGGATGGAGGATGGAGAATTGAGGGGGGAGTTTCGGTTGTTAAAAAGAGCACAAATAAATGAAGTCACAGGAAGTAGAGCTGGGGTTCAGCTCTTCACATAAACAATATCTAGAGAGAAAAGAAAAACACAGTGTCACTGTCCAGATGATGATTGATGACTGATCTGTCTTAAACACAGAAACACACAGATTTTCATGTGTGAGCATCATACTTAAAGATTCAGGATGTTGTCTAAAGCCTTTAATTTATATGTAGAGCGAGAACTCTATATTTATATTCAATAAAGAGTGAGGCCAAAATATACTCTCTCAGAGCACAGATAAAGCCAAGTCGTATGTACATTTATAGCCAAGGTGGACCTTGGTACCTAGATATCAATAAACAACAACAAAAGGACTCCTCATAATCCTCCCATCCCATCCATCACAGAGTCAGCACGATATATAGCAGTGAACAGGGATAGTGTAGTCAGCGGGTATGTGAGGAATGTGGATAAAATTTAGTAAAATTATTGCTTGAAGCGCTGCCCATTTTCACACCTTTGAACACCTGGCTAATGGCTGCAGGCGTTGTTGTCAGATTGACAGATTCTGGACGTTACAAATATGAGGTTGTGCAGAGCCCAACTCTGTTCTGAAAGAAGCTTTTCATTGCATTCAGACTCTGAACACGGCACTTCTGAGAGTATATGTTGGTCTTTAAACACAGGAAGAGGTCTGTTCTCCTCATCATTATTTTACTACTTTCCCTCCTGCCAGCTCACCTTCAGCGTCCAACATCTTGGGGATGTCCAGGTACTTCTCTGCCACGTCGAAGGCTGTGTTCAGGTTGGTCATGGGGTCGTCCTGTCGACAGCAGAGACAGCGGACCATCAGCACTTTTAGACTCAACTTTTATATCTTTTAAGAATTATGATCGTTTTGTTAAAGTATATATGTTGTTTTTAATTCTATACATTTTTCTCTGGATTTATGAACTTAATATACAGAATATTTTTTTTATAGCTTGATTGGTAAGTATGCTTTTAAATTAGGGACAACTACTATTTCACCTGGTTTCAACAGAACGGCAAAACTAAAATAACTTCTGTGTACAAGCTTATGTCAGATAATATTCGCTCACCTTGCGCAGTTTTCCATAGTCAATGAGCTCTGGACGGTGTCGATGAATGAGTGCGCAGAAACCCAAACCATCTTTCCAGCTGAGAGAGAGAGAGAGAGAGAGAGAGAGAGAGAGAGAGAGAGAGAGAGAGAGAGAGAGAGAGAGAGAGAGAGAGAGAGAGAGAGAGAGAGAGAGAGAGAGAGAGAGAGAGAGAGAGAGAGAGAGAGAGAGAGAGTTGTGATCAGGTAAAAGTGAAAAAAAGGAATTAGACGTTAATCTCTGATTGTGACCATCTCCCTTCTTCTGTCTCTCAAATGAGTTTCACAAACACGCCCACTGTAACTTTACCACCAGCAGCCTAAATGAGATATGTTATATCTACTGTGCCACAGCTCCACACAAAAAGTGTGTTGGGACAATCTCATTCCAAGTAAAGTGAAGGGGGAACAGTTGAGGGGGCAGTAAGGCAGCCAGTGTTGAGCCTCTCTGAAGAAGAAAAGGTGGAAACCTGGGTGACCATCAAATTATTTTCAAGGGCGATGATAAAATGGGTTAATTCCAGTTTTTATAAAATGCAGATTTTATTTATTTATTCCATTTATTTATATAACATTTTACTATGTACATTTTAAACATAAATTCCACTATAAACTGTATTTTGCCAGATTAAGTTAAAGCTCCGTTAAATCATTTTATTAATTTTCCGGCCACTTGGGGGCAGTGCAACAAGCTGTAACCACAACATTGACATATTATTACCTTATAAAGTTTGTATAGCAGTAAACAGCTGTTCATTTACACATCGAACAGACATGTAGGAACATTAGCATTAATTTAGAGTTGTGTTATCCACCTGACAAATGTAAGTCAAATATTTATTCTCCCTTTAGCTCTGGTTGGTCTCCACCATCTCCTGAGGGAAATATCTAGCTCCTTAGCTGCTAAATGTTCGAGGATGTTCACCAGCTCAGTGCTAACTTTGTCTGCTGTAGTGTGCAGTGGGAATTTCAAGCTTTTTGCTAAAAACTGCTGCCTGCTACAAAAAAAAAAGACATGAAAACTGTGGGAGTGAACCAAAACATAACATAAACGATGCTTGAAATGCTCTGTACAAGTGATTTTGTGTGTTTTTCATATAAAAATATTGATTATAGCAGCTTGACTTCTATCTGAAGCCCCTCAGTAAATTCAAAACTCTGCAAAAACAATCAGAAAAATGCAGAAAAAAACTGAACACGTGTACCATTTCCAGTAAATACATGTGCAACAGATGCAGCACTGAAGTGCGCAAAGCTGTCGGTGATCAGGTGTTTATTTATCTGTTAGACATATTTTAAATTTGTCTTTCATTGTTTTATTGATTTGTGGCTTTGATGCAGAAAGCAGGCTGTCTAAATACAGCATGATGGGCCAGCGCAGTGCAATCTCAATTTGGAAGAGTTGTGAGGATTTATTGGTGCTCTCTGCTCATGAAGCAACAAATTAGTGAGATGGGTTATTTAAATGTATTACTTTGCATTAAAAAAGTGCCTGTAAAAAAAAGAGAGTGCCTTCAGTGCCTGAGGGGAAAAAACAAACTCTTTCGTGGTCTGCCTCTCATCTCTTGGCTGAGATGTACTGCTATCATCTAGAGAGACCACATCAAAGGCCTGGCCTCCGCTCTGACAATCCCCCTCCCCTGCACCGGGACCATCCGGGCTCTCCCTTTACCTTCTCCTGAAATTACCTCACCTCCACCTTTCTTCTCCACTCAGCTTTCATCCACATCTGAGGATCACAGTGGTCTTCTTTCAATAATTCGACACACATGTTGTCATTGTATGACGTGGTGTCAGGCCTAACTAAACCCACTCATAGCGGTGACTAACTCAACTCATATACACATATTCAGTTTTTTTTTTCACTTGCTTGCATGCAACAAACTTACTGACATAAATCTAAATGCACTGGTAAATATTGCCACCTCCTGTCCTTCTCAGCTGGTTTATGAAATGTCTGTTGGTCTGTTCTGTGTTAACTCTGGTTTCATGTCAGCTCTGTTCATAATCATCTCTGTCTGATGCCACTGCTGCTGCCTGTGCTGAATCACCTTTTTTTTCTAAAATCAGAATTAAACCAGACATGCTGACAATCACTTTTTTTATTTAAAGATGATTGTAGGATAGAGAGATTTACTCTATCTACTGTCTACTTTATTCAGGAAATTGGCAAAAACTGTATGACAAATTTTCATATCTGATAGTCACCAGTTACTCAAGTTTTTAAAACATAGAATAAGACAATGAACCAGAGGCAAACCACAGCCTGGACTGAATTGTTTATGTTTTTATTCATGTCATCTCAACTGTAGAGTAAATTGTAGAGTGTGTGGGCTAATTATGCATGCTCAAATAACACCTGATTTTATTTTGACGCCCACCTTCAGCAAAATGTCCAAGTCTGAGGGATGACAAAAATACTTGTTTACGAGCCCTGGTTCAGGTATAATTGGTCAGTGTAAACATAGCTGAGCCAAATACGAAAATGCACCACTTAAGTTTGGACCACATAAAACTGACTTCAGGTAAAGTGGTTTCTCTCCTGCGTGTTCACGTTCGAACTCAGCATGTGAGCAGAGCGACCTTTTTAACGTTACTTATGATGTTTTACTCCGTAACGTCTTACCTGATGTGAAAGTTTTGTATGTTGACATTCTTATACGGCGCAGTCTTCCTCTGGCACCACAACAGGAGGCCTTCTTTGGCAGATGTCTCTGCGGTTGGGAAGAAGGGATCATTGAAACTCTGAGGCTTTTTTACGTTGACCGACTCGAGACTAATCCATGTTTAGTGGTGGATTAAGTAGAGGTGAAGTGAATGGGAAGCATGTGTGATTGCTCCGATGTTTCATGCTCTGTCTGGTGTTGTTACGTACAAAACACTTTAAACCATCCCATGATGGATTTTAAGGCTAAAAACATTTAAATTGGATTACATTGTAAGTGCATTATACATTAACCATATTTCCATCCCCATAGGTAAAGAACAGTCTATAAGCTTTCATATTCAAATCAACATGCATTAACTCAAGTCTATATGTGGTATTGTGCAGTTTTTTTGTAAGATTGGTGCAATGCGTGACAAAGGTCCTAACACTGAGACAATGTGTCAATGAAAAGTGTTTTCAATTGCAAATGAAGACATTGAGCAGTTATTTACAACAAAGCGAATGAATAAGAAGTGTGTGGAAGTGTTTTCACACACACACACACACACAGTACCTTCCACAGAAATGTCTTGGATGGCGAAGCGGAGGATTATGGTCCAGATCATTCCCAGGGTCATCTTAGCATTGCCGTCTACAATCTCTGCAGAAAGGGCAAAGCAATAACATTTAGGCTACATTTTAGGGTGTAAATTGTATGTATGTATGCATTTATGAATAGCATTTTATGTGCTTTAGGGATAAAGACTTGGAAAAATGATCTGTTGATTCAACACCATAACTCCAGCAGCATGAAATTTCCATTCCGGCTCTGATAGTGATTGAGGGAAACTCAATTAGTCAGTACTAAGCGCCCTCATGAATGAAATGTGTGATGATTCAATCATTTGAGCCTGCACCCGTTAAGTTGTCAATCAGCTGTTTGCCTGCAGATAAAGGCTGTGAAAGAACTGCCTCCAGTCCTCTCTGTGTTGTCAATAATGAAAATCCCCTTCAACCAGTCACCCTGTTTGCCCGCCTTCAATAATCATTCGTTTCTCCCTCTAATCCAATAAGACGCGGGACACAGCAGCTCCAGAGCTGCTCGACTGTGACGGACAAACTTGGACTGTGAGATGTCAGTCAGACGTCTGCACATGTAACACGGTGTGAAAGACGGCTTGGATTGAATTAAGGGGGGTGGGGGTCAAGCTTTGTGGTTCGGTTGGACATATACAACATGACTGATCAACCTGGGGGAGGAACTCAAATCCAGCTAATTCCATTTGAAACTGCACCCGCCACCCCACCCCCCCATCCCCCGCCCATCCCTTATCCACAACAAACCCCCTGATGAGATAGAGATGAGCCTTCGACTAGCCCCATCCCACCACCACGGCTAGCAGGGAGCAGCTCGACCAGGAGGAGATTCCAGGTGGCTAATCTGTCTGGAATGCTGGTCCGGTTTAGACGCTTTTACTCCTGCAAGAATATTACCATTTTATCAAGTCATTTTTGTCCTTTATTGAGCCAAAAAGTCAAAGCCAAAAATCTTCTGGTGAAGTCAGATTATATTAATGTATTTCAGTTTTGTAGAATAAAAAAAAAAATCATATGTCAATTAACATTTTTTAAGGTTAATTTAAGGCTAAGATAGTGAATTAAGTATTTTTTAAAGTGTTGTTGGGTTCAGTGTGGGCTCTGGGAAGTTGTGACTGGGAAGTTTTCTAATCAAGAAAATAATTGGCACAGATGAATCCATAATGAAAATAATTGTTGCAACCCTAAAATGAAGTGTCATTTTGTGATTTTTTTTTTAAATAATACCACTTACTCTGACCTCTATTACATTGATGGGTATAAACACTTGTTTTATTGATTTATTTTTTTACTTTTACTTTTTTAATTTCACAGAGGAAGCCAAACTTCTGAACTTCAGACTTGTTTTTTTAGGAACACAACCATTCATAAAAGACCTTCTCTGAAACAAAATACGTATACAAGAGTAGAAGGGCTAAACACCAGGGTTAGATAGGTCAAAGGTTAAACTCATTAGGTGGCACTGAGGTGGGACATAAAGTACAGGGCAGGGCCCTTAGGAGAGCCAGATCCCCTGTGTGTTTGACCTGGATTTGGTTCATGCTTTTTGAAGGATCAGTTCATCAAAATAACATATTTTCTCACCTACCCCTAGATGTGATTTGAAAATCTAAACAGTATTTTTTTTTCTCAGAAACATTTTTTGTTTACTCTGGATAATCTACAGACGTCACTGCCAACAGTTTTCACTGTCATAAATGAAAACTGTTGGCAGTGAGCTGTGTGGATTATCTAAAGTAACTATTAAATTGTTTATGGAAAGACATGCAAGTTTTTCAAATGTCATTTTTTAACACTTAGACAAATACTTCTCCATTTACCTCGATTTTATTGGGGCAGCAGCAGACATGTCAGAAGCAGATGTTTTAAAAACTTGGGAAAAATAAAACTGAAACTATCTGCATGGCTAGATACTACTGGGTTATAAATAGACAAATGTGTATTTTTCTAATTTGGGTCAACTCAAATATTTTGCAAAGTCTCAATAATATTGTTTGTTGTAACATGTGTTTGCAACTTTGTCAATTCCAGAAAACGCCAGAGGGGTGTGTGTTGTGAAAGAGGAGGATAGATAGATAGTGACATAGATAGTGAGAGAGTGGAGTGTTTACTCTGCTAAAGACTTGTTTATTCTCTGATGGGAGGAGGACGGACATCCCCTAGTTATTTGTGCTGAACAATGAGCAGCCTCAGCCCCTGTGGGGATCGCTGATCCACTCTCAGAAAATGCACTGCAAAGCACAACCTCCACTGGAACACTCTGGAATAAGGATCTCATTAAACAGCACAGCAGCCAGCAGCACTGCCATGGTGACGAGAGAGAGAGAGAGAGAGAGAGAGGGCCACAGACTACATCATGCATAACTATTTACAACAGTACAGTAGCTATTGATTTGACTGATGCCCTAATTACAATCAATACGTCACAAACTGAGATGTAGACAAGGTCAGGTGACTTTGTGGAAACATGTGTGACCTTCATCTTCAGATGGAAATGTCACAGTGAGACCAGAGCTGTGGCTTCACTCACCCTCTGCTCCAATAGACACGAGCTTCACTCCTTTGCTGGCGATGAAGTCAAGCGCTTTGTTAACGTTGGAGATCTTGTGGACTCTCATCTTGCCTCTCTCTGGTTTGGCCAAGCGTTCGCCTAAAGAAAGACAAGGAAACACCAGACAGGTAGAGGATGATGGGTACGTCTTACATTTTGTTCTGCACAGTTCTATTTATTCAAACACTGTTTCTGCAAATATACATAAAATAGAAAAAAACAGTGCCATGGACAACAGACTACATTTAGTCTGCTGGAGCACAGCTACGCTCAAAACCTGTAAATACTTTTCAATATCAAGTGACATTTCTTGCATTTCTTGCCTGGTTTACAGCTGATCCAATGCTGTCCATGCAAATTGATTTCACTCAGTTAATCTGGTTGGGTAAGGAACTTTTTATACCTGAGATGACCTCCAGCAGCAGCATGAGTTTTAGTCCGTCCCGGAAGTCCTCCTCGATATTCTCAATCTGCGTGCCTGCTTTCCTCAGGTGAGAGTTACACCAAGCTGTAAATGTCTACAGAGATAGAAGAAAGACACAAGGATGAAAATGTGATCATTACACACTGCAGTGCAAAAAAAACAAAAAACTGAATGTCTTTGCAACAGCCAGAAGATCATGATTCCAGCTACATGTCATGGATACACATGAGCCACCCCACTCATTCAAGGGAATGGGAAGGTGTGTCCAAACTTTGACTGGTACCCTTTCACAAGTATCTTTCCATGTGACGCTAACAAACACTTTTTCGATGGAGACACCCCACACTGGAGCATTGTATACTGTACATGTATGCAGTAGGTGTTGCAGGCCTCGGATTCTCTGGCATTGCTGGCATGCAAACATGCTAATGGAAAACATCTGGAGCAGGATCTCAGCCGCCCAACAGGAGCTGGCATGAGCAGTGGGCCTGCTGTGCACCCCGCCATGAACGCCTCTTTATAAGTTCCCGGGTTAATTGCACCCAGGGCCCAAACATCAGGCACCATGTTTCCACCAGAGATCCGAAGGAGGACCTGCAGGAGTAGAGCCAGGCGTTTATGAAAGCCAGCACTGTCTTTCACTGGGCCTGCCTTCCAGTGCTGGGGAACAAAAGCCACTTAAAAGTCACTGGCAAGCTGGTTCGGCGCACTCTTGGAACTTCCGTGATGAGATCACTCTTAAAATGGAGTGGCGTGAGGTTTACACGGCTATCAATAAACTTGAGTGTGGAAGAACCCAGTTTCAGATGTGTGCAAGTCTGCTGGCATGTGGTGGAGTTTCAGCCAATGAAAAAGCCAAAGGAAAACTGTGGATACTGTAGAAGATGCAGAGGGAAAAAGCACAGATTATATGGTGTTTTATCTCTAAGGGTAGAGCTGACAGAAAAAGACCAGCGCTGAAGATTTATGGGCAACTGGCAGGCACACGCCCTCTGCCCATAAGATACTACAGGCCTGCAAAGTTACTCCTGATTTAAGTCAAGCACCAACAGGCACTTGTATATATCGCAGATCCTGATCAATAGTCTTTTTAGAGGCTTAATTTTAAACTGTTAAAGCAACTCTGTGGTGTCAGCAACTGATGTGAATATAATTAACTTAAGTGTTAAGGGTATCTTGCTGGCTCTGCAGGTTCAGGTTCTCACAGTGTTGTGGAGGGTTTTTTTTGTCCAGGATGTCAGTTTTGACAAGTGTCAGTCCATTTTGTCTCCCTTCCCTTTTTGGTTCAATTTCCCACGACGTCATCAAACAAGAGAGATGACAGAAAGAAAACTCTATGAGGCAATTTAGCATAATGACATGTCCAAATGGCAGCAACAGGTGGCATTTTTTAACTTAAATTCACAGAAATAAAAAAAATCCACAACACACTATACAAAGTATAACAAAGAGATGATGGACCTAAAAGAGTTTAGTTCTCCTTTGTGCATGTACAGACTAACACTGCTTAATGCCATAATTTTATTTGGGCAAATAAGGTAGGAGAGCTTTGGGTAATATGATAAAATGAGTGCATTTTTACTTTAAACTCTTGCTTAGCGCAGCTTTAATAGGAACATGAAATGACATGATGTGTCAAAAGGCTTTGAGTCAACCTGCAAAGAAGCACAATGAAGAAAAGTTCACAGAAGGAATGTTAGCTTGTTAAATGAAGTTTGGCTGCTCTAGGTTGGGCTACAGGCCTCCTCCTGACAAGAATTAGCCCGCCCTCCTGCAGCTCCTCTAACTCTCCAGGTCACTGTGGAGTTTGGCAGGAGCACACAGTCCAGCCTGGCAGCCACCTGCACTGTCACATGACCCACTGCTTGTTTTATGGTCAATAGTCCCAGGCCCTTCAGGTGTTCTGGGGCTCTTAGCAGGGCATGACACTGAGTTACTGCTCCACAGATCACAGTGGCAGGTTACTGTATTAGCAGACACTAAGCCTAGCCCGAGCTAAAGGAGAGCCACGTCTTCTGAGATTTTTAGTCAGTTGCTATCACTCAGGTAAAACTGCAGGTGTTGCAGGTTTTCCCTTTGTGGAGGACCTAAATATAGCCACATGATGCAACGGATGAATAGCATCTTCAACATCATATATCATCATCATCAGATACTCATAACATCTGTGATTAACATTGCGTTGAAGAGGTTATTTGATATACTGTATTTTGCAATTTACTTTTTTTGTTGCATCCAGTTTCCAGCCAGCTTCATCTATTTCTGTTCTGCATCACTTTGAAATCTCTTAAACTTCCAAGAATCATTTTTTGACAAAATCCAGACACACGAACTGGTGCAAACTTGATGCATTCCTCTGTTGGTCATATGTGTTGTTGGAGAGAACAACTGTAGGCTCGAGAGAGAGTTTTTACAGTCTTCTCGTTGCCACGTTTCTCTGTAGTTTACTGAGGCTGCAGTTAGTAGAGAAAGTAGTCTCTCTGCCTCTTTTGGTGAGGATATGGGTATAATTGGGTATAATTGTTGAAAATAGCAGGTCTCGGAGGAAGCTACTGCTCTTTTAAACATTAATCATCATCAAACTATGAAAGGATTGACTATCAAACCCCACTGAAAATGTGCTACATACTTCTTACCTACCAATAAGCGCAAAACAATTAAATATTCCCTGAAATGCAATGTACATCGTAAACAGTCATTGCCTTAAGTAGCAGCAAAGCTTGCAGGCTGTTTATTTTATAAAAAAAAGAGTAACACATACAGTATTTTGCTGTGAATAGCTGTGTGTTCGTATGTGCAATCGTGTTTTCCTCGTACAATTTGTGTCAGTACAGTATGTGCTGTGAATCTCTGTAAGCTGTTAACATGTCTGCTCCACAGTGCCAGTGAAAATCATTCCTATTACTACGGCTTAAACGCTGTCTGCTTCAGTTTCAGTGCAACATGTCGAGTAAGCCCGACTGTGTCTATGGAAGGAACTGAGGGGTTGTAAATTTTGAGCCCCCACCCCTACCCTCTCCGGCTCTTGTCTACCTCCTCTCTCCCTTCTCAGCCTCCCTGAACTGAGGCGGGCTGTAAAAACAACAGGGGTCAAGAGCGGGAGGAATCTGCTCTGCATCAGTTTCAGCGAAAGTTGCCAGTCAGCCTCATTAGGTACAAGATTTTTCTTGATACAGCCACTGAATGCACAGCTCACCAGACATGTTATCATGTAAACCTATGTACAGTATTCAGTGGTGTGATTGTACATGAAAAGAGAAAAAGATAATCTACCAACCCAATGACCAGAATGTGTTATTCCATTTTCAGATTGATCATTACGGGCTGCAACATTTATTTTCATTATCTTTTTTTTTCCAATTAATTGATTCATCCTGCTGCATAGTCAGAAAACGGTTAGAAAACTGTGAAAATGCCTGCCACAATTATTCAGAGCCAAAAGGTGATGTTTTTGTTTGCTGATTTTGTCTGACTAACAGTCCAAAGCCCCAAACTATTTAATTTATAATAATATAAAACACTTCACTGTGTATAGAAATGGTTTTGTCAAACTTCTCCAAGGTTAAAAATGAACTTTCATCATGCACAACGTATAAGCTAACACAAGCCCCTGCATGACGACTGACCAAACTCAACTTCATCTCTTCATGACATCTATGTAATACTGTTTCTAAATTTGTCCACACGGTCTGAATACATTTTCTAGAAAGATGATACACGCGGCATCATGAGCCTTCAAACTTGTGGCACATTGACATCACTATTTCTCCTCGCTCCTGCTTCTTTCCCCGCCTCTCACTCTGCTCCCAGCCCCCCTCTCTCCTACCTCTTACTCCATTAATCAAGCTCAGTTAGGAAAATATTTCCTGCGTCTCTGCCAGTTCCATATTAGTACAGTCCTTTTACTGAAGCCACTGCCATATGTGAACACATAGGCAGAATTTAGGGAGAGATTAGCAGAGAGAGGAAAGGCAGATATTGCTGGCAGAGTGTCTGACACAGGAAGGCGGTTTTCAACACCGTGTTTTTCAAACCTGAATCTTCAGCTCAGCGTACTAGAGGACCTCTCATGTCCCGATGAAACCCCAGAAATGGGCAGATGAATTTCAAGAAAAATGTCCTAAAAAATATCTTTCCACCATCTCAAAGCGGGAGAAAGTAGTTGTGACGAGGTTGAAAGGGGAACACTATTTCTCTTCATAATCAAATCCACAACATAAAAAGCCGTAACGCCACCCACATCTTGAGCTGTAATGCAAATAAATAGTGTCTGGATGAGTTGAGGGGGAACTGGGCCTCTGTGAATCCCAGGGAGGTGAACATTTCTCTCCTGTTAAGCCTATTTCTGCTGCCTTCGTCTCGCTCTCAGTCTCGTGGGGGCCAGAATGTGCTGGTGGAAAGAGTTTTTTGTGCCAGGAAAACATAGCTGCTAACAGCTAAAGCACCTTCCTGCATTGCAGACTCCCAGATTATTTCCTGATGTGTGATGAATTAGGGCATCACTCTTAACCAGACAAGTTCATTGAGAGCATGTTCTGACTTCTGCAGGATGACCACCGCTCCACCGGGCTAAATTCTTAATCTGATAAAAGAGATTTCCGCACACTTAGATCTATGAGCTTTTGGCCTGTCAGACCTTCATCAGAGTGAAACACTGCATTGGTCTATCAGCACTTTCTAATTTAAAATGGACAGCTGTGGAGGAGAGGGAGTGCTGTGCATGAAGCATGCCTTGCTCAAGGGTGCAACAATAATACTTATCTCAATTTTTCCACGGTTTTAAAATTGCAGCATTCTGGTCGTGTCCTCCTTGCTTTAAAGACGGGGTATCATGGAGAACAGGAAAAGGCTCGGCCACACACTAACATCAATAGTATTGTTGCACTCTGTAGATTCCCTCGCAGTGGTGAAATAGATCTACGCAAATATTTGACATATGGAGGTCGGTTTTATTTTATAGAGGAATGTATCATAGCTTATTAGCTGTCTCGAACCATCTAATTTTATTCAACTTTGACATCTGCAGTCAGAATCATTAACAATGCAGAGAAACAGAGTATAATGTAGATCAGTATTTCAGGAGAAGCCTAAATTTGGTCCAAAAGGAACAAAACAAATAAAACTTATAAACAAGCAGGAGTGTTGAAACAGACTCGCTGATCTCTTGTGCATTTTTGACAGTGCTACTATACCAAAAATAGAATTGACAGGTCAATCAGAATTGACAATGAAAATCTGACAGATCACAGCAGAAGAATAATCAAGTTTCTGCTGCTTTCAGTGAGGAAGTACAGATAACCAACTCTTCTCTCTGAATGTCAGAGTGAAACACAGAGTGGACACGCTGAACGGGCCAAGCTGCTGTCTGGATGCACTGCAGTCTGCTGCGCCGTGGCTTTGTGCATCTGGCAAGCAGGGAGACTCAAACACAAATTCCATCTCAGCAGTTGAGTGGGAGGTGAGAGAGAGAAAGCCTAGAAACATGATGCAAAATCTGAAAAAAAACCTGATGGTAGAGAGAGAAACATCCACTGCATATGTCCAGAGACAGATGATGAAGACTAGTGAAGACAGACATGGGGAGGTAGGTTATAGAGAGAGGGGTAAAAACCAAAAATGAAAACACATGATTGATAAGCATTACCATTTTTTTCTGAGCAAGTTACTAAGCTCTCAAATAATATATTTGCACTTTTCTCCTACAGAGGCTCAGTGAATCCACACAGAGCTTTCACAAGTTCAACTTTAGTGAACTCCCAGTTCTGACTTTTGAGTCCAAAAATAAGGAATCTATTAACTGAGTTGCACTATTTAATTTTATATCATTTTAGACCAGAGTAAAAGCTGCTCCACAAAAGAGACAGATTGGCATGGTTTGCAGACAATCGTCAGACAGGAATCAAATATACAGATATGTCTCCATAAAATGAACTGTGTTACTGACCAATTAGCAGCCGAGAGCGCAAATAGTCACCACATAACCAAGCTATCTATTTTTCAAGGACACACACACAGTAATTGAATTTTCCTTACAGTGCCATAAACATAATATGCCATAACAGTGGGTAGCAGCAACGGGCAAAAACTGATGTTTTGGAGTGGACAAAAGTAGCATTGATGAGTGACAACAATGAAACAATGACCTACAGTATGAAAACTGTCATGTTTATGGCTGAAGGCATTTTTTGTCACCCACAGTTTTTGCTATTTTTCTCATAACTTCTGACCATGAGACAGGCAAACAGACAAACACACACACACACACACACACACACACACACACACACACACACAGGAAGGAACTGACTGACATCCACAGACGCAGCCCAACATGGAGACATTTACATCTTCGCAGCATGACACCTCCAAATACTCTATCCATCCTGCTCGCAGTGAGTCATGAACAGGAACAATATGACCTTTCTATCTGCTGAACCTGGTAGAGAGATGAAGGGGAAATATCTGCCTCTCTCTCCTGCAGCTACAGCCGTGTGTATACTCTCTCTCCCTAAAAGAGGAAGGACGGGGTTCTGGGGGTCTGCCTACTAGCAAGGAGAGTATGTGGAGAGGTTCAAAGGCCATCATTCATCCCCCTCTAAAGCTCACTGGAGGATACTGCTTGACTCACCCATACATAAACTCACACACACACACACACGCACACACACACACACACACACACACACACACGGCTGTAGTGTTTGCAATATGAATGTTTTAACATGATACCTGACTTACGGTAGTGATATCGAAACAACACTTGAGTTTAGTTTGGGGAATAAGTCTGTGTTTCAACCTCTACATTGTTATGAAATACTTCCACTTCACTTCAGCCCCTTTTGGTTGGTCTGTAATTACAAACTCATGAGCCGTTCAAACCCACAGAACATTATTTTGATTTCTAGTCAAGATTGCAAGGTTTCCAAAGATATCAAATATGTCATGCTGCATTAGAATTAAATAGGCATAACATGATACACAAAACATCCATCATTTTTCATGAAGAATAATTGTACTGTCATAAAAATATTTTTTTTGATTGATGAAGTTTGTTAATGTCGCTTTTCATTCTTTACATCCTTTGTTGCTCTCATCTCAGGTCAGACCTTCCTCTCTCTTGCACACATACATATACATAAACACACACACACATATATACACACACACACACACACACTGTCCTGATGTAGCCTACTTCCAGGACTACCAGAGAAGAGGAAGCATTTTTTTTCCTCCAGTTTGCTGCCACAATGGACTACGGCAGTCTCTCTGGTACAGCAACCATCCAACCAGGCACTCAAACTAGCTGTTACTGCTAAACTGTCAACTCAGCACAGTCATCCCATTACACTAATCTATCACCTTGACACACATGTGCACCTAGGTATGAATGGAAGTACAAAATAACCCAAAAATGCTGAAACGCACATACAGCCTGCCTGCATACAGATGGTGCACAAATGCATGCTGCGGACACTCACAGTATACTGTAGCTGCAAGCAAATTCGCTTCAACACGCTCGCACGCATGTATGCATACACTCTTTATTGTTCCTGCGCGTGCTGACAGAGCAGTGAGCCAGCCAGAAAGTGCAGATTGACAAACAATAGCAGCGATTGTGGTCTGTCCACTGATATTTACTCTCTTGCGACCCGAATAGGCTCTGATGCATAATCATGTGTGTGTCTGTGTGTGTGTGTTACAATGAGAAGTCAAAGTGTTGGTATAGCTCTTTCCTCAGCTGAGCTCATTTCGCAAAGTATTCATCTGTGTATATGCCGCAGAGCACCTAACACTGGGCGGTTGTCATAGCAACCGTAAAAGCCTGGAGACCCACAAACAAACAGCTTGGCTGCATCAAGGCTCTTTAAACCCTCATCCAC
Source organism: Pampus argenteus (assembly GCA_036937835.1). Taxonomy (NCBI): domain Eukaryota; kingdom Metazoa; phylum Chordata; class Actinopteri; order Scombriformes; family Stromateidae; genus Pampus; species Pampus argenteus. The sequence goes on from CM072873.1 coordinate 14,288,153, forward strand.
AGCTCCCCGGGCTCTCATTGAGATCCATGTCAGCATCAACACGTACGTTCACACACACCCCACGCAACACAAGTTTACAACCTCAAAAACGTCTGTGACGGTGAGAGTTCACCATGTAATTTCCTCTAAGGCTCACATAGATTGCAATTGAATTTAAAGGTATGGTTTGGTGGAACACGAGTACTAAAATCATTTTTAACTTCCGCTTCTGGATCAACATAGTGCTCTCAAAAAAGGATTTTCAAGACACACAAGAAACACACAGATATATGACAATGTTTCAGCATGGTCATGCATCTTCCGTTAAGCCTCCATATTTGGTGAGGACAAAAACAAATGTGTCCATGTCCTGGCAAATATCTAACTGAGCACAAGTTGATAAGAAGATCCATTACTTCTGCTGATCTCACAGCACACAAATTAAATGCAAATCCATGTGCAGATGCTATTCAAATAGAGCACAGGCATCAAACCAGCCATGCTGAGTAACAAGTCTTTCAAAGGCCCAGTATGCACATGTATGTCTCTGCTTCAATGAGTCAAAGCAAGAGTGTCCCATTGCACAAAGGCCAGTCTGTGGAGAATCTTGTTCTCTAGACAGCATGCATCCAAACTGAAGATACTGCTTGGCTTTATGGTACATAAACAAACACTGAAGACTTTAAAAATGCAGTACCTGCATACACTGTAGGTAATACGTGTATAATATTAACCTGGTTCATGTTTGTGAATTCTAAACAAGGTAAGACGCTGTAGTTTGAGAATAGATTTAGAAGGGACCTTTATTTGAAGGTGGACAGAGATCTGCCATGGTTGCCCTGCAAATACCTGTAAACTTGTTATTACAGCGACTCAACACTTTCACAACTCCTGAGTCATGACTGAGCTGTCGGCACTCTCTGACAACAAGCAGATGCCAATCTAAACAGTGTGATGGGAAGTACAGCGGCCTGCTTCACCCAAGCCATAACACAGAAATCATGAGTCAGCTCGGTTTGCTTCACAGTCGTGTGCTGGGAAGTGTGCAGGCTCGGTCATAGCGCAGCTTTGTGCTGGAGCTGCGTTTTTCACTGCTGACTGTCACCTGACAGAAATGCTGAGCTGGGCGGAGCTACACCGCACTCCAACAAAGAACGCTTTCAACACCTCTACTGTACTGTATGTGTCCTGTTAAGGCCACTGTACATCTGTGTTACATTTCAATACACAACACTGCCCTGAATGCAATATTTCCTGTTGATTCCTTAGTTATACTATAGCAAACAGTAGTAATATGAACTTCTGTACATCTGTACATGTCTGATGCGAAATATGCAAGTGGATCGTTCATATCAAATTATCATCATCAGATGGAGTTTGCCCCAGTTTTATAAGCGAACTTGGACAAGAGGTCCATAAAAGTGCTAAGTCATCCTAGATGCTGACACGCAGTAAATTAAAACATATTCTGTATGCGAAAGGCAGATTGAAGAAGGCAAACTGCAGTCTTCCTTTTGCTTAAGCCACATGTGAGTCACAGAGAGAAGTGTAACATTTTCAGTTCAGCTAAAGATGAAGTGAAAGCTAGTTTCCAAGTCCTGGTAATATATAACTGACATCACATGATGTATTCAGTTCAGCTCCAAGTGGCCAGTGCTGACTTCAACATGACAGATCGCTTCAGACTAATAGTTTTAGAGTAAAATCTAAGACATTGATGCGCAGTGAGTGGAGGAGAAGTCAAGCTGCATCTGGTATATACTGCTCACTGCTTTATGGACATATTGCTGAATGGGATAATACTTCTCCCTGCTAGAAAAAGTGCAATGAAACGGATGCTCAAAATATTTTGGTTTCAGTAAATGCAGTCCATATATGCTTAAGAAACTGTGATGGACATGTTTCACTCTTAGACCAAATGATTAATCAACAAAATAATCACCAGCTCAACTATATATAGATACGTTTTGCAGGTTATAAAAGGTGCTTTGACCAGAACCATAATACAACCAAAAGCAGTAACATAAGTAACATAACATTAACTTTTGCAAAAGGGAAACAGTATTTTCATTTGGGCAAGGAAAAATCTTGTGGGCATCTGTGTTTCTTTTCTAGCTTTTCAGAGCTGGATCAGTGAAAGGTCGTAGAGGTTGTAATTATAGTGGGCAAGAATTGAAGACTCAGGTCACAGCAGTGTCAGAGAAACAAAGAGAAAGAGAAAGAAGGGTCCTGTGGGAACAGTTCAGGCGAACACACACACACACACACACACACACACTAAGTGACTAAGTGACCATAGCTACAGATGAACTTCACAATCAACCAGGAGTTATTGGTGATGCTGCTGTTTCATCCTCCCTCGCTCTCTGAGTCCATCCACCAGCCACAGCACCTGCCAACACTTCACACAGCTCAAACCACTCTGTTGCCCTGTCGGTCTGCCAAGGGCTCTCCACTACACACTAACAAGTAGCAGGCCGGCCTCTTGTCCTGGGCTACCGGGGGGAGGGGATGTGGAGGGGAGGTGTCTGTTACAACTTGTAATGAGATCCACTGTGAGCATTTCAGAGTGGCTGCTGTTGTTTACTGTCACAGATGAAGTGACGTCTGAAGTGTGCAGATTAATCCTGCAGCAGGAAACAGATAAGAGGAAAGTAGCGCGGAGAAAAGAAATGTTGGTCAGTTGGCTGCTGCCACATTTAATTGCTCAGACTGTATCACACAAACAGCACAGGGTCATCTGCGCATAATGCAATATGCCTGCAGGGAGTCAACTCTTGCTCAAACTGAAACATGAGCACTGATGATGTACCAGATGATCAATAGCAGCCACTGATTGAAATTCAGACGTTCAATACTTGTCCCACTTTAGAAAAGTGGAAGAGTGCAACAGAACAAATAGCCTCTGGCCTTGGTTTTCATCAGAACACTCTCTTCCCAAGGACTCACACACACATATCGATCGAGTGATTTCTATCCAACATTGTCATCATTGTAGGTTCACAGAAACATTGCCTTGATGTCTTTGTCATGCACTGAGGTTGTAACTGTAACCCTCTGAATTAGGCTTAATTGGCTAGAGTGTAAATAAACCCCTGGAAACATCCTGTCTGCATTGTTCAAATGCTACGATTCCCTATTTATTACACACAGAGCAAATAAAAAGTGACACATCCACCCTCTGCGCAGTGGAAGACAGGCTTCCTGGTAAAACTGGAGGGGATTTCGACATGCTCAAGCTAAATCTAAGCCAAGGAAAATAACTTTTCCCTAAAGCCATCACCACCCACCTGGTCACATCTTGAGGAACAGAGAGAAAGAGCAAAAAGAGAGAAAAGGAAGCATGGCTGAGAGAAACTAATGAGAGAGGAAGGGAATACGAAAAAATACAAGCTGATGAATCAAACCTTTCTCATAGGGGGAGTTGTTTAGGTTTTTTTTTAGCTCTGACCATAATTATTAATCATTATTACTACTATTAACCTCCAGTCCTTCCGGTTCTACACTCACAGTTTCAGCTTGGCCCATCAGGGGTCAAGTCCTGTGGCACATGGGAAGTGAAGTGTTGATAAGTTTCCGTCAGTATCAGCTGTGGCTGGTTTTGAATAAACAGAAGACGAAGAACTGGATAGTTATTGTGAGCAGTAATGGCTGCCACAGCTGAAAAGACAAAGAAAAAGTCTCTCAACAGTAGAACACACGCTTGAGTGTAAAACAGCGGGGTTATGTTGAGGCTACGGGGTAGTTTAAATGAGTAATATGTAAATGAGTAACTGATTACATCTTAACATCCTAAGTAACTTGCGCAATAATGTTAATGACAGTGAGTATGTTGCATGTGGGGAAACACCCCAAAGCACCTGAAGAGAAAAGAGTCATTTGATAGCTTCTATACCATCCTGGCCAGTGATGATAAATTATTGACACCAGGTTGACAATGTGACAAAGGATGGCCTCCTGAACACATTCTCTTTGTGCAGAGCCCTGAAAGCTTCTCTGTCTGAGGCTCCTCTTCCACTTACTACCTCTTCCCGCCCACCCTCACTCCTTTTCTTTCTCCCCCCCAGAGCTCCACCCACACAGCTACTGAATGGAAAGGTGTGCCTGCTGCCTGCTTTTACCACGGTATCTGTTTACTCAAAGCTGCTTTCACTTACATGAGACGCACTGCAGCTGCTCCTGTGAGCGGGCTTAAAGCTTATATACTCACATGTTTAAAGCCTCCCCGAGTATAGTACCATACAAACCCCCCCCCCTTCGGCTTCAAAGAGAGGCTTCACAGCAAGCACATGCACTTGAGAGTGCATGTGGTTTGATTAATAGCATTAGTGGAGGAAAGACCCAACTACATCCTTCCCATGTGGTGCAGGAAAATTCCTTGGAAACATGCAGACAGATCGCCTATAAAACCCCTCTGGCTCGTATCCTATTGAAGACATGTGACCATAAGTGTGTTGGGTTCCAGACGGGGTCGAGCATTAGGGAGGTTTTTTTTTTTTGCTGTGCACTCTGCTCAACAGGAAATGCACCTTGACCCCAAATCCCATAGTGGATGTGGAATCCAAAAAGCTCTCCGTCTGGAGTCTCAAATCTGCCACCAAGCTGCAAACATAACTATAAACTCCCGTCTGTGCAGGAAGAATCTTCAGTCATGAAACTCCAAATGAAGCAAAACAGTCAAACGTATCCAAGCAACTCAGTCATTAACATCTATCGTACCATTGGCCTTGAAAATGTTTTAATGAGCTATTTCTAAACTTGGAGCACGAGCCTGAGAAAATAAGCAATGCAAGAATTTGCATCAGGGCCCTGGCATTTGTGAGCTGTCCAGATAAGAGCCTGGTAATTGCTCACATTTGACTTTTCAAACAGCAAATTCTAACAAAACTCAGTGAATTAGCGTTCACCTTCCTGAAACGAATAAAGGGGAAACTATTCAGGGACGAGAACTGCATATCTTTAGCATGAAAATGTTTTCCAGACCGAGGAGGCATCAGAGGTTTTGCTGTGATTCTTCAGACCTGAAAAGCTGCGATGAGCTTTCTCAGGCACTAGATATAGATATAGATATATATCACTTTTACATAACCAACATGTTAAAGCATTATTTTATTTTCTTAAGACTGAATTTGCTTTTAACATAACACTGACATAAACATGTTACACCCAACAAACATGCAATAACATGAGCATTGATTTTGAGTTGTGTTTGGAGACACAGCAGATATAAGTCTAATATTCAATCTCTTTTTAACTCTTGAAGAAATATATGGCTCTTTAGCTGCTAAATGCTCCAACAGCAAGTCGCTAAATCTGTGTGTCTGCCGCTTGGTGCTGAGCAGGTAGTGTGCTGACTGAGGGTTTTTAAAGTTTTATCATTGAGAACAGCTGCGTGCTACAGCCAAAAATGACACTATGATAGTGGCAAAAGTGAACCAGAACAATAAAGTTGCATGCCAGAATGCTATAAAGCTGAGGGAAACTGCAGTCCTCTGTGGGTTTGGCACTCTAAATGACATGTAGTCATGTGATCCTTTTTTATTTTAGACATGTCTGGGTAGCTCAATAAAATGCTCTAAGTATGAAGGCTTTGTGAGCGGTGCCATTGACTTTTCTCGGGCAAACTAGAATCACTATACACCACACAGGAACAATACCCCACCCTGAGACGCAGAGTCAGGTTATGTAAGAGTCATTAGACACAGGTCCGTATCTTTTGACACACCATACATCAGCCAGGAGCTTGAGACTATAAAGAGTAGATGGTTTCCTCCTGACTGAAAGCTTGTCATTAGCGCCAGATAACAAGATGTCCCAGATAATTATGAAACACGCTCAATCAAACAAATATCGACAGAGAATATGCAGTATTGGTTTACAGCCAGAAGGGAGCAAGAGAAGAAGAAGAGAGGTAGGATGACGTGACAAGCAGGTAGAAAAGTGACCTTGTTGGTGGCAGCTTCAATCCAAACTGGGAAAACAGAAATAAGAAAAAGGCATTGTGAACTAAACTCTGGTTTTAAGGCCATAACAGACAAACTGCCTATTAAAAGACAACTTCAGATTTAAGAAAAGTTTAAGTCCAAATTTAACTGTACTCCGGGGGATGAGCCGGGAACATGCATATAAAACTTCTTGTGATAGGGCATGATGTGGATGCGCCTAGGCCCCTCTCAGCTGGGGTGTCAGCCTGTGACCCCATCAATCAGAACAAACGAGACAGGGCTCTGACAGCGTGACCGGGGCAGGATGATTGGTTCGATGGGGAGCTCCTGTTGGGATTCATAGCCTGGCTGTGTTAACTGCAGAAGCAGGATTATCACTACCAGCACCAAAGAGTCCTCAAGTCTTCTATTATATCTGTTGCTGGAAACTTCAATTCTCTGACATCATGCTATTTCACAGGGAGCAACAGCCACCCTGACAGATGACTAAGTGACTGATGAACACTGAACCGTCTCCTGCTGGGAAAGAGACAGTTGCTCACTTCCCTGCAGCATCTTTGATTCAGACAGAGGTGGAGCACTGCTTCACCTTCTCATAGTTCAACTTTAAAAAAAAAAAAAAAAGCTTATTCACTTTCCTGCTGAGAGGTAGATGCCAGGTTCGATACCACTCTCACACCTGTCTGTTAAATATGAAGCTGGAGCCAGGAGAGTTTATACAAGTGTGTCGATTCATAATATTAATATTGGAAAGTGTGTGACAATTTTGACAATACTTCATTCATAAAGTCATAACTGCATGTAAGTTTAATCATATAATCTAGTGTAGTTCTGAGTGGCATTAGTTTACGGAGCCGAGGCTGCAGGATGAAAAACATCACATGACACAGCCAGGCACAGTTTATTGAATATGAGGGGTGAAACACGCTTTAGCTATGTAGTGAAAAGAACCAACATTTCAGCACATAGAGAGCAGAGTTGCCTGTCACACACACAGAGGGAGAGAAAGAGGGGAATTCACTCTTTTGACATTCCCTGCTTTGTCATTGCCAGTTTGTGACGCTCTTCTTCTTTTGTTTAAAAACAGGGCTGCACAAGTTGCATCATGGGAACAGAGGAATCTGATGACAGGAAGTATTTTCGTGAGGTGGTCAGATTACCGATTCTATTATGCAATCAAGCAAACTGCTGTAGTTGTGGGAGGGAAAAAAAACACACAACACACAACTCTTCCTTACTTGAATTGAAACATCACTATGTTGAGTCAGTTTTCTCAACCTAGAAATCAGATATTGTTAAATAAAACTTTCCGGGGTGTAAGCAACAAAAACAGGCTTGTTTTTGTGTTGTTTGTGTTGTTTTTTTCTCCAGCAGCAGTGGGTCAGGATGCATCAGTTTGGATGCTCACTGCCAGTGACAGCCCCGCCCAGGGACTGCTGATTAGTCAAAGTTAGGACTGCAGGGTGACGAATCTGATGACTGATTCGCTTAGTGAACACTTCCTGCGTAACTGTCACACTAAAAGACAAGTTCATGCATAGCCTGTTGGCCTGCTGAGTGGATTGCATCACAATTTGTAGAAATGTATTGATCAACATATCAGCCTGAACGCCCGAGAACTTGATTACACTCCAAAAAGAAAAATCCATAAGCCCAGTCAGTATGTTAAAACACAATATCTATTTAATAATTTATCTTTTTTCTTCTCTTAATATATCAGAGAAAGACACGCATCTTTAAAATAAGGAGTATGGTCCATATCTGTCAGGACTCAGTATCTGTCTAGACTCATCAATTTGTTCACAGTTAACAAATAAAAAGGGTTTTTTTTTGGCAAAAAATGAACTAATGACAGAATAAGTCGATCTTATCTGTGACTTGGCTCGTACGGTCTGAGTAGGAGAATGTGGTTGTGGTTTGGGAGTGTTTGGAAACACAGGGGTTGGGGTGTGGGAGATGGGAAACGGGAAATAGGAGGCGGGAGGTGGGAGGTTTACAGGCAGGCCTAATCGAAGGTACTTCTGCTTATATCCTTATAAGGACAAACCTGGACAAATTAGCCACAGCAGTTAACACCTGAAACCCACCTTACAGCTATGAAAACAGCAAACCAAAACTGTGACGGAATGAATGTTAGATGACTAACATAATAGTAATACATAGAGTCATATGTTATATACAGGGGGAAAATATGTGAGAGTTGCAGCTTTAAGTAACCTCAGGCACCGTGTACCTGAGACACCTGGGTTCTGCAAAGACATTAAGATTCCAAGATAAAGGGAGAACAGCACCTTTATACCCGGGGGTCAGGTTAAGACTTGCATTGGACTCAAAATATTTTAAGCACTCTCCGACATGCAGAGTTCATGTGCATCAAAGTGAATTGCAATACAAAAAGCTCTGGTTGTTTGTCCTCACCTGCCCAATATGTTCTTCTATTCAAGTCTAGTTTACCTTCATAGTGTTTGAAACTGTGACTCAGAATAAGACTATGTTGACGGTATAATGTTTGCTGTCCAATTTTCACACCCTCTGGGGAAGCACAGCTGTGAGGTTTCCAGCACTGGGTGATTTTAAGATACTATTTTTGTGCATCTATAATAACAAGAACAGGAAAAAAAAAATCCCATATGTAAATGCACCCGGTTTTGTTTTTCTTTGACTATGGCTCACTTTCAAAATACTTTTCCCTGTGAAAAGGCAGCTCATACAAGATGTAGGCTGACACTGAACAGCTCATAACCTCTATAACAATAATGATTTTCTCAATGGGGAAAGAATCTGCAAACACGAAAGACGTCTAGATTATCTGCTCATCAGTAGCAAAGCTGGTTGCTGAAGCCTGGAGGGAATTTGGGTAGTGTGTGTTTATGTTGACTGGTGTGTGTGTGTGTGTGTGTTGTGTGTGCGTTGTGTGTGTGACAGTTAACTATGGTCCCCCCTGAGGCTGAGAACAGAGGTGCATGCCTGCCAGGGGGCTGCTGCTGTGGCCTCAGTCAGGCTGTAACTGTCTGTGGATTTAGTCAGACCTCAATGCTGACACTGATGCTCTCTGATTAGATCAATGAAAGTCATGCACAGAAATATGCTGGTCATCACAGAAAAATATTTCATCACGATGGACTCATTTAGGTCTGTTACCTAGACAGGCCTGTTCAAACTCTCTCTTTATTACAAGAGTTTTTTATACTAATATATACTATTATAATACCTAAAGGCAGCAGCAGTAGCACCGCATGATGTCCTCTGATATCAGAGAAAGTCCAGTCTGCTATTCACACCTGGCATCAGCACTGTATACCTTCCCTTCACTTCCTTTAATTCAGTCTCGCCCGGTAGCAGCCCGCCGATGACATAATCCAGGAAACTAGAAGCCGAGAACTTCGCAGTGCAAGAAAGAAACTGGGGAAAAAGTTTTTCCAACGGCAGAGAGAGGGGCCGATTATTACCATTTTTGGGCACGCTTGCTCCCATGTAAGCCCAGCCCAAACCACAACGCTTACTCAGATTCCACAGTGCTTTTCTTCCCCCTTTTTTTTCAAAGCGAAGGGAAAAAAAGTATGGGGAGTAAAGAAAAAAAAAAGTAGCACCCCTTGACTAAAAAAAAAAAACGACCATTCATACTCTGCCTGGAAAAAGAGCAGCAGTGGTGAAAACCTGAGCTTCTTAGGACAATACATGGATGTCTTACAGCTCTTTATTATAACGCGCACAATCCGCGCGTAAATTCGGCCAATTAAGAAGACGCGAAGTGTGCCATGGCGGGTCACACACACACACACACACACACACACACACACACACACACACACACACACACACACACACACACACACAATCCCCGGCTTGTTAAGCATTGCCTAATCCACGTCGCATCATAAAACAGATGACAGGAGGGGCCAGTCACACACACACCATATGCAGTCAAGCGCATGGCTGACATCTGTTGCGCTGGAAAGGTGGGCGTCCTGTCCAGTTTTAATTGTTTTTAACCCCCCTCCCCAACACCACCCTCCCTCAGATAATGGGGTGGGCCTCCAGTAATATGCTGCTACAGAAATTCATAACGCTATACAGGATATGTGCAAGTGTCTGTGTGTGTGTGTGTGTGTGTGTGAGGGGGTGTTTGAGACAGATAAAAGTTGCTGAACTCACAGAAAGGCGCACAGGTGATTAACACAACGATAATGAGCCTGTTTATTAAACTAAACAGCCACCAATCCGTGTTTGGTGCTGCTGAGTCCAGACTAATCAATCTGTCATCAAAGTAGTCAAGCACACGTATTAGACATCCTCATCCGTGTGTGATAATAATATTAATAATAATAATAATCAGTTTCATTATTGTGATCACAAGCAACACATCCGTGCCTCATAATATATAGTATAAGGTATATAAGGAAGTCAGTATCTCACCTTTCTCTGCTGCTTCTCCCATGCAGGATCCAAGAGGAGATCCCGATCCCAGTCGTCTTCTTGTTGCATATAAACAGTCTCTTCATCGTAGTGATCCATATTATACATGTATTTATATATATCTTTATATATAGACGCTCTCGGCTTCTCTCGTACGTCCCCCGGTCCTCGGCGAGGTGATGTTACAGCAGTATATGTATCACACTACAGCTCAGTCTACTCTCCTCCACGCATTCAAGACGGTGTGTGGATGAAATTAACGGTCCACCCCCGGCTTCCCTCTCTCGCTCTCTCTCTGTCTCTCTCTAACTCTCTTTCCCCCTCCAACTCTGCCTCTTTTCTTCCTTATCTGCTCTATTTTCCCCCAGCAGGAGCCTTCAGCGGTTGGCAACCAGGCAGCCCGGCAGTACGCAGGTCTAGTGTCGAGGAGCGACAGACGCAAAAACTTTGCTTCAGACAAATTGAATCGATAACCGACCGAGGATTCTGATTGGATGCCTCGGGGACAAAGCACCCGCCTCCTCAAAGCGGATTGGCTGGCTCGGCTGTCAGTGCGGAGGCTTTATATCCAAAGATGACTGCATAGGTTGATCCAAACATTTGACTGCGAGGATACTTCAGGCTGATTAGTCTAAAGAAAAAAAAGACGAGTTACTTAACACGATGTAAACTCAGAATATAAAACAAACAAACCTTTTGTTTAAGCTTTTGAGTAGAGGTGGATGTGGAAACATTTAGCCTATATCATTTACTTATGTAGGACCACTTAAAAGTAGCAATACCACAATAAAAAGCTGTGGTAAGTACACTTTTGAGGTATACTTGTACTTTACTTGAATATTTCTGTTGCAATTTTCTACTTGTATTCCACTAGGCTACATTTCAGAGTTAAATATTGTACTACACTACATTTGTTTTACAGCTGTAATTGCTTTATACATAACAATTTTACAAACAGATCATGTGATGTAAAACAGAATTCACTGTATAATTAGAATATAAAACAGACAAAATTAGCTTTACCGTGACCTGTTACAACATTAAAGTGCTGCTTACACAGTGATGCATCAGCAATAAGAATTCATTCACATGATATATTCACTGACAAGAGGTAGTAGAGTACTTTATCCACCACTGGATATCTGACTATCATTAACATCAGATACTCTAAGTACATTATACTTAAAAAAGAGACTATAAACCCAAACTACTAATAGCACATTATCATTATGATTACGATTATTATATTATCATCATTATTATTGTTGATGCATGTACATAATCTAGGTGGGCCTAATTTAATCTAATTTACATATTGTTCAAGATCAAGAGCTGATGACTTAATATTTAAAACTGACTGAATATGTAAAATATAATGTACAAACAGCATAACATGTAAAGAAGAAAGAAAAGTCTACTTAAGTTCAGTAATTAAGTAAATATACTTTGCACTATATTGTTTAATTCTGTACTCATAACTACTAGTTCAGTACTTCATTACATGTGAAGTCCTGCATTCAAAATGTTACTTGTGTAAAACGTGCAGAAGTATTACAAGAAATTATACAAAAAAAAAAGTACCATTTCATAATGGTACGTTATTATGCATTCAAAACTGTAGTTAGGTCCATTAAAATATTATTATTAATGCATAACATATGAGCAGCATTTTAAATGTTTTACGTGATAGTACAACAATCTCTCAAAAATGTGGAATACACACGTAAAGTAGTATATAATTGAAACACTCGAGTAGTATAATTGGCTTAGAAATGTACTTAAATAAAGTACTTGAATAAATATCAGCAGCATACAGTTACTTTGGCCTTAGGAAATATGTCATAGTTTGCTGCATTTTTGGGAAAGTCATATTAAAATGGAAACATGAAAAACTGGTTCTGCTGTACACCGCACCTGTCACGACTTCCACCTTGAAACTTATAGTTGCTTTCAGTATCATTTCCCATTTCTTTAGTGCATTAGACAAACATCTCCTACTGTATGTTACAGTATGTTACTGCTAACAGGTTTCCAGTCATTCAGACAGAAAGGTGAGACAGAGGCAGCGCCTGTAAACATCTGAAACGATGGACAGGTCTGTCTTCCATGTAAGGTAGAGGGAAGATATGCCGACACGGAATAGCCCCGTCAGGCAGAGGAACGTGGAGCTCTCTTCCATATATGGACAAACTTTCAAGGATGAATGTTTGGGAAAGTGATGTCACGGACAGCGAGCAGACTGCCAGCTCACTGCCTGGTTCCTGGTTTAGGAAGCAGCGCTGCAGCGAAGGCAGCGGTCCGGTGGTGATGGAAGAAGTCAGCGAAAGAAAACCACAAAAATAAAAAAATAAAATGTGTGAATCAGATAATTAGACTCCGTTTCGTTAAGTTAAGTAATTGATGCATTTGAGAAACAAAGTGATTAATTACAGTTATGTTTAGATTGTGCCAGTCGGGAAAAACTACTGGCTAAAAGATTCATTATCTGTGCCAAAAAGAGTAACCCGAATCCATTATTCTGCCCTCAAATATTAGATTTAGTTAATTTATAATTGGATTAGCAAAATGAGCCGTTCTCTAAGGCTGTACTTATGCGAACTATGATAGTGTTAACATGCTGATGTTATCATTTCCATAATAAAACATCATTTCAAACTTTCTGTTAAGGATGTTATCATATATTTTGTATGTAAAGACCAAAGAGAAATTACATTTGGACTGATGAAATGGAAAAAAGAATAAAAAAAATAACTAGCACCAAACACAAAGTACAACTACCTGATGGTGGCGCTAGATGAAAAGTTAGAGGATCACGAAATGTATTACACTTCATCCTGAGGGAGACATGAATGTGTCTACCAAGTGTCATGGCAATCCATATAACTGTAACTGAGAAATTTCACCTAAACCTCATGGTGGCACTTCAGGAAAAGTCAAGGGGTCACCAAAGTTAACAGGATTCCTCCTCTGGTGATCACGAATGACTGTACAAAATGTCATTGCATTGCATCTAGAGTATGTCAGACTGGATCAAACTGGTGGACTGACTTCATGACATAGAGCTGTGTTTCATTTACCACACTAAAAAAAACTAAAAGAGGTCCCACCCACAGAGAAGCAGCAGGAGCTGACAAGAGAGGCTCTTCCTCTCACTACTGCAAACGATGGCCTCATTAAACACGTCAATTAACTCATTATAATTAACCACTGAAATGTGTATAATTATTCTGGTGGCACACTCCAGACTTCACAGTTAGATTTGGACATACTGGAGAAATGTTCACCCGACCCAGGTACTTGACGTCAACATAATACTATTCAGCAGAATATCTCCTGAAGAGTCAGTAGCAGAAAGAAGCTGGAGCCTGCTTTCTGAGGCACAGGTCATGTGAATGGATGGTGCATTTGGCTCTGTCTGGTCTCTGGCACGTTCCCAAGGTATTCCAGTCATGTCGGGAGGGGAATTCTTAAATAGCTGCCCTTGCTGTTAAAAGCTAAGCCATGTATGGGATACTGCAGAACAAGCATGATAATCCCATTGAGTTGTACATGTGTTTGGGTTTGTGGTCAGACAACATGAGCCAAACACCATCTGTGACCAAAAGGGCTATAGGAGCAATCCAGCAGAGGATAACGCATAACTGAGAGAGAGTTTTGCCCTTTTGCACCATAATGCAGGAGTGGGTGGAGGCCAATCTTCAACTGGAAGCTTACAGTAAAGCGTCAAATACAGGATCTGACTTAAGAAACTGAAAATGTTTTCACATCCCCTCCCATGCGATTGTGGTGCATCTGACCAAAGTCATGCTTGCTTCACTTGAAGTCCTCAAAGACTGTGGTTGTACTCCCAACTCCTAGTTATGAATGTGACCTATGAGGGAGGGTGTTGCTGTGTAAGAGTGTGCATAACTAGTTCCTTTCTCTGTATAAATAAAGATAAAATTGTCCGTTGTTGTTGTTCACTAATGAGTGTTGTTCCAGCCAAAGTAACTGATAAAAGATAAAAGATATGGGAATTTTATTCTTTAAGGGAATTCATAAAATCCAACTCAAATCAAATCATTTTGATTGATGTCACAGCTGTAAAACAGTATTGTTAGCTGTTAAATACAAGCAGACCCTCTTGTACACCTTTGCCGTCTGAAGCCTGTAATTAATTAAGCCATATGTGACCGAGCTGGCACACTCTAGTCAAAATGTAAACAACACTAAATTATACAATATTCCTATTTGAACACTCGTCCCAGTGGAAGCATGGGGGTTAAATGAAGGGTGTCTACTTCCTGCCGATAAGTGACGGCCACACTGAGTTCTTTGAGCAAGTAGAGGAAATTATTTTGACAAAGAGTGCGGTACAAAGAACTTGATAACCCTTGACTGCATTTCTGTCTTCCTTCAGATTACTACTTCACTTCACGTCCTTGATCCTGTACCACATGTTGTTTTCTTTTTCTTTCGTGACCTTTTCTAACAACTGTATGCCCTCTGGTAGTCTGGAGAGTAAAGAATAGTTTGTAGTTTAGTAGACGAGATATAACTGGCATTGCAGTTTCCTCAGACAGCAATGACATCATGTGCTCCATGGACAATCATTACCCTGTTGGAGAATCTGAATGGAGCGTGAGGAGACATAATACATACTAGTCCAATTATGGCTTTTCACATCATGACGTGTAAATACACTGCCTTTGTTTAGGAATTTTTTTGCCTTAGGTTTACTTGATATTCAGCTACTTGATATACTGTAGTTGTGTGACTAAAAGTGATAATTCAGTGACCAAATCCCAACAGCAGACACCAGACTAATAGCTGCTACTATTGAGAGCACTGAGGTCATCTCTCCCAGGAATTTGGGAGTTTAATAGTTACACATGGTGGGTGTTTGTCCAAGATTTATTGATTCAAAATTAAAATTTGACTATTTTTAAGCCAAATGAAAAAAGGATTCACAATTTTAAGTTTTTACATTTTAGGTTTTGCCAATTTTAAGACAATTTTTAATATATTTGAATAATTTTCTGAGTGGGAGTGTCGTAGTAGACATGATAATACTGTACTCTGTCCTATTTTACTGAATATCAGCTGAGAACTTGTCAAGTGATTTGCATGATGTCTCAGACCACCTGAGAAAACTACTGAACACAGAAAACATGTAGCCAAAGTTAAAGAGTCATATCACATAAAATCTAGAAACAAGTAATTGAAACGTTTTTTGGTTTTTTTTCAAAACTACTTGGAAACAAGTTGAGTTGCAAAAGAGTTTATGTAATTACCACTTAAAGCTCTGTATTATACTGTATTGACATTTTAAACTACAGTTAAGACTGAAACTTTATTCTCAACCAAATGTCACCACAAAATCCATTTAGAAGCCTCTTTGGGGCTTTTGACTGCATCACATGATCTTCCTCAGCAGACAGAGTTTGCCCAGTTGTCATGGAAATGTAAATAAAGCAGTTGGAAATTTTTCCAAAACTTTCCAAACTTTCAATGCCAACTTTTAAACTCGCAAAGACAAGAAGTGCTAAGAAATCTTAGCATCTACACTTCCACAATAACTCTTCAGCTTCAGAACTGCAACTAAATGGACGTTGTGGCGAGATAGTTTTCACAAAAGCTTTTGATGTAATTTTTCATAGTGGCCCAAGACTTCTGCATTGCTGTATTGTACTTATAACATGCATCCAATCAAAAAAAGACAATTCTTCACAGAGACGTGGACATGTTTGTGTTTTGTAATAAAACTAAATCACTGTTGTAATTCTCAGTGATGTACATGTTTTATTCAGAGTGGGAGACTGCTAATAACGGCTTTAACTATTCTCTTAATAAAAGCAAAGATGGCTTAAGGTTCAGTCAATAAAATATTCTACTCTGGTTGACCACAGTTGCTCAGGGTCACAGTCAGCTTCACATTTCCTTCGCAGCTGGGAGTTGAGGCTGTGTTGCTATGACAACCTGGGCCACATTTGGGAGTGGCGAACCCACGTCTACAATAAAATAACTAATTTTCCATTATTTCAGACAGACGTGTTAAAATGAGTAAACGTTTCATCACTCAAACTGTAGTGTGAATCAGTGAAGCCCCAGGAAGAAGCTGTAGCGTTATCACTGGAGAACAAATGATTCTTTAATTGCAAGAAAACCAAAGCGAGCGCTAGCTTGTAATGGTACCCAGGGGTTGGATAATGAGACAAAAACAATTGGTAGAGTCACTGAAAGCATCATTTTCAATGCACAGCTTAAACAAATGATGCTCCTTAGGATTTCTATGGAGTCACAGTCAATTCTTCAGGCACCCTGAAGCAGTCTCAGCCGAAAATCTCTTAAAAATGAAAATAAGCCCAATCAGATTTACACTCTTAGAAATTAAAATGCTGCAAAGCTTTTGTCCTCCATTACAGTTGTTTTAGTTGTTATGGTTGGAGGTGCTCCAAATCCTGGGTGGAGCTTTCTGCGACAACCAGAGGATGAGAAAGAAACACTGACACTGCAGGAAAATAAACAACTAGCGCATCACCTAAAATACCTTTGTTATTGACAATATTTAGCTTTTGTTTTTTTTTATACCTCATCTTTTAATGTCATCCATGGTTTGACCTCAAAAACGATGACACAGTCCAATTCATTTGTTCTGAAACAAAAATTTATCACGCCTTCTTTTTGTAGTTCCTTAGCGTCTTCTGCTCTTAAGCAGCGTGAGTTCATGTGTGTTACATGACATCAACACGCAAATAGACGCAAAATGAAAAAGCTGAGTTGTAAAAACCCATAGAAAACCCACTTCCGAAATTAAGTTTGTTAACAAATTATTTCTTTCTGGGGTTTGAAAGAAACGTGTCATTATGTTTTTAGCTTCTTTTCCGAGGGTGAAGATCCTGATTTGCCCTCCTCTGATCTCACATGAGTCCGTTTCAGAGCGCTCTGTGGCAGGCCTTTTTGAGATGATGGCGCGTCTCTTTGTGGCCTGGTGTCATCCTCTGACTCTGAGGAGGCATTCTCACTCACGTATCCTGGTGCCACAGTCCGGTGCTGCCCATTCACTCCAGGGCTATGCCGGCTCTGAGTGTTACTGTCTACAGCCACTGAGCTGCTACACGCCTCTCCGCTATCAGAGCTCTCTAAAAAAGCCGTCCCTTCAGTTCTGTGTGCATCCAGTGATGGAGAAAGTCTTCCCAGCTCAGTTCTATCACTCCCTTCCTCATTCTCTTGACTCTCGGGAGACATTACTGGGCTCAGACAGACAAAGTCTGAAGGGCTCAGATATTTTTCCTCATCTCTGACGCCATCAGTGCAGGGCTTAACTTTGAGAGAGTTTTGTTCCTCTTCCGAGGAGGAAGACAGGTCATCAATTGAGATTGACGGGTAACTGCAGGAGTCGATCGCTGAAAACAGAGCTTGTACAGACTCGGGTCGCTCCTCAGCTCTTGAGACCACATGCATGCGTCGCCGCCTCATCACATTGCGCCGCCTCACAGCACTGCGGCGCTCCTCATCATCACTGCTGGAGCTGGAAGTGGATGTGGAGGAGCTGGAGGCTCCAGCAGGAAGTGAAGGGGAGGAGGTGGGGCTGGACAGTGTGGAGTTGTCCCGAGGGCTTGGAGAGCGAGGGCGGGGCATGGGGTCGAGCCAAAACTCACTCGAGTCTGAGTCTTCATTCACTAGGAAGCCAGACTGATGCCTGTTTCGCCTCCTCGGCTGCTCCTCCTCGTCTGCTGCAGCTTGTTCTTCTCCTCCTGAAGCATCTGGTCCAGCCAGGGAGGAGGATGAGGAGTTATCAGAGTCACTGTGGTGAGCAGCAGCAGCAACCGAGGAAACGACAGGAGCTGTTGGTGTAGCCCGCGTAGTGCGGCGGCCACGGGCATGGAGCTGCATGATGGCCTCCTCGCTCAGGTCACTGTCAGAGTCTGAGCTCCAGCCCTCAATCTCTCGACGCACCAGTGAGTCAAAAAAAGCCATCATCCGCGGGTCCTCCTGAATGGACTGGCTGACGTAGTCATGAGACAGACCGCTGCCGCTGTTGAGCACCAGACTGATGTACTCCTCATGGGTGTAGAGGCTGCGTGACTTGTCCTCCACGCGGCCCTCCAGGTCACCAAGACTGTCAGGCTGCTGGTAGGGACTCCACACCTGGGGTTGGGCAAAAAGGATGAAGAGGGGGGAAGAATAAAAGGAAAGATTTAAAGTTGGGCAGACAGGAAGGCAGATGAATGACAGAATGAAAAATGACAGGAAAAAAGTAAGGAGTGAAAAAAGGAACACAGGGTGAGTTATAGAGAGTCTCTGTTATTGATAGCTTCTTTTTGCAGAACACCTGGACCTGTATCCCCTTTCACTTTGTACAGTGAGACGCACAAAACACAGAGCTGGTGTTTCTACATGGACGAAAAAAGAAGAAAAATGTCCTGCGTGATAACGTGTGAATGCATTTGTATAATAGATGTGAATAGTTTCTTCTACTACTAAGATTAATGGTTTACTTGTACTTGAATATTTTGAACCCTAATGTACTCTTAACCTTAGAAAATCATAGTTGAAGGAAAATTCAAATAAGTCAAATTATGAGCATTTCACACATGGATACACTATTTAAACTATGATGAACAGAGATTGTATGATATAGTTTGATACAATGGTAATCCTGCTGCACATACCACTGGCACAAAATTATCCACAAGGGTAAACCACGGTAGCACCATGACGGGAAAATGATGTTAAATAATTCAGCATTCATTTATGTTAGGTGTCATTAATCCGAATATTATGCATAGACTGAATATTGCATGTTTCCATATATATTAACGACCTGATATTAAAATGCTCATGTTAAGCCTGTAACATTTACTATCCCAGCTTGCTAATATGCCAGTTAACTGAGGGTGAACACAAATAGAGCGGTGAGAGAACGGTTTATGCACAAGGTCAGCAAGGACAATACAGTGAACCATCATCACTCATGAAAATGTGCTCTGCTCATTACTCCAGAAGTGTAAATCCTTAATGTTGACTTCTCAATTCTTCTTAAGGGTGTTTTGTTAAATGCTTTTTATGCTTGTACGGCTTCATTACTTGTGTCATTTTATATTGTATGTTTTTAGATTTGTTGTTTGGTTGGCATTTAGAATGATTTATTAATGTGTTTATTAACTATTCCACATTTATTTTTTTTAAGCTTATAGCCTTCATTGTTTTAGGCATTGTAATTAATGTTATGTCTCCTTTCTTTCCCATCAACTGTGTGTGAATCTGTAATTGCAGGGAAACCTAGAATTCAAGTTTAACAAAAAAAAGCTCAGTGGAAGTGAGCCCTCTGTATTTGACCCATGCTACCTTACATTGCTGTAACTTTAAAAGAACCTGGCAGTATATCATAGTCTACGTCTGGTTTCAGTGTATCTGTGGAACCATTTCTATCTTTCTGTGACCCAGCTTTGGACACTATCATCTGTTTCAGAGTCAATAATAGGGGAAATCCATCTTTTACACACAGGGAAGTCAGAGCTCTGTCAGTTACTGCGCAGCGTCATCGGAGATCAATGACTCACTTGAGGGCACATCTACTGTCTGAACGTCTGAGGACATGCAGAGGCAAATATCAAGACGTACACTTTCAGAAATAATCTAACCACTACACCTTCCTCCATCCATCAAGGCCTTTACCTTTTTCTCTCCTCACCGTACTCACCTTTGGGACCTGATCCAGCCTTTTAAAAATTAAAGCTTTAATCAAGTCTTCATGAAAAAAAAAAAATGAAACTTTGATATTCTTTGACTGACCTTGATAACTTTTTCCACACCGGAGGAGCAGATCATGTAGGTGTGAGGGTTGAAGCGGACCTGGTTCACTATAGAGCGGTGACCCTTCAGGACCATGAAAGCCCCGTTCACCACACGACCAGCACCACCTTTAAAAGAACAAGAGGATGTGGGTTTGTTGACAAAACACAGCCTGTGAAATATGACTGATTGTTCACGCATGCCCACAAACAATGGCCTGTTCTGTAGCTTTTGTTGCTAAAGTTGTTGCTAAGATTGCTCCATGTGTTGTTTGAGCCTAAATTGTGCACTTTATTAAATAATGCCTATGAGTGTTTTTTACCGTTTTACTTTGTTGTTACTTATTTAGTCATGGGGAAAAAAAAGAGAAATACTTCAAGATTTGAGACAGATGTTGATACAGGAAGTTGTCTGGAAGGTAAACTTAGGTGAAACCACAGTCTGGTCTTAAAAGAGCACAGAGAAATCCATCTGAGATTAAAAGCTACAGCAACTGGTATCAGGTTTGCTTTGCCTCAGACGCCACTGAAATCTTTAACCTTGCAGAATGATAGCGTCAACTTAAATAAACTAAGAACACAAAGACAACAAGCAAAATGTTCCACTACTGTGCAGAGAAGACGGAGGAAATTTAACTACCAACCAGGGTTCTTTCATCCACATAAATATGCTGCTGTTGCAGATTGACTGGATAACTCACCTGCTTCTGGATCCTTTGGGATTTTCCACATGTACAGGTTGAAGTCATCTGACCCAGACAAGATGTACTGAGAAAAAGAACAAAAGGATGTTAAGTGATTTTACTCTGCACTAGTTCAAGAAAAGGGTAAATTTGATCTAAATACTCACTGGAAAAGTCAAACTCTGCAGGGATTTAATATATAGTAAAACAACAACCAGATCCTATCACAGCACTGCGTCTCATAATTTGCGATCAAACGTCATGTTGACATGACAGACTGACCCTACCAGAGCTCCTGCTCCTCATCTGAACTCTTATTAGACTTTGTAAACAGGTGGCTCCAGTTAAACCTGTTACTTAAGGTAAGTTTTGACAGAACAGGGGTGTTGGATGCTCTCTGTTCTTATACATACATATATGTACATGTGTGTGTGTATGTGTTTTAAGGCAACATGTAGAGAAAGAAGAAGAAGGGCTAGAAACAGAAATTTTTTGAAGTGAGTGTAATGGGTAGTTATTTCCAAAATGAAGATGCTTGTCTACTGAACTTGCCAATTTTTACTTTATAAAACATCTTTTTGGATGGAGGTTGGTTTGATTACATTAAAAAAATATTATTCCTCCTTTTTCTTCCCTCATTCTTTCCTTTTGTTCAGCTGGATGCTTGTCGAGTCCTATTTTACCATCTGGAAACACATTTTTGTTAAATCATTTGCATTTCTTTTTAAGGCATTGTCTTGTGCTGCTCGTTTTCTGTCCTTTTGTCAAGTTGTGGAATATTTTTGTGCAGTTTTATCTGCCAAACATTTATACAAATGTTTTTAATTTCCTTCTGTAAATATTGTGCTGCACTCTGAAGAGGCTATTAATTTCCGTGTTTTAACACTTCTACCTACTGTATTTACATTTACATTGATAGAAAACAGCAATAATCTATGTCATTATCTTAAAAAACCTGTATAAAATGCTCTGTGGTAATGAAAAATCATTATTCCTTAAACAGACTGAGATCATAGTCGCTCTAGGGCACATGAACACACTCTCAAGTGAACACCTGCATGCTCTGCTTCAGGTTCCCAGAGGACATGTCAAATAGGAATGTCACACCCATAACTCCCTCCCTCTTTCCCTTTCCATCAGTTTCATCTGGTAGGTTGCCACCCTCTACCTCTGGCTTCACACCACTCTGAGAAAATCCTCAAATGTGTGTAGTTTTAGGTCTGTATGACAACGCTTCTGAGAATTGGGAGGTGCTAGGAGAGAAATTGTGCTACGATGGGATAAAACTCTTGCTTGAAGATGTATCAGGTCAATTGTTGAATAAATTGATTAAATTGTAAAGTGATGGTATGAGGGATTGTACAATTTTTTTTAATTTTCTTATAAAATGCATAAATAAAATCACTGTAAAATGTTATCACGACACTCGAACAAGAATAAAACCTTCTACTGTCTTCACTCATGAATCAAGAGATTAATGGCCTCAAAAGATCCTAAACAATCCTCGTTGACCGTCAGTTTTCTTGTCCAACTTGGCAGCAGGTGAGCAGATTCAAACCAACAATCCTCACAGTCACAACATGCTTCTGTAACTTTTAAACTACCTTCATCCATGTAGACGATTATTCTTTAAGCCTTCGTGACCTCTGCTGACACCCGGGGATAATGTTAACATAATAAACATGACTGCAGGGTGATGTCATGTCTGAGGAGGACCTACAGGAGGACCATTGGCTGGGTACAGATGCTTCTGGTGTTCCTCCAACACTCAAATGTCCCAATTTCACAGACGGAAATGATATACTCTTCTATTTTTATTCTCTACATTGATCCCACATGGTCCCAAAATTCTCCTTAAGTTTTTCCTTAAGTCAGAAGAAGCTGTATTTCACTTCTATATTTGGTATCTGCTTGCTCTATCAGAAGCTAAATTTTACTCTTGAACACATACATGCATGTACATAACAGCAGCACCTTTAACTGCGTTTCCTCAAGTTGTTTCTGTACCTCTTTCTCCATGAAGAACATGTCCATCTTTGGAAAAGTTGGGATTTTAGGATTTAAAATGGATGCCTTACAATCTGCTTCCTTGCTGACTTTTACTGTTTTGCTATTATTCTAATGGTATTGGCAATAATAGTCGTAATAGCAGTAATTTTACTTTTGGATTTAGTGTTTAGGATTTGTATCATTTAATGACCAACCTGATCTTTGTCCCCAGCGAAGCAGCAGCTTTTCATGGTGCAGGAGTTAAAGTAGCCCTGGTTGTCAAACTGGAAACTGGGCAGGCGTGAGTGCAGCTCGTAGAGGACGGGTGGCAGGCGGCGGCGCAGCGCCAGCAGCTGGGTGCCCGTGCTATTGAAGCGAACACTCATGGCACTCTGCAGGGACATACTGCCTCCGTAACGTAGCAGAGAGCTAAGAGGACAGAAGAAGAGAACATATTAGGTAAGTTAAGGTTTGTATCTTCCAATCCTCTTTTTTTTAATTTTCACAAATCAACAATTAAGGCTTCAAGAAATGCATCTAATCTCATTTAATGATGTTTTAACACTTGTGTTTCTTTATTTTCTTTTGGTATACAGTGATTACAGACTGGTTGGGTTGGCAAACACAAGCTTACTGTAAAAGTTTAGTGACACATTTCATGATTTCTTGATTTGGTTTGAAGTTCCGAGTTTTCCAAATACTCTGAAGAGTCATTTTATCAGTATAAACATTTAGTTTTTGCATTGACACAGTCCTATAACTGAAAGAGGACCAGTAGTGATTAGTTTAAAAGTAAGACAACAGCACCACCTGGTGGACATCATCAGGGTGAGTGTGCATCACTGGTTCTTGGATAAGAAAATAAATAAATATCGTTTTTGTTTTAGGAATATAAAAGACATATTTTCAGGTAACTTTCTTCCACAGTTTAAACATGTGTACAGGTTTAAGAAGGTAACATCTCATCCAAAGTCTCTTAAACACCTGAATAGTCTTTGTGATGGGTGTGTTGTATACAAGGAAAAAGGAAAAGAGACACCCACACACTGTCTTCACTTCACAATTATTTTAGTCCATTTTCCTTCTGCTTTTACTGCTTTATTTTTTTTTCCTAATTGGGTTTATTTTCATCACTGGTTTTATTACCTCTGTGGTTTATCTGTATGCTTATAATCCATTATAATGTTCACTGTTGCTGCAACGAGAGTTAATTTCCCCTGGGGGAATAATAAAGATTCACCTTCTCTTAAAAACTGGGTCAATATATAGAAAACAGGGAAAACACATCAAACCTGCGTGGCTTGCGAATGTCCCATAATCCAACACCCTCCTTGGAGTTGGCTGTCGCCAGCAGTCTGGGCTCTACAGGGTTGAACATCACACTGTGAAAGGCTGACGGGTAACTGGCCAAGCAGAATGGCTCTAAAGGAAAAGATAACCAAAAAATGCATTTGAATTAGAAGATTATTAACGATGAGTCCTCTGTGATGCACCTTTACATCTATTTTGGTCAGATTGATGTTGGAAAATCAAGTAAGGGACACTTACATTCCCAAACCATAGATGTATTAACATATTTTGATGCATGACATATTTGGCTATAGCAAAATTGATGATAATATCCTGCTATAAAAATGACAGCTGAGCCAATTAGGGAATATGGAAACATTTGAGTGTAACTTTCATCCTTTCAAACAGAGGCTTCAGTGCTATAACAGACATACACAGCCTGCTGGCAGTTACGGTAGACTGATTTCTGCTAAATGTATTATTAGGCCAACTTGGTCACAGGGAAGGCTTCTAAAATAGGCTGATGTGGACGTCATGCAAGATGATCCACTGCATTTTTAAAATTATCAACGAGTCTCACTAGGTCCTGTCGTAAAGTACTATACACCCATTTCAGTCACTTAAAATACGCAGCATGATTCCCTATGAAGAGTTTTTAATCACAAGGTGAGGACATGCTTTGGAAACAAGCTCCGATAGTTTATTATAACTCAGATAATTGTAAAAGTTAAGTTTCTGCCTGGAACATTTTGCAACTTGATTGAAAATTGCAAAATGTGGTTTCTCTCTGGGAATTTAAATCAGTGCTGCATACATTTACTTATTTTTATCTAGACAGCTATTGGGTTGATTTAAGAAATATTTAAAACATTTAATAAATGATGATTGACACTGCAGTGTTTTCACTCTGATACTGTGTTGTATTTTTGAGACATATATTTTTGTGTTTGTCCGTTTTATGTTTTTTGTCCGTACTCAACACTGTTACTTTCTATCTTGGCCAGGACACTCAAAATAAGGTTTTCCTGGTTAAATAAATACAAACATTTTCATTTAACAAAGTCCATTTAGGAGCACCCAGTAGCCGAATAGTTCCTATCTCTCTTCCCTTGTTTTCTGTCTGATACTTAACTGCACACCATAGCCACAGCGCTTTTTAAACCAATCTGATAATTTACTAATTCATCTTCCAGTGCAGGAAAGTTCAGAGGCTGTGGCCATATGATTTTTATTTTTTTTCCTCCAACCACCTCTTAATCCACTGTAAGCATCTCATATTCCAGCTGTGTATATTTACAGACTACAAGAAATCGGATCCTTGTTGGTTCTGAGATATCTAAAATTGTTAATGTCATTTGGAAGTTGCTTTGTCCCCACACACCTTGACTACATGCATATACTTCAAACATGGCTCTGTTTTTAATGTATTCCTGACTTAACTATGAAAAAGGTATTATTATTATTATTGCCAATCAATGAGGTGTACAGAGTCATACATGGCATCTCTGCTTACCTCCGTGGGGCGGCTCACGAGTATCCCAGATAAGAACGCGTCCATCGTCAGACGAGCTGGCGAACACATTGTCATTGACCGGGCTGACAGACAGACTGTACACAGCATCAATGTGCAGGAACACGTTCAGAGTTTCCCTTCTGTAAGAACAACAATCATCCAAATGTTAGTGTGAGGGTAAGTACATTAGCCAAGAATTTAAGTCAAAAAAGAAAATAACAAAATGTTTTGATGCCATGTTATTTTACCCACCTTTCCACATCATGAAGAATCACCTGCTCGTCATTTCCTGTAAAACAGACAAGTTGTGAAGGCAAAGAATTCAGGTGCACAGTCTCATTTTCATCGGTCTTGATATGCAAAACTGGCTTCAGGTATGTATGAAATGATGTGGCAAGTTAATTAGCTATAAACAAATAACTAAATCTTTACAGTGCCTCAACAGATATCTGATCTATCTGACTGTAATAGACTTATTTGTATGGCAGTAAACAGACACAGTATGAGTAAGCAGCTCAAACCACATGCCTCCAAAATACCATACTTGTGCGACATCATAAAAAATTCTGACATTTCCATTCATAATTTATATACCCAACATCACCCCTGTATACTAAAACAGACACAAAGTTACTGCACCCAGAAATGCGCATAAAAGTACTTCTTTTGTTCTGATCATGTAAAGACCGAGATTAGGTTTCTTGTTGGTCCTATTTGCATTCAGATCTGTATTTCTTTTACAGCACTATACCTGCAGCGCGGCTAAATGTTATGAGCTGCAAAATAAAACACATCCCATGTGCATCACTGTTTTCTAATTTAACCAAATCTGGACGCAGACAGACAAACAACACTCACGTTTCTAGGTCAAGGACTCAGGCAAAACAGGCTCTACTGTTGTGAAAGAGCGGCACAAATCAGATCTAGTCTTTCTTGCTCTTACCACCAGAGAAGACCCTTTTGTTAGTGCTGTCAAAGGCCAGGCAGAAGATGTTAGACAGGTGCTCCCCTTTCAGTTTCACAGGCTTGGACCGAGCATGGATGGCTTGTTCCATGTGCCACAGAAGCACCCGGCGGTCATCTCCACCTGTAGACACAATGTCACCAATTTTAGAAAAATACACCATGTAGTCTACACATAAACTATATATGTAGAGCTACAAATTAATCTGCAAATATGATAATCAATTAACCGTTATGAGTCTAAAATGTCCCAGTTCAAGCTTATGTAAATACTTTCTGGGTTCTTTAGTCCACTATGATAGTAAACTTAATATATTTGGTTGTAGACTGTTGGTCAGGACAAAGCAAGATACTTTAGATTACATTTTAGGATTGTAATTGACATTTTTCACCATCACTTTCAATGTCACAATCTGGTATCAAGTAGTACTCGAGTACAACTTTATTATGTAAAAAAAAAAAAGTAGAATTACCACTTGAAACCTTCAAATGACATCTACTCCTTCTCCCTCATCAAAAAGGAAAAACCAGAATCGGTTTGAATATACTCATTTTTTTCATTGTAGAGGTTTTAACTGCTGGACACAAGATGTCACCTACTTCACTGTAAAGTCTGTCTGTTTTTTGCACTGCAGGCTTCAGGTTTCCACATCACACCGTTAACTGAATATTGGCTTCAGCTACACTTGTGATGTCACAAATCACAAATCATAGGCCAACCAACCCTTTTAAAAAATCTGATTTTCATTGAGCACAGACAAACTTTCCAGCTTCAGCAGATGGATGTGAAAACAGCCTTCAGGTGTCAAACTGCACATACATCATTCTGCACAGTGAAGCTCAAGCGTTCAACTGTAAGAACAAGAAAAACAAACATATTTTTGACTGAAGGGTGATTTTAAATCCACAACAGCCCTTATTGTGCAAAGTAAACATACTCGGCACATATAAAAATGGCAAACCCCAGGCTGTCATACTAGGCCAGATGATTGTTTTTAATCGTTTCAGGCCATAAAACAGCTTTGTGATTTCAAAAAGGTAGCCATGATTAGACCCATCAGAGCAAGAAAATGTGCACCCGAGCAGCCACAGTGATCATGTTATGGACTGACATACGGGACAAGTCCGGGGGCTGCTGCTGCCCTCTGAACTGCTCGCTGTTTGGAGAACTGACGTTAGCCTGTTAGCAAGAAAGGCTAGGCTAACTTAGCAACGGCGTTAGCATGCTAACACATTCTGTCAGTCTCAGCTACGGATGGGAATTTGTCAACTTACCGGACACCAGCCATTCACCGCCGTTGTTTGAGAACTCAATGGCGTTGACACAGCCGAAGTGTCCGAGCATGTCCTTCTTGTAGAGGCTGGTGCAGCCGGCCAGCCTGCGTCTCTGGAACTCCTCCTTCATGAGCGGCTGCCCGGTCAGCTCTCTGCGGGACAGAAAGCCCACCGAGGAGCGCATACCGCAGCCCTTCAGCCCCTTCAGCTCCTTCATTTTCCACATGCAAATATAAAACACTGCGTCTGTTTTCACCGCGGCTCCCTCGACATCAGCCTGTATGTGTTGCTCGGTGGTTGTTGTCCTCGGCTCTTGTTTGGTCTACATTATGGTGGATCCCCCCCCCCGCTGCCTGCTGATGTCGACGTTGTTTTGTAGCTGCTCTGTCTTCACGGCAGTCCCAGCAGCAGCTTCCTGCTCCGGTGGAGGATCTCTCTCTCCCCCTGTCTGTCAGCCAGCATCACCAGCCTGGACTACCTACTGTATTTACAAGTCAGAGAAACGCTTGCACATTTAAAACAACATGTGGAGTAAATTGTCATGATAATATTTCTGATCATATCTACTCTCACTTTACTTTATTTTGAAAAAAAATATATTGTTTGCATTAACTGAATGTGACAGAAATCTCTGCTAAATTTTATATTCACAAATCAAAACACAAACTTTTGAGAGCTGACTGTTAATATCAAACAATACATTTCTTCTATATCTGAATGTAGGAACAAAAAAGCTGTTAAAACAACAGCCAGGTGCCCAAATGATCACTGAAATAGGTTTTTCCTGCTATAATCATTCATGTTCATACTGACTATTTAGATCCCTCCATAAGACACTTATAATGTAAGTGATGAAGGCCAAAATCCACAAGTCTCCTTCTGGGCAGAAATGTATTTAAAAGTTCATCTTTTAAACTGATGAAGCATCTGTCATCCAAATTAGTCACAGTTCAACTTTATAGCCTTTTTAGTGCCTAAAATCCACTTTTTGTCACTATTCTTCCACCACAGCTCAACACTGTCTGAGGAAACACAAAGAGGGAATTTGATCCTAAAAAAAATACTGTAAATGTGACAGATATTAATTTGATATGACAGACTCAGACAGCTGAAACTTCATATGTGCTTCAGATAAATGCATTTTTGCACAAAGTGACTGTGTGGACACACTATGGATGTTGACCCCCATCATTTACATTTTCAGGGATCTTTTAATGGGCTGTATGAACAGGAGGAATGATTACAGTCAGGTAAACTTCTGTCACTGTTCATATGAGGACCTGACTGTTGTTTTAAGTCAGATTTGAAAAATGTAATTTATATATATATATATACATATACAACCACAAGCTCTATTATTTAATGCTTCACTTTTTACTGGAACCGTGTTTGTATTTGTGTTTGTATTCGAGGTTACCACTACATCACTGATATCCAATTCCCAAGTACAAAACAGATAATTTAAGTAACTTACACATGGAAAGAAAAGAACATTTTAGTGTGTATAGTAGTTTTATTACTCCCAGTGTTTGGGATTACAGTGGTAGTCTTTAGGGGAACTTCGGTTTCAACAAGCCTTTTTTCCAAGACAACATGAAAAAAACAAAACATCTAAAACATCTTCTAGATAGAGAAACAAGTGTATGCTCAACATGAAAGGGCTTTCTTTGAATTATTTCAAACCCATGTTTGAGAGCCAAATGGCTAGAGCGTGATCTTCCCTCCCTTCCATGATTTGCAGGGCCCTTCTGTTTTTTTTTAGCAAAGTATGAATAAACAGGCTTGACTGCATGTGTTTATATGATGCAAAAATCAATGCACTGTATTGAGATATTCTGTTGTTGTTGTTGGACCAGAATCAGCACCATGTTAGCTGGGACATTTATTTATATTGATTTGTCAAAATTAAGCAAATTTAGGCACTTATCAAGACATTGGCAAAGGGTATAATGAGAACTGCTACTTAAAAGAATTAAGCAAAATACCTGTTTTGTTTTAATGCGTAATAGTCAACAGAAAGATTGAGCAAAATCTACTAAAAAAAACATTCTTTAAAATGTTAACATCACATACACATATACCTTACAGAATATTAAACCAAAGTCTAAAACGAGGCCTCACGCTGAGCATAAAGTGATATTACGCAGCACTAAGGAGAAAAACAGATGCATATGAACTATGCCGTGTCACCGCTGCTTTGTGCTGTTAGCTCAGATATATGACAGATACAGTGTCTGTCTGTCTCGTACCTGCAGGTTTCCCCCGGGGGACAGGTTTAACATACTAATCTATAAAGGACAAACATTTAAAAGTGCTTTACATTAAGGTACCTTCAATACATTCACCTCTACATTATGAAGTCATCTATAATACCACACAGGTAATGAGTGAGCTGCAGTTGATGAGCATTTCCTTTGGCAAAAGTAACGTTTTGCTTTTTGCAAAAAGATATGGAGTGTTGTTGGAGGAGTGTTGAGGAAGAGTTCTGTCCAAAATAAACTCAAAAACGTCAAAAAGCTCATTGCTTAATACAGAGGTAGTACTCTGTAAAAATGATCTTCTTTTTATACACGAAACTATAGTTTGACATTTTGAGAAATTATTCTTGTTCGCTTTATTTAAGAGTATCATGAGAAGATTGATAGCACTCTGTTAAATATGAAGCTACAACTAGCACCTCATTAGTTTAGCCATGTGTAAAGACAGGTAGCCCGACTCTGTCTATAAGTAACAAAATCTTCCTACCAGCACCTCTGAAGCTTATTATTTAACATAGTGTAAAAATGAAAAGTTGTGGTTTTATGGGGGTTTTGTGTCACGGCTCGAGACTGAAGCTGTGGAAGATGTGGAAGTGCCTTAAAGTGTAATGCCACCGAAGTCTGATAGATGCTGGTTCCCACTCCTCTCTAGAAATACTAAGTCAATTATATTTATTTATGGTTTTCAATTGTGTGCTGGTGGAAATTATCGCTCCATTAATAAGATCTGAAGAGTTATAGTAGCTCTGATGTCCGCTGTGTTGGCGTTGATTGACAGCTCTGTTTCAATATTCGGTTTAATGTTACTTGATTACCATACCGGCCATGTTATCACAATTAATCATAATTCATTTGGTAGCATCATATTTACCATAGAGAAATAGGAGTGGCATCACTATTCTCA
Organism: Pampus argenteus; assembly: GCA_036937835.1. Classification (NCBI taxonomy): domain Eukaryota; kingdom Metazoa; phylum Chordata; class Actinopteri; order Scombriformes; family Stromateidae; genus Pampus; species Pampus argenteus. Next base: position 14,319,144 of record CM072873.1, read on the forward strand.
TCCAACTCTCAGCAGGAAAGTGAATAAGGGTGTTTCCCAGAAAGTCAACCTGTTCTTTTATTTGTTTGTACTACTATCTTAAAAAGTAGTTCAGTTGTGCTATTAATCATTGTGTAATTGTGATTGTTTTGATTTTTTTTTTTTTTCAAATTTTATGCTTAATTTTGGAACAAAACTCTTCAAAACTCGAGCCAAGTTACCAGGAGGAGAAAGTAAAGAAGAGGAGGATGGGGAGTTAAAGTGAAAGTCACAACTAAGAGCGAGGTGTCATCTACTAACAGTGCAAGGTTATTATTCTGAAATGCTTTTACACAGTATTCAGTCTATTGCACATACGATTTCTTCAGAGTGCAGAGAGCCAAAGGTCAGGGGCCGTTTATCTTTTCTTCATCAGGGTTAAAACAACAAGTCTGGAGTCAACAACAGTCACTGAAGTTGAAAATCCAAAACGTGTTTGCCATATTTAAAAAATAAGATTACCATCGCCTCCTCCACTTTATTACAAGGCAGCTGCTCTTGTATATTTTAATATATTCTTGATTAATTGTGCTGGCCAAGTATTTAATTCCAACCTTACCAAATAAAAATGATGGCAGAGGGTGAAATCTGGGCACTCATACAGTATGTTAAAGGTTAGAAGTCTTTCTAATTATTATATAATTAGGATTTTTTTTTCTCTCCAAAGTCTAAAAAACATCAGCAGGATTTTTTGTCTTTTAAAAAGCAAAGTAAAGAAATATTCTCTTGGCAGCCTTGCCTTGAGAGGTTTTTTTTTTACATAAATAGAAAATTTAAAAAAAATAAACACAAAAGATTAAATAATTGGACAAATGCAACAGAGAAAAGCAGGACCTTAAATTAAGACTGCAGAATAGACGTGTGCATGGAGAAAACAGGGAACAGGAGGTTAAAAGCTGTTGGCACGAGGGAGAGGGACGGGACAGGACGGAAAGGGACAGGAGAGCTGTCCTCAGTGTTTCAGTCTCTTAGGTGCTGCTAGTAAGGGCCTTTTGTGTGTCCAAAGATCCCGATGGGGAAGTGTTTGACGTGTGAGGACCACTGTGCCGCCAGCTGGAAAAACTTGACATCATTCCACTCAACGCCGTCAATCAGCACTGCAGAGAGAGACAGGACAAATGTCACCGTTTGTTTATACTGCAGGGTTTAGTGATAAAATCCTGAGCAACCCCTGCATACTGAATACTATTAAATACTCTGCTCTGAGATGCGCTGCAACTATTACTTTCGTTATCGAATACTATGTTGGTTTCTTTTTTTTTTTTTTCTTCAATTAACTGAATAATCTTTTGTCGGACAACAATGAAAATGTCATCACAATTTCTCTTAGCCAAAGGTCACATCTTTAATTAGCTAGTTTTTCAGATCAACCGGCCAAAACTTAAAAACAGAGCATTTGAGCATTTCTCACATTTCTCATATTTGAGATGCTGGAACCAGACATTTTTGCTTGATAAATGGCTAAAGTTAGTTATGTTATTTGCCTGATTCAAAATATAGTTTCTGCACATTTTTTTTTTTTTAGTATGTGGTTCTATCAAATGAAGTCCACTTATAAATGCAGACATGTACTGTACTGTGCAAAAGGTTTAGGAACTTTAGATATATTATATATTTTATCCATTATGCAATACCATCAAGGAGGCATCTGAGGCGATAATTTATTCTGCAGCATGACAATGACCTCAAACATACAACCATATTATCTTCAGTGACATGAAGAATGAGCAGATGGTTCTCCAAGATGATTAGAACAACCAACCTGCCAAATACCAGAAACACTGTGTGCAGGTGTACCGAGGAGGACTGCTGCTGTTTTAAAGGCAAAGCATTGTTGATTTGAATTATGTTTACTGGACTTTGTGTGAAGTTAATTAATCAATAAAAACTATTCATGACATTATCTTTGAAAGCAGCCTCACTGTACTTTTAGTGCCTAAAACCTTTGCACAGTAATGTATACAAAAAATCTGTTGATTTTTTTTATTGTGGTATTAATGGATATTAATACTACATATTATTATGACAACGTAAACCAACACCTGATATGGAGGAACCACTTGTGGCTGAAAAAAGTGGAAAAAAGGGGAAGAAAGCATTTCAGAAAACAAAATAAAAATAAATTGACAAAAACATTTTTCAGTCACTATTTCTTAGGTTTGTTTGGGAGTCATGTCTACTGATTTTAACCAAGGTTTAGGTATGTTGGAAAATGGAAAATTGAAATTAAAAAGTAAAAAAAAGTATACATTTAAAGTTAGAAATGTTGTGTATAGTATATAGAAATATAATATATAAAAAAATAACAGAATTAAATCATAAGAACTGAGAAATTATAACATTATAACAATATTCACAGTAATAATCAGCCTTTTTTTGTTATCTTATTATTTCTGGGGCATTTTTTCAGGAGCAGTGAAACAAGAAAAGAGAATATGTGGGGGAAGAGAGAGATATGGATGACATGCATCCTGGTCGGGCTCAAAGTGGGAATCTTAAACCAAGAGGCTACCAGATCACCTAAGTGTTGTGTTTTAACATACGACAACATACAATCATTTTGAAACACAATAGGAGTTAAAATTGTTTAAGCTGTCAAATTTCTTGTATGCATAAACATACATGGTCACTAAAGTTGATTCTGAAATATTTTAAATACTTTGATTTACAGCACTCCCTACCAGGCCAGTCATTCACATGTACCCTCAGTTTTACGGTGTGGGAAACAACTATTCCTTACATCCTTTAATCACCAAGTTGAAATAATGAGAAAAACTGAAGACTAAACTGAACACAAAACCATCTGCGATTCCTGAGGGAGGAGGTGGGAGGACACACCGGGGTTGGAGGTCAGAGTAGAAAATTACCTCTCAGCATGGTCTGCTGTTGCTTGGCAGTGCAGATGAGCCGGCTGATGCCCTCAATCACTTGACTCTTGGACTCCACCTCCTTGTCTTTGCTCTTTTTGGGCAGGAACATGACTGACAGAAGAGAACGACAGAGCTGTGAGTAAACGAGCGATTCAGAATCTTTTAATCGTTGAGGATCAAATATTGATGACATCTGACACTTTGGTGCAATGTTTGAGATCTGATTATGACAGTGATCTGGTTTATTGTGGCCACTTCCACCTTAGAATTTATGGTGAAGGCATATTTTTTTAAAAGAAATTATTGTTTTATTTGCCACCTGACTTTAAAAGTGACCAGAAATATGTTTGGGGAGAGACTAAACACAATGTATTTGCCTATTCACAACACATGCGTACAGCTCACCTTTCTTATTCTTCTCCTTGGTCACCACTGTCATGGACATGGTAGGCTGGGTGCTCGGCTCAGCACCCGCCAGAGGCAGCCGGCTGACCTGCAGCGAGCGGAAATTGCACTTAAGAGTGTTTTTGGAGGAGGAGTCCCGCTTCTCCACGTCTTTCTTCCTTTCTGTTGGAGCCACCCAGTAGTCCACCTGAAGCCCCATCAGCTCCGCCTGACCGCTAGAACTGCAGAACAGAGACAGTTATGTAAAAACTGCAGGAGGATTTCTTTTTTTTTAAATAAAATAAATCAAAAGAAATGGAGACACAATAACTGGAAAATGATGTTCCTACTTATATTTTTGCTTTCTAGTTGCAAGTTACATTAGAAGGTTGATACCACTCTCATGTCTGTAATATGAATAGACATAATTTTCCTTTCTGAAAGAAAAATACAATATAATCACAGATTTTTAAATACTTTTTCTATTCTTTTCTATTCTATTCTATTCTATTGTATTATATTTTATTATATCTATTTATGATGGTCCATTTTTTTGCAGAGCAACAATCTAAATTTTGATGCATGTTGTTGAAATTACTCTTCGTCAGGCATGATATTGTACCTGTAAGCACAAAAGCTGGTGTTGACAGAAGGAGAGGAAGGCGGGGTGGGCGACGCCTCTTTGAGTGCTGGCGATACTTGTGGAGGAGTGGAAGAGAGCAGCGAGGAGCCCATAGGTGCTGCATCGTCCGAGTCTCCTAAGAGAGGAAACGGTTCAATTGTTAATTCTAAAAGGAAACTATAAACAGTGGTGGGCAATGTACAGCATTGGGAAACACCTTGTTGAATATTTGCAACTCAAAACTTTCATTAAAACAACAATGAATACAAAAATGATCAATTTGGAGCTACCTACATTTTACGTTTACCTTCACACTAGTGATCAGTTATTTTATTTTTTCTTTAGATTTTAAATGTCAAACATGTCCAACAATGGCTTGCCTGATGTTGCAGATGTTTGTTCCACAAGTCCAACTTTCACCATCTAAACAATAGAAATGAGAGGGAAAATGATTTTTAAACCACTGATTTCAACCATTCAGTTTAACCACTTCAAACCTACAGAATAAACATCAACTGCAAAAATACAAAACCAAAGTACAGCGAACATTTATGGCAAATCAGAAAAAGATGATAATATTTACCCCAATGAAAGGGATGAATTTCTGACACGAGTCCTCGTCAGGGCTGTGGAGAGGTAGTTGGAGAGTGTGCAGGAGCAAAGGTAGGCGACAAAAAGAATAAAAATGTCATGATAAATAAGAAAAAAGACTTGAATCTACAGGAATTAACTCCTAAAAGAATTTCCAAACTGAAAATCTAAAGACTATACTTGAAATAGCATCTAAGGTTAGTGAGACTGAGATTTATGGTTAGTAACTTGTACATTTCCAGTGTTTCACATCTGGAAATATTGTTGTCTTCAATGCATAGAAAGTATGCAACGTGATGACAATACAAGCAGAATCAACAGAGCATGCTCCACTTCAACCTCCACTAAAAACAGATTCACTTCTCAACTGCAGGCCCCAACTGAGTGTAGCTGGAGAAGCAGAGAGCAAAACATGCAAGCTATCGGCCGATTCGTGGCCTCCACCAAAGCCATCCAATCACTGCAGAGACAGACCCAGATCTACCGAACAAGTCAGACAGGCATTCAGGAGGCAGCAAGTCCATCAGGGCAACAGATAAACTACTGACAAGGAAGAAGGAGAGGATCAGAAGGAAGAGCACCAACCTAAATCCAAAACCTCTCCAGTTCCATGCACTACCTGTGAGCAGTAGTGTGTACCATCGCTACGCTTACAAGCCTTCTACAGTATGAACTATTTTTCTGGCAGAGACCAGAAAAATAGCCTGAATGTAGCTCTACTGCAGCTCTACGGTATTTTCTCTAAATGTAAAGACGTTTGATAATGTGAGAGGTTGTTGCTCTTGCCTTGAAGAAACCTGCCATCGCCCCCCCAGGGAAGAAACAGAGAGACTACACAGAAGGGGAGAGAAAGAGAGAAGACAGTCTACAGTAGTTAAAAGTTTGCATATAGATGCCACTTTGGTTTTGGTTTTAGTTTTTTTTTTTTTTTACACATCTCTGCTGTAATCAGTTTCGGAGCAGCCAGAGAGAGAAAGCCAGATGTCTGCCTGGTATGTGAGTGATTTATGTTCACGTCACCTTGCAAGGATGGATTATGACAGAACACATGACATCCGCTGAATATGTTTGATCTGTTTATTGTCTTAAATGTGCGATATATAATCGGCATGCATATCAATTAGTGTAAATGGACTGAATGGTTATGGACGTTACTCATGCACTTTTTAAATAGAAGTTTCTGGGTTAGGATAGGATATTTTCTTTTAATGCTTGTGCATTAGGGTACGTATTATATCACCCTTTATAAAAAAGGTTTATAAGCATTTATTAATAGTTAATAAAACATACCAATGCTTTATAGATCATTTATCCATCAAATGTTTTTTAGCTATTAAGTTCATCAGGAAGATTTATAAACACCAACATTGATTTATAAACAGCTTATTGACATTTAAAACTGCAGACTTGATGGATTCATGTTATATAATGTTAGTAAACCATCGATAAAGGGTCCCATGTTCCTCACTTAGGAACATAAGCCATCAGCTAAATGTTGTCTGTTACAAGCAGTTGTATATATTAATAAATCATTAATAAAGTGTTCATATATTACTCCCTCCCCTTATTATGTTACAGTGTAAAATAAAAAATTTTTTATTACACCTATTATTATAATTTTTTTAGTAGGACTAATGGCTCTGAGGACACTGTTGACATTAGATTAGATTAAACCAAAAATAGAATTAAGATATAAGGTTTGTAGCTGAATTACAACAATGACACATAATGACATAAACAGTATTAGAAAAACCTCATGTTACTGACAGTGTGCAGGTTTCCTACATCTAGCTGGACAAATAACAGACAGACATGGATGGCCAGAAGCACATGGAGATGATGGGAAGGAAACAGCAGGCTGGAGGAAACTGAGGAAAAAAGCTCCAGAGGACAGATTCTATACTGGTCTGCCACTTTATCAGCATACTTGTCCCATCAGTGTATAATTTGATTAATGAGAAGTGAGAATTATCTTTCTTTGTTGACAAAATCCTTTCATAAATGCCAAATCAGTCAGATGTCACACGAAGGCCGTGGTTCTGTTAATGTGGAGTGCTTGATTACAACAGCATATTTGATGATTAAAGCTGCACCACATTATTTTTTTGCAGCTGCTGTGATCACTTCTGTGTCCACATCTGACATTCATAAGTCCGGATTTAGATTGGATATACTGCTTTTGGCTGCTGTCAAGGAAACTGTAAGTCTAGACTTTTTTGAGCATTAAGAAATTGATGGACAAAAAGGATAAAGCTACAGCGTGTAGGTGGATATAAAACACTCTTCTTTATTGTATTCTCGTGTGAGTTTATCTTTATATAAAAACCCGGCTTGGTGCAGCTTCAGTTAGTCGAAGAAATATCCTGTGGAGTGTCTGTGTGCTTCTGTTATTCAGCCACATAACTCTCGAGCTGCAGCCTTGATGACATGAGTTACATCTTATCTGAGAGGTTTATGGCTCACGATGTTAATAGAGGAAACTTTTTAGGTAGCTGTTAAAGTGGCACGCTCCAGCAAAAGACAGAGAAGGGTCGAGGGGGGAAATGGATCCAACACACAGGAAGCGCATGAATCACCAGGCTATGTGAGAAACAAACTCAATTGACCACAATACCTTACTGCAAAATCAAAATGAAAGCTCTTTTTCCTTCAAAGAAAGAAAAGAAAAATACAACAAAAAGGAAACCATGTTATTCATACACACACACATACACACACGCACACACTGATGGAAAGACAAGTGAAGTGTTTAGAAGACAGACTCCCCTACATCAGATACAGTAAAGCCACTCGCGCACGTGTAAACATATAAACTCCAAAAAATTAGTGAAACTTTCACCTGGAGTTTGTTTGGTTTTTTTCCAAAAGGGGATTGAACGCACGAACAGAAAACAGAACTGTATGTGCATTAAAAAATATAATAATAAAATATCACAGCATCCTTAAATTCTTAATCTTTTAAGGTTTTCAGAACATTTCAATCCCCTTTTAAAAAACCTGAAAAACCGTGAAAGCTCTGCATTAGAAGCATTTGTTAGATGAACACTTCCAGACTGAACTAAACTCAAACCTTTCGCTGGTAGCTCCCAAAAACAAACATTTCAAGTCTCAGTGTTTCTCAGGTCTGTTATTAAATACGGTTGAAATCCTGATAAATTAAAAAAAACATGTACCTCTTCTGTTTGTAGGTGAGCATGGCCTCTGCAATGGGAAGCTGGTGAGCTCCGTTAGCTCCCACCATGTACTGTGTTACCCTCGAAACCACGTCTGGGTTCTCCTGGACTGCAGAGGACACAGTGATTACTATTCTGTTACCACCGCTGACTGTCTACCAGTCAGTGTTTTAGTTATCATGAGATCTGGATTTATCATGTTCCATATCTGACTCGTTTTAACAAGGCTGGATCAGCCATCGATTGCTATCATCAGTCTAAGATGATTCTTTGGTTTTCTTTTGAAATCAAAATTGTATGACTTTGCAGCCAAGATTTGTAGCTCTGCTGATTTTTTGATGTTCCCCTTTTTTTTTTTTAAACATGGCATGAATAAATGGGTGTGTTGTGGTTCAAAACAAAGCAATCAATGAGACTTAATAGCACACCAACAACAGGAGCCTCCTGCTTGTGAAACAGGTCCCTCCAAGCAGCATCTTGGAACAAACTGTTGTATCGATAGTCAATGGTGCCCAGATATTTGGAGACAGGATGTGCACCTGAAGGCAGTCAAAGAGAAAAATCAAAAATATGGGACATTAAAAGGAGAAAAACTCACACTAAGAATGGCACTAGACAGATGCAACCAACCATGACATTATATGGCTGCAGTAAACATGTTGCACCTTTAAAATTGAAAAAAAAAAACAACGAAATGAAACATAAGAGTAACAGATGCAGGCTGTCACTAACCTAGAGGGATGATGAGGAACCTCATGTAGCCGAGCCAGTCAGGGGTCTTATGAGAGAGGTGGTCCACAAAAAGCCTCAGGACAGCGCTGAGATAGTGTTGCGCTCCCGCCACTGCGATCTTTATGGGAATGGGCGTCTGGGAGTTACAGTTGCAACTAGAAGAGAAAACAACAAAACATACAGTAATAACAATTTAACACAGGTTGATATTTGGTACAGAAAAAAATAACTTCAAGCAGTAAACTGTTTCACATTAAGCACCACTTTATATCTGATCTGGCAAAATGCAGCATGTTGGAGGCAGACTTACAATCTCTGTATGCGAGAGACGATGGTGTTGAACGCAGCTTGGATGTCGGCCGTGGTGCAGGTGCAGACCAAAGGTAGATGGTGGTTTTGTAACATATCTGAAAGATACTGAGAGAGGAGGAAAAGAAGGAATGGATGAGCAGCAAAATCTAAAACTGAAAGTATAACGTATATTCATTGTTTAAATCATTTGTTATAATTCTCATTACAATGTCAATATGTTTTGATGTTTTATGTGGAAATTCATCACGAAAAGGCATTCAGGTTTGTGTTGTTCTTACCTGGCCCTGCCAGTCTGATGTGTTGATGAGGATGATGCTGTCAGGGAGGTGGTTGTCAGATACAAGGATGTGGTTTAGTTGATCATATACAGTCTTTCTTGGGATCTAGTGAGGCAAAAAATATAATAAATTACTGGATATTAATGCTAAATTAATATTCTGTTGAACCTATCATCATTTCAGTATGTCAGTCTCTGTCTGTCTACCATCTTCTGTTACACTTGACAGTCTGAAATGAGCAATTTACTATAAGTTTATCCAGTTAAAGGAGTTTGGTGAATCTGGCTTTAAACACTTGAATATGAAACTGTTCTTGAATGAGGCCCTGAATTTGTTTAATTTAGAGGTCATAGCATGATTATGTAAAGCTGTCATCAAGGAAATCTTTTAGTAAATGATAAATAGTGGTACGAGTGGTAGGCATCAAAGAAACGTTTCAGTGTGTTTGTGGTTTGTCCTGCAGCTCTCTTCTCCTACCTGTAGGTGGCAGCGCGTGTCCAGGGACCGCTCGTTGTCCAGGCTGTTGGCCCTCTCGTTCTGCGGCCTGCTGGGCTGACGTTCCTTCAATGACGTGCTCCTGCCTCGCCTCCCAGCCAACTTTGGTTCCTGCCTAAGAAAACGAAAAACAGCAGAGGAAAGCAGAGATCATAATGACATAATGGTTACAAAATCAACAAAATATAATCATAACAAAAAATGTTGTCAGAAAAGCACAGACTCAGCAATTTTCATTTGCTGAGTCAGCAGTTTTTTTTTTACCTGTTGGATGAAATGATTAAGGACTCTGTCTTGGTCATTTTGCCACTTGGTGGCAGTCTCTCTAGAAATGTGTCCATGTTATCCATCTCTAGCTCTGTGGTCGGAGTCACCGCCTCCGGCTGCTCCTGCGGGGAATAAGAAAAAGAGAGAAAAACAAGAATAGTTAGGAGCTGACAGACGTGTTTATGCATTTCCCTCTTCAAAACAACATACTGCACTTGTTGAATTTTACTGACTACGGTATGTCTGAGGTTTTTTTTAAGCATTCTACAAATGCTTAATTTTCCATGTTTTACTGCATAATGTCTGCATAGTAACACATATATTAGTTACTAGTATTTTAAGCAGCTTCAAGAGCTGATACTCACAAATGAGACATTATCAGAAACATTATCATCCTGAAACTTGGCTCCTCCGCACTTAGTTTTATCTGGATCAATCTGGAACGAGACGGCGATATGAATAATAAACATTATCTGGTTTTGTTGGAAGAAAGTAAAAGAAAGGTTTGTTTTATTCAACAGTTCTTGATAGACTTGGTCTGATAGAAGTCAAACAGTTTCATAAATAAACTAGAGATCACAGTATTCCTGCAGACTAATGGGCGTGTGGGAAGTGATATTTTCTCTCTCTCAGTGATTAATGTCAGTGTGGCCTTGAGCAAGAAAATTAATGGGGTTTTGCTCCTGTGGATATGCTCATTGGCTGTCAGAGCAGTACTGTGTTTCACTGTGGTATTAGTAACCCAGTTTGTTTAAATAAACACAGAGGAAGCACTGATCTGAAGCAGAAATGTGATAAGAAACACAAAGATGCAGACATTTGCTGAAACGAGCTAAAGTTTCATGTTTCATGTTCTGAACAAATAGCTTTGGTCTCACTGGGCTGGGAGGCTCCCGGTGGCTCCGGCTGCTGTGGATGCTTCCAATCTCAGTTTGAGAGCTGGAGAGGGAGAGACCCTCAAAATATGGCCTGAAACACAACACAACAGTGTATGTCTTAATGTGACTTCTGAGTTTTAATGACTGAGACCAGGAGTATCTACCGGGACTTTAATTTTATTGTCATTATTTGGCAATATGATACAAGCCATATTGCTCTTAAGCGTTTCGCAATACAGACGGACACACTCACTTGAGTTTGGGTTTTGGTGTGCTGAGAACGCTGTCATCATCATCCAGCTCTGGGCCGCTGTCGCTGGGGTTCTCAAACTCCACACTGTCCAGGTCCAGATCCTCCTCCTCCACCTCAGGAGGCGGCTCTGCAGGGTCCTGCTCCGAGTCCAGCACCTTCACACATACAAGGATCCACATCACATCTTTATTGTGGCTCAGTAAAGGCACACCAAAAAAAAAATTCCCGGAGCGGCATCAATAAAAACACCCACCTCATCCGAAACTCTAAACCGCTTCAGAAGAGCGACCACTCGCTGCTTAAAGTTCTGCTGCTAAAACACAGGAGAATAAACACACAACCGCAAGTCAGTTTGTGACCTGCATGTGATTTACGACAGTATCTCAGCAATCGAATACAGAGAACACAGCTACAGCTGCTGCTGCTGAGCAGAAGCACTTCCATTTTACCGGCAGTAGATACATTTGCAGAGTTGGCTGGGTATCGATTTTTGCTCATGTGTGCTCAAATAAATCAATAATCAAGCAACATCATGTTTCATCTGCTTTCATCTCCTGCTTCTGTACTATACTGTACTATAAAACTGAGCTGATTGGATGGTGTAACATTCACAGTAGTTCTTCCACATACTTGTAGGATCTGTGCTAAAAAGTGCAGAAGCTGGTCTAAGACACTTTTATGTTGTCACCCATCTATATGTATTGTTTCTATTACTTTTGGTGAGTGTATGAACGCAGTAGTCTCTTACTCTGGTGATGGAGGCGGTCCTTACAATCGACCTCCTCTGCTTCTTTGGCTTTCGCACATCGTACTCATCATCCTCGAGATCCTGAAAGAAAGAAGAAATAAATGTAAATCTTCAGTCGCCTGCATCATTCAGTTGTAAGGAGGAGGATTGATTTGCTTTGTCTCAATGATTTCCAGGACCACTCACCTGTCCCTGCACGGCGTCATCGCTGGCTTCCTGCTCTGAGGAGAAGCTCTCGTACTCTTCTTCCGAGTAGTTATCTGAAGTAGCGGACAAGTAGGGGGATTAAAGGATGGCAAGAAGAAGACACTTCATACATATTTCAATGAGCCTTTTAAAATTTGACATTCAGCCAGGTTCTAAATATACATGATGTACAGTACACGCAGCGATGTATGCTACCTGAATTTCACTTTGCATGATTAGAGCAAAAAAGATTTTTTTACCCTTCTAACATATTTAAGTGATTATGGTAGAAACATGCTATTTTTAACCTCGGGGTTAATGAGAAGCAAAGCGTACCAGAGCATTTGATCTTCTGCCCCCCCTGCAAGGCTGCCTCCTCATGGTCTATTGGCTGACTGGACAAGGAAAAGATCCAGATCTCTGCCACTTTGCCCAGCATGTCTTTCTGGTTGCTGCAGAGCGGCAGTACCTGGCCTCCCTCTGTTGGATGCTGCATCACCTGAGGAAATAGAGCAGGAGTAGAAGGCCGTAAGAGAATAGAAGAAGTGCGGTGAAAGAATGAATCCACTCAAGCTGCAAGTTGTGTGCAGTTTTTTTCACGAATGTTATGGTCGTGAGAGACAGAGAGGTTTCTTGTTTAAATTGTTCCGTCTGTGATATCATTGTAACAAATATTCAGGTCAAAGATGTGATCTGATGACAGACCGGCGGGCAAAATCTGCAGCAAGATTAACACAAGTCTTCTGCCAGTTTGTTCACGTCCACAAGAGAAGGTACAACACATTATATTTAAGTCTTAGAAGTGCACACTTGAGTGTTACTGTCCATTATAGACTATACCAAACTTATAATTCACTGTACCAGTTATTCTTATTCTTCATATCTCAAATTGTCCAATATCTAAGATATGTGCTAAATCTGGATGCGTCTCTTTGTGCTTCCTGTGAGTCCTGTGAGACCACATCGGCCTTCAGCAATTTGCACTGTATCTTGTCTGTCAGAGACCCTTTGTATCTCTCAGCTGAAAAAGAGAGAAGCATTCATTTCTTGTTGTTTAAGTACAACTGTGTGTTTCTGGTTATTTATTCCTTCCAGACGTGAAGGGGAGTTTTTTTCTTTTCTTCTCTCTTTGGTGCTGAGATGTGACCTTAATAAGCTCCGGTGAGCTTTCTCAGCGATATGAGAACTCCTTAGTGTATCATCACCATCTGTATGGGGAAATATTCATCTGAATCCAGCCACTTCTATATGTGATCTAGCTTTCCATATAACATGAGAAACAATCTGTCTGTGGGTTAACATTAAAGAATCCTGTTAGAGCTGATGCACTTTTCTATGCCTACCTACCATGGCACTTGTTATCTGCTTTATATTGCACACACTAATAACACAAACTATAGGTGGACAACATGAACATGAATGCAGGTTTGGTGCAGTGTACCTCAGCCATATCAATAGAGCCCACTGCAAGAGTTTTGTAGCCCAAGATAGTTCGGTTCTTGTATCTCTTCCGCCTTTGGAGCATGATCTGCAGCTTGTTTCCTTCTCGTTTTAAGAAGTGCGGATACTGAAGGAGGAGGAAACAGAAAAAGAGAGAAGAAACTACTTACTGCTAGAATTTTACCTGTTGTTTTAAGAATAAGGTTCTATATTTGTCTTATTGTTCTTACAAAAAAACAACAATGAATGAATCATAAGTGTCATATATGTATCCAAAGCCTGATTTAGTTTATTCCTCTGTGCTGTGGAGCTTTATTGCTTTCCAAATACACTATTGCACTGGGTGACATGTTTCTTTATTAAAATGGACATGGGTGCTGCGTTCATCCATCCATTTCTTTCCACTGCTTATCCAGGACCAGGTCACAGTGGCATCAGACTGAATAAAGAAATCCAGACATCTTTCACCCTGGCAACACCCTCCAGCTCCTCCTGTGGGATCCCATGGCGTTCCCAGGCCAGAAGAGATATATAATCCCTCGAGTGTGTTGTGTCTGCTCCGGGGTTTCCTACCAGTTGGCTATGCCTGGAACACGTCCAGAGGGAGGCGTCCAGGATGCATCAGGTGCCCAAATCACCTCAGATGGCTCCTTTCGACAGGAAGGAGCAGCAGCTCTACTCCGAGCTCCCTCCGGATAACCAAGCTGTATGTAGTTTATTTTAAATCAATCAAGTAATCCCCAGCAAATAAGCTATTTACTCGTGTTTGAATATTTTGTTGCTGATTCTTAAATGTGAGGGTTTGATGCTTTACTTTGTCATATATCCTAGTAAACTGGACTGTTGGTTAGACAAAACAAGACATCAGCATGTAGCATTTTATAGACAATATGATTAATCGAGAAAATAATCGTCAGAATAATCGATAATGAAAATAATCATTACTTGCAGTCCTAAAAATTAGGTCAGAAAAGAAAGCTTCATTATTATTGTATTAATATCCACTAGGTTGCACAGTTGTCATGATGACAAACGAATAAAACTCCAATATATATATTTTAAAAACTTAACAATGCTCATTATTTACCACACAGCTGCCTGGTGATTATTTTTCCTACCTGCAGGGAAAAGGTGAGAGCCAGATCAGTCTCCACAGACCCACTGGGTGGCAGCACTATCTCATGGGACCTCAAAATCCGCTTGGAGCCCTGTGGAAAGCGGTTGGTGTTTAATTTATTGGGTGTGCTTCCCCTAGAAAGTATTCTGCATTTCTGCAGCTGGTCTTCACTCTGCAGCAACGCCGCAGCAATGAGATGCATTATTCAGCAGAGTTCAATGCATTTTCAAACACTGTACCGGTGTCTTCATATATATAGCTACACTATAAATAAAAATGTAAAGAACAATACTATGAACTGAAAAGTGAATATCAGGATATAAACCAGTACGATCCGTCTTTTGCAGAAGTTATTGGATTTCTTAATGTTTGTTTGTGTGTAGCAGTTGTCTGTTGTGTCTCTTTATGCAGCATACCTGGATTTTAACTGCGATGACCACAGAGATCAACTCTTTATCGAGTTCTCTCATCACCACTAGCTTCTTCAAAGTCAGACTGCACAACCTGAACAGAGACAGAAACAGATGGAGAAAGACTGAAAACAAGAATGTTTTGGTTCAGCACCACTGGCATGTTTTTCTAACTAGCACAAACAGATTAGTCATTCACAACCGGCTGGTTTCATGCATTTATGAAACAGATACAAGTAAACAGCTAAGCAGTTTGCAAGTAAGCAAAACACACACACAGTATGGCAGGAAACGCACCAGCTCTGATGTCATCCTCGGGGAACGACCAGGTTTAATGACTCGGAGCAGGTGTGATGTTTCATGTAAGATTTTACATGTGTTAATTTGACGCTTTTATGCTGAGCAGCTTGCAATGTGTGAGCAGGCGGAGGTCAGTGTTTTATTTAGGCATATTTTACCAGAACCTGATCTGCTTGGCTGATATTATTGGAGGACTGTATCTTATTATTATTCTTTTTGGTCAACTTGAAAGCAGCAAATTCAGCACGGGTATATAGTATCATTACTTTGAAAGATGGTGTCCACATTTAAGACAAATACTCACTGTCTTTTAGATTTGTTTTGGTCTCCACCAATCCATGAGGGAAATATCTGACTCTTTAGCTGCTAAAAGCTCCACTATGTTCACCAGCTATTTGCTAAATGTGTCTGTTTGGCGTTTGGTGCACAGGATGTTTTTTGCAAAACAGCTGCCTGCTGCATCTGGAAATGATTCTAACAATGGGCTAAAATAGAGCTGAGCATTGATCGCTACAAGCAACACCTCTAAATTCATATAAAATGTTAATTAGAGCAGCTTTAAATGAATGACCAATATTTTATCAGATTTATAATCAATAATCTTAAAAAAGCTTAATCAAACATGTGACTTTTCAGTTTTGAAGCAGCCAGCGGTCACCTTGCTGTTTTCTCCTCAGCTGCTCACCGGATTGAAGAATTAGTTTCAGATCACAGAAACTTTTGATGATTTCTACACTTGTAAGTCTTACTTAATGCGAACCGAGTGTGTCGCAGCAGACTGAGTTAAATCCTTTTTCGCTCGCATCACTTTGTCTTTGTCGTCCAGCAGACTGAAAACTGAACTGAGGGGGCCAGGGTGGCATTGTTTGGAGGAAGGGAAGGGGGGTTTAACAAGCCTGTCACGATTTTTTGAGACATTTCCTCACACAAGATGTTTTTTTGTTTTTTTTTTTAAAAGGAGCTTTTCTTTTTTAGGGACTCTTTGGTTCTTTTGACTAAATCATTCAGAAGAGCTGCTCAGAACAGGCTGGCTGCTCACAATCTGGAGGCCGACCATTCATCATCCGGCTCTTTTTTACAGCAAAATTAAACAGCGTTAACAGGGTTGTTGTTTAGAATGACATCACTCCTAAATTATTTTGGTGCATAACAACATGGCATTGAATGCCATTCAGCAGCAGGGATGATAACTAAGGGTTAATGTCGTACAGGGTAAAAAAGATGTGGGTCAAAACCTCTATGAGTGAAAGAGGAGAAAGAAATATGTTCAGGCCTGAGAGGAGAAACAACCAAACACCATATCCACTGTCATTCAGCCTAGAGACTGAGGGGTTGACCTTGGATGTAATCTAACTCCTCTCCAATTCTCCTATTTTGAGAGCAGGAAGCGAAACACTGATGAAGAGATGAGGCACCAAACAAAAGAAAAACAACAGTCAAGGGCTTTCAAAACCACACGGTTTACTGAGAGTGACATAACTATAACGCTGTGTCTGTGCAGTAGAGGGGTATCAATCAGCCACGAGAGAAAAGAAAACACTGGGACGAAGAGAGAGAGAAGAAGCAATGACAATGGCAGGGTTTGAAGAAACCCCCGAGCAGGCTGAATGAAGACCTTCAGCTGAGACACGGCCCAAGAAATCCACAGGCACAATGAACACAAGCCAATGAAAGCTTGCATTGTCTCCGGCCTGCTCACACACAGACAATACGCAGCATTCTTGTACTCCTGTTTTGTATTCTACCCTGTTTCTATCGGTTCCAAGCCCACAACACCATCTATTTCAGTTATGCTAGGTGGCTGGTTGCTGGTTTGCGTAGGCAGCTAGAGCTAAATGATATCTGCCTCCAGACTGCTCTAGTAGAAGTTACATTTGGGTTTTTTTTAGTTTTTTTTTTTTTTAGAAGTGATCTTTTGTTTTTCACCCCTCACAATGGGGTTTATCTTGGGGTGTGTTGCACTGTAAATGCTATTTATAATGAAACATCACTTAATTTGTAAGAGGATCTGTGTTGACCTATTTCTCTTCAGTTGGTGCCCTAAAATCCCGAGAACATGAATGCAACTTAAAAAAGAGTCACATTGATTACATTTATTCACCAAAAGTTGTTCAGTTTCACTAAATATGCTTGTGGTTTCCAGAGATCCACACACACTTCTACTGGCATAGGCTGTTTGAAGTTTTTAACAGATCAGTTGCATTATTTATGAACAACTACTTTAGCACTATTACTGCCCCCTCCTCCTCCCATAACGCACCATAGATAATATCCCATTTACACTTGTTATTTTGGGTGTCACATATACAAATAAACCTAACATGGAACTTAATTAACACAGTTTTGGGGTCAGGCCATACTGCAGTCCAAATGGTGATAGCAATGCACCTGAAACTGTTATAGGTCAAGAATGGATTATCCCACTTGCCAAAAGGAAAACTTGTGCTAAACCATTCAGCTAACATCCATCCATCAACTAAGACAAACTCATGAATGATTTGTAGAGATGGACTATGACCAGAAAAAACTAAAGTTTTGATAAGCATTAAAGCATTAATGTAAGCCTTGAAATCACTGAAGCTGCTCCACAGACTGTCAGGATTATCTATTCAGCTTTAAGAGACAGATACATTTGCACCTTTTTTTTTATTATCTGGCTAGAATGCGTCTCTAAACCATCCAGATTGCAATCTATCGCTAAAGCTTTTTGGTTGCATTTGCAATCAGCTTTTTTGACATCACATAGCTACTCAAAACAGATAAAGTGGAATAGGGTATAAAAGGTATAAATGACCATATATAGTGTACAAACATGTGATTCATAAAAAGCTGCACTTAAATAACACCTCTAAATGCAAAATCCACTCCAAGACTAGACGGTTCTTGTTTTCACCTTTAATAATTTGTTTAGTATTCAACATGTTAGACGAGGGGAAACAATAGCAAGCGTAGCCATGATGTCCTTTCTGGTCCTTCTTTGACACATAAAGAACGATGTGTCAGAACAATGCAGCTAAGTACTAAGGTTTTACTCAACAGCTGCTGTCTTTATCACTCTGAACTGAAGTTGAGGACACACTCACTGCCTCCAGCTAATGCATGTGAAAGCTTCTGTCTGTGCGTTCATGGACAGACACACATGCACACAACACGCTTACTCACACACAGCTGCAGCAAAGAAACCTGTTCCCTGTTCTGTTCTGTTCTGTCCTCTCGCTGCCGCCCCAGAGGGACGCACTGGTTTGCTGCCTGTAGCCTGGCCGCCGTTGCCAGGTCCTGATTCAGTGGCCAGATCAGCACAGATGCTCTGGCAAAGGCCGGAGGGGAGGACCGGCAGGTCCAGTATGGTGCCTTGAGAGCACAATTGCAATCACTTCATCAGCCAAGAACAACAAACCAACAGGAATGTGTTTTGGTGTCAGCGATGCAGAGACACGTCAACACTGCACTAAATGTAAACACAGACTACAGGGACAACAGGACCTGAGAGGTAGCACCAGAACCCATCATCACTACCCATCACCAAAATATGTTACAGCACTCAGTGCCAGTGTTTGATACATTATCATCATTGATTGTCATGCAGACATGCTGAGGATGACAAGCATTTTCTATGTATTTCTCTGCACCAGATGTTTTCAAACTGTGAGGTACAACTCTCCAATGGTGCACGTGAGCACTTTCTTTTTATATTACTTCTAAAAATATGTATTTTTACCTTGTTCAGTTTGGGTATATTTATCTGCATGTGTCTATTTATGTATGCAAAGCACTTTGTAGTCTCCACACCACCATTAATGTGGCTTAACGTATATATTTCCCTTCATTATACAGTCTGTGAGAGAGACATAAAAGGTCAACATCTAGACATCCTGGACCAGGTTCAAACACAGACTAGTTCTGAGACTTTACAAACGGACCAGGTTGATGAACAGTTGCTCTGTAAACAAAAGTGACTGCTTATTGGCATGCAGACCAAAACTGTACATAGCAGAAGAAGACGGGAGACGTCGGCTGTGCGGAGGCTGCAGAACATAAACATCTGAGGTGCAATTTCAACTCCTGGATTTGCTCCTGCCCGTAAGAGTCGGGCAACCGGACACTGTGATCCCCTGCTGCACCGGGCAGGCTGCATCGATAATGAAATTTCCATACTTCACACTGCCACTTCCTGCTCTTCTGCCCTGAACCTCACCCACACACAGAGGCACTTAAAAATAGATGCGAGAACACAACGTAAGAATTGAGCTAATAGTGTATCAGATATCATGAGAGGAGCCATCTTAGGGCTTTCTTTTGATTCTCTGCTGGGCGATGTGTGTTCCACCGTCAGACAGAATAGTGCATTAATCGTATGCAAATGAATCCTAGTGACAGAAAGACAGAAAAAACATAAACAAGGCGGCTTCTTGAACTTCTCAAGCTTTTACTCAACAACAGCAATACTGTATGTAGTTTATGTACAGATTGAGCCTGAAGCTTAGACCATAGGGAAAATGATAAACTGAAGGATTTATCATTTGATATCCCTTCATTCTTTTCGATTACATGTCACAGCCAAGCTCAGTGAGAGTTCAAAGATGTCATTTAAAATTACAGCTTAGTCTCTGTAGCGTAACGAGATTATGGGACACTCAATGCTGTTTCAGGCTAAATGTATGGCAAAAGCAAAAGTACATTTCAGTGGTAAACAACAAAGCCTTCAACCTCACCATGAGACCTGCAACACTATCGTACGTTATGAGAAGAAAAAAAAACACTTTCAATCTCTAAAAGAAAATCCAATTTCTCAATGTGCTGAATTGAAATTGGATTCAGGCCAACCTTGCAATGTTCAATAACAGGCTGAGAAAAAAGAAGAAAATCATTTCAGTGCATCACACAGACACACAGGAGGAACAAACTCTCTCGACCTCCAGCACTCCCACTTCTTGTGTCTAACCTCAGTCTGGCTGAGCTGGCACTGATGACCGCATCAAATTATAATGTACTACCCATTTTCTGCAAGTTCAATGCAATTTTTATGCCCTAAAACTGAAATCTGATCCGAGTTTCTCAGTGTTTGTCATGTCCAATGTTTGTATTGTCTGCCATCAGTAGTTTGGATTTTGACAGATTTGGGAATCTACACATGAGCATATATTTTGTCTTTCCTTTTTCCAAATGTTTTCCCGAGAGTGTCAGTGGTTTGGTGACTGTGGGGAACAAATACCACACGTCATCACTCGCTGCTCTTTCCTATATTTCAGATATTTGGGATGGTTTTCGTGCTAAAAAAATGAATCCTTTCCCCACAGCTATAAACCAGACGGATGACAAAATGATGCTTCTTCACAGTCAATGTGTAGTTGAGTCTGTGCAAAAAAACAACAGGTTCAACAGAGGTTAATAACTGTCACAATAACACATTTCCCCACTTTCAGTCTTTATGTTAAGCTAGGTTAACTACACAGACATTGTCTAACTTTAAGATTTGTGTTTCCCCTAAAATGTCTACTTTGCAAGTAGCTTCTATCCATTTTTCTTCCATTCAACATTTTTGTTTTCTGCTGTATAATGCCCATTGTTTCCATAATGGACCACAAGCGTGGCTCTATACGTTTAGTCTTGTTTCAATATGTTTAGGGATTTACACCAGCGACCTTTAGGTCACTTTGAAGTTACCAGGCTTGACCGCTGCAGGCAGGCTGAGTCAAGCTCAAACCAAGAAGGATCTGATTACCTCTAATATTTGAAACACAAGACAAGCAGCAAATCGACAGATGCCTCACATAAACATAAACTCTCTCTCTCTCTCTCTCTCTCTCTCTCTCTCTCTTTCGCTCACACAGACACACACACACACACACACACACACACATAACTAAGCATACATGAACACTAATGGGAAATGGTTCAGTGTGCTTTGGGATTTGTTGATGTGAGGCCAACAAAATAAATGATAATAGTATTTAATTCAGACATATTGGTTTGATATATATACATACACTGCATGAATATTTGTTTCTTCTCCTCTGATGTAACAAGCAACCATCAGTTATGAATAAAGTGCAGTGTGAGAGAGAGAGAGAGAGCACAGCTTAATTTGAGTGCATTAAGAGCCAATTTTGTGCATGTCACTGATTCTTCTGTGCTGACATTTCCATGAGTGCACCACATTCAGGAGAGTTAAAGCATCAGAGGATCAGCTCAACAGATTAATGCATTTCAATACCACATTTATGTATTTCATGTAGCCATTCGCCAATTTTTCACACTGTTTTGCAGTCTAGCTATTGTTGAATCTAAGCAATAATCTGACATAAATTACTACCAACAACTCAATTCATTTAGAGGTTGGTCTATTTGAAAATTGAAATTTACTAAATAAAAAGAAGGCTGGTTTTCAAAATATATATTTTAAACTATAAAATAATACATTGGGAATACAGTATGGCAGTGCCTGAAGTCCCTGTGCTGACCATGCAAACACCAGCACATTGCATCACTGAAGACTGCTGATGGATGAATGCATAGACAGATAAATGCAACATCAACCGTTTCGGCCCATTTCTGCCATACGTCAATGTGTCCGCCATATTGGTTTGCAAGCCTAGCATACCTCTGATGACGTGATTCAGACATCTTACTAGTCCAGTCTTCTAAGTTTATGGCAAGTTGCCCGGTCCAATAAAGTGGCAAGGTTGATGTACGATCCAGCAGCCAATGTGACATCTACGTATATACTGTATGTCTGTGGATGGATGTGTCTTAGATGCTGCCATGTAGTTCAAAAGAACTGCTATCAGGAGATTTTATTGGACATGTAATTAATGACATTTCCCTTCAGTGTTCCTTAAATCATTCATGAATGATGATGATGATGATGATGCAGTATGACAGGGAGGGTTATTGTGAAGTTATTTAACTAGCATGATTGAGCTCCTACATGGTTGTAATATGACAAAGAGATCATACATGATGAAGTATATTAGAACACTTCAAAGTGTATTATCTGACAGATACAGAAAGGTACAAGGTAGAGCCTTATCATTTTTAAAAAGTTCATTTAGTCGTTTAGTTTAACTGTTTCAATGAGTTATTATTAGGTGACTAAGCAGCATTGTTGTATGGTTGCTATGGTTACCTGCATTCTAGATGCATTTAACGCATTTAGAATGAAAGTTCTAAACCAGTGAGCATGGAACGTTAGGTGTGTGTAACCATAGCAATGGTGAAACAGTTAATCAGACCTTTGAGGTGTCCTATTCCGCAATTTGAATGGACACTTGCCAGCCAATCACAGTTAGTATTTTCTGTAGTCATGATATAATTGGAAACTGCTACTTTTGGCATTGCTCCATATCAATCCGTTTTTACGCTCTGTAGCAATCCCCACCCATCTGCTGTCAAATTATGCGCTTTATAAACGCAATCCACAGCCCTTTGTGAGAGTGCAACAGTGCAACATTTAAGACATGATTGTAATTGCTGTTTGTTTATCGCTCCACCGCGGCGCACACATCTGTGTCTCCTCTCTGATGAGGCGACATTGTCATCCTCCTCATCACATCCTTTCAAATTTACGAGTGAGATTTAGTTGAGGAAACGTGTTACACCCGTCACACACACACACACACAGCGGCACATGGCGGTTGACTGGAGGGTTACTGTCACTATGGCAACTGGGTTTACACATACTGCAGCATAGTGTACATATAACGTGTGCATGCAAATATTGAAAGGAAATCTTTTTACATACTTTCGACATCAAAGCGGGAGGAAGAGCAGTGGTCACAATATCCTGCCTGCCCGCCAGGCGCAGACTAGAACCCGAGATGCTCACGTTACAGAGGAATACTGATTTCCAGCTATTTAAATACACCACACTACAAACACATAGCTTGTCATACACACTTCTCCAGAGCTGGTGGCATCCTACTCTAAAACATACCACATACACTGCCTGGAATGACTGACATGCCATTCCCTAACTGAGCTGAAGCCTTCCCCACATGCCTCAACTGCTGCAGAGGGTCGATGGCAAACTAAATGCATGACTGACTTCTTTCCAAGACATTTCTGCTTTGTTGAGCAATATTTACTGAGGAGAGACAGAAGATTAGTGAGATTTGACACAGATAGAGAGCTGTGAACCAAAACTACATCATAAACTTACTCGCTATAAACAATGCATACTAATCTTCATAGTTTGGGCTGTGCTGTTTTGTTCAGACAGGAAATGGTAGTGTAAAATTAGGAAAGTAAACAAAGTCCATATTTTGTTACTCACAAAAAACAATGTTCAAGTTGCAGTTTTGCTGTTCCAGTTTTGGGTTTCAATAAAAACATTTACAGGGAGTTATATTATCTAGAATAACCAGCATCATAGCATCTCCACCCCCCCCTTTCTTGACCAAATCACTGGTCTTATGCACTACTGAGCTTAACTAACTATGAGGGTGCATGTTTGTGACAAAGACTGAGTGAGCTTATATGATGCAGAGAGAGGGACCAGAGACAGAAAGAGAAACAGAATGAAGCAGACAGTGACAGGGTGCATGAGAAAAAGGAGGAAAAGTGAAAGTTATATAATGAGCGTGTGTTATTGAATGCAAAAGACAGAAAGAGTAAGAGAAAAGCACTTGCACAGTCACAGCCCGATGCAACAACTTACTTTAGATGGTACAAAAAAAACAGATTTGACAGCCAGACCATATTTCTCAGGATTTTGGTTTCAAGACTTCTGCCAGCCTGCAACTCCCAATTACTGCACCTTCCCAGAGAATACTCACTCACCCAAAAATAAAACTTTGACAAGAAAGATTACTTTTACTCAGTGAGGGGCTATTTTGTTCACTGGTGCTGTTATGATTGGTGTTAAAGTAAAGGCTATATAAAATCTGAAAGTCTAAGACAATTTCATGTTGAGTTAGATTTACTCTTATCTATAGTTTTTTATGGGTGGAGACAAATCAATTTATCTCTACCTTTCTGCAACAGATGAGGATGCCTAAGTAAACACTGCTTTTTCACAAGCCAAGTGTGAAACACTGTTCTTATAATATAAACTGTCTTCAAAGTAGAAATTATAATTGTTGACTAATAATACTGATAATAAACATTTTAAAAGATCCTTATACCTGCTTACAACTACATTATAGTGTATTATAAACCATTTATTAAATGATTATATACTGCTGTCAACATCAGCACAGAGGATGACCCCCTAGTTCTCCAACACTGGCCTCTAATACAGCGATGCTCGTTTATCGTCTATATGTCATTCAACTGTTATGAGCCTATTGAATAAATGTCATCATCACACATCTGTCCCAGATATATGGGCTAGTAGAGGCCTAGTAAACATACTAGTAGGTTCAGGAGGCTGTTATCACCCTTTTATTTCAGTGAGTTAATGCTGCTGGAGCCTCGCAGGTGCAGAATGTGTATGATGTTTAGTCGGTCAGTTACTACCTTTGAGGCTTTCTATCGTTGCTATGGTGGTTGCTATGGATCCACCCAAAAGTATTTTCCTCATTGTCATCATGTTAAGGTTTTCTTTTAATAATATCATTAACATTGCTGATTTGTATCAAGCTGTATGGCGCAGAACTTGACAGTCACGTGACACAACACACGCCTGCTGCGCCTACTAGGCTCCACCAACACTGGCTCACTGATATAAACAAAGTAGGCCTCTACTTGCCAATATATATCTTGGACAGATGTGTGATGATGACGTCTATTTTAATACGCTGACTGGGTGCAAAAATTTCATTGCTGTAAGTATTTCCAACTGTCATTTTTTAGAAGGAGAAAAGTTGACGACCATTACTACACATGAAGGCGAGCAGCTACCGACAGCAGGATATGAGGCTAATGGAGCTTGTCAAAACTGATTAGAATTAAGTGAGGAAACCCCCCCTGTAGTGAGCCAGCTCATGCTGCACAATTACACAGCAGACATCCCAGAAACTTCACACAAGGTCGCAATGTCTTGTGGATCCATAAACATCTCAGACAGTTTTTAAACTACACATACTGTACTCTGCAAACTCTGGACATAGTCTGAAATCAGTCCTTTCTCCATAGTGCGAACATGTACTTAGAGCAACAGCAGAATCATAGCAATCAGATGCATCATGAACAAAAGACTTTAAAAAAGCAACTTTTTGTGCAACCAAGGAAACAGCATCATTTATTTTTTAGTGCAATGTTTTGTTATTATTTTATTTGTGTGTTTACTTCTTTTTAAACCTTCTGCAAAGATTAATTTTCATTCAATGTGTTTATTCCTGCTGGGAGATTACAAAACTGTAGCACACCACTGACTCTAGGCGTTGCTCCTGTATCACTTTTATCATGACAACAACTCAGCGTTGGTCAGTTTAAAACGCACAACTTCATTATTGTAAGCTGACAGTACAGCTCACGACTCTGTAGCATTGTTGGTTGCTGCACAGTTTAGTCTGAATATTGGAGCGCTGAGGACTAAAAATGAACACATTAGCATATAGTTAAAAATCTGCAGCCCTGATGGGAGTTTACCATTTTATCCACTGCAGTGTTAGTACCCTGATCTACTTACTGAGCTGCACAGGACAGGCCTGGCAACACCCTGATAACAATGTGTCAGAATCACACATATGCAAGTTGTAGCAGGTGAATATGGTCCAGGCTGAGCTTTGCTTGTGGTAAGCAAACCAAACAGTCTTTATTCACACATTCAGACACACACACACTATAATCAATCTGCTGTGGTTCTTTCCCATTATTCAGACGTGTGCCGGGGGCTCTCCAGTGCTCAGCTGCTCATGCAATATTCAGCTGTGGGATTTACCGGCTGGTTGAGGAGACCATGTAGTGAAGTGACAGAGCAGAGCCTGGTAGGGTTGTGTATATGTGTTTTTGTGTAGACTGGTCATGAAGCTCTGGACACACCAAGCCCAAAATAGATTTGAGTTCAACCTTCAATCTAACAAGGGAAGACAGCTTTGACAGTGAGAGTACAAGAGTGTGAATGAATGTGAGCTGAACTACTGTGTACACACACACACACACACACACACACACACACACAGAAAAAAACAGACAGTTACCATTCTGCCCCTGTCAAGTAAAAGACTTATTTTCATTGTGTCTAATTGAGGAAATCTAGTCAGCCATGTGTTCTAGATAAAACACACAAACATATTGTGATCACTGGGAGTTGGGAACTTACGGGGATGTATGTCTGTTGATCTCAGAGTTCCAAAACCTGAGATCAACGTATGTAGAAATGATCCCTACAAGTCAAAAGACAGGGCTTCAACCTGCTCTGAACACTTTGTGATGTTTCATCATGTTCATCATATCGTAACACATGCCTGTGAACTGCCGTCTGTTCTGCAGCCTTTGTTGGTTTTTCAATGTGTTGTTTGCATTATCCACTTGCATATTTCCGATCAGATTTCAGGAGTTAAACTTCACATTTGCAGTAAAGAATGGAAAAAAACCAGTGAAATACTACTACTATAGTTTGTTACATGGTTTGTTTATACAGCCTCCCAAGATAACCACGAATAACCAGCTGTAGCTGCAGCATGAATGTAAAGGAAACTGAACTTTCAAATATAGTTAGGTTTAGGCATGCGCAAGTGGGATGGTTCGGGTTAGGGGTTATGTAGCGTCATGTAGTAAAGTGGGTGTGTAGATGCTGCAAGGCTGCAGCTGGACCCTTCTCAAGGTGGCCAAGGGGCAGCTTCCAAGAGCTGGCCAATCAGAACAGAGTGGGCTCATCGCGAGGGAGGCCTTAAAAAGACAGGAGCCAAAATGTGTCTGTTTCAAGCAGAGGCTGAACTGAAAGTATAAAGTATAAGTATAAGTTTTTTAATCATGCAAAGATATTCCAGTAGAGCCCCAGATTAAAAACCTAGAAATGTGCTTCATATGCAATGTGCACGATCAAACTTTTACCCAACGGCAGCAACACTGTATGTAGATTACGTACAGATTGAGTCTGAATCTTTGACCATAGAGTTTTAAGAAGTTTTTTTTTTGTAACCCATAAAAATATATCACAGTGGAGCCCCCAGAATAAAAATAAAGACCTGGAAATGAATGACATGTCCCGATTAAATGTTCTCCAACTCACTCCTTCATTTGGAGTTGTCAAGGTCAAAAGTGGACATGACAACATCAATGTGATGCGTTTGCACACACAAACAGCATTATGACACACTTTGAAACTACACATTCAAAACAAAAGCACACATGCATGCACTCATACACATTCACTCCTCCCTTTGAAGTCGCTGAGGTTCATACATAACCCGTCTCTCTCTGTTGCTCATGAATAATAAACAGACGACTGGAGGCAAAGTCTAAACTCCATGCTGAATGGTGCCCTCGCTTCCTATAAATCATGCTCATATTTGCCCAATGAATCCGTGTCAGTAGATCATTAAGCTCTGAAGGCCAACAGAGCAGAAAGTGATAGATACAGCTCAGCTTTAGCCTCTTCACACCTTATCCTCTGTCTGTGCAACAAGCTTTTATCATGAAAAGAGGTGAGCAGGAAACTGGTTACTGGTGAAGGAAAGAACGAGAGTACTTCAACTGTATCTTTAAAGCACAGAGGGAAAATGTAGGCTGGGATTCTACCTTGGTATTTCCTAATTGGCTCTAAGGGGGGAAATTGCATAAAAGGAAGCCAATGTGAATGAATGTGTGCACATGTATGAGACAGAGAGAAAGAGCAAAACAGAGGAGACTGGAGTTTGCTGAAATAAACAGTGTAACAACAGATGCACATGTTAAATCACAAAATATGACTTCTAACATAAAAGTCAACTTAACAAAAAGTCACATGATGCATGAAGAATCATGAGCTGCATTTTAGCATAATATTCATTTAATTGGTTCGGTGTAAACAACCTGTGTGTGTGTGTGATGTGTACATGAGAGAGAATTTAAATTTTTAATTTGTACAGCAGGATAATAACAAGCACAAAAAGCTTCAGAAGGATAACCCCAGGGGTCTAAAACATAGAAGACATCTCAAAAATGAAATTGAAAAACAAAAGAGAAAATAAGATGACAAAAATCAAAACTAAATTGGATCAGAAAGAAAATAAATGACAGCAGAACTCAGCCTGGAAAGAAACAAAATCCAGCAAAATAGTAAAAAGGTTTCATCTACAGTTTTGACAGGTAGATGGGTAGAAATACACAAAAAGAGACAAACAAAGAGGAGGAGAAAAGGACAAAGAACAAGAAGGTGAGTGATAAAGGTGAGGGGTGAATTGGATGGTGGATGCCACACTTTTCGCTGCGGAGACTGGGAACATACAGACCCCGAGGATACAGAGCATCCCTCCTCCACTTAAACTCGACCATGAATTTCCTCACACGCGACCTCCCCCTCAGCTCCCCTCACACCCTGGCCTGTGTCCCTAACGTCACTTCGACAGCTCAATAATTGACTGCTTATCTTTTATTAATAGAGGGAGCCATTAGGCCACAGAGCCATGTCTGGGATTCGGGCCTGCATATGCTCCAGGACAAAGCACTGCTAGGCACCTCCTTTTTCTTTTTGTCTTCATATTTTGGCATCTGCTCAATGCTTCACTGTAACACAGCCTCTTAATTAGCATGATGCACAACAGAGGTGTCCTCAGAGTCAGTGTAGTGATGTTACTCACAATGCAAAGGCAATGCTATCATCTCAAAGCAGCAGAAAATGAGTGGGTTTATTTTAAAAACACCTTCCTAAAATGTCTGTTTCTGGGAGAGAGAGATGTAACATTAATATTTGAAAACTACAGAAGGCAGAGAGTAGCTTCTGTAATTTTCAGTGGAAAGAGATAAACAGTATCAAATAGTTTTTGTATGATTTAATTTCAATATCTGACTCTCTCAGATAACAGATTTGTTGTTTTGCCAAGATTCCAACTTGACTGCCTCACCGATTTCTCAGTTTAGCCTCACAGAACAAAAACAGAAAGAAAGAAGCTTATTGATCAAAAAAAAATCTTTATTTTCCTTTAATAAAAACAATCTGAAAGGTATTGTGTCTTTCTATTATAGACAGCTTTCACAGAGATCATTGTTGGTGACAAAGTAGGAAGGCCAACAGACAACAAAATTCAAAATGTTGATATTTAACAAGTACAATATTTACCACGTTCACCATCTTAGTTTATGGTATTAGCATGCCAACATTAGCAAATTACCACTAAACACAAAGTACAGCTGAGGCTGATGGTAATGTCATTTGTTTGGTCATAAATCAGTGCATTGGAATAATTCAAATTTTGACCTGATTATGGTGCAAGATGGGTGATGGGAAAGTAGGGTGGGAAAAAAATATTAAAATAGAAAAAAATAAAAAAAATAAAATAGGAAGTTGTATATAAAATTCAACGTCATCAACGCTGAACTTGCATCAAGATAATGAGATAATAATAAGATGAGAATAAAAGATACAGCACCAGTCTATATTTGAGTGAATGCACTAGTTGGCGCAAAAAGCCATTATTTGATCCATGTTGTCTAGTTTCCCAATTGACCAGCAAAAGTCAATAAACTAGTGTTTATTAGTGAATCTAAACAGCAGTATTGAGCAGGCTAATTCACCCTGAACTCTGGAGTGAAAAAAGGACAAACATCAATAACAGTGCCCCTTACTATCGTCCAGTCTGTGTAAACTGGGACTGAGGCTGATGGTGTTTATGACCTTTAGTACCTGCAGACACCAAAGCTGCTGAACAACAAAACCCCACTAAAGCAGTAAAGGGAGTCTTTTCCTCCAATAAAAGCACTGCAGGGGAGATAAGAGTTATTGAAGGTGCACTCAGGCAAACACAGCTTTGTGTTTTCAGCCGTCTGTCCTGCAAAGACACAGTCGCTATCAAACTGATCAGATGGACACTGCAGCTTTCAGCAGGGATGAGGACATGCAAACTGTGGATGAGAGTCAGTAAGCTAAAAATATAGGCCTTCATTTTAAATTTGAATATATGAATGTTGGAAACAACTATGTGATGTTCACTGCTGACTCTTGTTTTATAATATATCATTCAAACAGATTTATTTTAGGAGTGACTAAGACTGTTCGTTAGTTGGTCTATGACAACTATTGGATTTCAGTGGAATTTTGCACAGATATTTTATTTCAAAAACTAGAGTTTCAACCTCCTCTGAACACTTTGTTTGTTAAGGTTTTTTTTTTACCTTGCTGAATTCGGCTCTATTCTGTAGCCTTGACTGCTAAAGTTGTTAGCATAGGTTTTTTTCCCCAATATTTTAGATCAGATTTCAGCTTGAACATGTATGAATATATTTAAGAAGTTGATATTTCGAGTAAAGAAATCTTACTTCTATAGTTTGTTTCATGGTTTATTGATCTTCCCAATAGGCTGGAAAATTGGCTGTGACACACCTTTTGGGAGCTGGCCAATCAGAACAAAGTGGGTACACTGGGAAGCGGGCCTTAAAGGTACAGAAACTAAAACAGCCTGTTTCAGAGATCAACTGAGGAGCTGCATAAAGGGCCAGTATAAGTGTAAAGCATGTAACGACTTTTCAGTATATAGATAGTATCCTAGATTTGAAAATATAGACCTGGAAATGTGCATCACATGTCCCCTTTAAGTTTATGAGATAATACGTGCAAAACTAAGGACATTCCCATTAGATGTACTAGTGTCTGAAACTTACTGAAGATAACAAACTGTTTTCTGTGCTCAGTGAAATATACAAATAATTAGCTGCAGTATATTGAGGAGCCATCCACACCGAAAAAGCTTAATAATCAAATCTCCATGATTCTACGCTTTGCCATGATATTTGATGGCAGCATGAGGAGAGGCAGAAAGAGAAAACATTGGGGCAGCACTGATGTAGAGCTACGTTTCAGGAGAAGAAACATGTTTATATCTATAATAAATGTAATACATCAAAATTGCAACACAGGGACATATGAATCTACTTCATTGGTTCACAGTAAGAGTGACCTAGAAACAATTAAAACTACGATGGATACTGAAACCAATTTTATCTCGAGGGAGATTTGTACACGTGTGGTTTGCACATATTGTTTGTGTATTGGACAGAGAGGTGAGTGGATCCACTTGTGTCACAAAAGAAAGAAAACTTAAGTATGTAGGTTATGAGTGTGTTCTGGGGTCTGTGGTTAAACCAGCTGATGCAAAAATGGGGGGTGGAGGGTGTGTGTGTGTGTGTGTGTGAGGGGGTGGCATCATGAAACCAGTTGAGAGCCAAGTCGTTGTTTCATGTTTTTCACAGCCAAAGTGTGGAGAATCTAATCCACTCAACACAAACTGATTCATGACCTCTGGGACCCCCGGGGGGCTGCTGCAGCAGAAACCGGAATACAAATGAAAGCTTTGTATGCAGCGATCTGCAGTATGCCGCTCCACCCATGATGCCAGACTGTTGGCCACCTACTTTAATCATCTTTAGGCTAAAAAAAAGAAAATCATGGCACTTTCAGCTAATCTGTGCCCAGAGTTTATATCCAACGAAATTGAAATAATCATGAGGAAAGATGTTCATGTGTGGTCACTTTGTTCATCCAGAAATATTCAAACGGACACAAATTTTGCATGTGTGTGTGTGTCCATAAGACCTTTTAACCTAGCTGCGGGGATTTGCTCCCATTAAACAGCAAACACTTCAGATCCCCATTAGACCAGGAGCAAAGCAAAGTTGTCCTAGCTCATCATGAGTAGTCTGTAAATTAACTGTGCAGTTACAACATCTGTGCTAATCTCTGTATTGTGTGGTTGAAGAGCCCTCAGGAAGAATCCGACAGGCTTCGGCATTATACGACTACTGGAAATGGACACGCAGAGCACTCTGTCCATTTATGTCAGTGTTTATTGACTGAAGTGGCTGAAAGGGACACATTTCAGTTAATTTAATCTGATGGGCTGCTAATGGTCTTTATGAACTAAATGTGAGTTTGAATTATATTTAATGCAATATGTTTTAAAGGAATACTCCACAGAAAACAAGCTTGAATATCAAATACAGACCACTTGTAGAAGTGAAGTTTCCTTCATGGATTATAGAAAAAAATATATATATGTTTTTCTCAAAAACATCTAGTGGGTTATCAATCCATATCTTTCAGTAAGTAAACTGTACCATCTTGACAGGATATATACAGGTCCAAAGGTCTGAGACCTTGTCACTAGCCATGTTAGCTGGTTACTTTTGTAACGTTTGTGAACAAAGGTTTCAAGCTACCAACTACAGTTGCTAACTTTTCACATTCCACCTTTCAAATTGATAGGTTTCTCGTGGAGTATCCCTTTAAAATCTTTTGAACTTAATTGAGACAAAGCATTTTGTGGGAAATGGATCTGGTCCATCTGATACCACAGGCATGAGTTTTAACCACCGCACAATTTCCGAACCACCACCTCTGTGTTTTTGACCAGTTTTACAGCTGCAGCTCTCTGTGGCTCCCGTTGTTGGAGCACAATATTTCTTTTACAGGGTCACGCATCACACGGCAACCCATTTTCAAAGAGCAAGCCTGTCTATTCTCTAATCTGTAACTGAAGCTTTTAATATTTGCTGTCTGCTAAAACAAATATGGATTAAAAAAAGACAGTGAAGCTCTATTTTACAGACAGAACAGACATAAAACATCCCTCCTTTCCGGGATATACAAATCATATAAACTGAGCTCTTAGGGAATTATACACAATTACCAAACTGGAGTGAATGTGAGGTCTGTCCTCTGTGTGACGAATCATTTGAGTCACTGCTTTCGCCATTCAAATCTCTAACTTCAGTTGATGTCTGCTGCAGCAGATTAGCTGCACCACGATGCTGTGGTTTACTCAGCATCTGAAAGGCCAGAAAGGTTATGTTTACAAGCTTGTGAAGCGATGCTTATTTCTGACAAGTAGCAATAATGAAAAGCTTATTTCTACTGTTGTCCAAGATTTTAGTTGCCTATGCCAGTCTTTAAAAAATTTTTCCAGCCAATACATCAGGGAGGAGTCCAGTGGAAACACGGAAGAGGTCATATGACTTAGCCACCCAGGAGTGAGATGCCAGACGTGGCACAGCAGCTTTCCTAATTACTACAATATGTTAAAGCTTCTAAGCTCTTGTCTCGGCCGCGGGTTTTTCAAAAAGGAACCTGACCTACATTTCTCCTCCGTGCTCTGAATTCACAAAAAAGTTGTTTAAGTTCAGAGAGGAGAGATCTAAAATAGCAACTCCCTTTTCTCACACCGCCTGCTGCGACAGGCAAGCTTGCAATCCAGCCAACAGGGCCGACGGCAAGTAACCAAACTACAAGAGTGAAGAGATGCATTCACTGAAGATTGTACAAGATAGATTTGAGATTTTTTTTTTTATGAAACAGTTATGACTGAAATACCAAATCTGCAAAATGTGCACAACATTAATAATCAATTACCATTGCCAGCTATACAGGTCAAAGCAGACCGGATGCCTTTACCATCATGACTGCCAAAGTGTAAAGCAATACAAACACTGTTGATACAGCAATCGGTTACTAATGTCATATGAGGATTTCCCGGGAAGCAAAGATGAAAGACACCGTCTGCAAAGAGAAAAAAATACTCCACACAGTGAAGGCATTAATATTTCCCCAGGCCAAAATAATCAATATAAGAATGAAGGAAAAAAAATCAAGATGTCAGGAAATAAATCAAAAGGAAGTACTCTCAGTCACAAATAATAATGCCATTGAAATATAAAAAATGAAGGCAGAAAACATAGCAGTTACATCATTACTGAGCCTGAAAATTTTATGTCAGACAGAAACAATCGAAACAATCGAAACAAAGAGCGTCATTAAATATTAAAGAGGCCAGGTTAGTTTTTTGGGGGGGGGTTTTTGTTGGAAAATATAAACAATATTTCCACAAAGCGACTCTTTGATTCATGAAAATAGTTCAGAGTGAATCAATATTTCCCTTAAATGTGTCACTGGACTACAAAAACATCTTGGAACATTTTATTCAGGGACAGATGATTTAAAGAGGGACGAGGCAGCCAGTACGCAGAGCTCTAGAAATGTCACATTTCCTTTTTTTACTACACTAAGCCTCAACTGTTAGCGAGCAGCCTCAATATAATCTCATCTACATCTGTCACAAAGTTTTGACACATCTC
Source organism: Pampus argenteus (assembly GCA_036937835.1). NCBI lineage: Eukaryota > Metazoa > Chordata > Actinopteri > Scombriformes > Stromateidae > Pampus > Pampus argenteus. Next base: position 14,353,364 of record CM072873.1, read on the forward strand.
TCTGCCTTTTCAGCCTGTTAACCTCATTCTCTCTCTTACCCCCCTGAAAGTGCTGGAACATGGGACAAAATAAACAGGCCCCAGGATGCTCGTAATCATGGAGCTATTTCAATAATTTCAGCTACATTAAGAAATAAGGTCATCTCTGCAGCAAACAATCACAGAAGACACAGTTATGTTCTTGGTAATGGAATTTATCCATTAGCACAGTAGAGATGGAAACATAATTTGTGGTTTTAGGTTAACAAATGAGGTGGACATTATCTGCAGTTATGTCACTTGATTTAACGTAGTGAGGAAAAAAACAATATTATAGCAAAACTGAAAAAGTTCATTTTTGATGTTGGGACACACAAAACAAGATTGATCATCATATTAATCATAATCAATTTTCCTTGATAAATATTTTTTTTTAAAAAGATCAACTTTAAAAATGGTCTATTGATGAACTGATCGATACCTTTATTATTTTTTCTATCCAAACTTTTGGCTTTAAAATTGCATTTTTTAGCCACTCGGGAGCAGCTGAACAAGCACATTAACATATTGTCAGTTTATAAAGTTCCATCCATATGGTGAAGATCATTAGAAAGGGAACATCATTAGTTTTCATTTGGCGTTGTGTCTGATGAATGCAAGTCCAATATGTACTCTCCTTTTAGCTCAGACTTGACCTCTACCAACTCCTGAGGGAAATATCAGACTCCGCCTTGCTGACCGGCGAGCTGCTGTCTGTCTGCCACTGACTGCTACCTGGTCAGTGGTGTTACGGGAATTTTAAAGAAAAAGCCTAAAATAAGGAGGATCGAATTCAAAGTTTAAGTTGAATTTAATGTTCTTGTACAAGAGGAGCGTTTCACAATGCAACACACTAAAGGGGTTTTTTTTTTACTGAAAAGAAAACATCTGCCTGCCGCTGGTGGAAAAACGCCAGCAGCAAGACTGAACAAAAACAGTGTGGGCTGAAAAAACCAAAACAATGAGCTGAATGAGCTAAAATGCTCTGTAGAGCTCAGAGACTTTCCAAACATTTTACTAGTGCAGCTTTGAGGAGGGATATATTATGCTTTTTGTGTTTTTCTGTTATTTATATACTGTTACGATGTCGAATGATGATGATGTCAAAGTACCAAAGTCTGAGGTCAAGTTATGTTGAAACGAATCCTGCAAGTCAAAGGTCAGGGCTGCAACCTGCCGTGAACACGGTTAGTTTGAAACTGTTTTTTCTACCTTGCCGACAAGCTGAGATACTGAGGAATTATATCTTATTGAACCATTTTCTGTTGGTGAATGAAACCTCACCGTCTAATATCATATGTTGGATTAGCTCTGCTGTTTCAGGGCACTTCTTTAAGGTTCAATGCTGACATCCAAGAAGTGAACATGCTGCAAAACTGTAAAAAGGGAAATGTCATTCTTGACTCCATATCTCAAGTGGCACAGTGATGCTTGTTCCATTTTACAATTAGCATGACTTTAATGTTGGCAGTATATGCTAATTAATCATCAGTGTTGTTGATCCATTGCATAGTAAAAGAGTTTTAGCTCCTGAGCCCAGAAGTATTAAACTCCTTGTGCACATAAGCTAGTTATTTAAAAAGCTAGAATTTACATACTCAAAAGAAGATTAACAGTGTTTATGTTGTGTTGCTGCTTCTTATTGACAGTTAATATGGAACTGAATACATGAATACATCTCAGACACCACAGACGTGGGTTGAATAGGTGCGTCTATATAGGGTAATCTAGTGTTTATGTCTACACTTTATCAGTTGTATTATATCCTTCAGACTGATGCAGGCCTTGATTTTTGACTGGAGTCTTGACCCTTCTGGCGGCTTAAGTACACCAGCTAAATTGAATGTAAACTATCCCATATTGTGCACATCAGGTTGCTTCAGTATTTCATTTTTTTTGTGTGGACATAGCACATACAGAGTCTGTCATATCTTGCTTCTGATCTCATTCTGCAGAACAGATATCATCAACACAGGTCCCTAGAAATCAAATATTGTCTGTGGGAAAACAATAGAAGAAAACAAAAAGCAGGCAGTCAGGCATGTTACTGGGCACTGAGGCATGAGGAAAGTCAGCTGGACGCAAAATTGATCAGTCTGCAGAGTCACCAAGCATCTCAAATGTGTGTGAGGGTGTGTGTGTGTGTGTATATATATATATGTGTGTGTGGAGTGAGGAGGCGACTGCCCTTTCCTGTCCTGCCCCATTTGTCCTCCACGACGTGCTGCATCAGCAAAATGGATATCTTACATAAGGCCCTCTGACCTAACATTCAAAGAACATGGCAGGGAATTTCTAGGACATTTTGCCTTTATTTGAGAATGACAATCGAGATGTAGACAGGAAAGGTAGGGAGAGAGAGAGAGCGGATGGCACACAAATAATGGTTCTTGGCTGTGATCAAAGCTGGAGGTTGCAGCCATCTGCCTTATGTCCTACCCTGTACGCCAGAGTAAATACCCTCAAGTATTTAGGCATAAATACTAATGACTGGATGAACATGGTAAACAGTACCTGCTCACAACAGCAGTTTAATATTGTTCCCAGAGCCGCTAGCGTGGCTGCAGACTCCCAAAACATTGGTACAGAACAGGCACTAAATGCAGGACAACAAGAACAACAAGGGGAACATAAGACAATGAGAGGCTTTAACTGCCTCTCATTCATCCTACTCTAAATTCCCGCAGTGTGAGCATCCCAGGCAGCCAGGGGACAAAAGAGCGACTGTCTCCCTGCTGCTCAAAGCGACATCTCAGCACTCTCGCCTCCAACAGGCCCAAATATGACAGCCTACTGGGTCCAGCTGCCACTCGAGGGCCCATTCAATCCCTGCTCTGTCTCCGAGATTGGCCCCATCTCTTGCAACACTTAGCTTCAGGCCTGTAGGCTGATGTGAAGAAATCCAACTGATGCCCACTTCAAAAATACCAAGATGTTAACATAGCCCCTTAAGAGGAGAGGAGGTGGTAACATTGCCACCGTGTTTGTTTTTGCAGGATTAGGAGGCTCTTAGAAGACACAGCCATCCATTTAGGAATAAATAATGCAATTATTGGAACACCCTGAGAAATGAAATGGCACACTCGGTGCTCATTCAAATGCCTCTTACGATGAGGTGACATATCTTACAGTACATTTCACACTAAATATGTAAAGGCAGACACTTAACCAGACTGCTGAGGACTATAATGAGGACAACCCTCAGCGTACCCTTCATGTACTTCATATACCGGCCTAACAATATGAGCAGCAGCAGACCAGAGCCTCATAAACTCTTAGTGCTGCCTTACAAAGAAAAGCAGAAGACATTTGCAGTGCGGCGAACATTTTTAAAGCACCTTGTGTCCATGTGTCTAAATCTGACATCTGGATTTCCAGACCAGAGGCAATTATCATTCAGCCACTCTCTAAAGAGGCCCCTCCCTCATCTATGATAGGTGATTATTAAGCATCTCAGCGTGGAGCAGCATATGTGTCCTGAAGTGACTCTGGGAAACGTGAGATCAATGCAGAGGCAGCACTTCTATCAGTCCCAGTTCTAATAGCCTTGGGCTTCAGAGACTGTCAAGCAACTGTGGGACTGGGATTCATGGAGGCATTATGAAATAACAGAATAAACTGATAAAATTGGGAGAAGAACAGAGTGTACCAGTACTAATTAAAAATGCTACTTATAATGTACAGTACACTGGCTTGTCTTGGTTTGTGTTAAGAACAGTGATGATCCCACGCAATTCAATAGCTAGTGTGACTCTGCACAAAGATACAATCAGTCTACCAGCACCCTTTTTTATTGTTGAATCCATACAAAAACCAAAGTTGTGGTTTGACAGGGACTATTTCTTTGCTCCTGACAATGTGAGCATTAAAGATGCTACTAGTCAGACTTTATTAATCTTGTACAGAACCAGGCAAGCTGTGTCCTCCGTTTTCAGCTCTAAACTAAGCTACCCAGCTGCTGGCAGTAGCTACATATATTTTACGGACAGACACGAGAGTGGTTTTATTGATCTTTTAATTTAACTTTCAGCAAGAAAGAAATTCCCATTAAAAACAGCACAGCACTTATTAAGGCTGCTGCTGTCATGAAGTACACTCAGACATATTGAAATATGACTCATGATCATTTCTAACAAATTTTTTCCCCCAACATGTCTCATTGCAAAGTGAGAAATAGGTGCGTTTAAGACTTGCTGAAGGTCCGGGGAAATCATTTGAATAGCTATTAGACTGTGTGAATCATAAACCTGATAAAAAAACAGATTTCAGAGAGAATTAAATGTGTGAAAACATTGAATGTGCACAGTTTTCAGGTCTCGTCATGCGTGTCCTCTGCCGACTCTTATCAGCTTTCCTACTGTTTCGATAAAGAGTAAAATATTAAAGGATAAGGTGGGCAATTTTCTATATTTTTCTTATTGTCAACAAATTGCATGTGCAGAGCCAAACCAACAATGCAACAGAGGTGTACGGCACAGGGGAATAAGATATATCAGGCTTTGGATATACACACACACAATACTTGTAAAAAGGAAGATTTGTACACAATCAGAAAAATATAGAGAACCAGTCTTATCCTGTAAGAGAAGCTTAAACTGTGGTTTCGGCCACCACGTGAGTCTGATACCACTGAATTAGACAGTTGATTTGACATTTGGTTAACACACTGAGTTCCTCTTGTTTAAACTCTATCAGACACCGGTCAATAAGGAGCTGCAGTGATCTTTAAAAGACAGTCTTGATTGGCAGTGTGCTTCACTCATAGCACCACAGATCCACACAGTAAAGCAACTTCAACGTGACAACATGACACTGCTATAAGTGCAGTACTTCGCTGACAGACATGCAGGGTCACGAGGGATTTAACCTGGGATTTTTAGTTACAGGAACCTTTTTATCTACTTGTCCACTCTGCCGAATAACATCACCGCTATGCTATTCCTGGAAGTGAATTAGTCTTATTTCAGCTAAAAGCCATGCAATGTAATACTCACTGAAAGTATTAACTTAAGAGGATAGAGGGAGGCTAAGGAATGGCATCATCAGTAAAAAAAACAAAAAAAAACACACATACTCCACCAAACGCTCATATTAATTACAGCTTTTTTCCCTTCTCCACAGGCTGACAGCTGTTGCCCAACATCTCACTGTAGGCATCAATCAAATGGAGTTGAAATACAACACAAACTCCTGAAAACTTATTTCTCTCATTGCATCATAATAAAAATGTGCGTTTATTTTGTGGCTGATAAAAAATATGAAAGTGCAGAGTATCATTTAGAAGTCAACATGATGTCAAAATGATAAGATCAAATCACCAGAAAACATTTTTTCAAAAGTTAAAGTGGTCTTTGTTGTTGTGGCTTTGTTAACATTGTAACTACAGGTAGCCAACATCTGATTTCCTCCTCACATCTGTTTGCTATTGACAGTGTGAACAAATTCAATTTACTAATCAATGTAATGTTTGACCATGACTCATCACTCAGGAAAGATGAGATGTCCTTTATAGAGCTGAAACTCGATCCACAAGAACCTCTCTGGCAACTATTTTTTATAATCGATTAATTGTGATTTATCATAATAATTAATTAACAGATTAATTCATATTGAATAATAATAATCTTTCAATTGCAGCCCTCATGTTTCCATTTGGACTGGAATGAAAGCAGACTTAGTAATGGCATAACAGGTATGTGGCTGAGCAGGGTTACAGGACAACGTGGCAAATGTGACATGTGACAAAATTAGAGCAAATCATAAAGAAGCTAAAGGCTGAAATAAAAAAGGAGCCGCTCTGACTAATGAACTAGACTGTTGGATCAGTGGAGCAGAGAATGATGACCCATTTATAAATGAGGCCTTGTGTCGTCTTCTTCAGGAGCTGGAGTTCTTTTTTGTCTCTTAGATTTGTTCCAAATGTGATTTTATTCAGACTGAAAGAAAATGCAATCAAAGGTTGATGAACATAAAGCTTGTAAGTGGACCATCTGCAAAATCAAGAATGCTTAATTTATAACTCCTAAACATGCTACGGATTAAAGCTGAAACAATTAGCTGAATAATTATTTAGGTGATTATCAGAAAGTTAATCAGCAACTTTTTTTTTAGATTAAATCGTCATTCATTACATAAAAATGCCAAATATTTGCTTATTCCAGCTTCGCAAATGTGAATATTTGAAGCTTTTCTCTGCTTTATATTACTGTAAAAGTAATATCTTTTGAAATGTTGATCTGATAAAGATATAACCTTGGGCTGAGTGGAGCTGCAGGAGGAATTTTAAAGAGTGAACATAAAAAAAGGGAAATGATAGTGGAAATATCCATTATGCGCAGCCCTACTATGGGTGAAATCATCACAGCTTCTGAGCTTTTGAGCTACCAGATCCAGATCTCCATGACAACTGAGCAAACTCCAACCGCTGATGAAGACCATGTGACATGGTTGAAAGCACAATAAAAAAAGCTATCCAACATGTGGACCTTGAAATTAAATTGTTTATTTGTTTTTGTTGGGTAATCTAGTCTGAGTGGAAAATGTTGAATTTGGCAGTGGGTTTCAATGTGAACAGAGCCTTTGAGTCTCTGGGGGTCACAGGAGCCAAATGGTCTCCATGGTGCAGTCTGGCAAAAAGGTCTGGCATAAAGCTGGTTATCTGTCGTGACAGCTGAGAGGGTGATTATGAGCATTCAGGGCTTTTAACACAAAGTATATCTGCAGAACAACACACCTTCACTTTACAGCCCTGCACTGAATGATGGAGCTGGTATTTATGAGTTAGTAACTGTTTGTGTTGGTGGATGGTTGCCAAATGGTCACAAACCTTTTTTAAATACCACTACAACATAACAATGCAGATGGCTACATGAGCGTTATCCCGCTGCAGGGCCTGGACGTCTACCTGACATCATGATACAGCTAGCTGCTGCTTCAGTAAGCCGCTGTGCAGCTGTAACGTTTAGCAATCTGACAAATGACAGTATGCACGTCTGGCGCAGTGCAAACACACGTTTAAAAAGGACATTGCGATGCCGTGCTTGCAGGCTTACCTCGGGATGCAGTTCGGGGAGGATCCGTCTATCTCCCATGTTGCAAACAGGTTCATGGGGACCGGTCTGTTGAGAGCCCCGCTCCCGGGGAAACTCAACCGGCCACTTCTCTCCGCCATGGTCCGGGCTGCGGGTGGGACTGTCCGACACCGAGCTGGGGATTTGTAAACAGCAGACCGGTGCAGGTGTTGTCTGTGTGTGTGTCTCTCTGTGTGTGTGTGTGTTTGTGTGCGTCCGGGAAGTAGAGCCGTCACTCGCTCACGTTAGTGCGATGTGAACAGCGGAGGACGAGCTCATTTCTCCGTCCTTGTTGGTCCGGGCAGGTCAGTGTGGTCCTCTGGTGCCAGGGAGGAACTGCAGTGCAACAGCAGAGTGAACGGACCGACCGCTGAGGTTGTTGTGCCTACCACGCTGCTCTGACTATGAGGAGTGATTAGTGCCACACAGAGGAGAGAGAGAGAGAAAGAGAGAGAGAGAGAGAGGGGAGGAGAAGCAGGGTTAAAGGCCGATATAATCTAGCTCCAGTGTATGCCTCTCATGTGTTAGTATACATTCAGCTCACAGAAGGTAACCATCGGTTTCTCTTAAAGATAATTAACCAGCAATGTTTTTTTTTTAAAAACCACTAAACAACATCTAAACAATATCTACAGAAAGCGGGCGGGGCAACTTGGGAAACAGGTGACTGAGCAGATACATGACTCAGCAAGCTGGTGAACATAGTGGAGCATTAAGCAGCTAAAGAGCCAGATATTTCCTCCAGGAGTCAGTAGAGAGCAAAAAAATGTTGAAAGTGAGTGAATATTGGACTTAGATTCAACAGGTGGGCGGAAACACAACCAATTATGTTGGCCCTTTAATGCTATATGAATAAATACACAAATAAGCAACTAAGTAACACTATCCCACCCAATGACGTTACACATTATGTTAATGTGAATTTCTCTTAATATTATACTTGCACATCTGTGATTTTAATTTTACCATGGCGTATTGCATTAACATAACATACCATATTATTATTATTATAATAAATTGCACACTGTATATACTGTTTACACTATGTACATTTACACATTAATCAATCAATATTTTGTATATTTTATTTCATTCTCTTCAATTCTCTCATTGTCTTTATCACATACAATATATTTTATTGTAAATGTCTTCCTTTCTTTTTTATATTATTTATTTATTATTTATTTAATTGTGTGCGTATATTTCTGACAGATATGCATCACAATACCAAAGGCAAATTCCTTGCATATGTAAACCTACTTGGTAATTAGCCTGGTTCTCATTCTGATCTGATGCATCACAGTGTTTTGAACTATACACCCTCCCATTATATAAAATAATAAGCTGCAGCTGGTCAATAATCAAAGCTCTTCTCGTTAATACTTTTTAACCATGTCTTGCATATTGATGATATAGGCTAAGATTGTGCAGCCTGATAAGTTTGGATTCATAGTTAAAATATGTGTTCTCACATGCAAATAGTGCAACTGTCATAGATGACAGTTTAATGTCATAGATGACAGTTTAATGTCAGTGACACTCTGCTCTGTCCTCCTTATCCCGCTCGTCTTGGGCATTAACCACTCCTCATACATTTCTCCAGGAAAAACGTCATTGAAGGTTTCTCCCCGCTGCATTTTGCCGACTTCGCTGGCAGGTGCAGCCATATGAAGGTCTGGGCGGATCCGAGAAGTGCGTCTGTTTCAGTTCAATTCCCACATGTGTTAATGTACAGTATGTAGAAGCAGGAAACAGGAGCACTGCTGCCGTCACACAGATGCTTATAAAAGCTTAAATCCTTGCAGTGATAAGTTACAGTTTTTAATTAGATGTTTTCACTCAATGTTCTGCAGTTAACATTGAATAATAATAAATATTATAATAATGAATACTGATCCATGTATTCCCTGTAATATCCAGCCAGCTGTCATTTTACTACAAGCTGGTGCTGCCACCGTGTGGTTAAAGCTGAACAGGCTGCGAGTGTCTAGTACAACTATTAAAGTATTTACGTCTCTTCCGTTTTCTTTTTGCTTAACCACTTTACGATAAGAGTAACCTACCAGCATCAATATTTCCAGACACTGTATGACACGGACTTGGTCAATTTAAGGATTAGTATGATCTGATGGATAAACTGTATTAATCCATGCATAGTGTATCTGGTCAGTATTATTTTGCCAATGACAGCTCGTCTCTTCTGCCTTGTGAAGATGGCTTTTCCTCTTTAATCAGTCCAATGCTCCATATGAACATGTACAGATCTGATCTTAATGTCCTGGCTGGATATTAAAGTGTATAAACACACTATGGTAAATATTTTTTATCCGAGTTTGTTTTGTGCTGTAATAAGTGAAACACAGAACTGTTTGTGTTCAAAGCTTTATTCATTTATACCACACAGACTTATGCATATGAGAGTCTCTCAACCCACATTTACATATTTTATAAAACAAGTCACAATTCTTTCTGAACATCACTAAAAAAAAAAAAAATGACAATTTGCAGCGAGTGTTTTATTGGTATCAAATCAAACTGATTTAGAGACAATTCTTCCTGCTGAAATAGACACTTTTGTGTTTAGACTCACACCCTATAGGCCAAGGCTGGAGATAAAGAAAAACAACAACAAAAAAAAAGATCACCAACACCAGACAAAGTCCTGATACAGCAGTGTTTGACAAAAAAAAAAAGAAGAAAAAAAAACCCAGATCAAATTCCAATACCATTATAATAGAAAGCTGAAATAAATCACCAGATGTTTGCATTTCTGTGTTCACATATCAGGGCAGTGAATGCAACATGTGTAGAGGCACGCTGCACCTCATCAGAAGCAGAATCACAGTTTCACGGCAATGCCAGGAGCTCGCATTACAGACATAAACATATGTATCAACATTTCCCACCTAACCTTGAACTGCTCTGAACATATGGGGTCAGCACAGCGGAGTGGATGGAATCACAACATGGCAGACAGCTTGGACAGACTCCAGGTGTTGTAACAGGGATCACTTGATCAAAAGGTTTCCTTTCACTCTGCATTTCATCAAAACATGAAGGGGCAATTTTTTGATTTTTAAAAAGAGGGAAATGTATACATCACGAAGAAACAGGAAAATAAAATTATTTTATTTCCTCGTGGAAGCGCATTTAAACTAAGAATTACAAAAAAAATGAAAAAAATAAAAAAAATGAAGGGAAAAAAATAATCAAAGCCAATGCGGGCACATTAATGACTGAAAGACGCCATGAAAAAGGCAATTTCCTCCCCTTCATTAAAAGAAAATCACATGCCACCACACAGGCCTATGGTGTGGTGAGCAACTATCAGTCTATGATGCGGCCTACATGTGTACCAATCTCAGTGTTTGCTATCTGCTGAGGCGGAGCGGGAACGTGAACGGGAGCGAGAACGGGAGCGGGAACGGGAGCGAGAACGTGACTGTTTGTTCTGAGCGGGAACGGGTGAACGGGAGCGAGACCGTGAGCGAGACCTGGAGCGGGACTTGGAGCGGGAGGGGGATCTGCCTGCGGCCTTGCCCCCTCCGGAGGTCTTCTTCTCTGGAGTGCGACTGAGAGACCGGGAGCGGCTCCTGGAGCGGTTGCGGCTCCTGGAGCGACTCTTTGAGCGGGAGTAGCTGCGGGAGCGGGAGCGGCTCTTGCTGTGACTGTTGGAAGGAAAGGTCAAGATTTTAATTAGTACAAGTTTACAAACAATCTAATGGCAACATGAAAAAAAAAAAAAAAAAAAAGATTTACAGATCTTCACAGAATTCTTGCGACTGCGATATTTCTGATTGGCTATCGCCTGTCTGATGGCTAGGGTTTCAGGCACCTGCTGCCTTCATCCTCCACAATCGATCATACATCTTTCTCTATCTCCATCTCTAACTTTAAAAAACAGAGCTGCTGTGTGACAAGTAACAAAATGATAAAAGTGAAAACAGTAAAAACGACTCACCTTCTGCTGTCCTCAAAGATTTTCAGCTTGCGTCCATTCAATTCTGTCCCATCAAGCTTGGAGATGGCATTCTTCATATCACTGCGGGATGCAAACTCAACCACGCTATGTTAAAGTAAAAACAATATTAGGAGTTTGACAATGACAAGACAAATAATTCATGGTTTGACGAACAGAGGAGCAACTCACCCTTCGTTTTTGTTGGGTCTGTGAGCATCCACAAAGGTAACTTCACCTGCTTTTCTCATCAGGTCTTTCAGGTCCTGTTTCAAAGCATAATGTAGGATTATTAACAAAGAACAAAGCATGAGGTGCATGTGAGAGCCTTTTCATACCTGGAGGGAGAGAAATGAGCAGGCAGCAAGAAACCAACACAGAGAAACCAGGACAATATATGTGATAAGCTCCCTTTTCAGTGGAGGGCATGTAAACAAAAGAGCCACTGAAAATGCTTTGTGAGTTATGGACAAGTGTTGCCTTTTTCTCAAAACACTTTCAACTCCCATTAAGTGGCTCCATGAATCCGCATTTAACTTCTTAGCTAATCAGCAAAAACCAAATTCACCTCGTCAACATCATGAAACGCCTGACAATTGTGCACAGGTGACACAGGCTTTAGGGTTTGAATATATTTCAGGTTAAAACCCAATGCATTTTTGCAAGAAGTTAACATTGGATCTTATGTTTGAATGAGATATAAACTGTATTTTTAGGGGCTGGATGACAATGTTTCTATGGGTAAGTAAACTAAAATCTGATCTGCAGTTTTGTTCGTGTAGCCTACCAAAACCAGTTGGCTCAAAAGGCGTTAAGTGTTTTGTACATAATAAAACTGACCCTATTCCTTTTGAGAATGTAACTGTACACCCCCTTACCACCCAACCCTGTACAAACCCAATCACATGAGTTTTATGCTACTTACCATTCCAAACCCAGGAAGATATTAGCATAGAGCCACTTGTCCAAATAGCAAATGGGAACCAATGCAGTGTTAAGCCCTTGAGAAACGACCACGGCCTTGACTCAGCATCCGGCCTCCACAAGTAAGGAACCACCAGAGAGCAAGTAGGTGGAGGGGTGTGCGCCCGACTCAACACCCCCCCAGCTCCATCAGCAACAGAAAAAGACCCAAATAGGAGATTGTAGGGGCCGTGGATTTGAGGGGGGTTACAGCAGTCGGGGATGCCAGCCCACAGAACCTCCAGACTGTGGCTACGGACCTCCTAAGGCTACCGTATCCTGCGCTAGACCACTTTCACCCGCTACGGGGCCCAGCCAAGACTTTAGACCGGCGGCAACTGCGTGTAAGGAGAGGCACCAAATGGACACTATTCAGAAAAAAAAACAGCCAGGAGAGGGCGCTATACACACTTCTGACACCTCCGTGGAGGGTGTGTATTCACCTCTGATACATGGAAACCATATCAGAGCAGCTGATAAAAAAAAGCAGTTAAATGTCTATGTTAGAATGCCCGTCATCAGCAGTAACGGGCTTTCTCTGGGAAAAAATGTGGATGGTGGTAAAGTTAAAAAGAAAAGAAATAGGGGTTTTCTAACGCCATTAGCCAATTAACTAATAAGAACAGTTTGTGTTTTTCCCGTAATCTGTGTATTTATAAAAAAAAAAAAAAAAAAAGACTGACCCGGATCGATCAAATGGATGCAGCGTCATTTAAAAACATGTACATTTAAAACTGATGTATACGATTTTAAAAAGGCTGTGTTGTACAATGACGAGAAATGAAAGATTAGTCATCTCTTACCTGCCAGCTGATCCGTGAAGAGAGGTTCTCCACAATGAGTCTGTGGTCAGTCCGCACAGGAGGGCCGTACCTGTACAGCCAACAAAAAGACACATTTTTTTGTTAAGAGGAGAGGACAAATACTTTACAGTAAAGACAAAGTACACTCAAATCAAACTGGAAAGCCTTTAGTATTAAATACAGGCCATACAAGTCACCTTGAATCATTCTTGCATAGCCAGGTTACTTGTGTTCATTGCAGCTGTATTTATTCTTTGTCAGCGTAAGATCAGCATCAATATTTGAATTAGATTCAGACGTGGAACATTACACTGCTGTAGCTCTAATGACTCGATTTTATTCAAGTAAATGCTGCTCATAAGGGGTAAAGCCTCCCATCTGTTTTTATGTATTTTCTGTCACATTCATACAACATATCTTTTGTTTAGTAAAGTGAAACTCATTTTTACTATTTAACTTATTAATCAGTGCACTTATATAAACACACAGGCCCAGCTATTGTAGTTCACTGTGCTCTAATTGACTTTGGCACAACAACAGAGTTCAAGAGGATATACATCCTGTATAACCGTCTATCCAGTTTCCTCACAATATATTTGTAAATAATCCATGCTGTGTGAACCTGTAAAATCTGTTTTGCTGCCCTGGAAATTTGACAAAAACTCTTTTCTGGTTTGACTGCAATAAATCACGAATATAAACTAACTAGTCAGCTTTGGTTTCAGGACACTATTTATAAGGCTTACGTACCTTGATCCACTGCTGCGAGATTGACGATAGCTGCTGAAACGTCCCATTCCAGGGCCGCCGCCACCTCCGCCACCACCGCCGCCGCCACCACCTCTTCCTCTTCTGGAGCGAGCATGCTCGATAGTGACCCTGAAAAAGAAATGAGTAACAAATTTAAATTTTAATAAAATGTGCTTTAGAAGGAAATGTAGGTTGTTAATTGTATTTAGTGTTGTTGGAGGATGAAAAAGCTCCATAAGCGTCAACGTTTATTTTACTTTATTTGAACAGACAGACTTTGATATAATCTAGAGACAAACACTGTAACTGCAGTATTGACTGAATAATTTAGCAACTGCTTGAAATCTGACAGCTGATGATTTTACCTCAGATTCAGTTGTAAGCCCTTAATTTAAATAGAATTCATTTTGGATAAAAACACCTCAAAGTCTATTGACAAATGCTAAATAGTGTCACTTGTAGTCCGTGTAATCCAATAGAATTAAAATGCCTTTACTCTTACACAAAATGGCAGGTTTTCTGCAAATAAGCTGCAACATCTCATCACTGTATTTTGTACAGACTGAGCTTGATGACAACCTGAACGCACCATCTACTTCAAAATCAGGACTTGTTTCAAGCTTTGCGATTTCACTTCTTGCCTTGAAAAAGTTTCAAGCCACACCTGTTGCCACTGTGACTCGCAAGTACATTAAGAAGCTCTTGTTTTGTGCATTGGTGTATGTCTACAGCACTGTAAACTGAAGTAACTGACAACTATTAAACTCCTACAGACTTTGGCACTGCAAGTAATTAACAATGCACATGTGACTTCTTATCATTTCCTTTAATGCTGTGCTTGCAAAATGACAAAGCTGAGTCATGCTGGTAGTACAGAACTAGTGAAGACATTTTTAACAATTCCTTTTGGTAACAAACCTGCCTATTTATGGCATTTTATTTATATATTGATTATGTTTAGAGTAAAATGTCAAAGTTTGGGTCTCACAAGACAAAGAAAGCATTATAGATTGGATTTCTTACCTTTCACTACACAATTCTTTGCCGTTCAACTCGTACACAGCATCATCTGCATCTCTGTGGTCGTCGAATTCCTGAGAAAGAAAATGTTTTTAATAAAGGCAAAAAATGAATAGGATCACAACTCAAAATCCTCACAAAGTCAGCGACACTAACCACAAAGCCGAATCCATTCTTCAAGTTGATTTCCCGGATCCGGCCATATCCCTTGAAAAACTTCTCCACGTCTCTCTCTCTGGCGTGTGGGCTCAAGCGGCCAATGAAAACACGGCAGCCACTCATTATCTGCTGAAATTTAAATACAAAAGATTAGGCAAATATTTAATTAAATGAGGTTAATAGTTTACAACAGATATTATGCATTTAATAATAAATCTTTTACTACTCAGAAATAGCAGATGTTCATGACATAAAGTCAATCAGCATAAACTGAATAAAGTTCAGGAAATAAAATAACATTTTGCACTAATTGCTCTATAATTATTTAATTTATTGGTTTCTTGATTATTGATATTTACAAATTACTACAATATTTTTTTTTTACAAATGTAGGCCAAAAAAAAGTTTCACGTGTCCAGGTCTAAACTGAAAACCACTAAATACACCGAAACTGGCAAACCTGAACTGGATCAAAGCAACAACAGGATCCAGTTCTGGTTGGACCAGTTTCAATATAGTGGTTTTCATTCAAAACACAGGTTGCTTTCAAAAAACAACCCAGAGAACCTGAAACTCATATTCCAACAATAAACTACGTGGCCAGTTTATCAGTTACAGCTCGCTAAAAATTAACGACTCTGCAATAACTCCTTAAGTCAAGGTTACAACGTTCACTTGATTCAACATTATTATTTAAGAGGTAATACTTATCCAACTTTACCTTCGTCGATATAAACCACAAACTACAGACTCCAAAATGTCCCTAAACAGTCGAATACATTTACTTTGATATATCTAACGTTAGTTAGTTCACTTACAATCCTTACAAATTGAGTTATCTCTTGGGCCTACCGTCAGCCCGTTAGCCCTTTACTGTGAGGTTAATGCATGGGATCCACCACAATTTCAAGCGTCGACAGAAAGAATAAATATAAGAGTAGAAAATGGGAATATCGGCCAAATATAGCGGTGGTTATTCTTGCTGTCTGGATTTATTGTAAAATATCTTAATTTAAAAAACAACAATAACAGTTTAGCTGTAATTTTTGTGGGTCCGTAAGGGAGTTGTAGCTAACGTTAACTCGCCTCGAGGTCGAGGCTAGCTAGCTGTCGTTAGCTACAAAAAAACACCGTCCTCCGTTCAAATCACACTTCAGATATAACTTTTAAAACCGTAAAGTCAAATACAGTCATGTAGTCTCACCTCAGTTTTCTCCCGAGAGCTTCTAAGATCGTTGATGTTTACGTGGCTGGGTAAACGATAACTTTAACAGGATCGTCTCCGCTCTATTCGACTGTATCAAAATGGCGAGTTGAGTCCAAAAGAACAGTGAGGAACCGGGAGGAACAGGAAGTGCTGCCTGCCTGGCTTCACGTTGCCAGGTTGGTTATTAACTGCTACCGTTAATAACATAATAACTTTGTTAAAGATAATTAAAAAATAAGAAAAGTTTGTCAAACATACAAATAATGAAATGAATTAATGAAAGTAAAGCTTAACCAAATGAAATACTATAAGATGTTTTTAATTTGGAAAATAATAAGCGAGTTTCCGTGGAATCTTAAAAAGGGCAAAGAGACAGACTTGGCAACCCAATTCATAGTTCACATTGCAAGAAGTATATTAACACTGGTGCCACTGTAAATCCAGTGCTCTGCATTAGAGTTGCAACTAACGATTACTTTAACTATCGATTAATATGTAGATAGTTTCTCAATTAAGCGGTTAGTTTTCTGGTCTATAAAATAAAAGAAAGCAGTGAAATGTGTCAATCACTGTTTCCCAAAGCCCAGGATCAAACCTAAAATGTCTTGCTTTGCACCTACCAACAGTCCACAACAGTCAGGAAATATTCACATTTAACAAGCTGAAACCAGAGAATTTTAGCTTATTTTTACTGTTGCAGTTTCTGTTTAACTAATTGATGAATCATTGCAGCTCTACCCTGCATTAAATAATTCTTAATCAATTAATCACAGTTTTATATAGTTATTTTCTCTTTTACTAGTAGGCTGTTACCTGTAACAGCAGTTACAGGTAAACTATGCTAGAAACTATGCTAAAAAAAACCCATACTAGTAAAAGAGAAAATGTTATGTTATATTTAATCATAATATTATAAACTATTTTGTTTTTGGCTTTTTGCCTATTAACTTGACATGTCGATTGTGTAATTTACTCATTGATTTCAGTATTATGTTCATTTCTACATATTTTATACTATAAAATTATGATATTTGAGAGTATTACGAAATCCAAAAACAGCACAATACATTGTCTAATTTTTTTCCCCCATAACACAAACAAACATTAAAAGATTTTTTTTTATATAAATTGTGTCCAAAATATGTAGTGACCCAGATGAAAACTAAACATTCTCTCTGGTGGACAAAAGTTTGATTTTAAAACTTCCTTTAAAATATTTTTGACATTTCTCTACTGATATTTCTTGATGCTTTGGCTGACATACTGTATACACTGATACTGATATATCTACCAGAAGCGAATATTGACTGATATATTGGACCGGTCGATGTATTTAGGGATGGGTGAGGTGGATAAAATCCTTCATCACAGTATGTTTACTGTGTATATTTCTGTGTATAATTATGGATATATATGTTAATGTAAGAAATTTTCTAGTACAGTCGGACAGGCATGACTATCTGTTTTTGGCTAATCTAGTGAAAGTGAAGTTAAATTAACAAATCAAATGTCATACTTTGTCGCATTAATACTAAAGAATATGTAAACATCAAATATTGCCAAAGCAGTCCTGATCACTGATTTGAACATTGCCCATATGGCTGAATACAACCATGCATTTATTGGAATAAATAGTATAACATTATTTCTGAGTTGACAAACGTATGTATGTATATATTGTATAAAATGCCTACCACTACCCATATTTTAGGCTACAAGAGAAGAAGCAAAACATTTCATTGTTATTCCATCTCTTTATTCTAGCACTATATCCATCATTCTTGAAATTGTCTTGGGTTAAGAAAAGGAAATACAAGGTTTAGGTTGACACAGTACAATAGAAAAAAATACCTGTCTGGTCTGCTCTGTAGAAAGACTTTTGGGCATTGAATAATGATCACTGTACAGCCCCCCGTCAACTCAATATAGCAAAAATCTGAACACAATACACTTGGTGACATGTAAGACTACATCAGAAATGAATAACGATATAGCTTATTTAAGAATATGAAGCACTTTATCAAGGAATGAAGATGACACTTCATTATGTCACTAATATAAGTCATGATAACCTTCCTGAGAAAGGGTAGCTGTCCATGAACACACTACAGCAGGAGGGATGGAAAAAGATTATAATCACATGTGCCCTGGTTTACTGAGCTTTTGCACTTAAAAAAAACAAGCAAAAAAACCAAGCAAATTAAGTAACTACAAGGAGCCAAAGTTTGTCATCATCGTCATAATAACCACCATATGCTGAAGTATCAGAGGGAGAAATAGTCATGATTTTTTTTTTTTAACCAGCAAGAATGTTAAATCCACAATAATCATAAATAATTTCATGACATCACATTATCCCGCCATGAGAATATGGAATATATATATATATATATATATATATATATATTTATATATATATATATTTATATATATATATATATATATTTATATATATTCCCTATTCTTAAAATTTTGTGTTTCTGTAAACATGTTACAGTTCAGTTCACAGTTGAAATAAATCATCAACATTGAAATATGGTCTTGAAGTACAGATTAAAAAATGAGATCTTTAGAGGTGCTTCTGAATTTTGTTATTTTTGGCTGGCTTTTCCGCTAGCTAGCATTAGCTACGAAACATCTGTCAAATTCTACTTCAAAGTTAACTTTTAGAACCGTAACGTAAATCTAACCACACTTTCCTTTTTAAAGTTTTTTTTT
This sequence comes from Pampus argenteus, assembly GCA_036937835.1. Classification (NCBI taxonomy): domain Eukaryota; kingdom Metazoa; phylum Chordata; class Actinopteri; order Scombriformes; family Stromateidae; genus Pampus; species Pampus argenteus. Next base: position 14,372,030 of record CM072873.1, read on the forward strand.
AACAAATAAGATATAACATGTTAATTAGTGAGTTTTACATAGATTCTCATTGATGATAGCTGTTTCCACCTGTTTCTGCTGTGTCCAGTCTTTATGCTAAGCTAACCGGCTGATTGTTGATATTTACCGGACAGTTGCAAGTGTGGTATCAATCTTCTTATCTACACAGTTCTTGGCAAGAAAATGAATGAATCTCAAAATTATTAGATCAGTGTCACCCAAGAACAATCTACGGGTGTAAATGTTCATTTCCAAGCCTGGAAGTTATCGCACCAATATAATATAAAGATCATTTGTATATAAAAGCATAGACAAAAATTGTACTGGGTCACAAAGTCAATAATTGTTAGTGTAGCAGCTTGACTTGCTTTGTGTCTCTGAGATGTTCACAAATAGTGACTGGGCTACCCAAGGTCGTATGAACAGTGCCTATTTAAACTGAACCGTATTTACCTTTACACTGGCCGGATTTACTGTTTAAAACAAGTCTCAGTTTAGACAATTTCTTTATACAAAAGGAAAGAGAGAAGAAATACTTGATGGTAAGATCAGACGTGTGGCATCTCAGTTTAGTTGGATGTTGGTCGTTTTTTTGTCAAATTCTTTCAACATGCAACATTTGGACTCAAAGAACAGTCGAATCCTCTTTAACCTCCTAACTCTCTAAAATGGCCAAAGTAAACTACTAAAGTTCCACACAAAGAAAGTGGAGTCAACAATATCAACGGAAGGCCACATAGAGGTTATTGAACGAGAACTTGTTAAAACTGAGCAGATTAACAATTTCCTGGTAATGTCGCTATCAGTAGTTTCAGGTGTCTATACTACAAAAGCAGCTCTGAAGGCAGAGGACAAGGCTGACAGAGGTTTAAAAGTTCATGGAAAAGACTAATAATAACATACCACAAACAGCAGATCTACAAGTGGTTGTTGTCAAGTCTGAGCCACGATTCAGTGCTCATGGATCGGGTCAAAGTTCGCCACTGTCTTTCTTACTGTCTTGGAAAGGACAGAAAGGACAGGCAGGGCCTCTCCAGGTCTGAAGTCTTATTCAGCAACTCTTTCCATGAAGAGACGACTCTTCTTTTCCTGCCTCTTTACTCAGAGGACAAATAGTATGAGGTCAGGTGGTTGTTCGAGCCTACTAAAGCCGCTTCAACCACGAGCAGCGGTGGCAGAAAGGTCCAGAGGTCAGTGTATGTGAGGCAGTTCACACCCTCGTATGGCGACAGCTGTGGGAGGATCCACCAGCACCGGTGGCACCGGCACTGGACGGGGATGAAGAGTCGTCGTCACTCAACTCGTTATGCTCCTCTTTGTGGAGGCCAAGGCTGATGTGGCTCTGCAGGGCAGCCGGGGTTAACCACTCCTTGGGTAGGCAGCTCTGCAGGAAGGGGATGCAGGAGCTGAAGTAGGCCAGTCTGTTGACCCAGCGAGGGATTTCCCGTCCACAGAGCAACTAAAAAAAGTCAAAATATCTGATCATGTGAGCTATAACTTACCATAATATCTTTGTTTTCTTTCTATCGATGAAAAAGTGGCATTAAATTAAACCAATAGATGTGATGTTTTGTGGATATATTACATGCTTTTATTTCTTATTATTTCTTATTAAAGGGACGCCCCCTATTTTCCAATAACGTATAATACAAAAAATAGTATACAGTAGAAATAGTATCAGAAAATGTTTTCTTTTTTTCCTCCAGACTGACCTCAGACAGCGAGGAGGAGAAATGGTTGCAGTTTTTGTGCATGAGGTGGTAGGCGTTGCCTTTGAATTCTTTACCCAGCTCTTCCATGATTTTATCTATGTCCTCCTCTGTGAAGTCCGTGGTACCCAAAACAATGGCCTCTCTGTTCAGAAAGAAGACTTGTCAGCACACTTATCTCTACCATTAACATTACAGTAACGATGTCACAAAGGCATTGTAAGCTAAACTGTGCACACTCACTTGAATTTGAATGTTTCTCCCAATTCAGCTGCATTCCCGGGGTTGATTTCAAAGATGCCACTGAAAGGGTATGGATGCCCCCCGTATGCAAATTCTGTTTGGCAGATTACAAAGATGCAAAGTACAGTTAATGGACTCACTAAAAACTGTAATTACACAAAAAGCAAGCAATTAATCATGGTATTTTAATAATTAGGTCTGACTAATAACAGGCCTCTCTGCCCTGTATTTATCACAGGATAAGGGAAAACAGTGATGAACACTCAGGGCACAGCTTGTTGAATACAGTGTCTATAAAAAGGGTATGTAGCGTTTGAATTTGTACACTGCAACAACAAACACACTACGCTGTGTCTCTCAACCAAGAAAGTAATAAATATACTGTTATGGATGAAATAAGCACACGCATTTCAGCAATAATATGTAAAAGAGGCAATTTGTGCCCGTTCTATCTCCAGTGAAAACCAGATTAAAAACCATAATAAATAGTTTATTTAATCTATAATTTTTTCTAAAAACCCATAAATCTGTGGTCCTCTGTCTCACACACTGCTTTGAGGTTTTCACCTGACAGCAACAACATATAAAAATTCAATATGATTACATGACATCATTACACCAAAATATGCTCAAGATACTATGCCTACATTTTATGAAAAGCAGTGATTTTCTGCCCTAGTAGGGACTGTATTTTCACTATCATTATATTTCCTGGACCACAAAGCCAATATTTCTGGTAGCAAGGACATAATAGAATTCCCAGTGATCCAGTTTCATGCTGGTTTCTGCCTCTCGTTTTTTCAAAGCGCACACACACAACACATAGTGAGTCAGTGGTGAGTCACCCCAGAGAAATTGGGTCATGTTATTAGGAACACAATTCCATAGTCCATTTTTAAAACCAGACTTCATCTGTGAAAACCGCCTCGTACGTCTCTATCAGATACTGATGAGGGTTCGGCCTGCTGAGAATGTGCGCTAACTAACTGTAAAAGGATTTCGCAGACATAAAGGAACCCCTGTCTTACCTCTGCCATAAAGCTCAATGCCTGAGTGGAAGACTCCAATACCCAGATTGGAAGTGTATTCGTTTATCCAGTACTGTAGAGAAAGATGTAAATGAAGAGAAAGTTAGTAAGAGGAATAATATAGGATCAACATCTTTTCTTATTTGGTCAAAAAATGCTCAATAGTGCTATTAATACTATTACAGTGTACCTGTAACTAGTATATCATTTTTGATTGTTAGATAAATTATAATTTGCAGGATAGATAGCTGTAACCTTTAGGGCTACATAATAGTGATGAAGAGGTAGATCACAATTACTTAGAGCAATGATTAATAACAAATTATAATGGATCAAAATGATCATATTGCAGTTTTGTTAATCAATTCACATCAATATAGAGCTTTATTTTTCGGCTTATGGAAAAAGCTTAACATTTTTGTTATAGGAAAAGACCGATACCACTCACATATCATTATGGTAAATATTAAGCTATGACCAGCAGGCAGTTAGCTTAGCTTAGCATAAAGACTGAAAACAGGGGAAAACTCTGTCTCCTGGGTTGGTGTTATTTTGTGCCACTCTGTCGTCCTTCGTTTCACTCATTCATTGCATTCCACTCCATGACCACTGACACTCCCCACACCCGTAGACACCCCTGAGGAAACATGCTCAGGGCCGTCCACGTTGCTCCAGCTGTCCTCCATTAATACGGTAATAGAAGACATTTCCGGGCTTAGACTAATATAATAAAAGCACCACTTTACTTTGTGTCTACAGACTCTTCTCATATTTCTGCAGCGACTGCTACCATATTGGCTCACTATCTTTTTCTCATTCCCCACCAGGGACACGAATAGAAATATTTTAAGCAAACCAAACAACCTCTCAGCTGCCTACAAGAAAACTGTATTCCACCTGAGTTAAGTGAGTCAAATTACTGATAAAAATGACCTGACTTTCCCTTGAGGGCATAAGTAAGCGACTTCTGTAAGCATTATGGGAGCTTTTCAAGTCTTGCTTTTGTAAATCATACTTCTTTTAACACTCTGAAATCATGTTCCATGCCAACACTGCTGCAACGATCTGTGTAGTCTACCCAATGATCTCCTGCCTTTTGCATATACAGCATGCAAGACTACACACATCTACTAGTCACACTGATTTCACATCATCCTCCCCTCTTCCGGATGATTCTCTCTCTCTCAGACGCATCTCGCTGATATCTCGTGTTGAATTCAAAGCAAAGTATTTAAGGCCAACTCTGACTGTCAACACCCTCGTGATCACTTTCTCCCTCTTCAACAGCCTCTGCATGACCTGTTAAGTCCCGACACAGCAGAGCCACGCTGGAATTTAATCAGCTGTTTGAGCAGCTGTCACTTCTGGCCCCCTACTGAGGTTCTCATCTGTGAGAAAGCTTGAAGATATCAGGAGGGAGAAGAGAGGCCAAAACTGCACCTGGCTTTGTGTTTGAGTGTTGGATACGTGTGTGGGTGAGTATTCCTAAAAACCACTGTCTCATTTCTTACCATATATGTACGTATCAGTCTGTTACTTTTGTACAACTTCTCACAAGACCGAGTGAGCTCAAACATGCCTTGAGAGCTAAAGGATGCGAGTATTTGTTGAAATACTTCACTGCCAGTGAGCAGAAAAAAAAAAGCATTTAGAGACGCAAAAAGATTACGTTAAGTTGAGAGTTTTACCATATTGTCGACCACAGACTTTCTATAATTATCTTATTGTAACATTTCATTTATACTTCCATCCACACACCCGTTTAGTAATTTATTTTTTTTAAAGAATGAATAATAGTTTCAACATGCTAAAACATAGTGGTCAGCACATATGAGGACATTTGTAAACATATTAATATAGCATAGTATTTAATACAGTATTTCTCAACAACATTAACTCCTGTGAACTATTCATAACTGGTGTGTAAGATAATGAATAATGGACAATTGAATATAACACAGTTGTAATTATATACAACATATTTTATATGAATATTAAATATGATGTGTTTACTTGTTCTATTAGTTATAAAGTTCATTGTATTAAACCCAATTTTGTTAGTAATTAGTACGTTTCTTCTATAGCCATTAAATGTATTTACATTTTTTATTAGCAATTAGCAGTTAATATATATTAATGTTTAATAACATACTGTTAGGCTATCATTAAATATGATTACAGCTATGTTATATAATTCATTAACACACGCACACACACATACACACCAGTTACAGGACAGGCAGAAGTTATAACTGTTGAAAAATACATTATTAAACATTTAAAATGTGCCTATATCTGCTTATAACAACACTACAAAGTGTTGTTATAAGCAGATATAAAGAAATACTTGAGTGTATACTGCACGTATATGAATAAACTTCACTACAGCATAAATAGTTTGCTGTAATTGGAGTATTTCTGTTGATTTACAAAAACTTGTTGCATAACATTCACACAGTTCACTGTCCAGCAGTACAGTACAGAGGACCAGGCAGTGGCCACATGTCTGAATGAGGACCCTTGTCCATTGTTGATGTGTGTGGGTTTATATGAGTTTGTGTGTGTACGTGTGTACAAATATGAGTGTGTGTGCATCATGGGTTTAGGGAGACTCTTGTTTCACAGCAGGCCATAGGTCAGGATATGAAACTTTAATTTTTCCAAAATTCAGTGGCTGCTCTCAGTATTTTATAAGCCAGATGAAGGTTTTTTTTAATATACAGTGATACCGCTTGATAATGGCCGGTTGTGCAGACAAAGAAGAATCTGGCTACATAACACAATGAAATGTCTGCAGAGACTCAGATGCACCATATGCATTGGGTCGGCTATACATACCACCCAACCCTCTTATCAGTTACTGTTGCAGTAAATCTTCACAGATGGGTGTGACTGTGCTCATCAAGTTCAACAGAAATTATCATATTATAATTTAACACTCTGCCATTATCCACAGGAGTATAATTTAAAGTAGAAAAATCAACATTTGTGTGTTTCTATATGCAGGCACTACACTGCTTATTTTCCATGTCATATTTGTGTCCAAATAGGCTCTTTCAAACATCAAAATAGCTGTCAAGTGTGAAGTGTGAAGTGAAACAGGTGTGTAGCAGCTCTGCTATTTCTAGTGGTGCATTCACCTCCTGTGCTAACGTGTGATTACAAACATATCTCTGCCAGAAACGAGAATGAATAAAACTGAGTACAGTTTGTTTTAGAAGGGCCCCTTACCATATCATAAACGTTAAGGATGACAGGTTCATTAGCCATGGTTTAAACCTGAGCAGGAAAGGCAAACGTCCCCACCCTCCACGTTTTACGGCTGTCAGCGCCTACACACCCTTGTGAAGTCACAGGGCCACACGGTCGACAGCAGGAGCAGGAAGCAGGCTGCTGCTGGGGGGATGGAGGCTGCTCATTCCCCCTTTAGGGCACAGCTATGAGGACACGTAAAAAAAAAAAAAAAAGACAAGAGAAATGTCCAAAAGACACCGGACAACTGAATCTTAGCGAGATGTCACAGAGCCATTATCGTAAGTTAGGTCAGGAAAGCATGAAACTCAAATCCCAGCAGGGGTGTGCGAGGTGCAGCAGTGGACGCGGCCCATCTCCGTGCTCCAAAAATACCTGTTTAAAGGCAAAAGCGATGCTAACAGGAAATAAAAAGCAACCGCAGCGGCTTAAGTCATCAAATCAGATGTAATAATGTGATCCGAAGCAGGACACGAAGGGCCTACACATGTTGTAATCTGAAGCGGGGGGCAGAAGCAGGCGTCCTCCTTTCATCATGGGCGAAAAGGCGACAGCAGCAAGGGCGGACCGATGTTGACGATGGAGGCGGAGTGCGGGCCATTTTCACGGGGAGGATGTCGGAGCATCTGTGAGAGAGGACGCACCGGGTCATGGTGGTTAATTACAGGAGCCAAGTTCACCAGCAGCATCTCCGGCCGGTGCTGCTGCTGCTGCTGCTGGCTCGTATCCAGCATCCTCAAACCTCCGCGACATGATTCCCCCAGCAAACACACAACCGTTCAGCCAAAAAAAAAAACTGTCCCGATGAAGGCTTTTAAAATGTATTTCAAAAATGGTCAAAGCTGCCGAGGTCCATCCGGCAGCGACTCTCTTCTGTCGCTCTCTTCTTCTGCTTCTCTCCGGTCGGGACTGAAGCGTTTGATTACATCATATCTGCCTCCGAGGCAACATCCTCCAACGGCTGACGGTGAGACAACAGAGCTGCTGGTGGGTGTACAGGAGCACATTTTGTTACAAAAGACACCACTTTTTTATTATGTCATATTTACATTTACATGCAGTATGTTTAATATTTTCACCTCGATGCGTTGTTGTAGCCACTTCAGCTAACCGTTAAAAACCGTTGCGACACATTCAACGAGACCGTTCACTTTATTTTTAGACCCCTTGCTGTTGTTTGATAAATTCAGGTTAAAATAGTGTGTGTGTGTGTATATATATATATATATAAAATTTAGCTAAAAACAAGTTTAAGGAAATGCTATAAGGACTGACATTAGCTACAATATGACTCACTTTGGTTCATTTATCTACCATTGTACTATACTAACAAACACTGTTTGTCACTACTTACCAGCATTTTCCAGGTTTTCCTGTTTTTTTGTCGGTTAACTTGACAAACCTGGTCTAAGACAAATTTGAGTTTTGCTCCAAGTCAAAATTTCACATAACTTTATACTTAAAATAAAATCAATCACATCTATATTTTTGTGGTGTGACCCGGGCTTCCGCATTACAATATCTTGCACTAAAATGCACTTAAATGAAATAACAGTGACTTAAACAGATTTCTGAAATATTCTATTTCCTGCCTTAATACAAAAGAAAAAAAAAAAGTGAAACAGGTGAGCTCAACATGAATTTAATAGGTGCTTGGCTGAAACATACAGTATTTGTATACGTGTGCTGATTTGTTTTCCTGGCATAATGCAAATATTAACAATCCCACTCAGCAAAGCGACATGAAATGTATTTATAGATAACAGAGTCACATACAGTCAGAGACAGTTGCATCAAACATGAGCTGCAGACTGAAAAATGTGGACAAAAACACTCAGCACACACAATTCACTTCATCTGCTCTATGACCGCTACTGGAGGAGTTGTGTGATTGTGGTTAGTGCAAAAAAAAATGTTTCACTGTTCACAGCATCTTGATTCTTTGAACCCTCTAAATGCTTTTCAAAAATAAAGCTCCATTGGTCCATTACACTAAATATTTATTTTCCTCTATAAACAACAAACTCCAAGTTTTCCATATTCGCCCCACAAGAATCGCTTAGCAGTAGTTGTGATTACAAGCACTGGCTGCGGTGCAAAATTAGGAGAATGTTTAAAAACTCAAACCTGGCAGCATCTCTTATAGAGACTTCAGCTGTGATTGAGCATCAAGACGCATGCTACAGATTCAATGGTTCACCATGAGTGACCATATTATACTTTATATTACACTTTTTAAAGTAAAGCTACTTGGTGATTTAAAATGTGCATTTTGCTTTAAAGGAACAAGGCTGGTGATATTCTATATTTTCCTTATTGTCAACAAATCCCATGAAAAAAAGATCAAAACCAACTAAACTGATCCAATAAGTATTATCTGTGTATCCAAAGCCTGGTACAGCTTATTTCTACACGAAATAACAAGAAAAAGAAGTGAAATCGATCCTACTACTGTTTGTTTACATAGCCACCAGAAGTCAGACACAAGTTTTGGGGGCTAACCAATCAGAACAGAGTGGGCTCACTGGAGGGGGCCTTAAAGAGACAGACGCTAAAACCACCTGTTTCAGACACAAGCCGAACTGGGGGGGGCTGCATAATGAGGTTAAAAATATAAAAATTATGCTATGTCCCCTTTAAAGTTTGACTTCTTCAGTAGGAAGCAATAGGCTTGAGTAGAAAGCTCTGAGAGAGAGACTAATGCACTTGGTTTGCAGTTTTTCATTGGATTTGATGATGCATATTATCAGCCTTCTCCTTTAATTTAATGTATTAATGGACATAATGGGTTGATTTTCAATTTGATCTTGATAAGGAGCAAGAATCAACACCAGGATCACTTGAAAAGACACTCAGAAATTCATCATCCACAGCAGAAAGCCGCCCCTCCCATAAATCTGTGCAACGGCGCAAAATGAAAATCAAACCCCGGTTGCTTAAAATCTGAAAACTGAGAAACCGAAAATACAGTGGGCTCCTCTCACGTTGCCCCTCAGACAGATCCGCCATTCAGTGACAGGGGTCCAGAGAGGCCTACGAAGGACTGAACACAACACCGTCTTTCAGTTTGTAAGTGGACTTGACCCAAGGATTTAATATATCTTCGGCATACAACATCTGCGTACGTTTGTTTGTTCCTGGGAAGCTCAGCACAGCAGCAGCAATGTCATGTCTATATCCTCTATATCCTTCTTCTCCTTACCTTCACAAAATATCTATTTAAAGTAATCTGTGGTCAGAGAGCATCCTTTTGCATAGGAAGGGTGTCGAGAAGCTACCATTAATCACATTATACACATGAACATGGTGACACCAGCACCTACCTATCAAAAAAAAAAAAAAAAAAAAGGAAAGGTTGAGTAGAGTTTGTTCCCTCATCGCTTCTTTGGCCTTAAGCAAAGTTTTTGATTTTAAAAATAATATACAGATGATGTTGGTGTAGTTAGAAGTGCTTCTTATGGAATCGCATGTAAATGAATCCAAAGATGGCGACAGCTCCTGCTAAAACAGCCAATACTCCCACAGCAGAAACTGAAGATTTGTGCTCCGGTTGTGAGCCTATGGGTCCGTTCACGTGATGGGGCGACTGCAAGACACAGATGTGAAAACAAAGAATGGTAAGGTTAAAGCTGCATTGAGTACTTTACTTTATAGTAAATTTAATGAAACCCAGAAAAAAACATTGAAGGCTAGCAAACACAATGCCTAGTTTTATAGTGCAGTAAACATTCATCTTCTTGGTCTCAACGGTGAGATATATCTTTTCTAGCAGCTGTGAGCAAATATCAGGTGTTCACTGGAATCAATTTTAAGAGGAAACGTTGCTTCAGGAATGGATGTTCCCGTGACATTTTCTCTAACCTTTAGCAGTATATAATTACATGACTACCACACCTACCTAGCAAGAGGTTCTTTGGATGAGTGATTATCGAGAAAGCTGCAAGCAGCAAGCAATCGGCCAATTTCAAACAGGCCCTTCATATACAAACTACCGAGTAATTAACAGCATTGCACCAAAACTCAATAAAAACAGTCAAACATTTGAATACCAGGAAGATGTCTCGTACCTTTTTCAAAACACGGAGATGCACGTCCTCTTCTGCTGTCCTGAAGAGCTCCACTGCAGCTTTATGCGTCTGACTCTCAAGCTTGACTCCGTTGATCTACACAAGCAGCACGGAATAAAGTCTTTAATCAACTCATTTTTTTACTGTAGTACTGTAATTTCTACTAGGGCTGGTGCAGCCATATCCTCCTCACTGGAGGCTCCTCTCATGCGAGTGTGATTTGTCTGAGATCAAGAAGAAGACCGTATGAAATACATAAAGCTTTAAAAACTCCTGCTGCCTTCTCTGCATGTTTGAAAGGTAAAACATAAAGAGAACCAACCGCGTAAATCGATAATGAAAATAATGAATAGTTGCAGCCCTACTAGAAGTATAATGGAAACACAATTTCATCATAATTTGGTTGTTCCTAGAATATAATGGGATATAAAAACAGGAATTATAACTCGCATTATATTTGGCTCATGGTTTCTCTCTTGTGGATAAATCATGTTGTACTAGTAATGAGTGATAGTGGTGGTGTGCTGCTGCTCGATAATCTTATAAAAACATAAGTGTGTAAACATTGTGGAGGTGTCAGACATTTTAAAAACACACTCCACCACATCCAACTATTCATATGAGCCAACATTTATTACCGCCAGGATCTTGTCCCCCTCTTGAAGTCGTCCATCCAATCCTGCTGCTCCATCTTCTTTTATTTTGGACACATATATGCCACAGTCATTCACCACATACTGCTGATCCACACCCCCGACTATATTGAAGCCCAAGCCTAAAAGAAAAAGAAAAAAAACACATGAGATGGAGGGCTGTTTTTTTTTTTTGTAATATATTTTTATTTCCAATTTAATCAAACTGTAGATACTATAAACAATGCGGCCCACATATTTAAACCCAAACAAAAGTAAACATTTATTTTTTTAATAACAAAACTACTCTTATTTTGCACTTTACAAATATGAGATAAGATATTTGATCAAAAAATAAATTAAAAGCAGCAGTCCCATCTTTCCAACACTCATTTTTATAGCAGTTATTGTTATGATACATTGAACAGCTCTCCTGCCTTCATCAGCAGTTTCTCTGCCTTTTATAATGTAATACCCTGCAGATAACATTTACTAAAGTTAAAGTTCTTGTCTTCCAGAAATCAATCGACCAATTTCATCAGGAAAAATAAGGAATTTCCAAAAAATATGAACTGTACGCAGAATGTAACAGACACCGAGTCATTTGCAGTCAAAATGTCTGAAACTTGGAACAGTACTTAACTGGTTTCGATGCTCTTTCTGAGTCTTTTACCATTTTAAATCACTGTATTGTTGAGAAGCTGAAACATAGAATTTGAACCCTCTTAAACTTCTGTAATGATAAACAACTTGAGTTGGGGGGAAAACTGCAGGATTTCCCCCTAACTCAAGGAAATATGTTTATTGTGATAATACAGTGTACTGTGATATTCTTACCTTGTGTACTTATTCTTATTTTTAATTTATGTGGGTTCTGATTTGGCGTTTATTTGCGTAAATATAATTGAACGTCATTATCTAGCATTCATTTTGTTATATATTGATTTCCAAAAAGGGAAAAAATGTGCCTACTTTCTTGGGTAGTTTTTTGAGTAAAATTCAATGCAAAGGTCATTGTTTACCTGGACATGAGCTGCTGATTCAATCCCCACATTTATCTCAGTGGATCAAAGTGCAAGAGGAATCCTTCCAACACTATAGTACTGTTCAGATGTGTATTCACAAAACGTTACATAACAAGAAAAACCAGTAGCAGTTCAAAACCACCAATGCACAAACTGTCTGACAGGCCGAGCACTTAAGTTACTTTTTAAGATTTCAACAGTGTGTTAAAGTGCATAAATTATACTTTTTAAGATTAATTAAGAGTTGTTAAGTGTTCAGCTGGTTCCACAAACATCTTCATGTGTTTGTACTTCGCCATACCGCAGGACAAGATGAGCTTTTGCTCATCTTTGAATCGCAAATTAGCCTTTAGCTTGATTAGCGTTGATCTCCGGAGCTACGTAGCCAGCTAGCACGTCTCTCTCTCGGCTAACTATTCGCCGAGTAATCCGCTGCTCTTACCTGCGGGTCCACGCTTCAGCTTTATGTCCACCACGTTGGGTGAGGAGTGCAGAGAGCCATTCATGTTTTGTCAAGACGATTAAAATAAGTATTCAGATACTGTGGAGGAACAAGCTATTTATCTGAAGGTGAACTCATTGAAGAGTTTCGATTTACTTCCTTCGGCTCACAGTCTTGTGTTTGTGGTGCCCCCTGATGGAAGGAGACGGAGCTGCAGGCTGACCTTTGAATCGCAATACATGCTGATGCCCACTTGATATGACTAGTTCTGCTGAAGCTCCATACAAGCTTTAGATAAACTTTTAAATGGATATTTTATCACAAAATGACATAATTAATTTTATGTACTGTCGGGTAAATTTTAATTAATAACAATTTATATGTTGTATGTGTAAAGTGTGAAAGACAATCGTAGTGGAGTAAAAATTATGTGTTATAAAATGTAGTGCAGCAGAAGTAGCATAACATGGAAATACTCACTGATAGTTTGAATAAACTGTAAATACATTTAAGTTAGTAATACGTATACGAGTGTTTTACTGCTCCATAAATGTTTCTACATCTACGAAGGACTTAATCATTAACACATATATTTTATGTTTTCATTCAAGGGACGGTCATCTGAGGATTTTTATGTTTTCAACTTTGGTTCATCACAGATGTGCTATTTTTTCCGTAGGAGTATAATAGAGCACAATCAATTGTCACAATATATTTTGTTACTAGGTACTCAAAAAAATCCAGGAAATGTGACTGTTGACAGATTTGTCCACTGTTGGGTAAAATAAGGAATGGGAAAAGGAATGGGAAATATGTTTATTGTGTGTGTTCAGTCAGGTAGCTCTACTCTCAAACAGCAAACATTATCAGTCATTAGTTGTTAGTTGCCTCTTTATTAATAAGCACACAATCTGAAAAAAAAACTATACCACTGTCATCTTTGGCAACATATCAGAGAACGCATTCAGCCCCTTTCCAACATTTCACTTTCATTTGAGTCTCTTTTTTTAACTATTAGATTTGACTTCAACATGAAATCATATTTAGTAAAACACCATGCAACCCTCCAGTCTGAGAGTACAGGGGGATTAATACTGAAGAAAGGAGAAACTCCCAAGTCAGTATATAAATACATTTTAAGAAACCTAATCATTGAAATCTTTAGGTGTGGTCCAGAACTGAAATAAGATGATGAAAAGAAGACCAAGTTGATTTTTAGCATCATACTCTCATGCATAACAAAGGCTTATCAAGATTTTGATTTGACAATAATAAACATACATGTACTGCAAACAAGATACAGCATACTATTGAAAAAAAATATGCAATGTGAGACACGTCATACTTTTTTACTTGCTCAACAATCATATTAAATATAAAATTGTATTTCCTTAAAACATCTGTTTTAGATGTACTTTCCCTCATTCACTACTTAAAATACTGTTATGTCATGAATTATAATGGATTGTGGTGGACTGTTGTGTGTGGATCCAGTAGAAAAAAAGAGACAAGGATTATATTTGTTGAGACCTGGGATATGTGCCATCTGTTCTATGATAAATAAAGTAGTGCCAGGTGGACTAAACTTTGCTGACTATTGTGCATTGCAAATTCGAATGCATCAAAGTATTTGAAAGGATTTCAAATACAGCGGTAAAGTTTGACCTAGGTCTTCTTTAAAGCTCTTGAGATTCAGATCATGCTTGGGGCTGCGCTGTAGAGGGCGACGTCTCCGGTCACTCGCAGCAGGGTTACTTCCTCCAGCCCACCAACTCTGTGCTCGTACTCCAGCAGGTGAGTGCCATCCACCGCCACTTTGAACATGTCCTCCTCCACTAGGATTTTCAACTGCAGGGACAATGAAGTGAATATAACACAGATTTGATATGTTAAACACAAGTTACTCTAATACCATAGTCTTACTCAGCAAGTTATATACACAACACACGTATGTATGTATGTATGTATGTATGCATGTATGTATGTATCCTGACACTTATATATCCTGATCCTCCATGAGCCTGGATGCAACCTGAGATCCTCTGGTAGGTTATTCTTGGCCATTGCAAGGTCAAAAGTAAAGACGAAAAGGTGGCAGGGCATTTTCTGTTCCGAGGAGCTCAGGGAAGCAAACACACTTTCTTATTCTTGTAGTGTAAACAGAGGCAACAAGCATGCTGAGTCATACATTCTGCTCTCCTCAACAGAGTAGAAGATGGAAGAATTCTGTGAAGCAGCACTGACGTCAATTCAAAAGGGATTGTTCAGATGTTTTGAAATGGGGTTGTATTTATCCATAATCAGTGTACTGCAATATCTGCCCCCATCCACAGCAGTACATTGCTTAGCTTAGCTTCCATGTCTGCTTCTCCTAACTGGGTGGGTGAAATTACACAAGGTCACTAAATTCCATTTCCTCATGAGGATGATAAAGGTATTTCACATCTCATCAATTCTGAGAAGGCACCGTAACATCTCATAGGCTCATAGGTGTGAAGACATACACACTCAATTATGTGTAAAACATGGAAGTGTTTTAGCTTTACCTCAAACCGTTGGCCCTGAACGAATGGAAAGCCTCCTTCCCGTTCCTCTGGCCCCCAACATCCTCCGAGGTTGGAGTTTCTAACAATAGTTTGCTCGTGAAATCGAGGATTGAAGTGAAAGACGACATCTTGACCTCGGATTAAATCAACCTGGAACCTGAAAAAATAAAATAAAATAGGAGGAGAAATGCAGCTATAACTAATCATTCTTCCACATTCCAATTAATAAAGTATTAATGTGTCTTTAAAATCTAAATTATCATTTAGCCGAACAAAAGCCTCCTTTCATTGACCACAAGTGTGAACTATTTCTTAAAGATGACAACACTGCTATGATCTGGAGGGTTCGGCTGGATGCAGGGTTGCTACAAAGCATTTAGGTATCATCTTCCTCAAACGGAAACGTCATTGACGGCAGAATTAAAAAATGAATGTTGTTCATACTTTACCGGTCTGCCCCAGGAACGGGCTCTGCAACTATTGTGATTAAAAGTTGTGGCATAATTCCAGCATGAAGTGGGAGGTCATACGGTACCATCTGCAAGAAATAATTACATTTCAGATCATGACAACACATTTACGGTGCTCTATTTTGAAATGACGTTTCTCCTCAAACAAAATAAAGAAAATACAAATAAGATTTTACCCTGTTGATATTTTGCGAGGGACAGAAGACAGAAATGGTCACATTTAATCACTAAACGTGTGACCATGATAATCACACTGCTAATAAAGAGGACATCTATAGTTGAACATCACTTAAAACTTTGAACGTGCTCCATATTCCTGCTCCAGCATCCAAATGAGTCATCATGTCTTCCGTTTAGTTCAACACACAACATTCACATACAAACGCAACAACAAAAGCATAAGAAAGTAAAGTCTGGAGATTTTTTACATTTTAAAGAAATATAAGGCAACAACTGTACAAACTGATTTCAGAGCAAAAATGACAGCAAACAAAAGTCATTTTAATAGTAAACATTTACAAAAGTGACAAGTCATTTTGAAAATAGTGATAAACATACAAATTGATATTGTTATCAAATCATTTAGCAGATAATAGAAGTGTCTTAATAATACAGTAAGCACATTTGTCTTGTTAAAGTGTAAAATATATCATATTGCACACAGTAAAACATTACATCATGCAGGCATATCAAGCACAAATCCTGACTGTACGCAGTGTATGTTGTATGGCACTAATCAAACCACATGTTGATTCAGGAAGTGATGTCCTTGTCCGACTGAAAAGTTGAGTTCATTGCTTTCAATTATATGGCGGATAATATCTGGGCTGAAAGACAAGAATACATTTTTGATAACTACATTTTGATTTTGTTTTTTTATTTTTTTCTGATTCAAGTTTTGCTTTGCACCCCAGCAGAGCCCAAGATAACAATACAAATACAGCCCTCATTGAAAATCCAGCATCCTGCAGTAAATTCCAGCAAATTTTCAGCAGCTGCAGTATGAAGTAGACAACTGAACTGCTAAAGTGGCAAGTAGTGTAGATTTACTTAACAGGTTAACCAACCAAAAGGTTAAGAATATTCAGCTGGTGTCTGGTAGTAATTTCCCACCCTGTTTCGCAAAGACTTCCACACCAAGAGAGATACTCTATTGAAAACCGGAGCAAAAACACATCTGCCAAGAAATGCAGCAAGCAAGCAAGCAACATGTTATGTTTAAACAGTTCTGATACTCACCAGCATACCTCCTGGAGCTGCAGGCCCACCATACGGACCCATGGGCCCAGGACCAGGACCAAAGGGGCTAGGGGCTGAAGGGAAGCCTCCGCCTGCAGGTGGTCCCCATGATCCAGGGGGTATTGGGGGGAAGCCTCCAGCAGGGAATGGAGGGAAAGAACCAGGGCCAGCTGGAGGTGGAAAAGCACCTGGACCACCTGGTCCGTACATCCCATTGCCTCCTCCTGGGTGACTACCTGGGAAAGGCACATTTGGATATGGCCCAGGTGGAGCTCCAGGGCCAGAAGGGAATGGTCCAGTTGGGTAAGAAACAGGACCTCCAGGTAGCTGTCCTGGAGCTCCTTCAGATGGGTACTGCCCAGGGAACTGCCCAGGAGCTCCAGGGCTGGAAGGGAACTGCCCTGGAGCTCCTGGTGCAGGTGGATATTGTCCAGGGATCCCAGGGCCAGCAGGAAACCCACCAGGTGCTGAAGGAAGTCCTGGATATTGCCCTGGTGCTCCAGGACCAGAGGGGAACGGGAACTGCCCTGGCGCCCCTGGGCCAGATGATCCACCAGCAATGTCACACAGAGCAGAGGGCTGGGTGGGCGCTCCGGGGGCTGAACCAGGCCATCCGGGATTCACAGGAGGCGGAGGGTTGCCTGCAGGGGCTGACGGGTTGGAGTTAGCAGTTTTTTTAGCCTGGCTTGGGGAGTCATCTCCTAGGGCATCTGCCAGCTGAAGAACAGAATATGGAAATTACTCCAAATTAACGGTCTAACGGTGAAATATTAGATTTATTTACACTGCATTTTACTCACCGAGAAATCTGACATGATCTAAACATGAAACAAGAGAAGACACAACTTTCATTAGTTTATTAGGTAGTTACCACAGCAGATTATTACAAGCCGTTACACAGAGGCTCTGAGTAATAGCAGAGTAAATGTTTCCATCCTCGACTGGTGATCAACAAAACCCATTTGGGCAGGCTAGAAATAGCTTCACCAAACTGTGGTACTATTATGACAAGTTATACAGACGATACATTGGCTTCAGCTGCATATTAATGAGGATTTAGTTATTAAAATATCTTATTTAAGTAATGTTACACAGTTGGCTACGGTGCTAGCTAACAGTAGCTAGCTGTTAGTTTATGTTCAGATAGATAACGTTAGCTCGCCTGTTTATTTTAGCTCCACGGTGTCTAAAGAGAGAAAAAGATGATATTTCATGCTACCTCGCCAGACGATAGACTCCTCTCAAATGACAGTGGATAACAGCGATGATTTATCTAGCCGTGGAAGCCAGTTAATCAGCTAGTTCAACCTGCCGAGATAGAGGACTACAAGCTAACGTTCAGATCTGCTCCCAGAACTACAACACTTTGAGAAGGAAGCACGCGAACACGCCTTACTGATGACGCACAGAGAAGGGTGTGGCTGTCAAAAAAAAGTATTCAGACACTTTACTTAAAGTAAAAGTACCAATACACCAATGTAAGAAATACTTCATTACAAGTAAAAGTATAATCATAATAAGTAAAAGTACAGCAGCAAAAAGTAGTATTTACTGTAATTACAGTAACAGTAGTGGTTTGGTCCCTCTGACTGATATATTATTATATATGACATCATTAGATTATTAATACTGAAGCATCAGTGTTAGAGCAGCATGTTACTGTTGTAGCTGCTGGAGGTGGAGCTAGTCTGAACTACTTTATATATATTTAATCCAGTGGTTTTCAACCTAGGGGTCGGGCCCCTCCAAAGGTCACCAGATAAATCTGAGGGGTCATGAGATTAATGTGAGAGAAAACAACAAAAACAAAGTTCTGATACACAAATCTGTTTTCATTTTTTGGACTTTTTCTCTAATCTTTGACTTTTGGTGAAATATTCAATCATTTAAACATGACTACACACTGCTTTCTGTAAGACGTCAACGCCATAAAGGTTGGAAACCACTGGTTTCATTTATATTGTATTTTAAGATTATTATATCCATTATGTCAAAGGTATAAAGCTATACAATATTACATCATTTTAGTGTAAAATATAAAGAATACACTCCCCCTGAAAGCTTTATTAAGGAATAATCATAATCACCCAGTCATTAATGACTGATGAGGTATTTATGAATAAATAGATTTGTGGTCCAGGCATTTGGTATAAATAATGATTATTGAGGATACTGTGAAGGGTCTGAATATTAACAATATGTAGGGTAAAGGCCTTTTATATATATTGTTTTAAATCACATTTTATAATTTATATCATAAAGACAGATTAAAGAAAAAATAGCAAAATTAATTGGCAAATTTAATTAATATCACTTTGAGTGTTATAATTTTGCCTTTAAGTGTAAATTGAATACATACATTTATAATAGGAGCAAAAAATGACTTAATCATCAATTAATTAATTGTTAATAATTAAACAAGTCTATAATCATTTCAGTGGCAAACTGCAGGCTCCATATAACATAATAAAAAGGAAGTTTTCTTTTGTATTATTTTGTAGTCTGCTGTTTATCTAGTTGTTTAGTATTGTTAATATTTAATTACTAGTTATTATAAAATTATTATTATAACACTCATTGTCAGCGTACAAGACAATAGTGAGAACAGATGTATGACCAACTTTTGAAGGAGGGGGCGCTTGTTTGGGATTGGCCAAACCAGTCACAAGATGATGTGAAGTTAAAAAAAAAAAACAACATTGAAGCGTCTCTACCATTCAGAGCAGCAGCGGCAGCTTCAGGGACATTTTCAACTCTGCAACAATGGTAAGTTGTTGGAGATGTTTGCGAGACAGCTGTCGTCATTTACGCTTTTGTTTTTGAGTCGTGTGCCCTGAGCAAAACGTGAAGTTTCGCGGACCGTTGAGAAAAAGTGAGGTTACGGATCGGTTAGCGTTAGCCTGCTAGCCTAGCATGAGTGCCACCCTCAGTCGGCTGTCTGTGTCAAGTCAGGAGGTGGAGAAGTAAACGTGTTCCGGCTAAGGATTTAAAATAAAATCACTACAGGCGAACAACATTGACGAAGTAAAAATGTCATTTTACAGTTGTATAATTCTTCTTACAAACCCTTGTGCTCCTCATTTTGGCCACAAAAGCTCATAAAATGTAAACATTATTTATTTTTAATAATAGATCATAGTACGTTGATTACAGCAATTCATACGTTCAGATTTGAATTTTAATTATTCTTATGTTATGTACGCATCTTGAGAGTACATTAATTGTATGTATTGAATATACTGATATCACTGTAATCTACAGAAAATCCTCAGTGCAGACAAAGCAAAATAATGATTGTGACTATACTTCACTGCATCAGTTCACTTTTTTGTTCTGTATTGATCACAGTTTTTTTAAATTCAACACTTGCTTCTGAGTTGTATTATTGAAAGTACAGTACAGTAGTACTTAATGTTTGAAAGCATCTAGAGTGCTTGGTTTGTCTACTCTAGGCTACTGTAGAACATGGTACCAGTTATCCTTAACCCTCACTTTAACCACCTACGCATCTGCAGAACGGACTAAGTAGTTTCACGGATCAGGCACTGACAAACCCAGACCTTATGTAGATACATTACATTTTACACTCTACGGTAATGAGAAAGTAGCACTGAATTATACACACTGCACCTGTAAATGATTACCGCTGCATCCCTTTATTGAAATTATTTTACAGCCATAATTGTGTGCTTTTATTTTGAAGACAAATTGGCCAAGCTTCCTGTACACGTGCAGTTATTTTGTGTAACTTGACGCAGCGGCTCGGACTGATGTGTTTCAACACGTCTTTTTGGGAGCTTCCTCCACACTAGCTCGCTTATATCATGATGAAAAATGCTTCTCTCTGGGTTTTTGACAGCTTGACTCTCTATACTGTTCATCAGCATTAGAGTGATCTTACTGTCTCGTGTTTGCATATAAGACACATTAAATTAGCCGGTTATTTTAAATAGGCTAACTCCTACTTCCTGCCAGTCAAGCCAAAGTAGCGAGCTAGCTGTCAGTAGCTGCAGGAATTTGAACCTGTATCCACCTCCGGCGTTTACTGTCATCCTTGTTCCCTCATATTTCCCACTGTGCATCCTGTTTTTTCCAGTCTCTCCAGACACTCAAGTTGCTTCTTAATCTGTAAAGATTTCTCTAAGCTCAGTGAAATCCTGACTCCCACCAGCCATCTGCTCAGGAAGGTGTAATTATAGAATTCAGAGACTCTAAAGAGTTTTATGTGTTTGTGATGGACTTATGTAATACTGTGAGTGGATGTGACACAGGTTCAGACCAATAAAATCCTGTAGGAACTGGTGTATTACTTTATTTATGGATAATGAGTCAGATTCCATTAGGATTCATACAGAGATGGTTTAAAGATAGTTTTAGCACTTTTGGTTATTCTGCCACACTGCTTTACAGAAAAGCAATAAAAAGCATAAATACTACCTAAAGCTTCAGTCTGGGTCTCAGCAGCTGCCCTCCACCCAATAAGCCCTCTGCAAAGTTCCTTTAAATCACAGGGCCAAATTAAACACAATTTATTTGACAATAGACTAAGCTGAATACATATTTTTTAAAATTATTTTAGATTTAGATTCTTTTCTCAATGAATGATTTGCTAATTTTGTGATAAAACTATTTATAATTGCCCGTTATAACTACAGAGAGTCCATGGTAACATCTTCTTTGTAACATCATCTTGTTTTGTCTGATCAACTGTCAAAACTCACATACTGAATTTTGTGATCCATGTTGATTGATATATAATCAATATTATAAGAAAGAATATAAGAAAGTCAATTTTACTGTGAGAAATGCAGATAACAAAAAACTCTGTTTAGTTTACATTCTTGTTTATTTTCCGAGCTAAACGTGGCGCATTTAAGGCCGATTTTTTAGTTTTAAAAAAAAGATCAAGATCATTTAAAATGTGTTTATGTCTTTTGTCCCATCAGAGTGAGTCACTGGTGGTCTGTGATGTGGATGAAGATCTGGTTAAAAAGCTGCGGGAATTCCGTTTCCGGAAGGAGACCAATAATGCGGCCATCGTTAGTGAGTATTGGCAATACATTTATACCATTCATTTATACCATAGTATTGATAATGTGTTGTAGATCAAACATCAAAAGGGGAGGATGATGTGAGCAAGTTTTGTGTTACTTTGTTTTAAACTTGTTTTTGCATTAAACAAAATCCTTGACAAAGAACAGTTTGCAGAATTGGGTCAAACACCAAAGTGTGTCTTCCTTCAGTAAAGCCTGAGCTGTAAACCATTAACACTTACAGCCAGAAAGATTGGTCACCGCCTCCCGTTGCCTCTTTAAATCCTGATTCAAAGGAATAAACTTAATCCACATTCAGAAACTGCTTTAACCATTTCTGTCTTAAGTTATTTTCAAACCAGACTGTACTGGACTGACCGAAGATAAAATAACTTTTCAGTCAAGCTGCTATATGTTTAAAGTTTGAAATCCAGTAGCAGGATAGGTTCTGTTCATGGACTGCTAGATAATATTTAAAGGAGCCTTTCACCAAATTCAAACCTGAGTCCTCTACACCATCCTTGGTCCACACTACTGTTCCACACATGAGGATAGTTCATTGAATCTCCCCACATTGCTGGGAAATGATGACTATGTTAATTGAGATGAACACTAATCTCTTGTCGTACTGTTTAGCAACATACTTCAAGGAGTTTGACATTTTGGGAAACATGTATCTGCTTGTTGCAGAGAGTTTGTACAGATTAAACAGAAGAAATAAAACATGTTAATCGGTGGACTTTAGAGGTTCTGATTTTGTTACCGTTGGAGCCAAACAAGCTGTTTCCAGTCTTTATGCTAAAATAAGCCAACCAGCTGTTGCATGAAGCTTTATATTTGCTATGCAGACATAAGTCATAAGTCATGTCAAAAAGGTGAACTATTCCTTTAAATGTGCAATCCAAGCTCTGTTATGTATTTCTATTGTGTTCTTGGCTTTAAAGCCAGCAATTGAAGAGATAAATGTGTTGTCAGTAAACACTCAGTCAAACCTACTGAGAAAAAAAGAAAAATGAACATGCATGTTACTGATTTTAGATCAATCAGTTTATGCCTGGAGGACAGGCGTGTATTTCATTTACTGCTAATACAGCAGTATTAGCAGTACTGCTAATACACTACGTCAATTCTAATCTAATCAAATTCAAAGGCATACACACCTTTTACACTGTGTACAATAGTAAAACACAAATATATATATATATAAAAAAAACTTTTGTACTTCCGGGTATTGTATTAATTTTTTTTTTACACAAAACTTACTTTTTCACCTCCACAACTAAACCTGTTTATATTTTTCACCCCTCAGTGAAGATTGATAAAGACAAGCAGCTTGTTATTCTTGAGGAAGAACATGAGGTGAGTTATCTTTTTCTCTGTTATTTTAACATTATGTACATGTCCAATCTATCTGATGTTGAAGAAGTTGGACTTTGTATGGCTAAACTTGTTTCGTCAGCTGTTTGATGTTAGTGGATAATTGCTTTTCTGGATAAAGTGTAACTATAACAGGGAAAGAGTTCCTCACTTAACTGTTGATGACTCATCTGTCTTGTTTTAGGACATTTCTCCTGATGAACTAAAGGATGAGCTGCCCGAGAGACAGCCGAGATATCCTTTGAATGATTGATTTTAACAATTATTTAAATTCCACCTTGTAAATACAGCAATTGTTTTGGTGTTTGGTCTGTATGTTGTAAAATTGATTTTAAACCTGGATTTTTGCTTGAAGTTGGTATTTTATGTCAGTTTATTCTGTTCATTCTTGTAAAATGAGTGAAATATGTCAATGTCCTTAGCACCGGGAACATTTATCGTCTACAGTTATAAGTACCAACATGATGACGGACGCGTGTCTTATCCTCTCTGCTTTATCTTCTCCAGTCCAGTGGGTAAGAACGTCTCTGGAATTACTTTTTATTATAAAAGAAGAACTGTGAATGGCGCATATGGTTCGCTGAATCTTTGTAAATGTTGGTGCGTTTGTATTTGGCAGGTTGCAGACCAGAGCAACAGATGATGTACGCGGGAAGCAAAAACAAACTGGTGCAAACTGTCGAACTGACCAAGGTTAGTGAACCGTCTGTGCTCTGAATGTTGCCGAGTTATATTAAAGTCATACTAGGGTGTCATTAATGCAGCGCAACTGTGTAATATCTACTAGATAAATCATCAAACTCAATTTAAAATGTCTGAAAGTCACATTGTTCTTTCTTAATATAATAACAATAATATAATAATTAATATAACAATAGTATATTATGTTTACATTGTTTTGTCAATTATTGTAGTGGTGTAATGTAAATTTTTTGCATTTCTAATTCATGTACCTGGACATTTTAAGCCCCCTTTTAGACATCTCTGTCACATAATGTGATTTAAGACTAACACTAATTTTAAATGAAGAGCTCATTTTACTTCTCATCCTGTTCATCCTTTGCTCTGTTTTGTTGTTTTTTTTTTTCAGGTGTTTGAGATCAGGAACACAGAGGACCTGACAGAGGAATGGCTCAGAGAGAAACTTGGGTTCTTCCGCTAAGGTCACCTCATCCAGACGTCTAAGGATGTGAGGAGGATCCAGTTCGCACAACTTGTGTCATCTGTTTGGGAGAACACACCACAGTTAATGTTACCCTCCTCTTTGTACCAGACCTGATTTAAATAGCATTTGCAAATACTTTCTATACTCAGTTTCAGGCTTTTTTTTTTGGCATATTACAGTTCAAAGTGTGCCGGAGAGTTCAAACAATCACATACTTCTCTGTGGCTGTCAGCATGCTTGGCACTATCTAAATCTCACTCATCTGGTAGGCTGAAACTGAAATACTATTTGACGCAGGTCTGATTTTGTCTCCCGTACAATCTCTCCATGTGCCAGTTATGTGTCTGTATTGAATTAACACTCCCATAGCTCTTTAAGTGAACAATAGTGCTCATCCGCCCTTCCTTAGCATGCTCATTCAGGAGAATTTAAAGGTAATGTAACAACAGTTTCTGGTTCTCTGAGTAGTTTACACCCAGTTTGCGTTTTGCAACTGTAAACTTCTTTAGTTTCACCTTTTTTTATTTCTCATAATTTTCCATACGTTGAGGGAGTTTTACTTTTAGATTATTTTCGGTTATTTCTGGTATATATATATATATAGGGTTATGTAAACATACTTTATAGCAGTTATTTCCTTTTCTTGTGAGAAACAAACATCCTGCCAGAACATATGAACAATCATTACTTCAATTTAGAACAATATATAGTTTTGTTTCAGGCAGTTTCTCCTTCAGTACTAATTTAAGGGCATTGAAATGGTAATTTAGGTAACTAAGTCTGATCACTCTACAAAGGACAAAAACACTAAGACCATTTGACAAGTGACACATGAACAAGCTGGTTAGAAACCCTCTGGTGTTTTATCTCGCTCACAGATTTGCTCCCTTAGTCCGTCATCAGATCACATCTTTGTGTCTGTGTTTAGAGAAGAAGCAGTGTGATTCATGGGTAAAAGTGTATTCTGCCTTTAACCTGCATATTTGTTACAATGATATGATGATAACAATATTTCCACTAAAACATTCCAGTTTATACAAGAAACCTTTGTCTCTAGTGACCGTGACAGTCTTAAAAACACTGCACACAGGGCGGCATCACCTGCCCTCTTTTTAATGTACTCGGCTACTTTGTATAAGTGGGTTACTTTGTCTTTATGGAAATTGTTAGCTATTATTGTACACTATAGCTATTACTGTTATTAGTGTTTATGAATGTTGTGCTTAATTTAGGTGTAAAACCACTTTGATTGCTTCATGATGGTCGCAGCCTCGAGATGATGGCTTTCCAAATGCCATTGTGCTTAATATTAAGACGTGGTGGTTAAAGGACAGCATCTGGACCATTTCATTTTTCATACAGATCAGGGTTTGACAAATGTAATTTTGTGAAGGCTGATAGTGATATTTGTGTATTGAATGTGCCAGCAGCTCATATGTTTGTGCCAATTCCTAATATAACAGTGTAGTTTGTTAACAGTAGTAACACATTTTTTATTGTGTTCAATTTGTATTCTATCATATTGGGCTTTAAATAAAACAATGACTGAGGTTACAATGCCAAATTATAGCCTTCAGCACTTTTCAAATTCAATATGCTGGAATATAGGCTTAAAACAACATAAAATGTGTCACTATTAAACACTTATGGACCTAATTTTGTTTATTATTTAGCTGTATTTGTGACCCAAAACTATTTTTTTGTCCCTTTTTTTCTTGCTGAGGTATATTTTTGTGAGGGTAGAAATCCTCTAAAACAGCACACTAAAACTCCAAACAAATACTAGTAAGGATTAGCTCTTGACAACAGGGCGAAATATTCTAAAATGTACATAAAATGTACTTAAAATGCATTTGTAAAACTGTATTGCAGGTGCTACTGACCTGGTTTTATGTGACCAACTATTACACCAGTCGTGGCAGTTTTCCGATTCTTAATAAAAGCTTAATATCAGCTCGGTATATATTGGTCTGAACATAATAAAGGATAATAGGCACAAATTAATTCCACATGTTCCCTCATCAGTGTCGTCTCTTATTGAGAAACTTTGGAAACGGTTATGGGCGGGTTGTGGGGGGAACTTTAATGGGGTTTTTTTTTGTTTGTTGTTTGTTTTAAGACACTATTTCTGTAATGTCCAAGAGACATCATCTGTCAAAGTATAATTATTGATACATTAAATAGAAACAGTCACTCCTTTTCATGTGGATCATAATTGATTTTGACTTTTCATGATTTACATATCAGGACAGACGTTAGTTTAACAGTAGCAATAGGATATAACTGTAATCATTTGTTTTACCCTGTTAGTTGGATGTTAGCCAGTATTATGCTGCTTTAAAAAACATTAAAACTCCAACATAGGTGATTCTCACACTCAGAATGGTTTCTATTTCTATTCTCACATCTTTTGTACACAATCCTTTATGGGTAAAGGTGAAGTTTTATAGCACAATCTGAAATCAAGGGTGTCCTTTAACTGAAGTTTTGATAAAAAAGCAATACAGGCTAACTTTTAAACTTTGTATTTCATTTGAAATATGTGCAATGTGCTGTTTTCAATGTGAATATATAAAACAACATGTTAAGCTGTTATCTTTTTCAAAGGGAAATTCGTCAGACCTCTAAAATGTGGAGAGCTACTGTAAAAGAAGAGCATGCTTTAATGTGTCTGTGTCTGAACAGTTTGCATAAGCCTGACAGATGTTTTATAATGACTGTCTTAGCTGCATCCTTACTCTATGAAATATCCATACCTGTGGTCCTTTTGTTTTAAGAAATCATCTGCTGCTTATGTTTTAATGGAAATGGGATGTAATGGACAGAACATCGATCATGCATCAAAAACAATCTCCCTAATAGTTCCCTTTGGTTTTGAGCCATGTATTTGGTTATGTCCTGTAGAATATGAACCTGTTAAATATTATTTTTCTTCTTTATTTTTTTAATACAAACCCATCTGAAACATGTATCATAACTAGCTGCCTCATGGCATCAGTGAAATGTGAGATATTTGTAATTTCCTATACTTTATAAAGCGTCTATTGTCCTTATTGTCCAAATAAAATAGTGATGTTTACCCTTCTGTTTCCCCGAGACTGCTGTTTACTGTGACTGTGTTCATATTTACACTGCACTGATTTCACAGCAAATGAAAAAATGCGGTACAAAAATAATTATTAATAATATTCTAATTATTAAAATTATTTTATTTGGACTTCAAAGTGTTTCAGAGTAAAAAGGACATACTCCAAAATAATAAAACAAACAAACGTGTTTATTATTGAAACCATGGGAAATGAAGTTTGAATTTTGGGAGAACAGGATTGAATAAAAGACTCAAAGAAACACTTGAAGGGCATAAATAACTCCAGGAGATGGCAGTAATGCAACAATAAGGGTGCCAGCTAGCTGAACACTTACTGAAGAAGAAGAAGACACACCGACTAACCTCAAATCGGTTGCGGAGCTGCCTGCATCATCCGCCGACAGAGCCAGCCAGGAACCGACGAGCAGAACCGGAGAACAAAAATGGCGTTCACATTCGCGGCCTTTTGTTACATGCTTGCTCTGCTGCTCACGGCGGCACTTATCTTCTTCGCTATCTGGCACGTAAGTACACGTTTAGACATATTTAGACGAGGCTATTGGCCTGGTGGTCCAACGAGGCTGATAAAACTGAATGGAGGAGCGTTGACGCCTGGCGAAGACCGGGGCTACGCTAGGCCAGCATTTGTAGCCACATAGCTTTGCTTTTTTTTTTTTACGTAACTCACCGCGGATCTTGGCAACGTCTGGATAGAACGTATCCAAGCAAGCTCCATAGAAACGGCCGCGCACCAACCGTTAACACGTTCGTTCTGGAATGAATGGCACACACACCCAGCCGTTTGGCTATGAGCTTAGCCGTTAAAACACAAACATTAACGACATTTTATCTACACGTCGTGTTGTCACTACACTCTCTTTGTACTGTTCACCCTCCATTAAACATAGCCCGACTACACTGAAAGCCTCTTAACTTTTCAGACCCGGGAAACAATCAGTGTTTTGTTAGTAGCTAGCTAGTTAGCAGGCTTAACTGCTAACAACGCTGCTGTCATCCGCTTTCTGGAGCCTCTACCAATTTCCCCGACATGTCACATTTCTTCCGTTTTCCCAATACCAGTCAGTTAAGTTATCTAGATTGTTAAAGCTGAACTATTCACCACGACTATTCGCCACCACGACGCAAACTGTTATATTGTTAACGTTACTCCTTGATGCTTTCATCACACTGCTACAGTTAAGATCGGATTAAGTTAAGAACATTAGTTGGTCAAGTGTATATGAGAAGTCAATACGAAAGTCTCATTGAGAAATAAAATAACCACCAACAGAACTGGAAACGGTAAACAGTGAGAAATGTCTTATAGGAATAAAACAGGAATTGTTTTATTGTGAAAAGCAGCCAACCTTTTCTCAACAAAATAATGTCCAGTGCAATAATGGTAATTACTGAATAAAGTTGTCAGTGGTGCTGTAAGACCACAGAAACATCCAGAAAATAAAAAAACATTAATTTTTTTTAAATTTTAAATTTTCATAAATTAACATTTATATTGAATCGCTACATTGTTACACTGTGATTGTCTTATTTTCTGCAGATAATAGCATTTGATGAGCTGAAGACTGATTACAAGAACCCAATAGATCAGTGTAACACTTTAAATCCGGTAAGTGATACCACCACCTTTCCCGGCACACCTTCCTTGGCTCTGACTGCATGCAGATAGGCTTTGTTCAAAGATGTTTTACTTACTTTAGGATAACTTTACCTACCTATCTGTCTTTTTTCAATCATTTCTCTGCACTGTTATGCTAAATAACCTGGCTGTTATAAATTCTTGTCCGCTGTTAAACTCTAATGCATTTTGTTTTTGTTTTTTCTAATCTGCTTTTGTTTTTTGTTTGTTTGTTTTGTTGTTGTTTTTTTTACACTTTTGTTAACGGCAAAAAGACAGTTGAAAAGGTCAAAAAGATTAAAAGAGTCAAAATTGCATTAAAGGTTTGTACCAATCTTTAAAATGCCCGCTCAGTTCAACTCAGTCTGCAGTCTTGTCATTTTGCACGGGGAAGTGTTTGCAAACGTCTTTTCAGTTAACTACTCAGAGTTAAGGCCATAGTTCATTTTGGGATTAGTCGACCTGCCACCTGTGCTTCAGGTTTTACTACTAATGACGTAAGTTTCTTGTTGTTTTTTTTTCTTTCTTTCTTTTTTTAAAGTTTTGTTTTTATCTTGATCTATTTATTTTTGGGATTGTTTAGGACGTTGTGGATGTCAGAAATCTTATTTTTTTAATATTCTGCAAACCTCAAACTGCAGCTTTAGGAAATTAGTATTTACTGAAATACTGACTTGTTACTGGACTGTTTCTGTTGTCATGTTTCTACCTCGTCAAATCAATTTAATTGGACTAATTGTAAGTTTTACACCGTTTCTTTTTTTTATATATAACTTTTTATACACAGTGTTCATCAGAGGTGGGATAATATTCTCTTGGATGAGATATCCAATGTTATTGACTACTGATAAAATATAGCTGTTAACTGAAAAGACTTGCAAATGCTCAAAACATGCATGATCTTTATTATGACCTTCCCTTTGTCTGCATATAGTGTTAAAGTTACTTGTACAGTAAATAGAAGGTCAGTTAATTTGTCCTGTTGAGTTTGGGACTACAGTAATGTGACACCAGGCCTATACACTGTCCTGACAAAGCTTTTATACATAACAGTATTTAATCATATTAAGTCAGATCAATATCTCACACTTCACCTGTCAAGATATAATTGGATTTTTGTAGAAATCATTTTGAACAGTCGATACTTTGAGCTGTGGATCATGGCACAGGGTGATGTCCGATTGGTGTTGGAGGAAATCGATTTTTATATGTTTTTAAATTAATCTTTAATTAATTCATTTTGATTCAGCAATTAGCAGAATTAAGCTTCTTTACCGTATATGAGCTCAGTCTTGGCTCTAACTGCACATCACCTGTGGTTTGGAGCAGATGGCTGCAGAATCTCAACACTCCAGCTCAGCAATATTTGGGGACACTGATTGGTTAGAGATTTCACCAGTAGGAGGAGTTATTTTGGTTAAAAGCACAGATTCCTCCATCTCTAATCACGCCACAGTACAGGCTGCAGTTTTGACCATGGCTAGTCTTTTTGCGTATTGAACGCTAAGCTCAGTTGGCACATTTTCTGTGCTTTGATCAGTTGTTTCGTATTTGGCAGAACAGTGCAGGATTTCAACACATTATAGCCCCCTTTTCCTGCACTTTCCTCTTCCCACACGCCCCTAATCTCTCCATCTGTGGGCTGTTGGTTGCCCCCACCCCCCTCTGCTCTTTTTTTTTTTTTTTGAATGCATGGCTTACATGTGGTGCCTCCATCTGCCCCCCTGAACCTTGCACCAGTTGAAACCCGAGGCAGGCTGCTGCATCAACACCGCTCGTGTTCACAGCATGGTCCTTCTCCAGTGTGTTGCCCGATGAGTTTGTCAGGATGATAATGTGGGATGATGTAGGTTTGCTGTCACTGCAAAAAAAAAAAAAAAAAAAGTTGATGTTGAGGATGCGCAAACACTCTCTAGAGCAACATGTTGACAGGTTTTTTCTTTTACCTGTTGTCAGTGATGTTTAACATTTTAAACGGGGTGGGAAATTAACATTTTCAATCCACTTGCAGTTGTGTCTGGGCCACTTACATGATTTATCACAGTTATTAGTCAGTGGTAAAAACTTAAAGCGAAACTTGATTTGGTTGCATCATTTAAAAACAGCCAAATGGGACCTTTTCGTCTTTGATTTGGGCATTTTAGTATTTTGCAGGTGATGGGTCTTAATTTTCCACCCTGATTATTATGTTACACACTGTTTTTTTTTCTTTTGTTTTTTTTTTTGTATTTTGCCAACAGCGCAATGGTCACACTGCACAGAAATCTAAGAAGATTTATATTAAAAATGAATTGTTAAAGTAAGAGTCTCATGAGAGCTCATAATTTGCATTTCACTCTTTTCTTGGACTCTGTGTGGAGCTGAGACTCTTTAAATAGATCAATGTAAAAAAAAAAAAAAAAAAGCCTAATTTCCTTCTCAGAGACTTCTATGTACATTTTTAATACTTTAATATCTTCTAACTTTTTATTAGACAATCTCAATTTATTCCATGTGCCGTCACAGTTTGGTAACAAAGTACAAAGACAGATTCCTCCATACATTATTCTAGTCGATAAGGCTTAAGAGTACAGTTAAACTGTTCACTGTATGTGGATTATGACTTTTTTCTTTAAATGTTTTCTCTTCACAGCTGGTGCTCCCAGAGTATCTCATCCATTTCTTCTTCTGCGTGATGTTCTTCTGTGCGGCCGAGTGGCTCACCCTCTGTCTCAACTTACCGCTGCTGGCTTATCATGTCTGGAGGTGGGTATCTGACCTGAAGGATGTATTTCATTTGAAAGAAAACTGTGATAAAATGTGTTTTATACTAGAGCATTAAATTGCCGTTAGCCTTCTCCTTACAAAACTAAAGAACTTTGGTATCACCTGAGGACTTTTTTTTTTTACTCTGATGCAGGTATATGAGCAGGCCTGTGATGAGCTGTCCAGGACTCTACGACCCAACAACCATCATGAATGCTGACATCCTGGCGTACTGTCAAAAAGAAGGCTGGTGCAAACTAGCTTTCTACCTCCTGTCGTTCTTCTATTATCTCTATGGGTACACATTTATTTGTATTTCTTTGCTTCTCTGCCCTTAACATTTTGGTTTAATATTTAAAAAACACCATTCAGCCTCTTATTTGTGTACTGTACTATCTGGAGATGTCAAATTTGTAATCTATACTGTACTTTCTCATCTATTCTCAACAGGATGATCTATGTTCTGGTGAGCTCTTAAACCAGGCGATGAAGGAAAAGGACCTGCATGTACAGTAAACAGCCAGACACTATGATCTTAGTGCCGGACACAGAACCTGCTGGAGACCACCGTTCAGCAACATAAGACGCCATTTCAAGCGGACAAACTCTCGACCCCACACACAACACAGTGTGTCATTTTGGAAGCATTTAGCCCGTTTTTAAGAGAATATCTCGGTCGCAGTGTGTTCCTCTCATAGCACTATAGTTAAAAAATTTTATGGAAAATATGAACACATCTGAATGGACATGTTTTGTTTTTCCCCCTTTTTTATTTTTATTGGTGTGGTGATATTGATGCTTGGGATTTAAATAAAGATTGTTTTTTTTTTTTTTTCATCTTGGTTCACAACTTTTGAGTGTTTACGAATTAGGTAGACATTTTCAGGTGTCCACTGTCTGTGAGAATTTAAGATAACATTACCTTTTCCTGTGAATTAGATTAGGGTCTTTTAACAGCAAATTTATACCTGCCATATGATCACTAAAACAAATAGCAGTGTGTGACTTGTGTTCTTGCTTACAGATATATAAAAGTCTTCAAATGAACACAATTTGGGACACGAAAGTACAGCCAGGGCTTAAGTGCATGGGTAATTATCACTTAGTGAAACATGCTGCACAGGGACAATCATAGTCTGGTTGTCACATCAGTTTTCAAACTATCTGATGTATTATTTCCATACTTCAGACAGATTTATCATCACACTCGAACCATATAATTCCTGTCATACAGAAATCAATGGCAATATTTGTGTGTGAAATCCAGAGTAGAACACAGTGTGTATGTGACCTGTATTTCTGTAGACTCAACCTTGCAGATGTTGTTGAACTAAAAGGTAGACTCAACAGTACAATAATATAGTCAGCATTAAGAAGTACCAGTACTTTTATTATTTTGTTTTCTGCAAATTGAGCTTTGATAGGAACTCGCTGGTGTGCCATACTGTTGAATGTACCTTTTGGAATTCCTTAACTGTTTTAACATTTTCTGTCATTGTGCATTTGTGTTTAATTTCAACACCAAATATTCCAAAACGTTAGGAACTCCAGTGTTAATTTATTCAGTGTACATAATTTTACTTTTTATGTCTCCAAGATATCAAGCACTCCTTACAGTGTCATCTCATTTCCAGAATCCAAATCTGGAAGGTGTTTTAGTTTCTTTAGACTCGAAGCCATTAGACGAATTGTTTTTCGGAAACACTAGAGTATTTATTGCCATTTCCAAATGCGTACATTTTTCAGGGAAAGGGTTGATCATTTGTCACAGGTTGAAATTTTTATGTATTAGATCCCATCATATGTCACATCGAAGACATGACAACTTGGGTTTATTTGAAATTAAATAAATGTATCCCACTCTGTTATGGACTCAATACTTTTACTTTTTTAAATAGAATGAGTATGAATAGAGAAAAAAAAATATTTGATTTATAAACAAGGTTTATCTTACAGATGGACGCAAGGCAAGAAGATTTCCATACTTGAAAATATATTGTAATCTGTGGCCACTTTTTTTTTTTAAAACAGCAGGTAAATGTGATGTAAAAGGTGATATGATTATGAAAAATTATATGGAGCCAAAAAGTACTGGTTTGTAGTATTTGCAATTTAAAGAAAAGCCAGTATTTCAGAAATTGCATCTCAATGGTTATATCTGTTAAATAAATATCAATATACTGCTCCTGAAATGTTAGTCCAGTTTAATTCATATTTGAATTCTAGTCATATTATTCAAAATAAAGTATAAATACAGCAGCCAACCTATTCTCAACATTTATAAGAAGAACACTATATTTTAAACGGCATAAAAGCAGCAACACATTATGAATTCATTACAGGATTTCCTCAAACAAGTCTTTTATTTGAATATAATGAGGACGACAACAAGCAATATATTAGAGTATTCTTTTAAAAGTGCAATTATTAGAGAATACAATTATATCACACAGAGAAGAATAACTGACAACAGAGCTAATTTTAAATCACCATTTTCACAGCTCATCGTTTAAAAGAGTCACCGAGACACTGAGCGCTCTGTAGAAATCTCTCTGCTCTCTTCGTATGCCGTGTATCTTTCCCTAAACTCATGGAGGAAGTTGTATTGCTGCGGAAAAGTAAAATTAAGCTGTCAGTTAATGAAAAGCAAAAATACACAAAGCAATTAACTCTTTTTCGCCTGCCAACTCTCTCAAAAAATAAACGCACGACCATGGAGAAACCTTGCAACATAGTACCCGTGTGCAACTTCATTATCAATCGACAATAACATAACATATTGGCAAAAGATAACAGCTACTGCATACTGCATTTTTAGTCAATGCAGTAACAACCAGATTCAGAGAGGAAGAAAGAAAACAACTCACCTTCACAGTTTGTATCGCTCCTCCTCCTCTGTGCTCCCTGAGGATTTCAATGGCTTTGTTTGCCGTCATTGTTAAAGAGAGCTGAAGCAGCAGACAGGCGGCAACTGAACAGCAGAGAACATGAGAGAGCCGTGTGATCAGAGACATGAAAGAAAACCTGCTTTTTTTTTTTTCTTTTTTTTTTTGAAAAAACATGAAATGACACATTTAGAGAATCAAGTATCAAAGTAAAATATTTATACTTAATGCAGAGCGTCCCAAGCCTCCGTAACAGCTGAAGAGGGAGAAAAAAAAGGGCAAAATCCCATTAAATGCATGTTTATAAAGCTGAAAGCAAATTATTCAGTTGTGTCACAGAAAATACATGTCTTTTTGTTGTGAGACCCAGTCAAATTTAAGGAATACAAATGTTTGAACAAAAAAGAAACTCCTTTGCATGCTGAGCTAGCAGTTCTCTGCTTCACATTTATATAACCAAACGCACTCGTTATTACATCCAGTTTCCTCCTGTTGCCTGGTGAGCAGATTTATCAGCTCACTTGGGGATTTAAGAGCCTCTCAGCGGCCTTTCAGCAGCAGCAGCAGCTGAAGCTTTGACGATTTTACATGTCCTGGTTTTATTGAGTAACACGAACCTTCCTTTCAACACACTGGTCTGTTGTTATCAGTAGCTGTGTTTATATATGTTGTGTGTGTATAAAAATCCTCTACATGGAATAATAAAATGTTACTGTAATAAATTGTAAATAAAATGCCCCCCCCCCCAAAAAAAAAATAAAAAAATAATAATAATCCTTGTAGAAAATTCTTAAAATGGCATCTTCTTCTACTGCATTAAAAATCCTCAAGAATCTATGAATATGCAAATATGTTTAATTTCAAACATTAAGTTGCTGTATACAAGAAGTCTCTTCCTCTCCTAAAAGTCCATTGTAGATGTATGTGCACTGGTGTATTGTATACTGAACCTTAATTAGCTCCAAACTAGTTGTGATGTGACAAATCATGCTCGTAGGTACGCTCCTTAAACTCAGATTTTTGGTGAGCACAGAGAAACTTTCCTCCTTCAACAGCTAAATGTGACAGCCGTCCAATATCGAACTCTGCACATAAATATGGGACATTTACATATTAAATGTGTGGTTTGGTCTGCTTTTTTTCCCCCCCAAGTGTGAAAAGTCGTCATACTCACTGGATCACTGTCCTCCTGTTGTTCTCAAGGCTGACCTGCAGCTCCTTGAGGATCTGACAGCACTGCTCCAGCTCAGGAACGTCTCCGTCAGGGAAGGGCATGTGGTGAACTATGAAGCCCTGCTGCTGGTATACATCCAGCAGGGAGGGAACCCTGTACTTGGCAAGTTCCCCTCTGGTGCAGAAAACAAACACATCTTGCACCCCCTGGCTCTGAAGCTCCTCTGTTAATGGGACAACAAAACTTACAAACAGCTTGTGGCTCAAAGTCACCCTCATGCTTTGCAAATCTACAGGTGTGAAACAGAAGGTAAGTTTAGCTTGGGAGAGCTGATTTCTGTCTGGTAACATTTATAAGTCCCAGAATATTTAATTTGACCATCAGAGAGAAACAAAGTCACCTTACCAACATCTCTTGGCAGACTCCTGCGGATATCTTTGTATTTGCAACCTGAATTTAGATGAAGGAAACATTTTTTTCAGTAGCACAAATTCATACAAATGTGGGAAGAACAGTGACATATAGAACGCAAAATAATAAAACACCACTTTACCTGGTAGTGCACATATCCCAAGAAACTGGGAGCACTCCACTATGGACAGAGGCAACCTTAAAGCCAATCAAAATATATGCTTGTTTCACATTTTTCTATTTAAAAACTGACTCCTCCAAATACAACCCTCATAAATCAATGGCCATCCAAGACAGAACAGCTGAAACTTACCAAGAAATGTTAAAGGGAGTCAGCTGCTCCTCTCCAACGTCGTCCTCCTCAGATGAGGAGTCAAACTCACTCATCCTCATGACTTTTAGCCCTCCAAACTGTAAGAAAATGAGAAATGGAAACAACAACTCTATAATCATTTTCCCTCCATTTTAACCTATTTACTTCACATCATGTTCACTTTTATTAGTGATGAAAATTTCCTATTGTGAAAAACCTGTTGTGAGTCTTGAGAATATTTTTTGTAGATCTTCATGACCCGTCACATCAGATTATTTCTACCTTGTTTAGTTCAAGTTATGTTACTAATATGCATTATATATATATATATATATATACACACACACACACACACACAACTGCATGGGTTGCTATAAAAAAGCACAATTTTAACATATAACTTTGACTTTTATTTTCAAGCTGATTTAAAGTACAAGTGCAAGTTTCAATACTTGAAGTAGAGAACAGTAAATATGTTCAAATTTAAAGTGCATTATGTAAAAACAATACAGCATGTACAATGTAATTAGGTCTGCAACTAACGATTACTTCCATATATAAAATGTACGAGTATATAATCCAATAGCCATATAGTTTAAAAAAAAAAAAAAAAAACTTTGTGAAGCTTATAATGTTCAGTTTTTGTTGCCACAAACACAATTTCTGAGTTCTGCTTTGTTAGCTTCACAAATGGGTGTTTTTGTTTTGTTGCAGGGCTTTAGATTTGGATATAATTACTTTATTACGTTCACCTCCTGCATTGAGCAGCTTCATGTATTTTGTTGGGTTAAACATGTTAAACCATGTTAGGCATGTTTCAGAATTGACGATACTGCTAGAGTCATTTGTATGAACGTTGCTCGAAGTTGCTAACATTAGCTAACGTTAGCTGAAGCAAAACGCAGAAGAATGGTGTTAAACCTTTCGCTAACCGTTACCAGAAATAATAGACAGCTGTGTAGTATTACACAGATACATATACATGTACAAATATACAGTACAGTTGTAGTATTTTCTTTATTCCTTACCCGTCTCGCACTCCTCCCAACTCCTGTTTTGACAGGTCCGTCAGCTGCTACTTCAATTTGAAAACGCCGTGAACCCAACAGCCAATCAGATTCAAGTATGTTCCCTTAACCACGCCCCTTCCACGATGCACCGTAATCATGTGTGCGCTTGATTTTTTTTACAAACTGGTCCAGGCGGGTGGAGTGTACACTGTGAAGGGTGGCGACATCGTTTTAGTAAGTCAAACTTAGAAAATGAGAAATAATTATATGTTTTATTGAGTTTAATAATATAATCTGTTTATTTAATGATCGTCAATGAGTCAGTAGAGTCATATTTCAATTGATAATTCAGAGCCTTAATTCGATAAACAAAATTACCTAAAAAACAGTCTATATAATATAATGTATATAGCTTTTTAGTGTAATCTCTCAAATTTCTGTCACTTAATTTAGTTATGTGAAGATGGATTAATAACAAAATATACAACAATATCTGAATTACTGTAAATATGTCTATGGCTATAATAAAGTCATTTTTCCATCAGGACATTTGACATGATTCATAGTCGACCTGACTTCCTCAGTGGATCACAGAGATGCTCAGTGAGCGTCATGCGGCGCATCTGCTGTCCGCACAGAGCAACACGAGGCTGCGCCGCCTTCAAACACCGCAAATGACTGAAACCAAGTTTGAGCACAGAAAAGCAGAAACGGAGCATTTTTAAGGATTTTAGGAGTCACTTCATCTTTTCAAATGTCGTGAGTATAAATACTGCGGAGCTGTAGCTGAGGTGAGTTTCTAGTAGCTTTATAGCTTGATTTCTTTTCTTTTCTTTGAAGGATTCTTGAACACTCGGGCTGCTAAACTATTATTATGTATTATTAAGTAGCATCACAGGTTTTTAACTAGATAGTCTGCACAGCATAGTCTCTCAAGCTGCACTGAAAATAGGATTTCTTTTATAATTTTATTCTTTAAAAATGCACTAAAATGAACAAATGAGAGCTATTATTAATCTCTATAAGGGAATGCTTATTTTTTTATTTTGTTAATTTGCTGTTAAAACATTAGGCTATTACATATTGCTTTTTTTTATTTATTTATTTTTTGCTGATCTGCTCTCCTTCTGTCAGCAGACTTATAAGGAGGGATCTTGGCTTCTGCAGCCTTTTCCCCTGCAGGGCTGAGCTCTTTGGCTGGCTTGCCACTTCCTTAGCAGAGGGGCTGCTGGCAGAGGCAACATCTGAGCAGGTACCACAAACATAATAGGAATACAGACATGGAAGTCTAAATGTTATTCTGACTCCTCTCTTTAAATGGGCTTAGGTAGTAAGAATAAATGACGACAGAATTTGCATTCTTTTTGTGCTTAAAATTATAACTCCTCAAGTCAAACATGTAGATGTTAAATTAATTCCTGATTTTTTTTATTTTTTTTATGTCAGTGAGCATTTGGTTAGGAAAAGGTTAAAGGATTCACTTTACTGAGACTGAGAAAAACAGGTTGACCTCCTCTGTATTGTTCACATTGTATGCCTGCTACATTATCTGATCTGACCGGAGAACAGAGTGAACTACACACAACATGCACCAACACTGTCTACAGTTTGTCAGCTGACAAACAGCTGGTAAAAATCAAACGATATAATTCAGGCCGCACAGTTTGTGATGAACATTAATCACTGTTGAGTGTTTGCAAACAGTTTTTGTTTGTGTCTCTCTCTGTTACAGGTCATGAAGCCTCAAGAGGCCGAGCTTGTCACTGAAATCTCAAAGGTATTCTGTGCCTTCCTCCCACCGGCTAGAGTTGTTTTGTTAAAGAGACAGTTCACTTTCAATCTCAAGCTCTGACTTCTTGCAGCAGATGGAAAAATAAATCCACTCTCCACACAGGAGATTTACGTGTAATTTTAGACATTCTGTTGTGCATTGTGAATAAATCTAATATTTCTGATTAATATATTTCCACCTGGTGTCTCCTCAGTTACAATGCATGGTCTCAGAGCTGAAGACTGGGTTTACCAGCGCCCTGCTGGAGCTCAGCCAGATCCAACATGGAGACACTTACCTGAGAGAAGAGCTGGAGGAGAACAGGAGGACATGTCAGAAAAAGGCTCTACGGCTGGAGGCTCTGGTTGAGTCACTGCGGGTGAGTCCGTTTGTTTCAATTAATGAGACAAATCAAGTGTGGAAAGTTTGGTTACAGTCCCACAATGATTAAAATAGAAAGGAAAATTAACCACACAAAAAGACATCATGTGCATCATTAACATATAACACAGTATGAAATTATGCTTACTTAGTTTCAGACAGTAAAAATAAACTCATTTGTCATCCTGTGCAGGAGGAACTTGGTGTGATGCGGTGTCAGGTCTTGCAGCTCTACAGTAACGGACAGAGACCTCAGGAGGATGGAAAGAGCTCCACGTCAAAACAGAGAGAAAGGTAACAGATATAAACTACAGAGCAGTTCAGATCAGAAGACGCTGTGATTACAATGTGGTAATACACGAAACAGAGTAAGAAAACACATCTTTGTATGTTAAAAACATATAATAAAACCGACATTTTGGCATCTGTCCACTGTTCTGATACAGTGATCCAGCAGAGCCAGCTGTGGGCCGGAGTCAGTGTGACTGTTCGTCTGCTCCTTCAGCCTGCCTGTGCAGAGGAAAACTGCTCCTCCACTGTTTCCTGCAGGGCCTCAAAGCAGGACTGAGTGAGGGCACAGGTGAGCTCACATCATCTGTCAGATTAGTAGGAAAAAGTACGTTAGCAGCCAGTTGTTATAGTGAAACACAATTGTGATTCAAGCTATATGTTACATTTGCTTTCAACTGTACCAAATGTTTCCAATAAAAGATATTTGTATCTTAAAAACGTTCAATAAACCTTTTAAGGAAAAAGAAAGATCTAACATTAGTTGATTTCCTTGTGCACTGACAAAACATCACACATCAGGAACAAAACAAGCATGTGTGATATTGTGACTCAATCCTTCAATAATTTTTTCTTGTTTTTTTTGTGTGCAGATGCACGACATCAGGTGGCAATGCAGCTTCTCCATTCTGAGTGGGAGTACGTATCAACCTTAAACCAGCTATACGACAAATACAAGACACCGCCGACTCATCTGATGACTGTAGAACCATAGTAAGTACTAAACAGCTCCCATCTTTCTTTTCGACAAAGAAAGAAAGTTGATGCAAACTGATTTTCCTGCAACACAGAAAGACAGAAATGGAATCTTGTATGTCAAAATAAAATGTGAATGTTTCCTTTATCTGCAGTAAATACACATCTGTATATGTACATTAAAAGTTTTACATTAACATTGTGACATGTTGTTTTCTGTGTTATTGTATCCAGTCAGACATATATGAAGTTTGTTGAGCAGCTGTTACAGCGACATCTGCTCTTCAGGAACACTCTGCAGGAGCGACTATCTGCTGAACACTGGAAGTCTCTTGTTGGAGACATCCTGGTGCAGCTCATCGGCCAAAACGATGCAAGTAGATCCTTTTATTATAAAAAAAATAAAAAGGGGGATTCAGGCGATTGTGTTGAACTCAGAGGATGCTCATAATCATTCTCCTTTTCCAGACAGCTTTTTCTGATATGTACCTTGGATACACAACAACCCTTGCATCATTCCTCTCCCTGGAGTTCAACAGACTG
The DNA here is from genome assembly GCA_036937835.1 of Pampus argenteus. Taxonomy (NCBI): domain Eukaryota; kingdom Metazoa; phylum Chordata; class Actinopteri; order Scombriformes; family Stromateidae; genus Pampus; species Pampus argenteus. The sequence continues at coordinate 14,413,199 of CM072873.1, forward strand.
AATCATACTGAGAAAAGCCACAAAATGCAGGTATTGCAGCTTTAATAGTATTCAGTCATAATTTCCTAGAAATCAGACGTGCTGATGGAAATTTTCTGTCTGTATGTATTCTGTCTGGCCAGATGGAGAGAGAGGAAATGAAGCTGCTCTCCCTGCTGTTGGCGCCCATCGCTCGCATCCACAGCTACCTTAGTCACATTCAGGTGAGTCAGCAGACTCCACGAGTCGAGTCAGCAACGCTGCAGGTGCACACTGACCTTAACATTGAACTGAGGTTGAGCTGAGCGAGGTTAAAGTTGAACTGCAGCCCAGAATGATTGAGACGTCCAACACCTGAAAAACACAACTGAGTGCTTCAGATCAGAAAATAATAACCAGAAGGATGTTAAAAGAAAAGAAGCAGATTGTTGGAAGGTTTACAACACTGGCTCATTTGTTTATTTCTGCTTCACTTTCCTCCTTTAGAATCTGTTGCAGTGGACCGGAAAAGAGCATCCTGACTGCAGCCTCCTTCTGGGAACAGAGCGAGCACTGAGGGGCATTTTGTCTCGCTGTCATGTGATCCTGGAGGAAGATGTTCGATGGGAGGACGCAGAGGGAGCTGGACAAAGGTGAGAGCATCATTGAAAGGATTAACTGTCGAATCACGGGCTGCATGTCTGTGTTTATCAACATTTTATCACTCTAACTAAGTTTATTTATTCTCTGCATGAATAACAGCTGCTCTGATGCAGCAACCGGAGGATCCTCACATGTTCATGGATCTTCTGCAAACTGTTGCATGAGGAACCATCAGACCAGAGAGTCTCTGCAGGACAGAGGGGAGACAAACTCTGCAGCTCAGAGGTGGGTGTTGCCCTCTGTTGGCTTTAGACAGTACAGCAGGTAAGAGAACACCTGCTGTCAAAAGACAAAGACTAGTAATCCATCAGTGACATATAGCATCCAAAATGGCTATATTTTGGGGGTTTGACAAAAAATGTTTACATTACTTTCTTGGAAAAATTGCAGTAACCTCTTCTCTCCTCTACACAGAGACGACCAGCAGGCTGTTAACCTCACTAACGGGGTTGACGGCTGCCACTCGATGCGTCTGGAGTGCTGGTCCTGCAGCCCGGTGAGGAGGAAGGGCTGTGGAAGAGACTGGGCAGTCCTGAACCAGCCAGCAGCCTGCGGACACGCTTATTGCTCCCTGCTCACTCCAGAGACTCCAGGATGGGGAGAGAACAGCGATTCAGGCCAGGGCACCTTCAGCCAGGCCAATGGGAAAAGCACCAATGAGTTGGAGGCGCCTCATGCCAATCACAGCCTCGATGACTGTGAGACAGACCCAGATGACACCTCGGCCTTTGACTACTCCTCTGTCACCTCCTGCAGCCCTGATGGCACCCTGCGCAGGGAGATGATAGACAGCAACAGTGGGGAGGATGAGGAGGAGGACAGCCAGGTGCCGGTGCTTTTGAAGCCCTCGTACAGCCAGCAGCAGCAGCAGCAGCAGCAGCAGCAGCAGTCCAGAGATGCACCCAGAGAGAGGACTGTGTGTCTGAGGTGGCAGATTCCCAGATTAACCCCTCATCCTCCTCTGAGAAACCCAGCAGGGAAGTGTGTTGACGGGCTCACGCCGTGCCTCGTCAGCTCATACGGGAAGAAGCTAGTCAGCGTCAGGAAAGGGTCGCCTCCTCTCCATCCGAAAAGTGCCTTCAGGCCCATCTGGGACGATCCATCCAAACAGGTAATGAAGTTTTTATTATTCATACTAGTCCAGGGTACTTTTATGTCTTCTTTTAGGTATGCCTATGAGACTGTGGAAAGTGCAGCCAGAGTCTTAAACTTGATGCATCCTTAAATATTTGCACTGGCTTCCAGTTAGTTTCAGAACTGAATACAATATTTCATTTCTTAAAAAGATTATAAAGCCCTACACAGCTTTGTTTCCTTATTGAAACTCCCTGTAATCCCAGACTAAAGCATCCTTTTTTTTCAGCAGACTGTGTATAATAGTAAAACTGCATTTCCCAGAATACACTATATTTCATTTATTGATTTATTCATCCATGTCATAGATCTTTGCATTTAGTTTTATGTATTTTCATTTCTATTTCAGTAGATGTTCTCTACCCTTAACTGGCAACATAACCCAACATAATCAACATCCACAGAACCTCTGATCTGCTTAAACAATTCTTTTGCTTTTTTAAAATTTGTATGTTTAGTTACTATCCTGAATTAAAATTAAACCTTCCTCAAAGAGGTCAAACTTTAGCTAAAGCTGCACAGACCTCTAAATTTATCAGTGAGCAGCATCCAAATAAACATGTTAACTATGCAGTAGTGGGATACATCCGTTAGATTTTTACAACTCTTGAGATGAGAGCGAAAATGTTCAAAGATGCTTTATCTAGTTAGGAAATGATTCTTGCAACTGCACCAAAAATAAATCACTGGATCTTTGACTCATGGTGAAACTTTTTACCAAATTCCAGTGAAATCTGTTTTTGAGAAATGCTGCCAACTAACAGCCAAACAAAAAGGACCAAAATATTCAGATATGATTAGTCTTTTTTTAAATCCTTTGATATTTTCCTGACAACTCTGTGCAGTTTTCCGTTTTCCTTGGATTTATATTGTCAAACCTGGTCTGTATATCCACATCACTTCACGGAACAGGCTGATTCAGCTCCAGAGAAGGACAACAGACAAGGCTTTGTACCAATCCAAGCTCCAGCGAGGCAGAGCTTTCAGAATTTCAATCGGAGCAGAGAAAATCTGAGGTAAGAGTCTCTTTGATCACCGGTCGCATGATTAAAACTGCATTTGATCAATGAAACTTGTTTTTACTTGCTGCCTCTCTGACCTTTCCGTCTCTTCAGACCGGCCCTGGTTCAGCAGCGAGGTGGCCACGCAGCAGTGCAGAGCAGTGGAGGATTGTGGGAGGACAGCGAGGACAGCGAGGGACCCTGCAGCACTGTTTGACGCCCGCTGTCCTCCTCAAGAGACCCTGAAGAAAACTGTCACACATAAAATTGCAGTGACTGACTTCTGTGATGGATGCCTGAAAACAGCAACGTAAATGCATGAATGAACAATCGGTGAAACTAAAGCCTGAAAACATGGATTTCTCTTGATTTTCTGGTCAATCTGAATTGTTCATAAACACTCCAGATGTCTGTTTAGCTGTTTTTAGATGAGACTTGTAGGATAAATGGATACAACTAAAAATATTAAAACATCTAACTTGATGAATAATTTACAAGAAAATGAAGAAGAAATCACAATTTCCTTCTTGATTTCCATTTTTAAAATCCCACCTGAATACGCTAAACCTTATTTTATTTTTAGCATTCAGAGATGGTATTAAATGTAATCTGTTTCAGTGTTCATATGGACATCTGACTGTTGATCAGACTTGAAAAATTGTGAACCCGTCCTTTAATATCTATTTTACTTGCAACACCCGTGTAAAAAACAAAATAAACCCCAAAACTTAAGTTACAGTAAAACAAGAGGAGAAATGAGTAGTTCAGTACAAAATAAGACTGGGTGATTTATTAATCTCATCAAGACCATTAATACAAAGCAGTTAAAAGGCCACATACCATCAAATAAACCGACTGCTGGATCAAGTTGTTACAGTGCCACCGGAGGAAAACCAATCTGTTATTCTGTCGGGAAAAACATAGTAGAAAACAAAAAGAAAAACATGGCGAACTTAACCCCACCAATACTGACTTCTTGGGAAACTTTGTTGATCGAGGGAATGGACAGAAAAGAAAAAAAAAACCTCCAAAACTCACCAGCTGCACAAAACACAGAGAGAAGAGGAGAAGCGAGTGATTTGTCAGCTGATATCCAGCTTGTGGTGGTCATACATCCTCAGGTGTTTCTGACAGTGGGGTGGGGGGTATAAGTGAGGTGGTAGACTTGTGTGTTTTTCTGCCCTGATCCATGTAGAAAGTGAGTTTGACAGCTGCATAGGACCACTGCATTTATAAACATGACCTATAACAACTGCGGCTCTTCAACAGTACAGCCTAAAGTGCACAAAGTGTGTTTCTCAGAAGAAAGGAAAAAAAAAAAAAAGTCCAATTCTTCACGATGCTCAAATACTTGCAACCGAATATATTTCGACATATATTCAACTGCAAACTTAATACAAGTCCAACCTCTGTTTAATGAGTGTTAGCATTAAAAAGTCTTTGAAAAGGAGACAATCGGAAGGCAATTAGTAGGATGTACAAAGTGAAGCACACGTCTTATAAGTGCTTGGCATTAGAACTGTATATTTTCATTGCTTTAAAACAGCTAGAGGGGGAGTGGGGGTGGGGCAGGGGGAGAAAAACATGGCTTTCCTCAGTTAATACTACCAGCGTTTAAAACTGGAGATTGTCTGTAAGTACGTTAGTGACAGTGACCTGTTTTTTCTTGTTTTGTTTTTGTTTGTTTTTTAAGATTTTTTTTATCCGACTGTAGCAGCATTGGATTATTAGGCAATATTCGACTGACTGAACAGATGCGGATGAGGGTACAATACAACAGGGAGAAAAAAAAAGTCACTTTATACAAATTATTTAGTTAGTGTATACATGTTATATATATATATACACACAGTATCCACAAACATGTACAATTTCATAGTGTATAGCTTTGTTCTAAACATTACATAGGCAACTTTATTTTTTAGCATTTTAGACACCGTTTGCTTATTCTGTAAAGTAGAAAACAAAATAAAAAGGCACATCTGAGCATGATGCATGGATTATTTCAGTCTTTCCAAAAGTGTATTGAGCAGAAAAGAAAGAAAGAAAGAAAGACAAAGAAAGAAACAAAGAAAGAAAAAGAAAGAAAGAAAGAAAGAAGTTAGGTTAAAAAGTTCCTCTTTTTTTATGGGTTTGCAGGTATTGGAGCAGCCACTGGGGGGAGCTGACCCAGCTTTGGTGGAGAGGGGTTGCGTGCTTCCAGTGCTGAGTTTGAATACCAATGAATATGAGTTGGTCATGTAGAGGCTATTGGAGAAGAGCACAGTGTCAGACAGCAGCACACGTCTATATGGAGATCGGTTAAGACATCAGCTTTCGAAGAGTCGTAGAGAGAAAAACTCGTTGTTTGTTGTTTTGTCTGTTTTCTCTCTTCGTCTTCGTCCTGGATCGGTGCTGTTTGATATCGTGGCAGACGTCCCTCTGTCGCACACTACAGAGGGCTGTTTTAATAGTCTCATTGCAAACCTGCTGACTTTACCCAAGCTTGATGTGCAAATGGAGTGTTCTCGGCTCTCGTTTTCCCATCCGGGGCCGAGAGGATGTTGGAGCCTGGGGTCAGAGGTCATTGCTGTTGGATTTTTAAAGGCAACGTTTTGTGGCTGCGGAGAGGCCTGACAGTAAAAAAACAAACAAACAGTCAGAAAGTTTGACTCGCTTCTATACAGTCACAGTGTACAGCTGAGTGGGAGGGCAGGAGAGACAGAGGGCGGGGGTGGGGTTCAGTGTTACCTCCTTTTCGAGTTTGTTTTTAATGTCACATTAATTAAAAAAAAAAGAAAAGAAAAGAAAATCCCTTATCCCCCTGCATAAAATAAGACTTTGGCAATTGTTTCCTTTTCAGTTTGTAGGAAAAACAAGTCAATGGAAATGTCTGTTCTTGTCTGCCACCCACAGTGCAAGAGCTACGTCAAAGTTAATCGTTGAGGAGAGACAAAAAATGTAATAAAAATCTGTGAGCTGCAGCAGGACTCCCAGGTGAACGATGATGTGAAAGCATGACAGTTGAGGCTACAAAGTCCAAGAACCCTCACATGCATCCCACCCAGGTACTGGAGCGGGATGTGGGGTAAGTTTGAGTTAAGTGTGTGAGGGGTGAGAACTTTTATCAGGAGTAGGCAGTCCTGCTCCGTAAGAACAAATAAACACTCACACAGCAACAGTGTCTTGGTGCTCCTTGTTGTTTATTCGCTGGCACTCCGGTGTGGGTTTCTCATTGGCACAGAGGGTTTATGATGAAGGCGGAGCTACTGATCACCTGAGAGGCACGGCGAGGGTGTGACTGATCAATGCAGAGGGCGCGTGTGTGTGTGTGTGTGGAGGGTAAAAGGGGGAGCATCGTTATTCTTTCTGATCAGTAGCTTTGTCGTATTTTGCAGGACACAGTTTGCATTTCAAAATGACCCCTAGCAGACTCACTGGCTGCTGTCGGTGTTCTCCACCAATGAGAGGCCTTGAAATGGCGGCTGCAGCAGCTCCCTTTTGTATGTCTTTGGTGGGAGCTTGGGGAGTTGTGGGCTGGAGTTGTGGCGTGGTGGGACAGGGGGAGCGGTGATGGGAATAGGTAAGGGGCACAGGCTGTTCTGGCTGGCACTGAGTGGGCAACTCCTCTTGGGGATGCGAGGTGACGGCGTGCTGGGCGGGGTGTTGGGCGAGCTGGGCGAGATGCTCAAGTCGCAGTGGTATCGGCTCACAGGAGAAGGCTGTAGGTTAAGCGGGTAGTTGATGAATATCTCTGGGGGCCGCTGGGGCACCGGTGGAGGCGTGTCGGGCAGAGGGTCCCGGGGGGGTGGAGGGGGCGGGCTGGGCAGGGGGCCGTCGGTGGGGCCATTGTAGAGCGGCGGTCGAGGCTGGTTCCTGGGCAGAGGAGGGGGCAGGCGGGGAGGGATGGCTGGGGGGCTGTCAGACCTGGAGCTCAGCTAAAACACAGAGACACACAGAGATCAGGTTCAACTGTGTCAATACAAAATATTACTCTGCTTACATTAAACGTATCCCTCCTGCTATTAACAGTGAAGCCTGGATATCAACAAAGAGCTGAAACGAAACCACATGTTCACACTTCTGTTCCAGAAATAAGAAATCCCACTGACATCTGTACACAAATAACAAATAACACAAATAACTAAAAATACAGATTTGGAACATAACAGTATGAATCAACAATGTTCAGATAAGAACGGCAAATTAAAAAACAATCAATCAAATATCATTGTTTATTCAATATTCCATGAGCGAGATTTACGGGAGTTACGTGTAGTTCAGAAATGTTTTTAGAGAGCAGAGAGTGCAGCTGAAGAGCTGAAAATTTTACCATCTTATGGACAAAAACATCTCATGATGACAGAAGTACCTGCGTGACACATGTTACATGGCTGCAGCATCCACAGTCGGTTTCATGAATGTTTCAAATTCACACTGCTGATATCTGAGATATTTACTCAAAAAATGTTGACAGGCCATTTTTTATAACAGGATTACATCATTTACTAATTCTGTACTAAAACGTTTGTCAACAATCCTGAATCTTACCACAGACATGCTAAACCCAATCAGACAGAGATTATAATGTATATAATGCTAGAAAATGACGAGCTGCTCTTACTTTAGCTTCAGACATCGCGTCCTTCCTTCGTGGCGGCAGAGGAGGCGGCTTCAGCGGCTCCTCTCCGAGCTGGTGGAGGCTGCCGCAAGACACAGACTGAAACTCTGAGATGAAGAGAAACAGACACGGTAAAAAAAAAAGCAAAAAGAAAAAAAAGCTGCATGTATAAAGAATCAAGGACATGCCCTACTTAAGAAAAGCACGATGATCGCAAAATACTAAAACAGCAGTTTATCTGCATGCATTAATGCAGCACTCGGGTACAAAATTAAAAACTCACTTGAAGGCGGAAGGAGAACTGTGGAAAATATGGAGTTGCTACCTGTAAAATCCAAAACAGAGGGAAGAAGAAGATCTAATTTCACAAGAAAGGTGTATGCTTTACCTTTTGCCTCTATTTAAATGCTGTTTTTTCCTTCACATTTTGCTACTTCTCAATGTCAAAACAAACATGTCAGTGTTTGTTTGTCTGATGAATCATGTAATGCGATGAATCTTTAAAACACTGTAAACACTTAATATTTACACACATCCGTAGAAACGTTAAGAATCTGAAACTTTCCCTGTCTTGATTGTAAAACAGTCCCATTTAATTCCAGAAACCGACCAATGTGCTGACTGTGAACTCACCACCGTAGGAGCTGCTGAAGTCGTGCTCCATGAAGACTGAGCTGAGGTCAGAGGAGGCCGACTGCGGTGGGGTGGGCGTGTTTGGAGAGGTGGGCACAGAGACAGACACCGTCTCTGGCTCGGTCTCAGCGATACTCCGGAAGGTAATCTTATGGGGCGGCTCCCTCTCAAGGGGGACTGGGTGGCCCTTCAGGGTGCCAGAGGTAGATGTTCGCACAGGCCGGATCCCCGGTGATTTCAGATTGTACACGGTCTTCCTGGGCTGCAGGAGGAGAGGAGAGGCACTGATTCAACTGTGGGAGCTTCATCACGTCACATATAATCCATTCATACTATTTGACAAAGAACAAAATGTTTGGAACAACACAAACAAGACTTAAGAACCATTTAAAGGAGACATTGCATGCCCATTTCCAAGTCTACATTTATATTCTGGGGCTCTACTTTTAAACTGGCTCTTTATGCAGACCCTCAGTTCAGCCTCTGTCGGAAATGGGCCATTTTAGCTCTTTAAGGCCCTCTCCCAGGAAGCTCACTCTATTCTGATTGGCCAACTGCTATTCAGGAGGCTACATAAACTAATAGTAGCAGTAGCAGTAATTCACTTCTTTTTCTTTACCCGAAATGGAAACTTCTCAAATACATCCATCCGTGTTCAAGGCTGAATCTGATCTGAAATATGAGAGTGGACAAAGGCTACAGAACAGACAGCCGTTTGTGGGCATGTGCGAATAATCTGATGTCATCATGAGTAGGAAGTAGAGGTAACTCTGCAAACTCAGTGTATAGAGCAGCCTGAGCTTCTGACTTTCAGACATCCAACATCATAATAAAGTAAAAATAAAAAGACAAGACTATATGTATGGCTAGATAACACAAGAGGCAAGTGAGAAAATGTGTGGGAGCATATTCACTTTAAACTGCTGCAAACTACTGCAGAGGACACCCATAGTTTTATTCTTCACTTCAGCTCTTACTACTGCTAATGAATGTAGAAATAAATGCTATCCAGTAGCCAGAGAAACTAAAATAAATTATGATAAAGGATCTAGAAAATGACTTTATGCCAATCTGCAGTAAAAATGCATCTCATACTAAAACAGAAATGAAACTAAACTAACACCAAATACTGCAGCAAAAAAAAAAACACAAAGAAAAAAGAAAAACCTTCACGACAGAGAAAATACTTACAAATCGGGGAGCCTGTCTGCAGTTCCTTGGCTCAATCTCCAGAGACATGTTGAACAGGTAGTCAGAAAACTCCTTCTCACTCCTGTTTCCCATCGGGTTCAGGTTCTCAAAGAATCTCTGTGCAACAAAAACACACATGTTGAGACCAGGATCTGTGTATTACACGTGTTAAACTGCAACAAAGGCAATATTATGAACACCCACCCTGATGTCATGCTCCACCTTCAGACAGTAGGGCTGGTTCTGATACTGCTGGATCTCTCCGGTAATTTCCGCCACTTTCCTCCTCTTGCTGAAGTTGATCAGCTCCTTGGAGTGGCGTTTGAGGATGTCCGGGTTGCCTTCCTCTGTCTTCAAGATGTTGGTTAAATAGATACCTGAGGAACAGGATGATGGTCAAACTTATGTGCTTGTTCAATAAATGTTTTCGCTTGTGTGAATATGAACTACTAAACTAGTCGAAAACTGAACATACACAGAAAATAAAACAGTTTCAATAAATAATGATACACAATTGTTAAGCAGTTATATCTAAATATGTTTCAGATTCATATTTCAACTGTTGTACATTAAAAACAGAATGTCACACTGTAGAAGACTTACCAAAGAAAGGCACACAGGGTGGGTTTATTGACTTGAGTTTAGCTAAGTATTTCTTAAAATGGTCCTGGCTCAGTTCCACAGCTTCTTCCAGGATTTTCTTTTTCCTCTCTGGTATTGCCTGTGGTTCACGAGAAAGAAACAGTCCTATAAATTAGGTTTCTATCATCAGCTCAGCATCTATTTATTATATTTAGATCAAATGGTTGACAGGACCAACATACATACAAAAACTACCAGTAGCAGGACATCTCTTGATTCATGTGTGGATTTATTTTCTTTTTTTTTTGGAATTAGATGTTCAATTATAATTCAAAGTAAAAAAAAAATTTTATAAAAATTCAAACAATTATTTTCGTGTTTTGTTCTGATCACTGTGAAAGCTTTACTCACCTCAAAGGTGTGGTCGAGCCTGTAGACTGGGACAGAGTTGATGGCGCTGACCACCTCCAGCACACCGTTGAAGTTGTTGAGTTCCTGGAAAACCTGCAGAATCTCTATGACTCGTGTCAACACTGCCACCCTCTCCTCCAAGTTCATGGTCTCTACAATACACCTGAGACACACACAAACACACACAGTTACAGATGCTTTGTTTCTCCAGGACTCTAAAACCAATGTTTTTCTTGACTTGTTTCCTGAAACTCACTTCTCGAACCACAGTGTGAGGTTGGTGGTGTGACGGATCATGCGGAGCAAGTTGGGTGAGTTCTTCTCTTTATCCTCTTTGGTCCAGACGCTGCCAACCAGCTCAGACGGCCTGACAGCTCTGTGGACGGAGCAGTTTTATATTGGGACAGGCAACACCAAACACCATTACAGGGGATCCAACAATCTGATAACCTAACTGATTACAACACTTTGGTTATCTTGTTTGTTGCCATGCCGACAACAATGTGTTCTACTGCATATCAGTGACTTACCTGTAGAGCTCCGACTCGAGCAGAGTCAGCTGACGGGCGATCTCTATGGGGTGAAGGGTCATGAGGTCGAATGAGTCCACCTGGCCCGCTCTGCAGATGTGCCACTCGATGGGAGGAGGCGGGCTCTCGAAGGTGATGTTGTGACTGACGCCGTTTGACTGTGTCTGCAGCTTCCTCTTGATGATCTTATTGATGGACTCCACCCACTTTCTCATAGACTTGCCTAGAAAGGAACCACACATAAAACATACAGTTTACATTGTAAACCATTTCTACACCAGGTCATACAAAAATACTAATTTGATGCTGCCACATTCTGTTAGTAAAGAATTACATTCAGAGTAACACCACGGCCACACTTTAATAAAGTTTCTTCACATATTTGATGTTTATTTGTGTATATGGCTTGCTTAAGCAAACAAAATATTATATATGTAGGACTGACCTCGGAGTTGAATTTTGCTAGTGATATATTCCTCTAATCGACTTCTCAGCTCTGGATCGTTGTCAAAGTCGTAGAAATGATGTTCGACCCACTGACGGAAAACATTGAGGACCCTGTGAAGAAAAGACAAGTTAGTATTAATTCATTAGAAATTAAATCAAGTGTGAGAAAATTCCAACTAAAAAGATATTTTATTGTGGCACAGTCAGTTACATGATAAGAAACCAAGTTTTTTCGTACTTGAGTTGCCAGACTTAAAAATTAATACTTAAAAAGGGAAAAAGCAGGAAACTGACTATCCTGATCTTAAAATAAACAGTGGAACCACATTGCTCTGTTATTCAACTATAGACCACCCAAGCTGCAGGACAACATGCTTGAATTTTTGATCAAAAATGCTGTCCTTAAAAAGTTAAATTGTTGTTCATACAAGGGGGGTGATTCACCACAGGCTTAATGCCATATTCTGTTGTTACTGACTGAGTAATGTCAGTATAGTAACCACAAAACTGATACCTCTCAACATGTGTTTAAACTGGAGCCGTTACAAATTTTTTTTTTTTTTTTTATTTTTTTATTGCAGCTGCCCCTAACTACAGCACTTTAGACCATTAGTGAGACCTCTTAGTTTTTCTTAAGTCTTTTGTGCCTTATAAGGAGACAAAATCTAGCCATATAAAGGAGACAATGGTTCAGTGAGAACAATCAGGCCTTAATAGGATAGTTTACAAGAGCCAAACAACAACAGCAGGCAAAGAGACACAAACTCTTTTGTGGCAAGTTATAAGAAGTTTTTTTTAATTTGTTTATTATTTGAGGACTATGATAATTTACGAATTCACTGACATGGAAACATTAAAATATTTTTTAAAAGGGGGTATACAAATTGTGGAGATGCAAACTCTAACTCTAAATATCTTTAAAAAATAGACACATTCAGAAGTTATTTTTCTCTTATTAGTGTGAATAATGTGCACTGAATTTTTTCAAGAATTAATTCTTTCTCAGTCGCTGCTATTTGTCTTTCAATAGCTTTACAGAAACAATCAACCGAAGCAGTAACAGCTGTGGTTGGACAGTCAGTCATACCTGAGTTGGACTGGTTGCACATATTCCTTGCGGAACCTCTGGAGCTCGGCTGCCATTGGCTGGTCACCGTTCCAGAGAGCCTGTCGGTCCTCCTCAGTCGGTTCGGACTCAGGAATCTCAATCCTGGGAGAAATAATGGTCGGACATGATATTTTAAGATGTCAGGTCACACACACACACAATACCACATCACTTATACAGTCTTGAAATGTCCAAGTGAAGATGACCGTTTTATGATGTTGGGAAGACAGCTGCTCTAGCTAAACCATACCTGTCTACCAGCAGGGTGAGAAGCTCTTGTGGTGTGCAGAATGATCGGTACGTGGTAAGAAACGTGCGCACAAAGTTAGGATCTACAAAGAAATTAAACAGTTTAGACAATGTGAGAAAAAGTCAAATTGAACATATTTCAAATATCTTTCTACAAGCAGATCTATTCCAATGTCTTACCAGCATACATGTGGTAGGTGAGCCTCTCTATGAGCTTGACCACTGTGCCTGCTTTAATGATGGGGATGCCTGTTTTGCTCTGCACTTTGTCTTCAAAAACTATATTCTCCTCAGAGTCCTGCTCAGCAAACCGGTAAACTTCCGGGGAGGGCAGTCTTAGAGGATGTGCCTGTTCCTCATGCTGCAACACTGTGTCTAACATGCGATCCAAAGTGGAGCGGTACTGCAGAGTCACCAACGCCGCCATCCACGATGCTTTCTCTTCTGCTGTCCGTGCACAGAAAACTGCACAGTTTTCATCTTTGCCTATCAGTTCAAAGGCGTGCCGCAGCTCCGTCGAGTCCTCACGGTCCACGATGCGGATCTTCCTCAGCACAAACTTCTCCTTCAGGCGGTACTCTGCCCCGCTGCCCGACCCCGGGAGCCGTGAACTCTGATTGGCCTTGCAACTGATCATCAGGCCATCAAATAGGAAGTTGTGTCGCTCATGCTTGGCGCCCGCTCGTAAAAGCGCCCCCTCCAGGATGAACTCGCTGCAGCACTGACCGATGTCCTTCCCCTCCCAGCCGTCGATGCTCTTCTGGATCTCGTTCATGCGTTTGATGGCTAGTTGTTTGCTACGAACCTGTCTGCTGTACAGGCGGTACATGGGCTCGCTGTGAGGGGAGAAGTGAACTTGAAGTCAAAGGAAACTGAGCAACAGAAATATTGCTACTAAACAAGTACATGCAGCTGCTGCATCTTTGTGTACCAATGAGTTTTTTAGACCAAATGTTAGACCGAGAATTGCTTTATTGAAACGCAAATGCAGCACTTTTAAAACCATTACTACCCATTGATCAATAACATGTTGACAGAACGACAAACTAAATATTTTATCATTAATATTTCCAATGGAGATTTACCCAGGTTTACGTCGAGGCAGGTGCTTGGCATAGATTCGCTCCACGCTACACTGAAGGTTGAGCAGCGCTGTGATCGCCTGTTTCAGACATTCTCTGTCATCTTGGTCTTCACTGCGCTCCTGAAGTTGCTGTAAATTTGCAGAATTTCAGATCAGATATGGTGCTGTAACTCATAACACTGTACAGAAGTCAATGGGCATTTTCCCACAGTTTATTGACATGTCATAGTAGCCAAGGTACGCACCTGTAGAAGATCAAAGTAACGCATACAGTGATACACTGGGACCATCATCAGCTGTGGAAGGACATACTGGACGGCTTCTTTGAAGCCCTCTGCAACTGACTGGAGAGACAAAGATCCATAAAAACTGTTAGTGATTGATGACACTGAAGACATTCAAGCTAGATTTGGGATATATTTAAAGACAATGTCCACTTTCTTTCTAATCCTAGAAAGAATACAATAACAAAAACAAAACAAAACAAAAACAACACAACAACATACCAGTTTACACAGAACATTTAACTTGAGATTTAATTTTCACTTCAAAATAAATGGGTCAGCTGACCGGATGGCCCCATTGTTTTTTAAGCCATTGTAAAGATGCATCTGATTTTATTCATGTCTTAAATGCCAGCAAGTAAAATGTGATCATAACAGACAGGCACAACGGTGAAAACTACAGAAATATGTCCCAGATTAAAATAACAGCAGGGGTATTCTTCAGTAAGAACGTGCTAAAATTCACAAGTGAAAGATGAGATCTGTGAAGAAAAAGACAATTCAAATATCTATGTTTCAGTTTATAAATGAGTCTGAATTAGCTCAGACAAAAGGCTTGGAGGGTGACGAGGGATGCAGGGAGGGAGGGAGAGGCGGTTGACCAAGTAAGGCTGCAGGGTAACCGGAGAAGGGGCTGTCATAGTATCCATTTAAATCTCCTGTTCTCCTGATAGACGACTCAGAATCAATATGCTAGTATTCAGACTCCACAGCAGCGGTCACACTGTCTGCGTGGAGAGAAGAAACTTGGGGAGGGGAGGAGAGGGGAGGAGGGTCTGTGTGCAGAGTAGAAAGATGCCGACTGATGGACAGCTGAGAAACAATGAACTAAGTTTAGATTTTAATATGTTAGCATCCTTCAGATTTAGAAAACATGCATTAGGGCTGCACATTTAGATGTACTGTACTTTGGAATTGATTGTTATCATTATTGATTAATTCTGTAGATTATTTTCTCATTTGGTCTATAAAATGTCAGACAGTGAATCCAATTATATACAGTTTACTATCGCAGTAAACTAAAGAAACCAGTTCATTTTCAATCAACTAATCGATTAATAGTTGCAGCTCTAGTTTCAAACATGTAATTAACTGCATCTCTAAAATGCAGTTGCTGCTGCATTTGAGAACATTTTCACTATAGAGGCAATCAGCAAGTGTAATATAACCACACTATGTAATATTTTATTTATTTATTTATATATATATATATATCAGAGCTTTATATTTAACCCTACTTCATGTTTACTATTTGTTGTGTTTTTGTTTGTATGCAGTTGTCCCCACGCCTCTATCTCATTTTCAGTGACATTTGACTTATTATCACTACAGTGTAGTCACTACATCACATGCATCATTATGGCAGCAGCCTAAATATAAAACAGACAGTGCAGCACGAATACGGTACAGAATGACTATGAGAACAACATGTTCCCCATTTCACAGGAGGTACAGGGCTGCTTGAACCCATGTTGTGGTCTTTTGCAGTCTTAATTCACAGCTTATTTTCAACATGAAATGCGCCTTGGGCCACCACCCCTCTCCTCCTCCTCCCCAGTAGAAAAATGGCCCGCAGTATGGCTGCCTGTTCTATTTTTAAAAGGCGATGTAATTTACCCACAATACCAGACGCTGCAGAGTGCAGGGCCTGAGTGCTCGACAGACGCATCTATCTGACAGAGAGCAGGGAGGGAGGGAGGAAGTCAAGAAGGATGAAGTGAGAAAGATGAAGGACATGCAAAGAGATAAAAGCTGAAGAGCTAGAAAAGAGGCACTAAAAAATATGGCAAACGCTGTAATAGGTTTGCATTTGTACCAGGTGCTGTGGATAAAAGTATCCATATAATGTTCATGTTGTCCAAAAAATGCGGAGAGATGACGAGGCAGCGGGTCAGAGATGAGACACAAAGTGAGAGATTCTAAAATAAGATTACCTCCCTGTACAGAAACAGGGCAGAAGCAGTTTGATAAAAAGGGGTGGAGGTGTTTGTGTGTGTGTGGTGGTGGTGGGGAGTCTCAGATGTGAAGAGAAACCATTACACCATCTGCCCCTGGGACCGCTGACGTTCAGCACACACACCTCTACACAGACACACACACCTCTACACAGACACACACACCTCTACACAGACACACACACCCACACGTAGAGCAATTGAATTTGTAAAGCAACATAATACATTTAAGTAATTTTTTAAAACAAACATAAAAGAAAAATAATTGGCAGGTGAATCAATAATAAACAATAATTGTAAATAGCAGCCCACAACTTCCCACAATAAGCACTATTTCTAATTACTTATACAAAAAACACACAGTTTTAATATTAAATATGATGGTTACTACAATTATTTTGAGACTGTGTGTGAAAATAGATTTGATATTTTGTTTTCTTGATTATTTCGTAGTTTCTTGATATCCATCAGTCGTAGGCATCTTGTGTTGGTTTTATTTTTAACTCCTGTGCCCATTTCCTCACTCAATGAGTATATGAAAATAAACACTGGGGGTGAGTAATCAGAGGACATTTTGCCAGCAGCGTTGATATAACTCGGGTTAAACTGGTTGTTTGAGGGTAAACACAACGATGCCTGAGATACAGTCAGTCAGCAGCACTGTTTCTTATTTCTTAATTATTTTTTTTAAACAACACTACCAGACAAGATATACAGATATACAGTATTTCTACAAGTAGAGCTATTAAAATATAAACTTAATATCCAATTAATGAAACAGGACAATGCTTCATACTGTAAATACGGCTGTGAGTTTGGAGCTTCGATGTTGCTTTATATGAACAGTCAACTCGTTGGTTCATGGCCTGAGAAAACACCAGAAAATATTTCATCTTCAAAGGCTGCCAAACTGCACCCCACCGAGCATATTTCAATGCTATTCTTGTGAGGAATGTCTAAATAAAACAATGCAGCACCAGTGAATAAACTGTACACAGGACGCCGAATATGTCATGACATGCCCTCAAATAGTATTTGGAGGATTTCCACGAGGCACCCAGGTTAACTTCAAAGCAAAACAGGAACAAATAATGAAGCACTGTTTGCTTGCTGTACACACGTACGTGACCTGTTTGTACCTTCATATTAAAAAACAAACAACATTTTTTCATCATTTTATGGCATTTTCTAGTTTATGAGAAAGATTTACATCTGAGATGATGGGAAACACAGGAGTAGGAAAAATTGCAGCTATAATAGACATGAATCACACAAAGTAAAGTGTATGTGACAAGTTTTAACCAACCAGGTACTAAAGTATTAACACAAATATTATATAATTAATTAATTAATTTCCTTAATATGAATCTTTTTTTTAAAAGAAGGCATATTTACCTCAGATTCTTCTGCTTTTTTTGTTGATTTGAAGATTTTTTTTGTCAATGTATCAAATTCTTTATGATAATAATGTCTGAACAAAATGATTGAAGGATACTATATCACCCTATTCCTGAAGATTTGCGCGCTAAAATGTGAAAATCATGCATATCTCCTGGTTCCCATTGTTTTTTTTTATCTACTTTTTCAAACAACCTAGAAGTTATCAAATCAAGTCCTGATTTGTTCTTTCAAACCATGTGTCAAATGACAAGCTCCAATCAAACATCTCTGAGGCTGGTTTAAACATCTTACCTGGAAGTAAAGGCCCGCAGTCGGTCGTGCCATCAGGTTGCTGAAGTGCTCGTGGAAATCCTTGCTGAGGATATCCTGAGACAGGGTCTCATAGGGATCAAACGCCTGCTCCTACAGGCATGAAGAGAGTAATTCAACATTTAATGTTTTTTACACTTTTGTCACACCATATTCTTACATAACAAGGAGGATGCTTAAATGCACACAGTATGTCCCATGCTATCTGTTCTTATTTGAGTATCAGTTAATCAGCTAATAATGTACAGTATATAACATCTTCTTCTGTAATAAAAACCTCACAAATACAAACTCTCTTTTCTCAGGTGTACAGACAGTGAATGCTGTAAAACAACATGTTTTTATACATGAATTACTTATAAATCTATTTGACCCTGCAGGTCATGGGTCAGCTAGTAAATTTGAAAGAGTTTTTTTTGTCAGAAATGCTCCGTACCTCTGCTAGATCCTCGAAGCAGCTGCCCACGAGGGGATGAGGGCTGCCATCAGCCGTCATCTCCACAGCGTCCTCGATCAGTCCGAGCAGCTTCACCGTCAGCTCATGGATGTCCAGGATGTTACTGAAGATCACCTCCACATCCTGCGCAACACGACACAAGTCATCATTACAAAACATGCTTTACTGTGCTGCTGTGAAAAGACCGACTGCAGGGGTGGGTTGTGAAAGGCAAGTGGCTTTACGTTTAGAGATGTAAGTTTTTCTGCGAGTCCTTAAACCAGCTGGGAAAGTCTGTTACAGAGAGAGAACTTTAAAATAGTAATTGTAAATGAAAATGTGCTTAAAGGTGACCAAAGATTAAAGATCTAGATTGTGTCTAGAGTTACATGCACAAGTACAATCACATAATTGGGGGAAATCAGGTTAAAGTACAAAATCAGAGAATATTTTAACATTATGCTGCAATAACATGATTGGTCTAAAACCTGTGTTTGCATGCAGCTGTTTAGCGAGTTTTTGTTTTTTTTGCGTGGAGCGTCAGATTTGGACCCAGTTTCAGTTAGTCTTTCAGTTTAACTCTGGGTTTAATTATTTTAGATGCAAGAATATTCATGTCACCACACAGCTACCACAGAGAGTGTCTAAAGTCTTATTCGTGCTCATAACACACTTGTAAAAATCCCATTAGAAACCTATTCAAGGGTATACATGGCCAAGAATTAATGTTTCTCCTTATTAAACAATTTCTTATAAGCCTTTATTACAAAAAAATGTTTTCTTCTGTAAATGATGTTTAAGAAATCATGATTTATGATACCATGGAAAACCAACAATAATCAGGATATTTATGTGCATGTAAACACACTGAATGTGTTTAACCACAAGTCAGTAGCAGGGTGGTACTGAAAGAGCTCCCACTTAAAGTCAACCTCACTTGGATAAATAAATGCTAAAAACAAATAGTGTTGAGAATGTGCTAAAAAACAACAACAACAACAGGCTCAATTTGGCAGAGGAAATCATTAGTCAAGCAGATGAGAAAGCACATCCCAAAATAGCACGGAGTAATTATTGACTGCTAAAGTTTTGTCTTGTCATTATTTGACGGTAACAATTTCTTGACATCCCTAAGCAATTTAAGATTATATCGTGTTTCAATGTACATAATTGAGGTTATATTGGCAAATGCTGCACATGCTGATTCTGTCTCAGCATAATTATATGTTCTGCATTCCACTGGGCCTCCCAAAAGGTTTTATCTTCCTCACCCAAATGATACCACAAATTACCCAACCAAAAGTATGCAAAGCCGCAGCAGCCTATTAAACTCAACTTTCCATTCACTTCTCCTCAACACGTAGACCCACCACTCAACTTCCTACTCCGACCCATCCTTTAAAGCACTGAAAACTGCCATATTAGACACCAAGTAATTAGGAATTAGCTTTCTTTTCTGTCACAAGACAGATATGAATATTCATTAACTGAAGGTGTCAGAGAGCAAAATAGCCAAAGTCGTTGGGGAGAGCGATAGATAGATAGAGAGATAGATATAGAGATAGATATAGATAGATAGAGAGATAGATATAGATATATGTGATTACCTGTTAGCCTATTACAGAGTTTCAATTGTAATCTTTAAATGTTCTTATGCTGGATTTGTCTGAAATTGCTTTGTAATTACCTTCAGTTAGAAACCCTACTGTTTGTTTATAAGCTGGCTTTGTAATAAGCTGACCGTTTTACCTTAAGTCTCTGTATCCTTCTCAGTTGTGAGAATTTGTAGTTTTTACAACTATTATGTGATAGTATAATCTCTGGATTTTGGACTGTTGGTCGGAGCAAACAATATGAAGATGCTACTTGGGCATTTTTTACTATTTTATGAGAATTTATAGAGCAAACAATTAGTTGACTGATTTAGAAAATGATCTTATTGTAGTTCTTAAAGCATTGTAATTAATTTTGCAAGCCTTTCTCACCTGGGGCGTGAAGGTCTTGGGGTTTGACAGGAAGTGATGGCGGAACACTTTGATGATCAGGTCGAGCTCACGCAGGTACTGCCGCTCCTCTGCTATTTCAAGCCTCACCAGGTCGTCGTATGTGAGCTCTCCAGAGGACGACGGCTCCTCTGTGCACTGTGACATCAAGCCAATATCCTCCTCCTGATCAAACATGTCCATCAACACCTAGAAACAAACAGCAGAGATTAACTATTCCTTCTTTCCTCATGGCGTTTGGTTTTTACAGCCTGCCTAAAACCCTGCTATTAAACTGGGTGATGTGAATGTCAGCGGCAGCTTTTACTCACCTTGTCTGCACACATGGACACCTTGATGTCCTGCTGGCTGATTTCATAATGCCGAATGTTGCCAACATAGTTGCCTGCCAGTTTCAGTATGTCTGCTGATATGTATTCAAGAACAGCCACAATGTACAGGGAAACGTGGTAGTCGACTTTATAGCCTAAAACCTCCTGCAGAAAATGGTGGGAAACAACATATTTGTTTGTTAAACGCGGGGTCAATCAGCAGTTCAAAATCTTTCCTGGTATCTATCTGAACCTGCATGGACGATCAGATAAGTTCAGGGTAATCTAATTAGTCTGAATCAAGCTGCCAACAGTATACTAAATTGAATAAGAAGTATTCCCAGCATTTGCTGTAATTTTCTGGCAGTTGCATCAGAGCTGACTAGGACTTATAAGAATGTTGAACTTCATATCTGATGGAGAGACTGGTGGGTTATTCAGAAGCCTTTACCTTAAGCAGTGGGTGTATCTTGTCTACAGGGAGAAGTAAGGGATTTCTCCTCTTGCGTTTCTCAATGGCTGACTGGGCGTCGGCAATCGCCCATTTATCTATTGGGTGGGGAAAGGTTTTCTGGACACGTTCCTGGTGGGAGATGAGGGAATTATTAAAGTCACCCGCTTCAGTCACTTCACGCTTAATAAAATTGGAAATCAATAAGATGACACAGAAGTATTCAGTTATTTAGTGCAGAGAGACTAGGAGCTAGAGGAGAGGACTTACCTCTACATCCTGCACAGAGCGAGGCTGGGCCACACACAGCATGTTGAGCAGCTGCAGGATCAGCTCCTCAATGTGCTGAAGGGCATCCTCCTTGGCCATGAGGTTCGGGTGGACCTGCTTCTGTACCTGAATGTTCAAGACAAAAAAGAAAAAGAAATGAGTGACAAATACAACAAGTTGGATAAAAGACCTTAACACAATCAAACAATCAAGAGTTTGATTTTTGATTATCCCCTGAAGAAGAAGGAAAATAGACGATGTCAACTGAAACTGGGCAATAGATGAAGGTGATCATTAACATCTGGTTTGATGCACCAGCTCAGGTCCCGTTTAAATGACATCAAGACAGCAAGTTGAGACAGTGGCTGATTGAAGAAAAGCACCTTTTCTTGGTTTTAAAAAATGGTCATCTTGGTGGTTTTGGATGTTTCAACCCATTAATTTTACAAATCACATGTAATTTTCACCACAGCTAGTCATTTTCCAAAGACACCATAGATCAGACCATTAGTTTCCCTTCATTTCACAAGAATATGCAATCAGCTTGCAGAGACATGAAGCTTGATTTAAGTAATCGGATGTTAGTTTGTCCTTTAAAGCATAACCAAGACGGACCTCTTGAAACCCAAACAAATAAAATAACTTAAAAGCAGATTCACAAAGAATGAATTTCTTTCTTGAAGAAAAGAGATTTGTCATTCGCGGGCTACAATATGATAATCTGCCAGTTTTATTTTAATCTTTTAGAGCTCATGGTGACATCTTCAAATGTCTTGTTTTATTGGGCCAAAAGTCCAAAATCAAAAAGGTATTTGGTTTATTACCGCATATGACACAGAAAATCACCATATATATACATATATTTAGAGAAGCTACAACTAGCACATTTTGGGCATTTTTGTTATTTTTAAAAATGACTCAATCTACTAAGCGACTAGTCATTGCAGCTCTAGACACATTAGATTTATTAAAGTCAAATTTCATGGAGCAAAAACTATCCCAAAGCCAAAGTTATTCAGATTACTATCAAATATGACAAATAAAGCGTAAAATCTTTACATTTAAGAAGCAGGAACCAGAAAATATTCAGCCTAGTTGCAGATTAATTTTCTGTTGACACTAACTGTTCCATGCAATTATTCATCCTCCAATTTAAGCTGCAAGGTGCTGTTAAACATGCTCTGTCAATAAATATTTCTGTAAAAAGAAAAATCAAAAAGACATGCATTTAACTTGTGGAGGTGTAACGCGCCTGACAGAAGGTGTGGTTTTAGGTGGAGACAGCAGAGAAGGTGTGGCTTCATCAGGTCTACAAGTGGAAAGAGAAGAACTCCCCCCCACCACCACCACCACCACCCTCCAACTTCCCAAAAGATGTCGTCATGTGGGCCGTGCCCTCTTGCAGGAATGCTGTCAGTTGAGATACTATTATAGCAACCAAAGCAGACTAGAGGGGGAGAAAAAGAAAGAAGCTGTGGGAGAGGACGAGAGGAGAGGTGGATCGAGAGAGCACATTTACTCTCTACTCACAAAAGCCAGGCCTGTTCACATGCCAATGATGGAATTACCCTGGCAAATAGTAAAGTGGGTCGTTATGATGACAAAACATTAGCCTCGGATTAAGGAATGTGAGAGGAGAGTTAAAAGGTCAGCACAGACCGGGCTTTGTGCATTCTTGTGCTCTGACTTAACAGAGATGCAGCGGTGTGGCAGGATGTCCCCTCTGTCTCAAGTTCAGTTCATTTGTTTGAGATAAAATGATAAATCAGATATATTAGGGGTGGTGGGGGTATAAAAGACCGTCTGTGTATTTATTAACTACATTCAGCTGCTTTTTAAAACAAGAGGAGCTGGAAAATCTGAAGCCACAACTTGGACTCGTTTACATTTTTGTACGTCATTTCTGTTTTGATGCACACTCACAAGACCTAACAGTAATAAATAAGCCACAGCACTTGGAAAAAATATATATCAAAGCAGAAGCAGGTTATGAGATATATCCTCTAAACCGCAAAGAGGCACTTGACCAAATTCCACAAGACACCAGGAGTTGTGAGTCACCACACTGAAACTACGGGGGTTTCCCTCGACTCCATTCACAGAATAGTTGGCCCCATTTCTGAGAGACCCACATCCAACGAGTGCTGTCTATCTTCGACAATGTCAGGATGGGAGACGGCGCAGCAAAAATACACAAAACTGAATGTAATTTGAATGCAAACATAATAGAAAGTGAATTCAAATTTTTTTTTTTTTTTGAAATAATAAGCCAAAAATTCACTGGTTCCAGCTTTTCAAACTTAAAAAGATAATAAACTGAATATTTTTGGATTCTGGACTACTAGACATTTAAAATAAGTCACTTTGCATTGGATTTGATGCATATTTGTCACTTTATTCTCGCTGCTTGGTTAGAAAATTAGGTAGTGGAACTTATGTAGAATATTAAAAAATCAATTTGACTAAAATGACACTTTGCAAGCTTACTTTAGCCTTTTTCAGTGAATCTGTCAGTTCTGTCTGATGATGATGAACATCTAAATTGAGGACTGAAAGCAGAGCGGGGCCATGTGCAGGTATGACTGTGGCTCAGTGTATTTACAGTACCACTGCAACTTGATCCTGATGAGTGATTGATGTAACATAGTTGGCTGTGGACACTAAAGTAAGTGCAAGAAGCACGCCAAGTGAAACCAATTGAGTGGAAAATCATCAGGGGAACTCCTGAATTTGAAAAGGAGTCATTTCAAAACAATGTGGACAAAAAGCAACAAGTATGTCATAGTCGGAAAAACATTGTTTCCCTTATAGAGGAGCAGTGCGGGTGACTTCAAAATATCCTCTCTCATTTTGAATTTGTACCGACTGAAACAGGCTGAAGACAAAAATGTCAAAGTTGTCACATCCATCATGCATTGCAAAATGAGCATTTTTTGGTGGCTATGTTAGTAAATTCTATTGCTGTAATGATTAACTCAATCAGTTATTCAACCAATCCATTAACAGAAAATTAACCAACTTTGATAATCCATTAAATGTTAAATTTATTCAACAAAAACACCAAACCTGAACTGAATCAACTTCTCAAAACTAATTTTATATCATATTTTATATGATTATATAGCAAAGTTAGCATAGCTGTACAGGAATGTCATTAACTGGTTAGCTGAGCAATACAATAAATCAAATTATGCAAAAATGACAAAATCCTCTCTGGTTCAAGCTTCTCAAAATGCCTTTTTAGTGTTTTTTCCCTTTATATGATAGTAAACCAAATTAGAGCTGCAATGTTCAGAATGTATTATGGTAATAATACAACTATTATTATATTTAACCATTTCAAGCATAAATGCAAAACATTTGCCGGTTCAAGGATGTCAAATTATTTGGGGGTTTTGGACTGCAGGTTGAACAAAATCAGATGATTGATGTCGTGATGGGCATTTTTAAAAATCATTCTTATTCATTCTTTATTGACCAGATGATTAATTGATAAATTGTCAAACAATCTGCAGATTAATCAATAATACAAATAAATGTTTGGTGCAGCCCTAAACCAAATATCTTTGGTTTTTGGACAACTGATCAGACAAAATATTATAAAAGGGCATATTTCACTGTTTTCTGACATTTTTTAGGCAGATTAACTGATATCAAAAATAATCACTGAGGTCCAAAACTGTATGGCAATTAGTTGTGGGTATAGATCATTTTTTTTAATCTAGATTAATCTCACTGAAATCTTAAAATTAATTTAGATTAATCTAGACCAAAAGTAAGTCTTTGAGAACGGGTTTCTTAACACAGGGGATGCATCAGTTTGCAAAATGCATCAGTTTGCAAAATGAATCACTGACTGCTTATAGCAAAGGGATGCTTTGCGTTCAGGTGGTATTTGAGACTGGAAGAACTCCTACAGTAAACCAATTCTGCATTGCATAAGATGGACAACCTTAGTCTTGTCGATGCCACCATCGGGAAGCTTCTTAAAAATGAATTTTCCCTGAAGCAAGCCTTGCGGCTTCGGGCTGCATTCATGATAGACTATCACGTTTGGTGTGGTAGTTCGGTAATTAACAGGCACGTAGAGGTTCGAAAATATCACGTTGAAAGTCATCAGTTTGCTTACTATAGGACCCATCTATTATCAAAAACCCAATTTTGATAATAGATTAACGGAGGTATTTTTTATATCGCTCGATAAGAGTCTCACATTATCGCAGCGCGTTAACGCCGTTCACGGCCCACCACTAATGGCAATATTTCTCATAGTTCACAGATTCACCTATATTGTCTCATGGTATATATTGTCAGTGGCCCCTAATTGTAATTGCCTTTAAGTTTTGGTCTGTCAGACAATACATTAAACAACTGGTTGATTAATCACAAAATATTCTAGAGTGTAACAGATGATGAAAATAACATAATGTTAAATATCTGCTGCAGACAAAGCCATTAAAGTGAAAAGACTCTTGATCATATGTAAGCTTTCATGCACATCCTCCTGTGCCATGTTAAGGTGTTCAGTTTCATGGGTCAGCTCCATTAAGAAGGGGAAAGCTAGCATACAGGAAGTCCCAGCGCTCGCTCACTCTCACTTTCCCTCCTCCGTCTCTCCCCTCTGCCTTGTTCTCTACCCACACAGAGCAAAGACCCCGGGGAGATGGGATCATAGCAGCAGACTGAGAGGTATTGATGTGCGTGTACGAGGAGGCAGCAGCAGCAGCAGCAGCAGGATCACGCTGCACACACAGACTGAAGCAGAGCCAAAAGCAGGAAAACCAGGATTCAGAGACAAAAACCACCAGGAAACATTTTTACTGGTCAATGTTTAATTCACATTACCTTGCAGTAACCATGGGTTAGTCAATTAACTGATTATTTGATTAGCAGAGCACATAATTGACAACTATAATCTATAATATTGATAATAGATCAGTTATAATAATGATTCAGCAAAATATTTGCTTGTTCCAGCTTCTAAATGCGTTTTATAACATTATAAATGTAATCTTTGGGATTTGGACTCTTAAATGTGTAAAAAAAAAAAAAAAAGAATCAATTCATCTTAAAAATAAGGGAAATTGCTAGCTACAGCCCTGAAAACCTAGAACTTACAAAATATTGATCCATTTAAAAATAGACCAATGTGCTCTCTGGTGAAGCCTCATCAAACTAGTGCTGAAACATTTCAGCTGCAGACAGACTGACTTAAGCCTTGTGTGAAAAAACACAGCCTCCTCATTCACAGAAGAAGTTGACCCTCTGCTGTTTACCTCGTGATCATCATGACGAATGATGAAATAATTCCTGCTGTTGTAACTTTCCAGATATGTAAAATCCTGTCTCCTGCGTATTATAAACCACTGTTCAGTGTTTTGGTGCCTTCAAACATATGGATCCATAATTCAAACTGGACTTCCTTGGTCGTCTTAAAACATAGCATTGAGGCTTGTTCAGCCTCAACACACTTAAATGACATCCAAGAGAAAACAATAGGGCTGACTGTGTAGCTTACAAGTGAAATTTAAGGGGAAAAAATATGACCGTTCAAGTGGAAAAGTACACTCAGCATTTCGCCAAACCACAGATATTTCACCTCAAAAAAGAAGATTTTATTACTCAAAAAGTACGACATCATCAAAAAGTATTAGTCGTGGAAACTGACACAAATATGTTGATGCTGAAGTATATGAACCAAGGAGCTGATACAAGCGTCCGAAATAGGAATAAGTAGGTCAGAATCTGTGTAGTAACTCAATGTGTATCAGCCATGTGCCATCAAGGGAGAAAGATGTTGGACACTAGTAGACAGCAGGCAGTGCTTTTCCTCAGCTTGCATCCTATTTCATCATGCATGTCTCAGCTATAACACAAAGTGATCAGGTGTTGTATGTGCTGGTGGTAAAAGAACAGAAAGGCTGGAGGTAATAATTGAAGCCGGACGGTGTTAATACAGGGTTAACATTTCTAATTCAATTGATTATTCTCCTGGCTGTGTATATGGAGCTGCAGCAGGCTCAGGTTGCAGGTAATGTGGCTTGCGTGTGTGCGTGTGTGTGTGTGGTGGAGATGTGGGGGTGGGGCTTGTTATTATACCCGAGCATGTGTCACTGTTTGTGATTCATGCCATGACATCATCTGCCATTACAACCAGACTGTCTGGGGAACCATAGGACAGAGATCAACTCTGAGACAACAGGCACACACGCATGAAAAACGTACACACACACACGCACACAAAGACAAAGGCATAAACAGAGATAATCCCTTTAAACACACAAATAGAAACACACTACACGTGTTTAGATATGAGGTAAACCACAGAGCAATGCATATGTACACAAACGAAACAGAAA
Source organism: Pampus argenteus (assembly GCA_036937835.1). NCBI lineage: Eukaryota > Metazoa > Chordata > Actinopteri > Scombriformes > Stromateidae > Pampus > Pampus argenteus. The sequence continues at coordinate 14,440,569 of CM072873.1, forward strand.
CTCTCAATCACAGACGAACGTGTTTCGCCTGACATTTAGCCATGTATCTTCACACTCAAAGCACTAAGACAATAGCTGGTGTACGTGCCTTCGACAGCATGTGGCCTCGCTGTGACCCCAGTCTGACCTGACCCAGTGACACCCATCCTCTCTCTGAACCCTGTCTGAGGACGGAGAGCATCGCTGACGTTCACAACACTTGATTCAATATTCGACGAAGGGTGTGGAACGTGTATTAATGCATCCTATCCTCCGCCTGTGCTCCTCTCGGTGGACGCCCCGGGGCTGGTGCACAGGAAGTGCAACCTGTTACCAAGAACATGCTGTGCGATCAACACACAAAGACACAACATTTCACTGACAACGTGCTGCCTGACACTGACAGGGTTCAGATTATGTCACGCGCTGTAACGTTTGATTCAATGTAAGATGTGAAGCTCTGATGTAGGGCTGAAATGATTCCTCCACAACTTGAGTAAGTCGATTATTAAAAATTGTTTAAGGCATATAACTATATACAGCACACTGTGTTTCACACAGATGATTATTACTGACGTACAACGCACTTATGCTGCAGACACATGATGTGATTTGATGGCTCTGATTGCAAATTAGAGGAAGAGCGATACAGAGTCCACGGAGGAGACTCAAAAAAACAAAGTAATGTTAAAGTTAGCAGATAGTTACTCTGATTATCAGAGTAGGGCTGTGCCGCTTTACTTTTTCTTACTTGCTATATTTATTGTTTACATTGTGTCGTTTTTTGCAGCAAAGCCAGAGAAACATGTTCTCATACACCAAGTTCATGGATGTCAAGAAATTAACATCCACTTTGATTTATTTTTATTCATATTGGATTCATACAGACTGCTTTGCTCACAGCACGAGTCGTGTGAGGTCACCAGGTCACTTCAGACATGATATAGATAATAATGTATGTATGAACTGGGCAAGACCGGTTGCTGTCACAAAGTCTACCTCCTCACATGAAAGATTAAATCTCTGCTGCATGTGGCTGCAGGGAATATCAGTGCAACTGTTGAGGCATCAATGCCAAAGGAGATATGTGTACTAATTTCACTCAAACCTTTGTGGTCACAGCTGATGAACTCAATCTTTCTGTGTCTCATGGAACATCCTGCTGGTACGTCACTGTGCTCATATACTGCAGAAAGGTTTGATGTCAAATTCAGCAGGTCAGACTCTCAACTCTGTTTACGTATTATATAAGATCCATAGATGATAAATACAGCAGTATTGTTATCATAGACGGATTGGACCTTATACATTAGCGCTGGACGGGGCGGCTTGGAGCAAATAACTGTCTCATTCGGAAGTGACAACTTCTGTCTAGCAACTGACTAAAATATATAAAAAAGTACCTCAGCTGTAGGTTTTGGCACGTAGTGAAGTTATTAAGTACTCAGGTTGAGAGGATAAAAGAGGCAACACAAACATAAAAACAAAGCGGGCTTGTAAACTGACCAATCTCAGCTTTAGAAGTTGGCCTAAACCCTCACATAGTGAAGTCCTGTGAACTCAGCAAGCAGCATGCAGCGCCAACTCAACATGGGATGGAAACTGTACCCAGCAAAGCTGTGGCCTTTCTCTCGATGCCAATGAAACAGCAGACCCAGGGAATGTACAGTTATTATTAACACCAGCATGTTGGAGGGTAAATGACGCTCTTACATAGCACCAGGCACGAGCCGCAGTACTTAAGAATAGCCAGGACAGGCAGACGCAGCCAGGAGACAAACACGAGACACGGTGAAATGTCACAGTGAACGTCAACTGCAAAGACAGAAGCACAGACGGCTGCATGTGTGTGAACCACATGTGACTGGAAAGTTGAGCATCATGCGTTTACCTTCATCCAAAAAAACCCCCAAAAAACTAAACATTTTATTGCTTTTATAACTGCCAAGCTGTTTTTCAATTGCAATTTATTCATTTTAAATTATAAAACAAGGAAAAGCTACCACTATGTATTGTTAGCCAACACGTCATTGTTGCAAACGAGAAGTTAAATGTGTATCTATTACATGTAAAGTAGTTTAATAAATTAATAATAATTAACAGATTAATCGGTAATTGAAATAATCATTAGTTTCAGGCTGCATAGTAATTCATCACACGTCACTAAATTTAAGTTGTAAATGGATGAGTCTGTTTCATCCACAAGTCTATTCTGTGAGCAGCCAGACAGTTTAAGAAGTGTCTGTCTTACCTGTCAACAGGTTTTCTTTAATCCTGCCTCTAAATAACAACCCAAATCATTCTCAGGGGTGGAGTCACCCACCATGGATACTTCTGACAAGGAAACCCCCCGGTGGACAGCTGTGAAAAACAGCGAGTCACAGTCTGTCAAAACCATAACAATGTGCGTCAATCTCTGACAGGCTTTCCCTCCGGCAGTTGTGTAACAAGTTGAGACAATAAAACTGCGGCACCACAGCCCACCACCTGCTCTCTCAGTTTCACCTGATTCATCGCACCATCTCTACTGGGCTACGGATAACTGACAGAAACTGGCCTGTGTTATTTATAAACAGGATGTTGCTGCCTGGCTAATTAATGGCTAGTTATCTCTTTAGATACCTATCTGCCATTAAAATTAACACATTAAAGGACAATGTCATAACAATATTTGATCAAGTCTCTGCCTTTTAGATGTAGGGCACCATTTGTTTGTAATTCCAATTTTATAATAAATACCCAAAGAAAAAGTTTTTAACACCAGTGAGTCAAACGGAGGAGTCAATTGTAAAACACTGATCTGACAGCAATAGTCTGGAGTAGTGACACCTTACACATAAGTAACTGGTTAACCAAACATCAAAGCACAGCATAAAACTAAGTTACTAACACTGAGAAGTCTATTGTGGAGTAAAGAAATACCTCTTTCATGCTTTGAAAATAAACTCGGTCTGCAGTACTTTTATCTATTTCGGGAACACAAATATTTTAGTCTTCAAAACAACGTCCCATTCCAAAAAAAAAAAAGACAATTATACCAGTATAACAATATACTAAGTGCACTGTTGTTCATAAGAGTTCATCTAATAGGTCATTGTTCTATAAACACTTGTCGACAGCAGTGTTTTGTCAAGGGACGAGTTTTGAATCAGAAAGGGTGTATGGGAAAAGCTGAAACACTAACAGTGAACTGTTTAGGGGAGGTGCATGTTATAAGCACTTATTGCAGTTTGAGTGAACCTCAAACCTCTTACAGGCCACCAAGGTTAACAGCCTTTGATCTGCATCATGGGCCCTTATCACAGCTGTTAAAAGCAAAGTGCAGGTATGCCAACAGAAAAGACTCAACTGTGCACCACAGCAAAGCTTTTCCACTTTAGCCTGTGCTCCCTGTCTCAGCCAATGAGTGACTGTTTGAGCTCCAACCACATCAGGACAAGTAAACCTATGAGTGGATCTCGTCAGGATTTTGTTGGTTTAAACAATTTCAATGTGAAAGGAGGACACAAAGCTATGTGCATCTTCCAAGTATCACGTGTTCATGTATAACCTAATGGAAAGTATAACATAAAGAGCACTAATAACTTTGTGTTTTCAGTTAAAACAAGGCTATTATGAGTAAAAAGAGCGAGAGAAGAGCAAGGGGGTTTCAGAAAACAGAAAATAAACATGGTGATGACAGTGAGAAGCCAAGATGATGCAAGAAAAGGGAAAGAGAGGGTCAGTCAAAAAGGAACCGATACGGGTTAGTCCTGCTGACCAAGTATATTAAAATTTAAATATTTCCTGACCTGAAAGTTTCAATTAGGTTTATGAGAATTAAGTTGCATTTCTTCGAAAAAAGGAGGGAAACTTAACATCAACCCGCAAAAAAATAGCTGTAGAAGGTCTCTGGTCTGCAGGGATGAGACATCTTGACTGTTCGACCAAATGAGGAACTATTAATGATGTTGGCAGTAACAAACACACATCACCAATGATGTTTGACAGTGCCTTTCAGGAGAGTTTCACTGGTATTTAACTTTGAGGGGTAACATCAGGTTATTATTTCTTATCATGTATAGTGTGTTTTTAATTCTATGAGACACATCAACAGATCAGAATACTATACAAACAACTCCTTAAAAAAACCATCATTGGCAAAGAAGTCATTACAAGGAACTGTGGACAGAAACTTTTTGAATAAACACACTGTAGACAAGTAAACAAGCACAGAACAAGAGGAAAGCAAATTCAACAATACAAAAATATGAAATTGTTTCCTTGTTGATTAATTCAATCTAGCAGACACTCTCACGCTGGTTGAGAATTATTTGCATTTCCCAAAACCATATTATTATGCCATATTATTATAAAATGAACAATTTGGGACCTTTGGATAAAGTTGAAAAAGTTTGTGTGTTACATGCAGATGAAAGTAGTACTCTGAACCTCGCACCAGTTAATCTCCACAACGGGAAGGCGTGTTTTGAAAGTGACTTTAGTGAGATTTTAATACTTCATGGGGGGTTACCTTTCGTAAAGCTTGCACGAAGAGGCCTCTCCATTTGTGACTGTTCTCGTCACTTGAAAAGTCGTATATCTGCTGGGGCTGCATTGCTGTAGCGGCTCCTGGCGTTGCCGTGATCCGGACTGAACTGTCAGCATCGGCCCCGGCTGGATAAGTCCTTGTGGGTGGGTCAGTCCAGGGGCAGGCACGGTGGGGAGGAAAAAAAAAGTCTAACTGGCTCGTTAGCAAATATGAAGAGTGTCGCTAAAACAGGCGGCGAGTCCAGAGTCGAGTCAAACTGCGAAAGATTAGCTACATAAGAAAATAAGCACATGTAGCTATAAAGTTAACTCGCTAGCTTGGTGGCTAGTGAGGCTAGCCTGCTGTTGCTGTGAACACGGGACAGCGGCTAACTAAAAAGCTAACGGCTAATAACAATGTTGCTAAGTGTTATACTTGCTACTTGGCGTTTGCTAAAAAGCTTACAACAGGCACATTGAGTTCAGCGTGAAGTCGCGTCATAGGAGTTAATTTTGTCGCCAGCTAAGTATAGCTACAAGTTACGTTTGGTTATTTGCTGTCTAAACACCTGTAACGTTAGCAGGCTAGCGTTAGCCGGCCGAGCTAACTAGTGCTACAGGCTGCTGCTGGCCTTTGATGCGCTCCGAGTTTTATGTTGTGGCACACGACCCGTTCAGCTCCAAACAAGGCACACTTTCTCCGGCGCTGTTTACTTCACATTTAGTCATCTTCTCCGGTGTGATCAGACGATTAAATCCAACGTAAATCACCCCCAAATCAGCGATCAGTCTGAGGCATGTCTGTGCGCGGAGCAGCTGGAGAGCAGTCGAGGTGCTTTTTTTTTTTGGTTTGGTTTGAGAAGTCGAAGATGTTCGTACCAACTCCGCTGCCTGTCTGCCTGTCTGCTGCTGCTCAGCTCTGCGCTCCGCTGTCAGGCACGCACGCTGCGTAATTTCACATTTTATTGGACAGAAAAAAACAAGGCTGGACTTCTGTCTCTTATACTGTAAAGACCCACCGTGTAGATATGTAATAAATATACATGGGTTCTAAACTAAAAACCTGGTCTGTCTTTTATGTAGTGTTTTCTAAAATATTGGTTTTATTACTATACATTTATATTTATCATAATTATATATATATTATACTGTATGCATTGTTTGTATTATTTTTTTATCTTTCATTATCTTAACTACCCATTTTTTGTTGTCCTATTTTAATAACTATTGCTTTTTAATTATTTTGCTCTGCATTGGTCTGTGAATCCATTTTTAGCCTTCTGTTTTGTCAACCGCTTTTAAAGTTTTTCATTGAATTACATTTGATTAGTTTGAAAGATGCTATTTAAATGAAGTTTGATTGGTTGATATTAATTCACAGTTGAAACAACACCCAGCAAAGTGCATTTATTAAATAAATAGACCACATTAATCTCAAATTTCCTTTATTTTCTTTCCAATATAAAAGTGTTAACAGTAAAAACAAAAATTGCTTTTTACAATTGCACCAAATTTAGACATTGTGCTGACACTATGCTCATACACTATTCTATGTTACTGCTGTGTGTGTGTGTGTGTGTGTATATCTGCCTCCTTGTGGACAAACTGTTAAAAGGTTAAAACATTTTCAAGTCTGTCTAAAAACAACAGATACCCATATAAACACTGAAACAGGTTTTTCTTGCTGTCCACAGTGTTTCCACATGGTCATTTTGTGCATAAACGTATTTAAAAGTTGAAGCTTGTATGAGGTAATCATATCAAGTGAATATCTTGTCTCTGTGTTTCCTTGGAGTGTGTTTCTCTGTTGAGCTGTGGTGGAAGTAACAAAAAGAGGAACTTTGGCATTAATAAGACTCATTTTGAAAGATACAGATACTTGATTTGGACCCCTTAAGCTTCAAATAAACTTTTAAATACATTTTTGCTGTGGGGCTGTTGATTTTGGCCAATATGAACAGGAGGAAGGATTATGGCAAAAAAAACCCCCAACATTTCAATGTTCATTTGGGCATCTGACTGCTGTTTTAAGACAAACTAATGCCCATCTCCATGCATCTTGGCAGTATGTGATGTTGTGTTTGTTTATCTAATATTAAAAAGTACCTCAGATTAACATAAATATATATATTTATAGTAAAAATTAACATTCATTTGTCAATAAATTGGCTGAAATAACAGCATAGGAAACCCATTTTATTTTATTATCTGGACAATTTAATTAGCACATTTTAGTATAATTATATGAAATCCCAGCTTGCAGTAATGTAATATGATGCAAGACTAGGATATTCTGTGTTGATGTAATTTAAAACTCGTTTTATTTAAATGATTTTGGTAGATTTTGGTGCCTAAAACTTTCAAACTTTCAAAAGACGAGTGTCATAAAAATGTGCATCCTGCAGCTTTTACTGTGCGTTATAGCCATTAAAATTGCCATTGAAAAGAGGCGGCACTCCATAGTTCAAAAACAGCAACAAAAAAATAAAATAAAATAAAATCACTTCATGTATTCAGGTCAGTATTGAATTTTTCACAATCGATCAGTTGAGTAGGGCTTGGTTTTGATTGTGAATAAATCACTCTATAAGGCGAACACATCAAGTCATTTTTTTGCAATTTTTAAGACGTTTTTTAACAACAGAGTGCCGCCTTTCTCCTGATTTCAGAACAACATAGACTTGCTTTCTATAAAGGAAGACCACCTGACTGAATTTCAGTGCAGGAGAAGAGCACCTGTTTCTGTTTGCACTTATGAAATCTTAAAAATGTAATAATGTCAAAGATATGTTACTTTCCTCCCCCTCCAATCAGGAATAAAAATGTCTTGATGGTGATGCTGAGGTAGTGAGAGCTTTTTACAACATTATAGCTTCGTTTGGTGACTTAAAGCTTCATTATTTTGTATAGCGTTTCTTGTTCTGTGATTATAGTGTTTCTCTACAGTGAGAAGCGGCTCTCCACCTCGTCTGCAACCATTTCAGCGATGGCGAGGGATGAGGTAGCCGCAGGCGAGGGCGCGTTACGCACATGGAGCACCCGACTGCCCACATCGCCAACCCCACCGTCAAACACAAAGTCATCCACAAGCTTTCCCTCCCGGTCGAGAGCCTGAGCTCGGACTCCTGCAGGACCCCTGGAGAGGAAAACAGCCAGATTACATTTTGCTTTCCTCCAAATTTAAAGTGCACCGGTGTGTTGTCTACAAAGTGAATGCATTTTAAGTCTTGCATCATCGTTCTACCTTAGCACATCACTTAGGGAGATTTCAGGGATGTACTTCTGTAGGATTTTAACCTGTGCACCAATGAAAATCCCTCTATACATTTCTCCAAATCCATATTTTATGTTCTTTAGCACCAGCTTCTGAAGGCCACTGAAATATAAAGAAACAAAGCAATGAAAACTGTGATTGTACCAATATATATGAATGAAGATAAATTATGTTAAATTATCCATCATAATCTGCATTTGCACAATGTTTTCAAAAATTCCACTTCCAGATCACTTTACATTTAGGAATTTGAAACAATCAAATTTTATGCTCTACCTGAATGATATGGCATCTGCAAAGTCTCGCATGTTGAAGTCGTACACTTTGTAACCCTCCCGTTTGAAAGCTAGCACAGCGTTGGGACCGAGCCAAATACTTCCATCCATGCGCGGGGTGAAGTGAACTCCAAGGAAGGGGAAACGAGGGTCAGGAACCTATAAAAAAAAATTTTTTTGTCTAACTAAAGGAAGTGTGTATTCATTATTTGAATCCATCTCATAACAGTATCAAGACGTCCACAGGTATTTTGAACATATGTGTGGAAGTGCTTCAAGAAAAAGGCAGAAGAGCTTTTCAGTGTGTATTTTTGTGTGTCAAACCACATATTACTGTATCAAGTTGTTTCTCAATGACTCAAAACCTCAACATGAGCATATTTCCTGTATACTAACAAATTACATAACCCTTTCAAAGAAATGACCTAAAAATGGACAGTTACACACATTAACAGTAACAGCTGCACCTTATTTTGGTAAAACAATTTTTACAGATGAACTACATATGAACCTAAATATTATATCTTTGTGTCACTTGGCACTGCCAAAATTTGAAGTTGCCAAGCGCATCTTTAAGGGAGTAGAGATTACATTCAGTACTTATATCTGCTGATCAAATGATTTATGTCGATTACACAGCTCAAAAAAGTTGGCCATATGGACCTTCAGTCCTTCAACAGACTTACAGGGTAGATATTTCCTTTGACTAGATAGTGTTTCTCTGGTTTCAGGACCAAATAGTCTCCTCTGAAGGGCACAATCCGTGGCTCCCGACTGCATCCAGATATCTGTGACAGGCGGTCTGAGTACAAGCCTCCACAGGTCAGGACATACCGGCACCGCACCTCGTTTCCCTGTTAAATGATTACAATTCAAACAACAGAGCACAATAGAAACGAGAAGAGATTGTGATGTGCTTTTTCCTCTCTTTCATACATACTACATGCATGCATCTTACCTTTTTGTCTCTGACTGCGATTGGATATTTCATTCCTACAAAATGAATTAAAAAAAGAGAAAAAGAAATACGAATTGAGATGGACTTCAAACAACTACAAGTCTTGTTAAACTGACTTTGTTGGCATATTAATGTACAGAAACTCCTTGTTACCTTCAGTGCTCCCAGCTGTGCTTTCGTTGACCATGGAAATGTCATTGACCTCATATTCAGTTACCACCGTGCCGCCTGCCTCCTCAAAGTCTTTGCCGTACCTGAGAGCCACCATCCTCCAGTCGACAATGCCAGTGTAGGGTGAATCCAAGGCCATTATGCCCTGCAAGGATGACATACAGTAAGCCTTCACTGTCATTTTTTTCTGTCCCAAAACAAAAAAAATCATCATCTCAGAGTCTCTTACCCTGCAGTACGGCTCTCGCTCTCGGATCCCCTTTGCATCAATAATACTGAGGTCACGCACATTGTTCTTCAGGCCACGCTCATATAAAGCTTTTAGTCTGGGTATCTCCTCCTGCTCCACAGCGACAATAAGCTGCCAATGCATAAATAACTGAGATCAATACAGAGGTAGACACAACACAACGATCCACGTCTTTACTTTTTTGTACACCAACTGAAATGCGTCTGTAGGACCGAGCTTACATTGTTCACACTCCTATTTTGGATCGGTTTTCTACTCAAACATGTACGGATGTATTTTGAGTAAAGAAAGAGAAAAAATATTTAAAAAATGTATCTGTAAAGAGTTGATAAATGATTACATGCATATTGCAATGTAATGTATGCATCATCCACAGTAAACATACTATATAATTATCTGGTTAAAACACAAAAGGAGACCTTTCCACATTTCTTGTAGGGGATTTCTTTCTTCTCACAGTACTCATAGGCTAAAGTGGCTCCTCGCACACACAGACGGGCCTTCAGCGACCCCGGCGTGTAGTAGATCCCGCTGTGAATGACTCCACTGTTGTGGCCACTTTGGTGTAGTGCTGGTGAGTAAGAAAGTGATACAGAGTGGAAGAACAAAAAGAAAAGAAAAGAAAGGATAGATTAATGGAAAAATATAGAAAATATAATATTTTTAGAAATATTTATATAAATAAGTTTATTTGCTTTCTTGCCAAGAGTTAGATGATAAGATTGATACCACTCTCAGGTCTTTATGCTCAATATGATGTTACATTAGATGCAGCTAATTAGCTTAGTTTAGCATTAAAACAGAAAACAGGGAAGCTATCCAGGCAAAAAAAAAAAGTTACTAGCACCTCTTAAGTCCACTAATTAACATCTTGTTTATTAAATTTGTTTATGTGCCGTTTATGTTGCAAAATGTACACATTTAAATGTGTACATTTTGCAACATTAATACATAAAGATCTAATAACCAGAGTTCTCCAAGTTATTCTAAGTGTTTTATTTTCTCTTTAAGCAAATTTCTTTCAGCACTGCAGTATTTAGTGCAGTCAGTATTTTTTTTTTCGGTACTCAGCTTCAGCTTATTGGATTTGAAGTTCAGTTTTAAGGGTGTGTCCTCAATGTGTGAACAGTGTAGGACTATATTCAAATTTGAACAGCGCCACACTAAACATGAGAGGATTACAGTTGCCTAACTGTTTACCCGAGGCCCTCAAATTAAATCTGAAATTCAGATGTCAACGCCCATATCATGAGAGATTTTTGTTGTCTTGGTGCTGAGCTCCAACAATGTGTTTTTATCAACAAAACACCAACTATTAAAACTCAACTCACAAAGCTCTTTTTCTTTCTCCAGCAGAATGAAGTTGAGCGTCGGGTGTCGCAGAATGAGCTCTCTGGCCGTAGCCAGTCCGACAATGCCAGCTCCCACCACAGCCACATCATACGTGCTGGAAGACAAACGTGAGGTTACATGCAGTTCAAATATAAGATGGTGACTAGAAACTGTCTTTAACAAACTACCGGCTTCACAGGTTGCAAAAGGTAGAAAGCAGAGAGAAATATTTAGGTCAGTGGTTCAATGTCACCCTGCACATGACACATGCAAACAACAGACCTTTGAAACTGATCAGTAGGGAAACCCTGTTTGCATATAGAAAGATAACAGCCAGCTCTGTTACATTAAAGCTACACTAACAGATTTATCTTAAAGTGTAGCTGCAGTACATTCAACTTCTCCACAATCAAACAAAGATTTCACATTTTGCAACAACTGCGAAGACCTAAAAGAACACAATGTTCAAGCCAGAGCGAATGTTTTGTCCCTCATAGCACATTGGGAAAAGATGACATCTTGTTTTCATTTTGAAAATTGAAACCAGACAAAGTGGTACCAATAAATCAGATGTCAGACATGTTTGGGAGCATCACAGCCCGCTAATCTGCACATATTGGTGGGTCAATATGTGTATTCAAGAGTTTATATAGAAAGTGGACTAAAAAGAGAACCTGATCTGGTTCCCCAGTTAGCTGTAAGAACTTGCACATCTGTTGTTGCTTAAAAATGCCCTTACATTTTATCCATCGACTATGAAATAATGTCTTGATCTCGTTAGTCGCATTGTCTTATTTTAAATAATCAATAAGTTCATCAATATTTGACAGTTTACCTAAAGCACACTGGAAATGAGCCTCATTGCATACACTGACTCAATAGATAAGGGTAAAAGGTGAGGGTTAGGTATATTACGACACCATGCCGCATGCATGCTTTCCTAAAGGCATAGTTCACACAAAACTAGTGACTGTTGTATGCTGACAAAGAAAATCTTCCTGCAGGTAAAAGCCAAGTCAAACTACAAATGCTCCGGGAAATAAAAGTTGCAAATGTAGATGGATCGTGCACGGATAGGGGGTAGAAATGTCTTGTGCCTCTTAACAATAAGTTGGAGACTGCAGATCAGAAATGTTATGCAATCTGGTTCTTGGGGCTGAGTACCCTTAGCAGTGACTGGAATCCATTAAAAGTTTGTTCTTCAAGCATGTCCGCGTTACTCTGCACATTTTCTTTCTGCTAATCTGTCAGTAATTAAAGCAAACTAGTAAAGCGAGCAGTAACCTATTCCCCTTACATTCAACTGAACCAGACTACAACCACACACTGTTGCCCGCTTCGTCTCTGAAATGTCAGTCTTACCTGTGCAGCCGTCTGCTTGCAATGTCCTTTAGCAGTTTCGGCTGCGCTGCGCAAACAGCCTTAAAAGTCGCACCGCTCAGAGTCCAAATCATCGTCGCGGAGTTAAAAACGCTCCTCAGAGTAACTTCTTCATTGTGTAACTACCTGACACGTTTCCCGGACCTTTCTGTTTTGTGTTTCCTCCCTCTCCTGCTGCCAGCGGCGCGAGCCTCACATCCTGAACGCCGAGGTGACGCCGGTGACGCAGCGCCCCACTCGGGCGTAACACGGTCAGCCAATGGGAAAGCACGTTTTTTCTATTACGTCATCAAGTCAAAGGCGACAGCTATGGACGCGTCCTGTATGTAAACAGTCCGATCTGTTGGAGGCTAACTGAGGAAATGTAATGTATAATGTGTGAAAGACATTCGGGCAGTTGTTCATTTTAAATCCAATAATACATTTAATCTTGTATTTATTTTCTATTCATGTTTCAGCTCCGAGACATGAAGCTTTTATCGAAGGCTGTGCAGTCTGCTGTGAGTCAGAGACACCGGAGCTGCAGACACTTTTGGGGTTGGCTTAATGCAGTTTTCAACAAGTGAGACACCATTAACCTACAGATTAACTATAAACCTACCTGTCACCATTAACCTACAGATTAACTATAAACCTACCTGTCACCATTAACCTACAGATTAACTATAAACCTACCTGTCACCATTAACCTACAGATTAACTATAAACCTACCTGTCACCATTATTCTACAGATTAACCAAAAGACTATACATGTCTGCGCAGGAAAGCATGATGAGGCTTGTTAAACTGAACACACACACACCTGATTTAACACGAATCCAACAAACATACATCACCTTACATCAGTTTTTGCCATGTTGTTTAAAATTACATTATACTATTACACTGCTTATATACAGTCTAACACAGCAGCTTTGCAATAACATTCATAAAGGTTTAGGGTTTGTTGTAGAGAGGTGTTGATTGACTTCTTGCTTATTTTGGAGACTGTAGTTTGTGCTGTAATTGTATCACATTACAAAGTCCATATGTGTATATGATGTTTTACGTCTTTACTCTGTTATATGCACTTTATTTGAACATACTCACCTTATATTGCACTCAAAATCTGGGTCACTGATTTCCCCAAAGAGCTTCATGTTTTTTGTCTTGATGCTTCTCTGTTTGGTCTCCTTTAACTTTTATACTTTTTCATTTTTAACATTTTTTTTAAATAGTTAAAATGACAACAAACCCAAACATAAAAAGCAAAACTATTTCCATAATCTACTGACTATTCAAGAATGAAGCCTGTAGTCTATTAACATGTCAGAAATAATGACAAATGCCCATCACAAGTTATCTGAGTGGTCCCTGTGGTCTTGTTTATTGTGTCAACAAAGCCAAAGCCAAAAAGTATTGAGTCTATAAAGTTATGAAACATAGAAAAGAAAGCAAATATTCTCTTTAATTTGCGACCAGCAAATATAGCGCACTTGTTTGTTTTTCACAATGCTGTTAGGAGTTTGTTTTTTGTAGCCCATTTGACCCATTTCATTACATGTCATCACCAACGTGTAACGAACTTTGAATGTTTATTGATCTTCTCACAGGGTGGACTATGACAGGATCAAAGCTGTTGGTCCAGACCGAGCTGCAGCAGAGTGGCTGTTGAGATGCGGTGCCAGAGTGAGGTTTCAAGGTTTTGAACACTGGCATCACGACCACAACGGACTGCCAACTGGGCCTCTGGGCAGATACAAGATCCAGGCTATTGATGCCACTGAATCGTGCATCATGCACAGAGGGTTCAGCCATCTGGGTCAGTGTTACAGAGAATATTGTGTTCTTGTCTTGTTTCTTTTTCCCTCTGTGTCCTCTCTAATTGATGTAACAAGAAAAAGACTCTATAGCCACACACCCATTCAGGCTGTAACTTACTGTGACCAGTTATGCTGTGACCATAACTTTCTTTTTTTGGATACATTTTTGTACAAACCCGTTTTCATTTATCAAAAAATGCAAAACTATTAAATTGCTGTCTAAATAAAATCAACTGTACAATAACATCACCTGTAATAAAATCAGTCAATATAACTTATCTTCTGGATACCATGAATGTCACACACAAATTTTATGGCAATCTGTCCAATAGTTGTTGAATGAAGTATTGGATCAAGAGACATTTTCATTCCTGGAGCCATGAGACTGTTATTAAAAAGCCTGCTCGCATCAAAGATTAAAGTGACGTTCAGAAAGTGTACATTTTGCAGCAACTATCAATTGTTAACATGAGCTTGACCTCCATGGTTGACCTGAAAGTGATTCTCCTATGTGTTAACAAGAAAGGAAAGGCAGGGGGGGGGGATGCATCTCTCCCAGACTGATTATCCAAAAGTGACGCAAATGGCCAGGATGTTTTACACTGAGCAGGCACAGATACACACAGCCTTTGACCTGCTTGGTTGCTGCAATAAAAGTTCCACAGAGATTTATTTTGGTGCAGTGTTCCACTTTTTCTTGTTTTGCAAACTAATCAGTGGTGATTGTTCTGATACTGTTTTTTTTTTTGTTTTTTTCCAGATGGTTTGAAATATGTTGAGGAGATCAAGTTCAACAAGTGCATCTACATCGAGGACACTTGCCTGGAGAGGTTGAGCTTAATAGAGGATTTGCAGGAGAGTTTGTACATGATGGAGGTGGTGTCGTGTGGAAATGTTACAGATAAGGGCATCATCGCTCTGCACAAACTCAAGTGAGTGAAAGTAATTCATCCATATTGTTGACAAAAAGGTTTGAATGATTGACTAGTGTCATATTTTCATATTTTGTAATAATTCCAACACAGGAATCTGGAGTATCTGTTTCTCAGCGATCTGCCTGGGATCAAAGACAAACAGACAACAGCTGGCATATTACAGACAGCACTTCCACGTCTGGATTTAGTGCTGGACTGAAACAGATTCCTGCTTTAGAGTGTGTTTGAATTGTAATATATGAACACCTTTGAAAAAGACACAATCTCTAAGAAGAAAAGACTGAAACGTATAGCACTTTGACTGTCCGACATGGAGATCTTCAGCTGAAACATCGAGTGTTTTCACAAGGTCCTCCTTTATGTGTAATATTCAAGTAGATGTGTCTAAGAAACAGTCCATAAAAAGAGAAAAGTTGAAGCACTTTATATTGTTGACAGCAGTTTTTTCCTTTTCTAGAATGAACTACTCTATTAATATATTCTCAATACATTCAAGATATTAAAGGTTACTCCATATGTGGGTATATAGAGAAAAACAAATTGGTTTTTTTTCTTCTTTTAGATTAATTTGGCATTTGTAACAGACAGATGGCTGTGAACATCCTTAGCACCAAAGTTCCAGAGATAACGAGAACAACGTGGTATTGCTAACTAGTTAAGGTTAGTTAAAGAAACGTTAACTGTATTCACTCCTGACATCAATAAATACAATCAAATTCAAATGTTTGTGTCCTACATTATAACTTACTCGAGACAATCAACTTGACAACGTCACACCAAAAACATGTCACTCTTACAGAGTCCATCCGTCATATAAAAATACATTTGGCAAACCAGACAAGGCAAGTGTGTCGCAGTTTAACCTTCAGTCTAACCCAGAGAGCAGAGCGGCATATCGCCCCTTGTCTTTTACACATCGATACAAAAATACAACAAAATCAGCTTGAAATGTAGGCAACATACATAAACCAACGTGTTCGAGTCGACACATTGGAAATAGTGCATAGACTTACATCGATATCAAGAGACGCCCCGACACACCCCGTGGGAAAAACGAAACATTTTTAAAAAGCTGCTGAGTCCTCTTGAACGCTTTAAAACCAAGGTGCGACCAGAATCTGCTTCCTGAGATTTTGACAGAAAACCCTGCTTATTGATGGTGTTCAGAGTTTAACTTGAGATCAGGAGCAGTGTGTTTAGATGTTTGGTAGGCGATAGTTGAACTTGCGCAGGTTGTTGTAGTATTTCCTATTGTCCAGAGCTGGAAAGATGCTGCTGTTGGTCAGCTGTGGCAAATACTAGATGGAGAAAAAAATTATATTAAAATTATTGCAACTAGTTTCATGCATTCATTGTATTTCCTGGTGTTTTCCCAGCTGTTACGTTTTTTTCTACCATTTTAGAAAAGCATTAGATGCCAAACAAAAGTTTATTTGCTATATCAGTGTAACCCGGACCATTACTGTTCATACTGCGGGGCTGCTTACCCCAGCAGGGAGATGTTTGCGAGGTAAACGCGTCCTCTTGTTGCCGGAGCGGTCCTGCTCTCGAGAAGTGCTCTCGCTCTTTTCTCGCAGGCTGTCAAAGTACGAATGCTGGAGGAGCTGCTCACACGTCAGCCGCTCAGACGGGTCCATTCTCAGACAACCCTGAAAACCGTCAACATGAGGAGAAAGTGTAGGTCAGGGCAGAAACGTCTTTTTGACCAGCATTTGTCATTCTGTGAAACAAAACTGGCTGACTATAGCCAGAATTATGCAGACAAGTAAGTAAACATGATTTATTCTGGTTATTCGTTTAAAGACTACACCGTTACCTTCATGAGACTCAGAGCTTGGTGTGAGAGAATTGGATATTTCTGCTCCAAAGGTTCCTAACAGAAACAGAAAAGAACAAAGATTCAGTATTTTTTTGAATTTTTAATTTTTATTACATAGATTATGTTTGGTCGGGTCCATTCCCCTTTTTTTTCTTTCTCACCATATCTTGAGGCTCTGGGATGGACACTCCGCTGAAGAACTGGTTGTTGCTGAAAACCTGCTGATGTCGGGGGATCAGATCTCCTGCACAGAACAAGAAAGCAGAACAATCAGTCTGGTTTTATTGTTGGTTTAGCCTGAGCTCATATATTTTAGGATTCCATGACTTTCCTAACAATATATAGACATTTTACAATATTCATCCTGTGTTAAAAACACATTGGCTCAGGTTTCTAATGTACAAAAGCTTTGTGACTAATATCCTAAAAATTATCAGAAATTTGCAGAAAAAACATTATTGATAAACCTCTGTGCTGCAATTAAATGCTGTACTTTACAAAAAAAAAAGTTATTGCATATTTTCATATGATCTATATTGAGCTGTGATCATAATATGGTTGTACTAAAAAAACCTAAAAACTAACAATTTTAATCCCCTCCCATACACTTTATCATTTAATTAACATTTAAGAATGACCTCGCTGTCAAACAAAGTGAAATATTTCTCGATCTGTAAAACTGCATGTGTGTGTGTGTCACACGTTTCGGCTCAAATCAGCAGCAAACTGATCTTACCGAGAGTCCTTCTGATCAGATACAGCTGGTCCATGTCAGACTTCCCGGGCCACAGAGGAATCCCTGACAGCAGCTCGGCGAACACGCAGCCGATCGCCCATACGTCCACTGGAGGGCCATACTGAGTGTCTCCCACCAGCAGCTCAGGGGCCCGGTACCAGCGGGTGGCCACGTAGTCTGTATAGTAGTCACATGGTCCAGCTGAAGACACACACAACACACAAAAAAAAAACATGATGCGAGGTATCTGTGAAAGGAGCTATCAGCCCTTTAAAACAAAGAAATCAACTAATTATGGCTCCTTGTAACAGGTTATATATATGAGTGACTTATTTAATTGTGGGGACTTTTGATTATTTTAATTAATAAAGTCACAAATAAATAACTTTAACATTGATTCGGAGTAGTTAGAGAAATTAGGAATGAAAAACGTGTTTTAAAATGCGCCCACCAGGTGACACTGTCAAATATATGACAGCAGCAAGTCTTAAAAAACTTACTGAGTATTCTTGCAAAGCCAAAGTCACAGAGTTTGATGACTTGTTGTTTGGTGATGAGAATATTCTCCGGCTTGACGTCTCTGTGAATGCACTGCGGAGACATAAACAGTTCAGATTCTTATAGGTTAGTTGTGAGATGCTGCAGATAAACAAAAAGCTGTGTGAGAAACAGTAAAAGCAGCCTTGTAGCATTTGTTGTGTCTAGGTGATACATTAACTGCTGGTCGGCCAAGGGGAAGGAATTCTTGTTAAAAAAAAAGAAAAGAAAAGAAAAGAAAAAGAGCCATAAAGCAGAAGGTTTGTTGGAGGAGGGAGGAGACCAGACGGAGGAGGTCGACAACTGACAACCAGACTGTATCCTACATGAAGAGACAGGTAAGAGTAGAAAGTGTGTAGCCAGAAGGAGGAAACAGTCACTTACGTTTTGTTTGTGACAGAAGTTGACAGCTTGAAGCGTCTGCCAGGTTATACTTTTTACAAGCTGCTCTGGTACTCTGTAAAGCAAGAAATGAGAAATTAAAACATTAGAGCCAAAAGATCAGTAAATGGATCATAATAATATCTTCATTTATCTTTTTTTTTATTTTTTATTTTGTATTATTTGCCATAGTTTGATTTCAGTCACTGGACAACAAGCATCACTGTCCATTTACTTTATTTCAAGTTAAAAAAACAAACCACTTTTGCTTCACAAAGAAGTTATTTAGTTATTTTCCTCAGTTTCGTGTCATTCTACTTTAAATAATTAGTTGTTGTTTTTTTAAAGACATTACTTTAGACTCTGGGAATTTGTCAGTATTGAACCTCTTAGTTCGGTATTTCTTATGTACTTGTTTACTTTCAGTTTCTTACTTTAATCTTGTTTTTTTTTTTTAAACTAGCGCTCTCTCTCGTTGCATTTGTCCGGCTACTTGGATCTTGACTGTCTTGTCTCGCCTGTAAATCACTTTCGATAAAAGTGTCTGTTTTTTGTGAATAAATTGTGAATAAATGATCAAGTTCACCATCATAATTTAGCGTGTTTGCATTCTGTCATTTGCACTAAACACAAAGCACAGCCGACCCTGATGGGAATGTTAAATTGTAATTTTACCAGAATTTTCTGAGCTATAGGAAATAATTTCTAGTCTATTTTTGTATTAACATGACTACCAAAGTCCTCATTAGTGAGTTACAGTCATCATTGTTGCCATATCCCCATTACAGTTTATAGTTAGTTAATAATTTGCTACTGTGTATCTGTATCTTTACCCTAGTGGTAAAGACTTTCACTGTTGCTGTAATGGTTCATCATTCGTTGTTCTCATCTTGTCATTGTCATTATTTGTCACTGTTATTCATTGTGAGTGTACAATATGTGTTTGTTGATTTGTTCTGTACATGTGACATCATTGCATGTCTGTCCGTCCTGGGAGAGGGATCCCTCCTCTGTGGCTCTTCCTGAGGTTTCTTCCACCTTTTTCCCTGTTAAAAGGTTTTTTGGTGGTCAAGTTTTTCCTCACTCGAATCGAGGGTCTAAGGACAGAGGGTGTCACTCCCTGTACAGATTGTAAAGCCCTCTGAGACAAATGTATTTTGTGATTTTGGGCTATATAAATAAAATTTGATTTGATTTGATTTGACAAAGATAATTGACTTGTAGATGAAAAGTCAGAGGATGACCAAAGTTATTAAGATTCATCTTCTGGGGACCATAAATGTCAAAATTTCATTGCAACACATCTAATGAGCCGAGTAACAGACAGATTTCACTGAAGCCTGAAACCTCCAGTGAAGCTTAAAATGAAACTAATGGTTATCTGCAGAATTAAGTTTGTTTTGATTGTAGAAATTTGGGAACATTTTCATCGGTGTAGCCAGAACCATTTAGAGCATGGACTGTATGAATAACTTTATTCTTGGATCATGCGAGAACAAAACCGTGTTTGTGTTTTTGAGACATTTCTGTTCCTTCAGACGACAGCGAACGGTCCTGCAGATCCTATTGTGAGACGCGATGCTCAACACTGAGGCTTTGTTGGTTCAGGGACCATCATCTATCATTGTTGCCGGGGAAATGGCCAAATCGAGCTTTGTGACCGTCAATTAATAACAATCTCCGCCCCTTCTCCCCACTTTGTTTTCTCTTCTTTTGAATCCTCAGGACCAGAGGGGGGAAAAAAAACCAGACAGTGAAAACACTCCGTATAAAATGTGGCCGAGCCTAAAGAGTCCTAACAGATCCCTGCCAGCAAAGCATTCTGGGAGAGCGTCACTGTAAACATTCCACACGGAGCAGGTCAGCTTCCTCGGAGACGAGCGTTGTGCCCATCAGAGGCAGACAAAGCTCGGTGTACGGTGTGGTATATATGTAATGTAGAGATAATTGAATGTACACAGCACTTTGTTTAATGAAAAGTGACCAAACTCAGATTTATACTCTCAGTATCTCAGTGTGACAGAGCGAAGGTCAGTACAGTACACTGAGCAGCCAGCCGCGAGTTCAAGTAACAACTTAAAGTCCTGAAACTGAATAATTAATATACTCCGTATTACTGGTGTTTTCTTTTTATTGTTTCACCAATATAAGCGCTACTACAGGCTTGATAAATGGAAAGGACTTGGATGACATAAATATAATCATATATATATATATATATATTATATTTGTAAAGCAGGATAGCTGCTATTGATGGTTAAAATATAAAATAATCTATGAGTTCAATGAACGGATGAACGCCCTGAGTAATGATTATACATCTACTGTACATCTGTAAAGGATAAAAATGTGTTTTTTTAAGGTATTAGCACTAAATTTAGACTTAAACTCCTGAATGAGTCAACTTGTTAATTTATTTACAATGTGCTTTGAATCATTAGTTTGGACAATAACACTATGTTTGCTTTCCATAACAGAGCTATAAAGAAAGTGAATACTAGACTTGTCACCGAATGAATATGAGCATGTTACATATTGGCAACTGTTTGTGAACACAACACTGACATATTATCACCTTTTACGTTCATGTTTCTGTTCCCCCTTGGTGAATATAACTCCAGTGTTCACTCTCTTTTAGCTCCGTTAACTCCTGGGGGGAAATCTTTAGCTGCTAAATGCTCCACTACGTTCACCAGCTAGTCACTAATTGTGTCTGTGTCTTTGAAAACAGCTGCCTTCTACATCTGGAAACACACGAGAGCACCGTGAAGTAAACCAAAACAGTAAAGCTGCAGGTAGACACCCAACAACAATGAGCTGAAACTCGCTATAAAGCTCTGAAAGCCAAAGGGGAGCTGCAGAGTCAAATTATAACTCGCTGTAGATTCAGCACGACGAGCCATTGTCATTTGATACATTGTTATATTAAAACAACAATATTGATTATCATATATCAGTGTGTCAGTCACCCACCCTCTGGGATGGCGGTCCAGCTCGTTGAGGACCGTGTGGTCGCAGTACTCGAACACGAGGTGAAGCTTCCGTTTACGTCGAAACACCTCGATCAGATTCACCAGGTTGGCGTGTTTCAGTTGCTGCAGACACACGTGAGACGGAAACAAAACATCACAAGCGGGACGTTATTGTGGATCCTGCACAGCATCAGTGACATTCAGACATCAAACGAGTAAACCTGTAAAGTCTGAACTTCCATCTGTGGTTTGCTCTCTTCAACTAAACTCAAACTGTTTTCAGATGGTAATAAACATGCTGTTGCCCCTGACAACCTGTCCCCATCCTGTCCTATTTATGATGGTGTCCAGGAGGCCACCAACAATCCCCGCATGACTAATTAAACCGCTAACAATTGTACCAGCACATCTTTGATAATAATTATGCATAAAAAAGACACAAACAGATTTCAGCCTTTGCTTTAGACAAACTTGAGAAATAAAATTGATATATTTTAAACACTTTTTGTCAAGAGTACGAGCTAAGAACTATTTGTTGTAGATTTCCTTTGAGATGAATTAAGTGACTGTTAACTCTGTCTTTCACATTTTAGAGTACACTTGTGAAAAACAAAAGAGACAAGCACTCTCTCACAAAGCAAAACACACACACATTAATTGCCGCACAGATATTTCACATTTTAATTGTGCTTATGTTGGACCTGACCTTGCAGGGCTCTTTTCCCCCTTTATGCGATTACGACCCCGTAAACCTTTTCTGAATGATGCTCGTTTGAATGAGAGTTTTCTCTGTGCAGCAGCTGCAGAAAAAAAAAAAACGCTTCCCACTGTCTCCTGACTTAATTGCTTTGGCTGGTTACACCACAGAGCAGACTGTATATTTCCTTTCGAGACATCAAATCGAATAAAACATCAAATAAAACTTCAAAATGACGTATTGCATCATGTGATTTTGTTGAATATATATATAAGTGTGGAAATAAAAATACTAAACTCTGATCACTTTTTTTGTTTGTTTTCTATTTGCGTCTTGCACTAAGACTATTTGAAAATATGCTGTCTTTTCAAATTATGAATAAAATCTAGTAAACAAGAATACAATTAAACAGTTCCTTACATAAAATCTAGAAATAATATGATTCAGTACCATAAAATATTTGTAGAATGGGTTAATATTTGGATGCTGCTTTATGTTGTTTGCATGAATTTTAAGTATCAAGAGTGTACGGAAGTCAGAAAAAGGAAAACAAAGTGAAAATAAAAATACTCGTTGTTTATCTCATATTTTGACATATGAGTAATTTTTAAATCTTGACATCTTCTGGCAGAAATGAGCTTCCATAGCTATAATCATAATTTCAAGAATGGAGATGTGAAGTACTTTTCGGTGAGGAATCAGAAAGCATTGAGTGTGTTGTTACCTTGAGCATCCTGATCTCCCTCAGTGCAATCTTTTTGATGATGGGATCGTCCTCTGACTCCACAAACTTCTTGATGGCGACAATCTGCCCCGTGTCTTTGTTCCTGCACTTGAAGACGACGCCGTAGGAGCCCTCGCCGATCTTTCCAATCTTCTCGTACTTCTCCATCCTCAAGCTGGACCAGCACACATCCGAAGGTTAGAAGCGTCTTTAGAAAGCAGCGTCCAGGGAGGCAGGAGTGTCTCTGAAAACAGACCGAAGGAGGTTCTGAATCCATCTAGGGTTAATCTGACCACCAAATGCTTTATGAATAACTACATTCATATCAGTTCTTTCTGGAAAAAAATACTATGATGTTTTTCTAAAATATTATATAGATTGATTTAGATTTATCTTTTCATGTTATGATATAAAAAATGTACATTCATCTCTACATTGATGATTAGTGGTGCAAAGAACAAATATTTTTCATGGATTATGAAAATAATAAAAAAATGTATAATTGATTAATAGTGACAAATTCTTATGATTCTGTTTGCAGATGATGATGCTTGCATCTCTCTGGCTATAAAATAGAAAATAAATGCTTTACATGCAACTACAAATTATGATTTAAACTATAAAATATAAAATACCTGCACCCAAACTCACAGAGGGTTTAAACTCCAAAATGATAAAAAATCAATTCTTAAATTGCCTCCAAAAGACAGATTTAACTGCTTAGAGGCAACATTACACTTGTCTCCCAACAGTTAGATTACGTAACGACAACATTTGCAATGCAAAGTATATTAAGTCATTTCCCTGAGGGGACAGACAGAGAGAGAGAAAACAAAATAACACAGAGGGGGGAAGAGCCAGGGGAATAAAATCAAAGTGCTGCACTTATAAAGAGAATAAGCAGGAGATTTTACATGCATGACATAACGGTTAAATGAACAGCTCAGGCTGCGTGTTTATAAATGATGCTGAAGGCTTGTACATGATCAGAAACCTTTAAATTACCCTAATTCTGACGTGAGAGCAAAGTTGCTTCATGAAACCAGTTGATCATAAAGACACATTTAACAGAAACACTTCCTGTGAATCACAACATTAAACTTACAGTGAAAAATCTCCTCAGATGTTTGTCAGGTAGAAATGAAAAGGCAGGAGGAGCCTCTGCTGCTTCTTCTTCTTCTTCTACTCCCTGAAACAGACCTGCAAGGTGGACGCACACAGCTCGACTGTCTCTGCAGATCCAACAAGCCTCCGATTTAAAGCGTAAAGTGTGACAGAATAAGTTCAGACATCCGGTCCCACCTTTTAAAATAAAACGACTGAACCAGAGCATATTAAAAAAATAAAAAACTGTAAGGAAAGATTTTTGAGAGTAACATTTAGTAATCCTATAAATATATTTAATATATTTATATTTAATGTAACTGCAGTCATAATAATACATATTTTAGTCTTCATGGACATGAGGTGTTTCAGCATAGTGTTTCAGCATTCACCATTATAATAATAATGGTGATAGAAACCACTGATTAAAAAAAAATATTATGCAATGTAATGATATAACATACTTTTTTAACCCTTAACAAGCATTTAAGACAAACTCCAGATAATATTAATATTTATTTCGTTTCCTGTTCTTAATGTCATCTGAAAGTGACATTGGGTCATTTAAAGAAGCACAAACTGATTTTTAGATTTTTGTCCTGTATGTATTGCATACACCTCTTTTAAAAAAATAATTAATTGTTGTCAGTTTTGGGGATCTTTAAATGTTTGTCACAGTTGAGTGAGGATTCAGATGGATGCAGTCATAAATAACTGCATGTTTAAAACTGTTCATATGCTTATTTAAAAAAACATTAAACAGAGAATAAAAATGGAGAGACTAAAAAAATTTTTTAGAAAAAAAAAAACAGGGAATAAAGGCAAGAACCTGAAATAGTAAAAATCTTTCACCATCTACTTTAGTGAATGAAGCGATACCTTCACAAGAGCAAAACTGGTGAAATCGTCTAACTTCCTGTTCTGTCTACTGACTCTCACCCATCAACTTGACACATTTTCTCCCTTCTCCAAGCTTGTCCCCATAGGAACAGCTGACTCCACCTCCAGATCCAGGAAAAAAGGAAAGCAGGACTCCTGTGAGGTTTTTTGCAGACTTGTAGATTTACACACAAAGCATCAGAGATGTAATTATAAATACACAGGCAGGTAAACTACTTTACAACCTCAGTCTGTCAGCAAGCATCAGGGAAAACACCCAGACAGGTAAACATGCCAGATTATTCTCAGAGCAGGGATTCACTGAGCCTCCTGAATTCTCTCACATCTAAAATAAGTATTAGTTAGCAGCACCAGACTGATTCTTACAGTTCAGAGTAATTTTCAGATTTCTGGCAGCTATCAATACACCCAAAAACCATAAATACACATCTGACATCATCCAACAGTGAGCTGCAAACAGGAAAATGTAACCCCGACGTGCTGTTCTGTCGCAGCGAGACCAATTAGTGCATGTTGGTAAATAAACAGGGAACTAATGGAAACTATTACTCGCCCGTCTCCCTTTTCCTCCCATCAGAGACTCATCATCAGTGATGAGTGACTTGGTGCATCATCAATCCAATCTCACAACACAACACAAAAATAAAGATGAATCCATTTATGTCATCTTGTTAACAACAGCTTTTTTATTACAAAAACAGTATACATTAAACATTTTGCGTAGGGAATGCAAAGATGTTAACAAAACCTAGCATTGTCCCTCATTTTGTCATTTTAAATAAAAAAAAAAAATTACAAAAGTGCTTACATGGTGCAAATAATAAGTAAAAGGACTATAAAAGAGGAAGATAAAGAAAAAAATCATTTTACATTATATTCAACTTCTAAAAATGCAGCAGAGTAGAAGATATGCGACTATGTTACATAGCAGTAAAAATAACCCAAAGCTGCTCAGGATCTGTTCACTAGGTAGTTAATCTGCACAAGAACAGGACTGCACCGTCACTGTCTGTAAATCCAACATACCCTATTACTTAACATGAGGTTAATAAATATTGCTTAAATAACCCACATGGCTCATGGGTTTCTGTTCAAATTAAGGACTGACTACAGAGCTCATAAAATCTCCTCTCAAGCCTACAGTATAACGTTTGCCACAGGCGGTGATTAAAAGTAAGTATTGGACGACAACACAAATCTCCCATGGTTTGCTAATACAATCACAAATTCTTGTGAATTTATGGCACTTTTATCAATAATAAAATGTTTGTAACTCAGTACACAGTACAGAAAAGTGAGAAAAATGCTAAGTAACAATGTTCATTTGAGCTTTTGTTTCTCCCTCTTCTGCTCACAACAGTTTCCTTGTCTGTTTGTGGTGAGGTGCAGTGAATGTGTTGCTGGTTATAAGGCTACTCATGAATCCATACTGAAGAGACTCCTCTTTTACTGTCCCGTGGATCCAGAGATTAGTAACAAAATCCCAAATAAACTTTATTTAATCCAGACGTTTCCCATGACAGAACCTTAGGTGAAAAACCCAGAGTTTTCTCCCAAAAATCAAAGCATCTCATCCACTTCACTGGGAGCCTTCGGGTCTCAGTAACTGTTCTCGTGTCCTGCTAAAATGTAGAGGTTGCTCAGGGCTGTGGGGTTGTCTGTTGGTCGGCTCTCCAAGACCACCACCCTGCCAAAGATACACAGAAGAGAAAAACTTGTTAAAAGATGGTTATGGTACCTGGTGGAAGGCAGCAGTTGCACCTTTAAAGGGGACGTATAGTTCACATTTTCTCTCTCTCAACTCTCAGCACAAAACCAAATCATATTTCCCAAAATGTTGAACTGTCCCTTTAACGTTGACCATGTTAAATGCCTTTTCTTCCTTCCAGGCAGCGACTGAGCATTTTGTCAGCTTTATTTTTTTTGTCAAAGTTATTATACATATGTAAATGGATGGCATCTTATATATATTAGAATCAAATCTAAAACATACAGTATCGTGTGCTTCAGAAATAATGTGAATTGTTCATGTTTTGTACTTGAAAGATTTAACGAATAATGTGGAATGGAAAGTGTCACTTTATAATAATGGAAAGGGTCACTTTCTAGAAACGTGTAGTTGTGCACATTAAACGACAGTCAGATGACGGATCAGGACGGCAGTGGGTACATCTTCAGATGTCATCTGTATCGTGGTGGTGACAGGTGAGCAGGGACGCTACAGTCCATACTGTCCGTTCCATCAGATGAAATTACAGAGGCATGGAGAGACACTCAAACCACGCTGGCAGTGCCCAGGCAGCAGTGAATAAAACATGGCAGAAGGGAGGCCTCGCTCTGGTGCCACAGACAGGGTGGCTCCATCAGGAATCATCACTAACTGAGAATGTCCTGCCCTGCATGTGTGTTTGAGCGCATCTGAAGCCAACCGTCATCACATCAGCCTATAATGGAGTAAAGGTACTGCCTACCCTGAAGTACCTGCACATTTGTAATGATACTTTCAACTGTGCCATTATTCCTTTTATGGGTGACTTTGTTTGATTCAACAGAGAGTAAAATATATGGACAAAAACAGATAGTGAGAACTGATTTGGGGTAAGATGAATACGTGGCTGTAGGTGAAACTATTGGCAGAGTGAGAGATCTACCAGAACCAGCGGGAGATGAGCGCTGTGGGCTCAGAACGCAGGAGGTGATAGAAAAACACACAGACCTGAGGGAGGACAGCCATAATCAGGAGGATGGGGGTCATTAAATTATACCAACAGCAGTATTATTTAAAGGAAGAAGAACTGTCGAAGTGACGGCACAGAGAGACTCATTTTTTAAAACGAGTTGAGGTGTTTTTGAAGCCCTTTGAGATTTTTGTGGTACGTTTGATCACAAGATGGAAATATATTCACACCAACCTGTCAGATCCAAGGAGGCGGAAGACTCTGCTTGGATCACAAATCTCCTGGGTCACCTGTGAATAGGAAAAAAAAGAAAAGCGTATATATGTATGTATGTATATATGAAGTACTGGTCGTACAGGAACAGGAAGAGTCTTTGAAAAGCAAGAAAGATTATATAATCAGAATTAAAGTTGCTTTCACCACAGGACTTTACAACCCGACCCCCGTGAATTAGTCACAAGACGTAGCCTGACACTTTGCAGTGTAAAAAGACAAAAAGACAAGGGCCCCTTCAAAACACACTCTCACGTGTTGACATGTCATGAAAACACGTCGACAGATGCCGGATAGTCGGTGGATGACACCTGCTAGGTGTAAGTCCTTGGCCTTGGGAGAGATCTGATCTCTTTAAGCCTAAACGAGAACAAGGTCTCGGGTGTTCAGAGAAGCACCCACCGGAGCAAGCTCGGATCAATAGGTCTGTCCCTCTTGAATGCCTTTGCTTTTGAGAGGAATCATAACGAGACATAGGCTGAATTATTTAGTGCTGCTCCCTGTTGTGCGACGGGTTTCGTTTATGATTAGGCATGAATTTTGTATGGCCACTGACATTTCAAAAATCCTTGCTATGGGTGAACTGTCAAGCTGGGCTGGGCACAGACGCAGCAAACAGACCTTCTGTATCATCCGAGTGCTGCGGGACCATGTCTGACACAGTGAGGTTTCAAAAGGGTGGCCCCTAACGCCATATCACTTTTCATAAAAACAGAATGCTTCACCTGCGAAGCACCCTGCGATCTCTTGAACTTTTATTGTGCTGCTGAGCGCAACTCGTGATCAGGTTAACATGGAATCCCTCCGTGAAAGGTAGACAACTTCATTACCTTGGGTCGACACAAAGACATTTTGTCTGGCCCCACCTGAGGTCTAATCTCCTGGGATCACCTACAGCATGTAGCTACGCATATAAACGGCCAGTACTCAGGGTCATTGTCATCTTTAAAAATGTACAAGCCTTAAACCAAGACAAACCAAGAAACTTTACTGCAAATCAAAAAGTTTCTTTCAACAACATGGCTTCAAAATGTTTGAGATTTGTCTTAAATCTAAAGGAACCAGTATTGAAATATAAAGAGTTCACACAGCTGTAGTGGTTATGGGACATTTTACCTCATTGGACTTGAAGCTCTTTCCCTGCATGCCGTGTTTCCAGAAGGCCAGGACACTGTCCTGAAGGCACACTGTCACAAAAGAGACATAAGGAAATCAAACATCAGTCCAACGTGATTAAACTGAACACAATGCAATTCAGATTCAGCAGTATAAAAAGGCAGTTTTACAAATAAACTGTAGCAGTGGGCACTTTTTTTATATCTTCCTGTAAGCCTGTGAATATTCTCATTCATCCAGGTCATAGTTATCTCAAGGAAATTAAATCGAACGCAACTGGACTTGGTTATTTGTCTTTGAAGACGTTTCACCTCTCATCCAAGAGGCTTCATCAGTTCATGCTAGCTTGACTAGTCGATTCGATTCAATTCAATCTCCTTGAGATCTTCCTGTAAATTGAAGGATTTCAGCTATTGTGTTGTCAGGTCTCATTCTTAACACCCAGAATTATATGTACTTCTATTTCTTTATACAGACTGTAAAGCTGAAGACCTTTCTGAAATCTTACCAACAGATCCAATGCAGAAGTCAAAACTGAGCTCAGATGCCAGCTTCTTGTTGGACTTCAGTCTGCCCTGGAGATTAACAATCTTCAAATTTTCTGGGGAAATAAAAATAAAACACTCTCAGAATGATGTTTCAGAAAGTATGTATATCTTGACTTCACATAATTTTTTTTACCGATACATCAGATTTTGTTCTGATGTATCGGTATTAGAATAGGAGTATTCATACACAAACAAAAACAATCATGACAAATACCAGACTACTACAAACTACTTAAAATACAGTATCTTGGAGATTCTGCTTACGGTCCAAACACACCAACACAGTGTCTCTCTCCAACTGGGTGACATGGATTGCGTCCACCTGCTGATTAGCTGTAGAGACAAAAACATAACAACCCTGTTCAATAAACATCTCATGCAATGTATCCTTTATTTCAATAAACATTTACTTCCCTTTAAAGGTAAAATCTATTCTTTTTCAAACTGCAAAAGAGCCAAGACTATGTTGTATTTTATGATATCAATGATAGACTCACAAGACTGTTTCTAAAGGACTGACTACAAGATGATTTTTACTGTTTTAGTCACTCCTAGCAAGGTGCATCCATCCATCTACATACGAGTACATCGAGTTTGACTTACTTGATCCCATCTCTGTGAACCAGGAGGAGCAGGAGTTGAGGTTAATAGTCTCAAAGCGAACCACCTGGCTTGGCTCGGTGCCCTGGCTGATGGCCACACATACCAGAGGATACTCCTGCTCTGGGACCACCAGCATCTCAAACACTTTCAGCGGGCTGGGAAGAGGGAAGTCAAAGTGCTGCCGCAGAAAGAGAGAGCCGACAAGAGGGTTAGAGGCAGCGGTGCTGTGACAACAACAGAATTAAAGTAAATATATTTTGTTGTGATGAGTGCGCGGCCCTACACAATTTTAGAATCATTGTGGTTATTTTTTAAAACCCCTGAAAAAGTAACATGTGCAAGTTGAGTTTCAGAGCAGAAGAGGAAGGAGCATTTTCAGTTTACTTTAGTCATCCTGATCCTTTTATACTTGTGTAGTTTGTTCTTTGGAAAAGTAGAATCATACAGTCAACTGACCTTGATGAGCATAAACCTCTGCATGGGCTCATACCACTGCAACAAAACGATCCCAGACTGCAGCGCTCCACACAGGTACTTGTGGCCTGTGTATGGGTTTCTCACTATGGAACAGATGGGGAAAGGGATGTCAAGGAGAGTAGCTTGACTGAGATATGATACATAAGGGTTTACAGAGCAAAATGGTTGCAGCACCTGGCTAGTGAGATGTGTCTTGCGTTTTGACACACTTGAATTTGATGGAAGAGTAAATAAACAAGTTAAGTTGCTGGAAGGGAAAAGACCAACTCACCAATGCAGCACTTGTGACAACCCTTTGTGTCGGGGATCTTAGTTGTCAAGGCAAATCTCCTGAGGAGAGAAAACAGCCAAGTTGTTGTGACCACAGGCATAAAAAAAAGAGCTGATGACGTCTAGAATTGGGGAAGTTGGCCAGTTCCTTTTTTCAACCACCACAGTAATTTGTCACGATGGCAGACGGTGAAGAACAACAAAGAATAAAAATGGAGGATGGCATATCACAAAAGTGACAACAGTGTAACATATGGTGTTGCTAAAAAAAAAAAAAGGATGTAAAGTTAGTGAGTTTTTGGTTTCAGACCAAGAAAGACACTTGTTCATCTCACCTGGGTAAAATTTTGTCTGGGAAGCGGTGAGTCTGGAACTGAGCTGCCAGGCCGGGCTTCTTCAGCTGCTCAAACAGCCCGATGAGATTGTGGGAGTACAGCTGGAAGGTTTTTCCTACAGCAGAATACAGTACATTCAATCATCAGCTTAATGGGTACTAACAATAAGAATCATAGCAGTAAAAAATATAGTTATACAAAAAAAATCTTTTCTTTCCTTCTTTCTTTTCTCAAAAAACAAGAAGGTACATTTTAAACATAGTGACTTTGAATTTGCTTAACAAATCCTGGATCCCATGAAGCAAGTTTTACATGTAGAAAGGTTAGATGTGAACAGGGGTAAAAACAGAAGTGTGACGATGGTGTGAAGCATGATTACCTTCTGATGAAGCCAGTTAGTAGAATATCAAATCCAGCCAGGCGAGAGGAGGATGGACAGTGTCCAAGGGAAGAGGAGAAGAGAACAGAGGTTAAGTATACCAAGGGGCAAACTGCTGAAGGTAAAACCGAAAGTAGACCTCACGCTTTGTAATCCCATCCTCAATGGTTAAACTGAGAAAAGGTTTCATCTTTTAGGGCAGCCAAGTGAAGTGAAGACAGTTTGGTTTCAAATAAATGATTATATGAGCTTTCAGACTGCAAATGGCCTGTCTGTTTTGATATATAAAATAAACTATACTGGCTTTTGCAGCTAGTGCACTTTGTACCCTACAAAGATCAATAAAAGAACACCTGTGTGATAAATGAGTCACTGTGCCATAAACACACAGCTCTTACAGAGGCTCTCTGATGGCAAACAAAAGAAACTACGGTAGTTATTTTAGGGCTACAGATATGGATTGACTGTCTTGCCCTCAGGCAGCCAGATAACACAAAGAAGCAGCAGGTTATGTCAGTGGCCAGTGAAGCAGGAGGCTGGGATAAATCCATCACTTACCCGATAAAGACATCAGGTTGTTGTTGATAACGTACAGCCATGTACACTTCCTCGGGAACAGCTAAATAGGGAATTAAACAAAGATGGTACTGTCACCATGTAGCTGGACATTCTCAATGGCTCTGAATCAGAATTTTACTCAGAGAGTATAGGCTATGTGGTGCGTGTAGATCCCGATTTGTCCTAAAATATTATATCTATAGATGTTGTTTTTGTTTTATAAATATCTACCATTATTACTCAATACACGTTACCATTTGATTACAAGTTCACAGTTCATGGTCAGTTACACTACAGATTGATTGATTTCAGTTGCGGTTACCTGTTCCATTGTGGCTTCATGCAGCTCATTAAGATTCAGCGTATAGATGCCATCTTCTGTCCCAAATATTAGGTACTGGTCTAGATGGAAAAAAAAGAAGATTAAGTATTGGCTTTAAAAAAATGTTGTGTGTGTGTGGTGCTTATTGCATGAAGCTGTGCTTGTGCCTGCCTTCTACCTTTGGTGTCTGGATGAATCCATGATGTGGCACAGTTGATCTTCAGTGGACAGCCATCGAACACTTTCGAGAAACAGGCTCCCATCTGCAATGAAAAGCAACACAGCTCAAAACAGACAGCCTCTGGCTCGGTGAAGCGCTAAAATGTCAGCCAGGGTTTAATGAGCTGGCGCTGGAGCTGAGCTGAGCAGAAACAACCACAAAGCAGAAAGCTCTGTGGACCCCAAATATCTACGGTATGTACAACAGCAGCTCAGACAAGAGTTTAATAACAGTGCACCCATGAAATCAGGCCAGCAGGGACAAGTAAAGGTAGGGACAATGAATGCAGATAATTCACTCACCAGTACTTTAGGAGTGGGTGGCAGGCCATTGATAGCTGGTTTCTAAGGAGGAGCAGAGGAAACAAAAAAAAAACACCACAAGATTCCATGGATGAAGAAAACAAAGACAAAGCAGCAAGAATTATTTTAAATTTAGCCACGTAATTCAGCTCCAGCTTCAACAGTGAGCCAAAAAAACAACAATACAGGCTGTTTTTTTGTGTGTATTCTGTCAAAGTCAATTAAATGTTCAACATGAGTGGCAGCCAGATTTCCCTCTTTAACTGTCAGTGTTTGGATCTGACAAAGGAAAAACATCATATTTGAGGTTTCAGTTTGTTGGAGACACTCTGCATATGAAACATAGGCTGCAAGACAGTTGATATTTTCAGTCCTAACGACCAATGAAACTAAAGATGAGAAGCGTGACAGCCTTGACTGAGACACATATTGAAATGTAATATATTGTGAAATATCTTAAAACCCACAGGGAATTCCTTTTTCTCCTTCCGATGCTGCCGGTTGAGTGGTGGCTTAGGACTGTCTCCATCCATGCTGCCATCTGAATCATCATCTGTTATGAGATAGCAGGAAGATACATTTACATTTGTAGCATAAGT
Organism: Pampus argenteus; assembly: GCA_036937835.1. Taxonomy (NCBI): domain Eukaryota; kingdom Metazoa; phylum Chordata; class Actinopteri; order Scombriformes; family Stromateidae; genus Pampus; species Pampus argenteus. The sequence goes on from CM072873.1 coordinate 14,473,985, forward strand.
ATCAATCATACTGGCTGATATGAAGAATCTTAAGCCAAGGATCAGTCATGTTAACATCAGGCTCCCTTACCTTTGCATTCAGATTTAATGAGAGCTTGTAAAAAAATAAAACGAGTGCTCATTTAGCAACATATTTGACTTAAGAAGACAGAAACTAATTTAAAAGCAAGTCCATATAGACTTGTTCTTGCACATAAATACAGTTAAAAATCAGACACGACAGTTGTCTTGATGATGCAGAAAAACTCTGAAGCTCACCATCATCTGAGGCATGAGACAAAATGCCAGGGCTGCTGATGCTGGCAGAGAGGACATCTGGAGATGAGTGCTCCACCTTGCTGCCCTGCTCAGGTGTGCTCTGTCTGCGGGCCATCTGGCTCGGTCCATTCTCTGAGTTAGGGAACCTCCGAACTGTCAGAGACCTCTCATCATTCAAGCCAAGCTCCTCTGATGGGCTGCTTAATCGTGGCTGAGAGAGAACAGGTGTTAAATTTTACTTAAAGCACTCTGTAGCAAATCCACTTGTAATATGGATACCAACTACAAAACTACACACAGGTAAAGATGTTTAATAATTGTGGGTCTCACCTTCGGAGGCAGAGGAGGAGGAACCCCTGGCTTGAGGGTTGACCTGAAAAGGAGTTGTTTTGTTTCATTTTTAGAAAGATTTAAACTCTGGCAATAAAAGTGTGAAATTTTAAAACTATTGTTGTCACTCACAGCTCAACTTCTTCAAAGGATTCAAGATGGGCGATGTGTCCCCTACAGCAAACAAACACTGTCATCAGTGTGGAAAATAATACTCAGAGCTCAGAGGGGTATTGATGGTGCAAATGTTTATGTAAAATTCCTCCTTGGAGAGAAAAAGTGTAGGACACTGAGGGAAGGAGAGAGAGCTCTGTGGGAGGGAAACCACAAAAACTACATTTCTAGAGCTGTATTAATATTTTTTTATTATTACTTCCAACAAACATATGTATTGATAAGTTTGGCCAGAAAAATTAACACTGGAACCGAAACAAGGTCTGCAGACAAGGTTCTGAACTTTAAATGTCATCTCTTTATTATGTAATTGATGCAACCTTCACCATACTTGGATGAAGCCTAAACTATTGAGATACCTGCAATATCAGTAGATCCCAGACCTTAAAACAGCAATGGAAATAACTGTATTACTCTGTCTATGCAGGGTTATCTGCACCAAGAAGTCATTTTATTTGAATAATAGGGACTGACATTTGAATGAAGTGAAAGCGAGTGAAAGTCTGCCTACTTCAGACTAATATATGCACAGCTTGGCTCTACAGCTACTATCACATCACACATGGTGAATGGACGGGTGTCAGGAAGAGTGGTTTGTGGACTTGTCGGATGACCAAGCGAGGGGTGGAGTGGATAGCGTACAATAACTACAGCACACACAGTGTTAGTGTTACCGTTGGAACAATTCGTCCTCAACGCTTTTGAGAAGGCTCCTTCGAGGGACAAGACGAGAGATGAAAAGACAGAAGTGGAACGAGAAAAACAGTGAAAGCACACGGGCAGGTGAAAAGGATCTTTAGAGGCCAGCACACCAACAAACACAACCAAAGTAGATTCATGCACAGACAAAGGTTAGCATCAGTGAATCAGCAGATTAATGTGAGAGACAGTGAGGAACATCCATAAGAACATTACTATACACTCTGCGTCAACAATGGATTTCAGATAATAGAACATGATTAACATACTTTAGTCTTTTCTTCATAAGAAGGTAAGTCAAGTCAATTTTATCTACACAGCGCCAAATCACAACAAAAGTGAGAGAGAGAGAGAGAGAGAGAGAGAGAGAGGGAGAGGGAGAGGGAGAGGGAGAGAGAGAGAGAGAGAGAGAGTGTGTGAGTGAGGGATAAATAGGAGCAGTTCCCATGACAACAGTTTCCATGGATTACCTGGTTGTTATTCCTCCCTCTGCAAAGGGACTCCAGGGGGAAGGGAAGTCATTATCTTTACTCACATCCTGTGGAAAGCCATACATAAGCAAAAATAGAATTTTGATAAACCCACGTTCATAAATGTGTAGACTTAATTTTTTTTCTATGCGCATATTAATTTAACTGACATGAGCATAAACAGAAAGTAGCACTTGAGCAACAGTACAGTACTGAGTGTGATTATCACCATTTCAGAATGAGCCTCAGTTTCCTTCCGGAGTGGAGGTTCAAACTGGAGCTTGTCGACTGCGAATGACAAAAATTGCATTTAGTTGTAATTTCTTCTTTTCTTGTACACACTTTTGGCACTAGAGGGCATCAGTGCCCAAGACATCAAGACAAACAAAATTGTTGGAGTAGTAGTACCCATGTGTAATTAGTACTAGAAGCCTTGGAAAACACTTCTCCAGTCCATTCTGAACATGAAATCACATGTAAGAACTAAGCAAAAGCAGATCGATTGCTTCCAGACCTGTCAACACACCACACCGATCCTTCACTGATTTATTATACTCCTATATGAATTTATTATACTCCAATATGAATGTTTGGTCTGAAGCCTGAAGACAATCTGTTACCCAAGACAAACACAGATTATACTGGACACTAACCAGATCTGTTCACTTTGGGGAAATATTTATGAGAGAAAGAAATACAAATGAATCAGAAAACAGATTCCTTAGTTTAGGTTCGAGGTTACATTCTGTCAAACAGTTGCTCCACGAGAAGGGGCTGGTTTAGTGTCCAGTATAAACATGGTGTGATCCTGCTGTAATAATGAAGGTGAAATAAATTAACTGACCTGCCAATAAATACTCCCACATAATCAGCTTCTCATTAACAAAGAAACCTTGTATTCAAGAATTCAGACGCTGGATTTTTTCCAGTATATCTTTCTGTTTGAGGTATGCCGATAATATGCTGCAGTATGTAAGATACAGATAACAGTGAGGAGGTGAGTCATAGACCACGAAACCAACACACATTTGTTTGAGAAAGTGAACTTGATGAATCACATACGAGACAAACGTAACTTTCTTCTTGATCCGATCAGTCTTCTACAAAGTTTTATTTTAGTCTATCTGACAGGATCCCACATGTCACAATGTCCAAATCATTCAAACTTACGCAACCTAAAGCCAATGTAAGTAGTCACTCCATGCAGAGGAAGTCACCTTATTAGCGCGACTTAGTTCTCAAACATTACGGTCTGTTATATGCTATAACATTATCCTATTTCTCAGGAAGTATTAGGAAGTGAGCTTAGAAGTTATACAAACACACACTGTCTCACTACACTGTCTGTCACTAACCTGCATCCCCCCTGTGTCCCTCAGTGAAGCTGGGACGTGAGTATGGCCCTCCTTGGTCTGTCCCATTGTTTGCTTCATGTAGGAGGGGAAAGTCAGATGTAATTGTGAGTAATATGGACAAAAACCAAAGGAAGTGCATCTAGTACAAAGGATCACAGTACAAACAAGCACAAAACACAATGAATTACAGTACTTAATGCTACAAATAAATATGACAAACATCCAACAAGAGACACATATCTCAAAACTGGAATGTTACCAAAATGATGAAATGAGACAACAGTCACAGCTTTCTGACACGACAGACACAACCCAGCCTTCTGACTTCATCTACAACACACTACAACTTCCCTGAAGGGTTGCAAATTAGTATAAATTTACGCAATCAAGTTGGAACCTCTGTCAAATTCAATACCAGTGTAACTGTTGACTGAAAACCAAATTTCCTCACAAATCCTCAGAACCGTTAATGACCCTTCAGACAAGCTATTTCACATTATTTATTGAGTAAACGATGAGACATATGCTTGCTACTTAAAAATATTAAAAAGCATCAGAGACTTTACTACATCCACTTTCTCTTCCGTGAATCCCCAGGCTATTTTTATACACACTACCACATGCTGTGGTCTGGAAAAGTGCCAGCCAGTGCTGCAGAATTAGTGGGATGACCCTCAGACAAGCCGTCAGACCTCTATCGACCTAAACAGCCGGGCTGGCTAGCACACCAACCAATGACAGGACAGATTCATGGTAGGGGGTTGGTCTTGGTCTTGGTGAAGACTCTGAGCCTTTAGAACTGGCTCTTTGTTTACTTACAGTCTATCTCTGAGCGTGTCCTCTCAGCTCTGGCTTGTTTGTTCGTGGAGCGAATAGTGTGTCTGACAGCAGAGAGGGGCTGGAATAAAAGAGAAAGAGATAAGGAAATAGATCTGCACAGTTTAGGATGATAAAGTTAATTACCTAACACTGACTCTACATTGCCTTTAGTTTTTTGGCACAATTATTAAATTACCTGCAGAAACACATTTTGAAACTGGGAGCTACTTTTTGCGCAGCGTGTATGCATCATCACATTATTATGCATCCCAGACATTGTTTGTTTGCAACTAGCTCCACTGCTCGCAGTCAATAGCCTTCAGGGTTTTTTCATTCATCGTGGCCAAGACAGTGCTACTGCTGTCAGGGGGATAAAGGCACAATGGTCTTTTAAAGGCACTGGTACCACCTCTTTGGCTGCCACATAAATGTGATTCCAGTTGGAATAATAATGTCGATGGAGAGAATCAAGAAGAGGGGGATGGGAAGGTTCAGGACAGCATGAAAACAGCAAATGATTGTCAAGTTGCTGAAAAAGCATACTAATATTAAGATTCACCACTGAGTCCATGTTTGCATGAAAGTATATTTTACTGAAACGTGATTTGGTAGAATCAAATGTGATAAGGCTGATTTTAACATTTTTACTGTTTTCTTAAAATAAAAATAATTTATCCATGTATATACTTCAAACAATTTTTGTCTTTGATCTCATCTCTGTTGAGCAGGCTTTCCATTTGTCTTTCATTTCCATTAAAGATACTTCATTACCTCGAGGTCATCATCGTCCACCTCACTGTAATGCTGGTGGTTGTCGGGGTTGTTCATTTTATCTAGGAGGTCGACGGCGAGCCTCCTTGTCAAACCTGTCTGCGCCACAAACGCATGCTGGGAGAAACAACACAGGGTCACAAGGTGTCAAAAATAACTTGAAGTCGCAGTTTCACCTCTACAGAGTAATTAAGCCATCTACCAAGTTCCTCAACCACTATGAACAAGACGCTTGGAGAGAAACATGCACTAATAATAGAAAGCACCTTTTTTGACTGAGGCCTGAAAATGACACCTAAGGTGTGAACTGACGAACGCTGTCTTTACTTGGCAGCAGCAGTTGATTTAAAATGTAAATGCATGATTTGGTAAGCATGACAATCTCTACTTGTTTGCCTGGTTTAAATCTCATCAGGATATGGAAACATCTAGCACACATCTAAAACAACAATAAGATTTATTACTGATAGAAGTTTCTCTGCAGTGGGCCTCTTCTTTGGGTTCTTTGTCAGAGACACTTTGACAAAGTTGTGAAAGGCAGCAGACCTGGGGAACAAGATAACTTTGAGTTAATACAATGATTATCACTCCTATAAAAAAGTATAAAGCATCAAACAGTTATCCCACAATGGCACACTGAATACTGTGAACCACTCACCATTTGTTTTTGTCTTTTAGCTTGGGAGGCTGGAAGCTACTCTTCGACATCAAAAACAAGGCCCTAAGAATGAGAATAAAAAAGAATTACACTTTAAATTATCAATGCATTTTGAATTAAAAAACAGGGTGGCTATTCATGTAATCAAAATATGTGATGAAACATGAGAGAAGCACAAAAGCAGGAATCATAAGAATCATCTCATGAACCTTTTTTTTTTTTACCTCATTGGGTGAAGGTCAAACATTGGGGGCTGTAGCTCAGCCAGCTCTATGGACGTGATACCAACAGCCCAGATATCACACAGCTGGTTGTAGCCACCATTCTTTTCTACTGCTGCTACTTCTGGAGCCATCCTACCCAAATACATCAAGAATTCAGTGACTACTCCTCAAAAATAAATACAAATGACTGGTTACGGAGGACTCACTGTAGTAAGAAACTATATTATTACTAATAACTAAGATATTCTGTTGATCCCCATGAGAACTTTTTTTTTTTTACCACTTTCAAAGTGTGTTTAGAGGTTGCGGTCAGTGACAAAACAGAGGCCCTGGAGCTGACAACGTCTTGCTCAAGGACACTTGGTGTTGCTGTGTGAATTTGAGGTTGTATCTTTCAGTTGAAGCATATATCTAACAACTTGTGCACCACAAACTAGAAATCTGACAGTTGACTGAAAATTTTTTCTAGTATTTAATTGAAAGTATGTAATCAGTGCTTCTTTGAACTCCAGGGAATAAGAGACATGGGTTCTGAACCTATTCAGTAAAGCCTGTTAAAGGGCCAATGTCTCATTTCATGATGCTGACACTCACCAATAAGGTGTTCCTATGAAGGACTTTCTTTTGGCAATGGTGGCTGTTATTTTGGCTGCAACTCCAAAGTCAGCTGTAACAAGGATAGACACGCTTTTCAGATTATGCAATCCACAAAAGCCTGAAAGCTGCAGAAGAGTTCAAGTCCTTGAGAATTAATACGCTAAGGAGCAACTTACCTAACTTCACATCTCCGTTGTCTGTTAGAAGTATGTTAGCTCCCTGTAAAAAAAATCTGTTAATATTCATTTTATTTAAAAAAAAAAAAAAACAGAGTTGGAACAAAGTTTGAGATATTGAGCTGACTTGTTGCCACATTGGTTCATCACTCCCTGCTATATTTTAGCAGAAACATCTGTTCTGGTTAAAGCACCAGCTGCTCAGGTCTGTTACTGATCTGACTAAAATCCCATCAGTAATACACCGTTTTGACAGTTCCACTGACAGTGTTTCTGTTGGCTGCGACTGAGTCTGAGTCTCTCTGGTAGCATCCTGCAGTGAGAGTAGAGGAAACAGGAAGTGCCCGCTGCGCAAAGCTGCATAAAGATAATAGGTCCAGCCCTGACCTTCAGTGATAACACATTACACGGCTCCAGCTTTTGTGCATGCAACAGACCTGTTCAGCTACAGCTCAACCTCAAAACTGCATGTGGTAACTGACACAGTCGTTCACATGCTTCCGAGTAACCACAGCTACGCTTTTCCTGTGACTTCATTTTACACCTCTGAAGTGCTGCAGCATCAAAGCAAAGTCAGATCCCTGAATACTTCAGTACTAGATAGATAGATATATATACTTTATTAATCCCAAAACTGGGAAATTATTTTTTTGTTAAATTATTACTACTACTTTACAGTGACTCTTCCTCTTTTCTCTCAAGTGTTTTTAGATTTGTTCCTTATTATGAAAAGATTTTATTGTTAATCTGTCAGAAAAGGCATGGGACAGGCTTTACCTGAATAAAATTAAGGTTAAAAGAACAAAAAACCAGAAACGAAAAATATCATACCTTGATGTCACGGTGCATCTTGCCCTTGCTGTGCAGATATCCCAAACCCTGAAAAGGAAAATTATTTCAGTATGACACATTAAAGTGACTAATTCCTAAATAGTTATTCAAATAATTTTTTTAATGTGCAAATACCTGTATGGTCTCTCTGGAAACATATGCTATCTGAAGCTCTGACAGTGGCCCCGTCACTACAAAACACACACACACACACACAATTTTTGTATGCAGGGTATGGATCAAAATAATAATGGATTTCACAATGATTTCACAATCACATGGATGGTGCAAAAAATGTTATAAATAAAAGAAAAACTCACCATGATAAATGTCCTGTAGAGATCCTCCACCACAGTACTCCATACATATCCAAAGCTTCTCTCGACTGATGAAAGCAGAGAAAAATAGTAAGCATTTTCCCTTCTTTTTTAAAAATTTTTTTAACAAATACCGAAACATGATTAAGTAGCACAGCATTCTCTAAATGAAACACCTTTACATACATATAACTAAATGCCACAACACATGTTAATAAAAGAGGTAAGTAATTAAAGTAGAGAGGTGAACAATAACAAAGGTAAGTACTTGTGTAGACAGGTGAACTAGATACCTGAAGAGAGAGGGTAGGTGCTAAAAATAAGACTAGTGTAACTGCATAAAAAATTACACAATTACAACTGTGACACTGGCCAGCAAATGCAATGATAATGTGTTGTATATTGGCACAGTATACCAATCACAACTTTAGTGCTACTGTTCACACACTATCTGAACATGGAAATGATTTTAGGTCAGGAAACAGATCCGAGAGAACCCTTGAACTCTCCCCAAATTAAGCCGTGGTTCTTCTAACACAGATTAGTCTAATTTTGCGATAGTTAATGCATGGTGGGTTGCTCATTAACATTTTACAGTAACCGTTTGTGCTCTGTGTGGCAAGACTGTACAAGACATTCCCGCTGCGATAAGACATGCATCTCTCTGGACTAACTGCCATATTAAAACAGATCAGAGGCTCATATTCCAGTTAAACCTGCTGGAAGTCTAAGGCAGTGGTAGGCGGACCGGTTCTGCTTCCTCTCAGATACCAGCCACAAACCATAGGCTCCATTAAAACATGAGAGCCGCATCCTGGCACTGAAGGGCCTAGTCAGCACCAGTCAGCCCAGTTGAAGAGGTTGAGTCATACTTCACACAGAACAGGTGTGACTAAGTAGTTAAATATGTCACGTGAGCTTCAGGAAGAGGCTCGTTAAATCCTTTTGACAGAACCATATGAATTATACAAATTGTATACTTGGACTGGCTGCGAGAAAGGAGAAAAAAGTAAGTATAAAATGACAAAGCAGCAGCATTAAAAGTTGGTTCTTACCAGAGGTAGCTCCCAAAGTAGGCCACAATATTGTGGTGCATGCATTCCTTCACCATGAAGATTTCCTGCTGTATGATGGAAAAGTCATCCCCTAGAAACAGAGGGCGAAATCACAGACACACATGGACAAAAAATTATATTTTTATTTTCAGTATAGGGAATTGTTTTCTAGAGTACCATTTTAAAATAAAAAATGATATGACTTTTGGAAATAAAAACCTCACAAAATTATGTTGGGAATGAAATTATAACAACTTCGGTTATGATTCATCACTATGAAATTGTTTTTCAGAATAAAACTTGTACTTGTCAATGTCAATAAAAACAACCACTCGACTAACTCGGACGATACAAAGGTTGTGGAGGCCACCGTGTTTACATCTTAGAAACACTAAAAACTTTCCTTTTTGTTTGCCAAGTTAAAACCACAGAACAAAGTCTTTCCATACTTCCCTCTGACTATACAGGTTCAATATTTCATGTCTGTGTAAATACAGGAGATTGTAGAGCAGCCAATGACAATAGAAGGAACACCTTGTACTTTTGAAGCTTATGTGGTATAGTCTAATAGTTCAACACAGCACTCTAACGCATTCAATCAGAAAAAAAGACAAGGGGCCTGGAATACATTAACAGGGGTCTAAGATCAACCAGACTCTGCCAGCTTCAGCGCTCTATCAACAGTCTGTCATCATAGGCCTCATCTAAGGATACAACCTCTGCCAGAAAACAGTAAAATCTAAACAGTGCACTAGACATTACTCGTGGCAAAAATTACTGTCTGCGTATGGTCAAGTGTGTCAATTCTGCTCATCAATGTGGCATGTAAGCACGGTCTTTTGATGGCTGAATTCAATGGTGTGTCAAGAAAAATATGGCAATTACCACCAACTGCAGCCTAAAAGAAAAAAAAAAAAAAAGTTCTTGACCCACATATTACTAATGTACACAGCTCCAGATGCTGTACCGCTCTTACCTACAATGACATTTTGCACATTACAAGCTTTATCTTTGAATCAAGGGGGGACGACATTAAAAGGTGTTGATTGTAACACAGCTGAGATGGTGCAAACGGAAGTGCAAGCAAACACTGGGAAGATGTAGACTGAATATGAAATAAGAAAAATGTGAAGACTATATTCTGTATTTACATTAAAAGGCTTTGTTGAGTAGAACACAAGCACTTTGACTTCTTACTTAAAAACTCTTTATCATATTGTCTTCATTTGCTCAGTAACCTGCTATAGCTACATCCTCTCAGTGGATTAAAATGACATATTACTACATCTGTAATTAAAGTGTTCTTCATTTTTAAGCCATTTCACATTAGGAGGAACTAATGTTGACAGGCAACAAATAGTCCATTTGAGCAAGGCTTATATTTGTAACATTACTCTGCTGCTGTTTTGGTGAGCTGAAGATGAAAAGTGTGCAGCCACTTCCTCCAAGACCGAGCGCTTCCCACCGCTCTCTGAATATACACATTACATCAGCTCAACTTTCAATTCACTAAGTTGGGGATATTCAATTGGCTAATCTTCAGTTCTTTCAGTTTACTATTAAAATAACAACTGTCAAGTATAGATTACAGCAGCTAAGGAGCAGACTTTGTTGTTTGTTAGTGATTCTGACATGTGTCCATCTGATGACACAGGCTGGTTTCAATTTCTCAGTGACAACAGAACAAAACAAAAAAAATGTACTGTCGTAAGAAAAACAGACATATAGTGAAGTGTACTGCAGGGGTTTATAAGAAAACTAGTCCTGAATGTCATCTTTTATCCTTTACTCAACAATCTATTCAGGATGATGTCTACTGTCTGTACACTGCAAATAAAACAACATACACGATAAAAACATTCTGAAAAGCGAAACGATAATAGGAAACTCAGCAGTTACTAGGGGTGTAACAATTCTCCAAATCCACAGCTTGGTTTTTTAACAGTTTCACTAGTGGGTTAAAGAAGATTGTGCCTTTGTGGGTGCAGCTCCAAAGCTTTGGATTAGTCTTCCACTTTCGATCAAGTGTTCCCTGTCCATTTACACTTTTGTGTCATGTCACCATTTGTGGGTCATAGTAGCTAACAGAACAATATGGAGAGAGATAGGAAGAGATGTGTGTTTGGATATCAGTGGCCAAGAACTATAACAACAGGTTTGGGTGTGCATGGAGCAGTCATCTGTAGCTCAGTTTCGCTCTGCAGCTCCACGTCGCCCAACTCTAAGACCTTTAGTGGTCCAATCAAATGCAAAGGATTTGACTTAAATCCATCCTGTAACTGTACACACCTCAAATATTCCATATTAATGGAAAGTACGTAACAGAAGGAAGCTAAGTCACTCTAACTTCCGTTTCATGGGGTCTTTAAGACAAAACTTAAGACGTACATGTTTCCATTGGTCTTAGGTTGCCCTTAGTGGTTTTAGTATTTTTATAATCTTTTTTTTTTTTTTGATAAATTGAATTTACAGGTTTTCAGTTTTACATTTGTGCCTTGTTTTTTATCATTGTCATTCATTGTTGTTACTTGTGCTTTTTTACTACTAATGTCATTTTACTGGCTACTGTTGAGTCTTTCACTATAATTTGTTGTTTTAAATGTGTTATATAAATAGACTTGACTTGACTTGACTTTCTTTCTGTCCTTTACTTTCATACCAGCGTCACTCTTCCTGGTCAAACCTGTTTGATTTCACGGTCCGCCCAAAGGTGTTTACCTGAAGCACAGAAAGGAGTGACTCTTGCAAAGATGGGGGAAGAAAAGTGAGTCCTATTTAAACAGAATGGCCTAGGCTGGGCCACTTTTTGTTTAACAGCAACTCCTCTGTGAACGATTTCTAGACTCAGTTTAGCTGTGCAGCAGGCCACTATGAATCTAGATCAGTGAGTCTGCATTTACAATTTATATTCTCAAAAGTCATGATGACAAGAAAAATGCAACCCTTCTCCAAAATTTCTTCCAACTTGCAGCCTCTGATCACACACAACACTCTATAATCCCCCCTCCTCATATATTCCAGTGGAATATTTCAAGGCTTTGATTTAGTGCTAAAATGTCTGCTTATCAAAACTGATCACAATTTGAACATTTTAGAGATCCAACACACCCAAAGACATGAAGATGATAACAACACGTGTGGACAGAGACATCCCTCATCCTCTCATTCCCTGTGCAACCCCAACAGTGACATGGTGAATGAAAGAGAAAACATACACAAGTGAATCTATTCCCTTCACTGACATGTAATCAGCTCTTTCTGGTTGCTGGTGGTACAAAGCCTTATTCGTAATCCCACTAATCTGGATCGCACTAACTCTGTCAGTAGGTCATCGCCAGCACAGACCCTGAGCCCGGCTCAGTGAGAATATACACAATCTGGTGCTACGCAGCTCATGATATTGTCTTTCAGAAATGACTATTTTTTTAACATTATAGAATGCAAGATATTGGCCATCTATAACCCAAAGATCTATATTTTTATGTGAAATGGCTCAGTTTGTAAAACAACACTGGGTCTATGAACACATATTAGCAGTCTTGAGTCCTGGCAAAGTACAGCAATATTTTCTCAGTCTTTTTAGTACTTTTTGTGCATTCCATTGAATATCCTGGAAAATAACAGATGCATTTTCCAGACCTCTCAGTTCTGACAAAAAAAAAATCAGAAAACAACATATTTTACCCCACAGTGATGAGAAAAACTGAGATAATGAGATAATCGCTCTTACCTGGTTCCAACTTTATTATCTTCACTGCAGCAAGCTCTCCTGTTTGTATGTTTCGAGCCTGAAAGACACATTAATAATATTATGAGCCTTTTCAATTTAAAATTTTTGGTCTGTTGGTTCAACAAAACGAGCAATCTGAGTAAGTCAACTTAAGGCTTTGGGGAACTGTAATTCACTACTGCACACTCTTTGATATCACTGTGAATTGAATATTTGGGGGTTTGGGAGTGATAATAGCTTATGCTATCAGGCCTTATAATGTTAATTTTTAACTGTTTTCACTATACATCACTTTTATTTGTATGATACTTATAGTAGTGAATAAATAACCAGAAAATAAATCAATGATGATAATGATAATTAGTTACAGCTGTACATTACATAACATCATACTCTGACTACATCTCAAAAGATATTATATATGAAACCGTATCCATCAATTGTTTCTGTAATTTCTACATCAAAGTAGGTTGCAGTGAGTTCCAAATCCAGGTCAAGACGGGATGCTTCTTAATCCATGGGAGTGAAGAAATGGGACAAGCAGCTAAATCAACTGTAAACCATAAAACCCTCCAGCACGACCACCTTCTAACACTGGGAATGTGCTGGTGATTCACATATAAACAGTATCCTGCATAAAGCTTAAAACTGTTCTGCCGCTGATGCATACCTGCATTCACACATAACATATATAATTGATGATGATGATAATTTTGATAATTTACCATTTACAAAAAATATTTCATAAAATGGGATTGTTACTGTGTTGTGTGTTTGCTATAGCACATTAGTTCACTTTTTCAAAATATTTATTTTCAACTTTAAATGAGGTCATTCTGTATCAAAAGTATGTTTGCGATTACGACTACTTTGTCTAGCTTTACATTTCCTGAAATAGCTCGAGCAAACCTGAGAACTAAACCCAAAAAGGAGAAGTTCTGAACTGACCGTTCAAAGTTGTGATACAGCAGACGCCCACCTAAAACAACCTATCGCTGAAGGAACAGTCTGGCATGCAAAAGACGCCTCAAGAGACAAGATCTGACACAAGATCAATCACATCATACTCAGGTGTGCCTGATGTCTAGATGGTCTTTTCATACATGCATACAATACATAAAATATTTTCTTTACATCCAACTTTAACAACGTTCTTGCACACCACTAAGGCAAATGTTGAGTGTTGACAAGTGTGTAAGATTCAGAAAAAACTCAATAAAGTGAGTACAAGTGACAAACAGTGGGCAGGATTTTTTGGTTCCTTCTTTGACACAAATATGGACATAGGCAGTATTGCTTCTGTGTTAACAGATACGGTTTTTCATGCCTAATGCAAAATAAATAATAGTAGTTAATAATAGTATTAAAATAAATAATACTATTTAATACAAACTGCATATAAAGTTTATAAAGGGATATTATAACTACAAGCTACGTCGAGAGCCAACAATATGACACCATAATAAAGATAAATTAATCATTATCACCAGTAATAACAGAGTAAAAAAACTTATTCTCAAATTAATGTAATCAGATGTAATGAATCATCTAAGGTAAGGAATGCTGTGTCTATTTTAACTCAACTGTGCACAGTAGGACATGCACAATTTGAGGTGTTTCTATCGTCAATGCGGCACAGAACACACCCACAGTGAATCGCATGTTTAGACAGAGGCCTGATCATATTTCAGCCTGCTGCAGCCCTCGGTCTGTGAGCTCTGGGAGAATACCAGGCGCAGCATTCCACCGGTGGCCTGTCTGGGGGTGGGGGCTGGCCGGAGAGGCTTTGTATGGAGAGGGGCCATGCCTGCCTGAACTATCACACACTGGATCAAATGTGTCGTCAGTTTATCTGTGACAAACAAGAATATTCTCCAGCAAAAAATATTTCATTTCATTATGGCAAACAGATGGTAGGAAAATAGTGATAGATTATTTTGTTAAACTTGATAGTCTCGAGTCTAGAGTCACATATTATATGGCTTTGTGTGAGACTCTTCAAACTCACAGTTTTATCTCCGTTCTCAGAATTATTGCAGAAAGGCTCCTAATGACAGTATAGTAATATATAGGAAAGGTTTAGTACCCTCTTTAACATATTATTTTGCCACTTTAAGTAGTGTGTTTTCTTCTTAACCTGCACAGATATCAAAATGTATTATAGCCATCATGTCATAAATACTGGAATTTGCAGATCCAAACATTATTGACCCATTATTTTCACCTTTATTTATTTAGGGGGGAGTTTAACTGAGAGCAATGCTCCTTTTTAAGAACACCCGTTGAGTAACTCGGGTTAACGGTCTTGTTCAATGGCACCTCAGCGGTGTGGAGAAGGGCAAGGAATGCTTCACTTTTTTCCTGCCAGTCTGGGGGATTGAACCAACAGCCCTCCGGTCACAAGCTTGATTCTATAACCTAGACCACCACTGCCCTATTTAAATAATCTGACGATTATTTCCTTGATTAATTGATTAGTTGTTTGTCTATAAAATGTTAGAAATTTTTGAAAAATGTTGTGAAAACGGTGTTTCCCAAAGTAGTAATCAGAGAAATTTAGGTATTTTTTCTTAAAATAAACAACTTAAAAACAAAGTTGGTGATTAATTTAATAGTTGGCAACTAATATATTAAATCAACTAATTATTGCAGTTGATGCAGTTAAATACTACTGGTGGTTTAACACGTTATTTAATCTAGACTATAATCTCCACCAAAAAGTAATGAGAGTGATGCGGATATAACAAACAAGCAGGTACAAGCAGTCACTGTTCATTTCACTCACACAAAACAGTCAAACAAGTTGAGTAAATTGTTTCACTTAACCATAACGCATCCTGCACAACCCGAAAAAGACAAGACCTAGCTAATATACAAAAATGATGCATTCAAAGTCAGATTATTATATCTTGTCTCATCTTGCAATATCAGTTAAAATCAACCAATAAGTGTATTTTTTTATGATGATGAAAAAAAGATGCAGAAACTTGGCCCTCATTCAAAACCTACTGTCAAATGTGTTTGCCACGTTTTCATAACTTGCAAAACAAACAAAAAACAAAAGCCTGCTTTAAAATGGGAATGATGGGTTGATCAGTGTTTGTTGGATATGCTAAAATGTCTCCAGCTCTGATGACTACTAGTGGCTTTACTGTACCTTGTACACGTCTCCATATGTTCCACTTCCCACCCTCTGAATGAGCTCAAAGTCATGCTGAGGGTTCCTCCTCTGGATCTCACCGCTTGGCCGGGGAAAGATATCCATGGTGGCTTGACACAAACGATCCTTTACATTTAGTTGGCTTGATCAAATCTGGTGTCGGTGTGATTTAATGAAGCGAAGGTCTTGAATAAGAAGTTAATCACAGTTACTCAGATAGTCCTTCCCCCTGCTCCATGTCCTAATAGAGACAGTTTTGGGAGAATTGTATTTAGAAAACATTTAACTTACGTAACATGCGTGCATTCAAACTGGCTTAACTGCAATTACTGTAACTATGTAAACCAAACGAGAACTCGGGTTATTTAAAAATGTCAAGATACATATTTCTATCTGTCACACAACACCAACAACTTCTGTATTTCATTTTTCTTAAACTTGCCACCAACGTAACGATACTAAGGGTTTGTAATGAAGCATTTTGACTTAGCAAAACAACACTAAAACAACATTAACTGGTGTTTAACGTTAGCATGAACACTTTGATCAATCCAGCAAATAGCCAGATCCAGGTCTAGTATTACGCTGAATAGGGTGAGTTAGGGGCTTTAGCAGCTAACACTAATGCTAACGGGGCAAACGTTCGTTGTCGCTTCTAACTTCAACCTGTGCCTACCTTTTACAATACAAATACCGCGGACGAACTCGTCTTGCATTTTAAAATCTTCCCGATGCATTTAACGGCACTATGGCGTCGAATAATCTCATAAAAAAGGAAAAGCTTCCCCCTTTGTTATCGAGGAAACACTAGTAAACTTCAGTTGGCTCTCGCTGTTCGCCTCTTCAGTGCAACGACGAGCTCAGTCCTCGCGTTGAGTTTTGCCGTTGACATGTCATTTCCCTTTGTTGACAGTTTTAGAGAAGCGTCAGACTCATGTGTAAACTATTAAAGAAACGCTACATGAATAATGTCAAGTATTACTCCTAAATTTATAGCAAAAAAACAGCCGAAAAGCAACAGTCTGTTGCTAATCTCTGTGGAATCAGTTACAGGATTTTGATGCTGTGTTCAGGAACTCCTCGTAAAATCTAACATCGCAACATAATAATCAATATAACACAAAATGTCTGGCCTCATACTGGCACATTTACAACTTTAAAATAATCAAACAATGTAGAGCTGCAACGATTAAGTTAATCGACAACTATTTGCATAATCGATTAATGGTTTTGAATCCGGGTTTTTTGCAATAGTAAATATATTTAAATAATAATATAAATAATAATAATCATTTTTAAAAATACTCTGCTTGGGACAATTAATGTGTCTAATATGTTTTTTCCACCAAAAAAGGATAATTAGTAGATAAAATAATCAACAGATTAATTGAGAACGATAATGAAAATAACCATTAGCAACAGTCCTAAAACAATTACAAAATGATTTATTATTATTTTTAAATAATTTATATTTATTCAGAAAAACAAGGACTAAAAGAGGAGGAGAACTGACCACTAGAAGATATCTTCATAATGTATTTACAATGTAAGTGATAGGGGGTAAACTCCAGAAGATATATTTCAACGTTACAGTCTTTTTAGTGCCAAAGTCCCTTTTTTTGTCACTATACTTCCAGCTCAGCAGAGAAACACTGTCCGAAGAAACACAGATGAAATGTAATGCTAAACAGATGGTAAATGTGGCAGATATTCACTTGATATGACTACTGAAGCCTCATATAAGCTTCAAATAAAACTTTTTAATGCATTTTTGTACAAAATGATCCGATTTCGCCATCACAGGAATGATTACAACGATTACAAAACTGTTTCACCGTTCATATGGACACCTGACTGTTGTTTTAAGACAGACTTGGAAAATTATGAACCTATCCTTTAAAGTCCGCATATTTACTATAGTACATGAAGGCAGCACGTGCTGTAATTTCTGCGTATTTACCGCCACCTACCGTCAGAAGCTGATAATGCATTCAGCGAAATAAAAAGACGTGTCTTAGTTGCAAAGGGCGATATTAGGCGGTCGAGTCTATTTTAACAACACTAACACTAAACCACAATGTGTTTTCCTCTTGACGCTGCCTCTTTATAACCAGAGCGAACAAACAAACAACAGCGCCCCCTGATGGCGTGTATGACATCCTGCATCGGGATGGGCATAAAAGCTCCATCATCCTCCTGCGATGCGAGCATCGTCTTGGTGGAGATAGGGCATCCTCCCAACCCCGACACCCATGACCACCGACTAGGGCCGTGCATCCACAGACAAACAGAGGGATATAAGGACAGTATAATGGCAAAGCATCGTAAAGACAGAGACAGCTGGGGTGAGTGTACGTACACCATTTGATATGTATGTATAGATATATCACGCTACCTTGATGCACAGACATATTTTTTATGTCTGTCGAGGGTGTAATCAGCCAGTAAGGTGTTTCTTCTAGACTCCATGATGAAGGGCTTGTTAGCGTTTCGACAACATTTTCATCAGTATCTGTAATATTATTATTGATTCTAATATTACCTGATGTTCCTGTTGGTAGTAGATACACCGTGTTTCTTTATGTCACTGCAGGAATATCGCCCATATGTTCATTCAAATAAGCAGACAGACATTTATTTTTTTAGAAATAATATTTTATTATTAAAAACCAGTGGTGAAAAAATTACCAACATACAGGAAATAGCCTGTAGTGATGGTCCAGGCCCCTGAGCATCCTATGATGTGATATGGTGCATCTAGCATGAAATTATGTAATATTGCATCAGTAAATAGCTTGTCATCATCCTCATGACCAGCATCTTTATTCAAAGCATTATTGCTGTGATCATTATCACCTCCACCACTGTCATTATGATGGTAACCAGCATCCTAATTGTCACTGACATCACTCTATGGCCCATGTTAACTTTGAACGCAGGACTGCAAGGGAGTAAAAAAATAAAAATAAAAAAATAAAAATGAATGACTGAATCAGGAGTGTGGGTGGGCCAAAAAAAAGGGGGAAATGCTGCTGTTTGTCATTGGAGAGTTTATCTGGACTGGCCCACTTTAAGCACACAGTGCTTCTGACGTCTTCGGCTGTTTTTAAGGACAGCAACATGATCGGGTTAACTGGGCTCGGGTGAGGCCTTTGCAGGAGGCATGAAGTCAAACAGACAGTCCTCTTCAGGCCTGAGAGGAAACCTTGGATGATTCCTGCTTAAATTATTCACCGTACATTCCTTAATCTTTTAACACGATCCCAACAAAAAATGTGCCTGCTACTCCTCAACGTGTCCACAGTGCCTTTTATGAGATTGAAGAGGTATGCTTAATTTGAAATTACAATTTCAAAAATCACCATCACATCTACACAGAGCAGAGAGTGAGTGATCTTGCTTATCTTCTTATTCTAGCCCAAATTTGTTGTAGCATAAAGCATATATTACCAACAAAAAAAAAGAGGATTTAGGAGGTAAAAAAGCCTCCCGTCTCTGCATGAGGACGGTCATGCAGCTTGCACAGTCTTTACATGAGACAGCAGAGATTGGAAACACACTGAGTCACTGCCTGGAAAGCTCCGGAAAAAGCTCTGAATGCACATGATCTCATTGGATATACAGACAGATGGGATGGATAGCAGGGCGTGATTCATTATTTGTATTTAACAAGCTTGCAGGCGAAGCTAATGATCTGTAGCCAACAGGAAGTAATAATGGACTCAACCTTCCTGTGTTGTCACTTAATGGACGACTTTTTAAAGTTTTCTCGTCATCACTGTGAAGAAGTTGTATCATTTCTTCACATTATAACATTTTAGTTGACTTTTCTAATTAAAAGTAGTAATGTAGAAATTTTACTCTTTTCTTAGAGCATAGATTCAAAATTATGATTAGTAAAGCACTACGACATTACTTGAATACATTTTCTCCTCTGAATTCTCCCACAGGGTCCCTCAGTGATAAAAATATATATGACTGGAGCTCAGAGGAGGAGGAGCCGGATGGACGAGCCCGGCCTGTCCAGGTGCTGCTGGTCAAAGACGACCACACCTTTGAGCTGGACGAGGCGGCACTGAGCCGCATCCTGCTGGCAGAGGAGGTCCGAGACCGTGAGGTGGTGGCCATCTCTGTGGCCGGAGCTTTCCGCAAGGGCAAGTCCTTCCTCATGGACTTCATGCTGCGCTACATGTACAACCATGTAAGTATCTGTGACTGTGATGGAGTGATGGAGTTGAAATGTAGGGTTCTGTCAGTGTGATGCTGTTTTCCAGCTGTTCAAAGGTAAACCATTTTTTAGTGGTGGTTTTAGGTTTTAAATAGTTTATAGAGTTCTGGCATTGGGATTTGACCAAAAGCAGATCTAACATTTTTTAAGATTGCAAATTGGGGGGAAAAAAAATGAGAATGGCCCAACATACCAGTGGAAATATAAGATGAATTAAACTGATCTCATGGTGCTCAGGCATCTGAAGACTGGCTCGGGCTTTCAGACGAGCCTCTGACCGGCTTCTCCTGGAGGGGGGGCTCAGAGAGGGAGACCACAGGAATCCAGATCTGGAGCGAGGTCTTCCTGGTGGACAAGCCAGATGGAACAAAGGTGGAGTCTGTTTATTAATATCTAGTAAACTGTTCAATACAATACTGCACAATGTGTCATAATTCAATATGATACACGTTTTTTTTTTCCTTTTCCTCATTGCTTTGATCTCCCTCCCAATTTTTGCAACTGTTCTGCAGAAGATTACACTCTTTCACTGCTTCTCACATTCTTCTTAGTATATATATATACACATTCACACTCAGGAGCTGGCACAATGGAAGTAACAGTGGACAAATTTGTTCTGAGCAAAAATATATGTTGACCTTTTTCTTAAGCTTATATGAGGCTTTAGCAGTCTGAGTTCAAATCAAGTGGATATTTGCCACAATTAAAGTCCTTTTAGTAAAAAAAAAAATCCCTCAATGCGTCTCAGCGGACATTGTTTTCCTGTTCAGCTGCAGTGGAAGGATTGTAATAAAAAGAGGGGATTTGGCACTAAAAAGGCTGTAACATTGAAAGATTTTGACTTGATTTGACAGCTGAAGCTTCATATTAGCTTCAAATAAACTTTCAAACACATTTGCACAGGAGGAGGCTTGTAGATTTTTGTTCCCCATCATTTATATGATGAAGGGATCTCTCAGTATAAACTGGAGAAATGACTACAGCAAAAAGACAGACAGACTTGAAATATAGTGAAACTATCCTTTAACTTGAATTGTTCTGGCTTTACTCAGCATAATAGAAGCACGATATAACATACAGTACAGACTACCTGTCAGCACAGGTCAATGACTTCACCTGTCTCATTACACAGGTGGCTGTATTGCTCATGGACACACAGGGCACCTTCGACAGCCAATCAACGCTGAGGGATTCAGCCACTGTGTTCGCTTTGAGCACCATGATAAGCTCCATGCAGGTACAATGACTTTGACCCATCTGACCCAGCTTTACTTCAGTAAACACAATGCATATTTATGTATGAATACAGATTAGGAGCATATACAGTATGTAGGCTTGTAGAATATTGTTTTTGTTTTCTGAGAATTTCCTTCCAGCTTCTTTAAAGGAACTATTCTGTATATTTTTGCCCTTTTTTCAGGTTTACAACATCTCACAGAATGTACAAGAAGACGACCTTCAGCACTTGCAGGTAACCGTCAACGTTTCCTAAATGCATAATACAATTTTTCAAAGAGCAAGATTTAAAACTTAGTGCTAGCAAAAAAAAAAAAAACGGTAATAATAAAAAATGTATTTATTTATGCCTTGACTTAACCCTCTCTTCCTGTTCAGGTCAAATTAGGCTCATTTTTATATTTGAGAGCAGTAAAAACAGAATATCCATAACCTTTAATTTGATACTGATCTTTAATTTTTTTTAACGACTGTGCTATTTACTCTACTCTACTTACAGTTTTTATTTTCCCGTTTATTATATTCCAGCTTTTCACTGAGTATGGAAGACTAGCGATGGAGGAGACGTTCCTCAAACCCTTCCAGGTAGGCTACTGTATATCAGTTTTACTTGCTGGATCTGCAGCAGTGTGACGATTGCATACAAATGTCACATAATAATAAAATATTCTTGGTCTTTTTTTTTCAAGCAGCTTGAAATATTGAATAGAAGATTGTTATGTAAGATAATTTAATGAGCAATGGATAGTTTTGATAATCACTTAAAAATGGTTTGAAAGTGAACAATTGTCTGGTACTCAGACTACTAAAACAAGTGCTGTAAATTATTTGCAAATTTGAGCGTGATGTTATGAATTAAAATGATACGCTACATTTCTTTCCTAGTCCATGATTTTCCTCATTCGAGACTGGAGTTTTCCATACGAGTTTCCATACGGACAAGAAGGAGGCATGAAGTTCCTTGAGAAGAGACTCAAGGTTTGTGTTTTTGGTGTGTGATGCTGAATGTCTCACGGATAATGTGCAGTTTGAAAACAGCAGCTTTACAGTGTCACGAGCGTAGCCGAACCAAACTGAAGCAGTGATTCGTATCGTCGGTGTTTGTGTTGTAGATCTCTGAGAACCAGCATGAAGAGCTGCAGAATGTGCGTAAACACATCCACTCCTGCTTCACCAACATCTCCTGTTTCCTGATGCCTCACCCCGGCCTCAAAGTGGCCACCAACCCACACTTTGATGGACGAATTAAAGGTACACTTGTTGTACAGCATTACATACGACACGATGTTTTCTAGTCAAACACTATATATTAGTCACTATATAAATTACACGTAAATGTCACTTGACTAAGAATAACTTGCAACATCAAATCGGAAGTAAAACTACTCCTGTAAGTGTTATATATATAATAATATATATATATATTATTGAATTATAATTACTGATTTCATGTGTAAGTAGACTTTTCACTTTTATAGCTATGCAGTTGAGCTGATTTTAATCTTATATACTCTAAAGTAGTATAAAGTTTTAAAAGACATCAGATTTTATAAAGTAATAACTATATGTCAGATAAATGTGGGAATTGTAGTGGTTTAGATGTAGTATAAAGTAGCATAAAACAGAAATACTCAAGTACTATACATTTGTACTTCAGTACTACAGCTCGGGTGAAACAAGCTGTTTTGTGTCTGACAATCTTTGTGTTGATCTTTCTTTCTTTTTTTTTCTTTGTATGCAACCCATCAAATCAGAGCAAAACACTGTTGAGTTTCTGTACATACTGTAGCATATAATCAGCAGCCGTTGCATTTCCTCTTTATCTAGAGATCGATGGCGAGTTCATAAACAACCTGAAGGTTCTGGTCCCCTGGCTGCTGAGTCCCTGCAACATTGATGTGAAGGAGATCAATGGCAGCAAAATCACCTGCAGAGGCCTGGTGGAGTACTTCAAGGTCAGAATATGAAATGCACAAGACAACACATTGTACTTTTATCATAATGTTGACTATTTTATTTATTAAGATAATATATCTTTTGTAAATAAAACTCTGTTATCCCTCTGCTGATTTCAGGCATACATCAAAATCTACCAAGGTGAGGAGCTGCCTCATCCAAAGTCCATGCTACAGGTACTTTACTTTATTTGTGACTACTTTTGTCTCAATACACTTTATAGTTGCTATTTATGTTGGTGTATATAATTTTTTTTTTTTTCATATGAATATAGTTCATGTTGATTTTATTTATTTATGCATCTGTTCCTGTACTTCTGCTGCTGTGACACTTTAATTTTGGTTTCTTATATCATCTTAAAACAAATCAACATTATGTTTTCCTCTGCTTCTTCTCAGGCCACAGCGGAGGCGAATAATTTGGCAGCAGTGGCAGCTGCAAAAGATCTGTACAACAAGAAAATGGAGGAGGTAGGTGCAAACACAACGAGGAATCTCAGGGAAACTTCAAACATGCATGATCCTTTAAGTTTACCCACCACTCTGTCTGCAGGTCTGTGGGGGTGATCGGCCCTTCCTGGCCCCCAGCGAGCTGCAGGCCCGGCACAGTGTCATCAGAGAAGAGGCGCTGCAGGTTTTCCGGGGCGTGAAGAAGATGGGAGGTGAGGAGTTCAGCCGCCGCTACCTGCAGCAGCTGGAAGGAGAAATCGACGAGGTGTTTGTCCAGTACATCAAGCACAATGACTCCAAGAACATTTTCCACGCTGCCCGCACGCCGGCTACCCTATTCGTGGTCATCTTTGTCATGTACGTGGCCGCGGGCATCACAGGCTTTGTGGGTGTGGACATCATTGCCAGTTTGTGTAACATGATCCTGGGCCTGGCACTGATCACCCTCTGCACCTGGGCCTACATCCGGTACTCCGGGGAATACCGAGAACTGGGCGCCGTCATCGACCAGGTGGCTGGTGCACTGTGGGACCAGGTAAGTCAGTAAAAACATGTATACTGTAAATGGTTTAGTATTAGATAAACAAGACAGTGTCTGTCTGTTAGGGGCTTTGTTGTGCAGAAGGAGAACTTTAAAATCAACCATGGTGTGTAATGGCAGCCAATAGAAACATACCTAAATTGGTCAAACGTCTGGTTAGGACACTTTAAACTAAATAACCCTTAAATGATGATAAGTAGGAGAAAAGCACACAATAATCAACATGGATGTAGTGCTGCAATTAATTATTTATATTACTGATTAATCTATAGGAAAAACAATAAGTGTCCATCACATGTTTCCAGAGCAAAATTGTTGTTTGAGAAGCGACTTAAACAAGTCCATAGATGCTATAAATGAATGACTAAATAAACAAATTCAGTTTTTCACTGATGGAAAAGCATATTTAAGATGAAGAGAAGTCAAAAACTACTCAAATTCTGCATTAAAATAAGAAATCAAGGTTTATGGTGATGGTAAAAGTGATTTTCTTTATTTTCAGTACTACTATCATAGAAGACTAAGAAAAACAAATATTCACATTTAAAGATGGAATCAATGAAACACTACATCTTTAATTAAAAATGAATTGATAATTGGAATAATTACTGACTAACACTGTTCGTTCACTCAGGTACATACTGCATCTCTATGTGATATTTTCAAACCACTAGATGGCAACAATCTCCTTTAAATTAGTGGCAGACACATTCAGCCCATTTCCATTACAGCAATATGACAGTGTTATTGAAGAATCTTTTCTTATTGCCTCACTTGTTATGTCTGTCTGTATGTATGTGCTCACAATATATATATTATCCCTCCTATGGCTTTCCAGGGGAGCACAAATGAGGTAAGTGGAGAAATCCAAGTGGGAATATTCACAAAGGCAGGAATACAACGAGCAACTTTTTGGAGAACATGGACAGGCTCTCAAATTTTTTACTTTCATAAAAATATGAAAATATAGATGCCAATCTCTATTTTTATCACCCATCTGCATTGTTCCCACAATTGCTCAGTTGTATTCCTGCCATGACATTTTTTTCCAAATGATTTTGATGAGCGAAAAGTTTTCGGTTGTGACCGATTATTGTGTTTGCCCGTGCTCCGCAGGCTCTCTACAAGCTATATAATGTAGCGGCCAATCACAGGCACCTGTACCACCACGCCTTCCCGGGGCCACAGGTGGACGAAGATGCAGAGGAGCGGGACAGGAAGAGGGACTGATCATATCAGACAGAACACAGCAGGGACTTCCTGGTGATGGACAGGAGGCGGTGAGAAACATCCTCACCTATCAGGCACTCTTCGATCTTGGTATTGACTGGGGCGGCCAACCAGTACATTCACTACTTTAAATCTAATAAGGGACTGTGTAATGTTCATGTATAGGAAACACCAGAGCATCTTCTCAGTGGGCGCCTGCTTTCAAGCGATGGATGCCTCGAATCATCGTCATCTCTCACTTTTCGTCCGTGAAACAGTTAAAAACCTGCTGTACAGACACTGTAGGCGCTCTGCCGGAGGAGGCCTCGGCAAATACGACCTCCAGTCAGCTGTTGATTTCATATCAGACAGGGATTTTGTTTTTCCATCGTTTTGTCACGATTTCGATGACGATTTTTCAAAGTGTAGCCATATCTGTGAAACCCCCATTTGTGACTAATTGTTCCGTTCTTTGAAAGTTTAGTGCTGTTTATAAGAAAAAAACAATATCTACGCAATGTTCAAAAGCCAAAATATGTGCTGTATGTTAAATAATGAAGTGTTACAAGCGTCATCAGCATGGTAAATGGTTAATGTCTGTCATCTTTAAGCTCTAAAATCCAGGTATAGCTTTTTTTTTTTTAAAAGAAAAAAAAGAAATTGAGTTTTAATAGTTGTGACAAAGTGGTATTGTGCCATAACATGTAAAAAATAATTTCACATCGACTTGCAGCCTGAGTACGATGGCACATTCATTAGTTGTATACAGTATATTTGTTTTGTTTTGGAGGTCGGTGTTACTTTCGACTGACTCCTGGATCAGGAAATAGCTTTTGTGCAAGCATGTACTTTTAAAAAAACAGACAAAAACACACAATGGTTTAAAGTTTACACAACATAGCTGACATTATCTCTCACTTTATAGTCTTGCTTGCAGTTTTGTAATTGCACAGCGTCACAGTGATGCTCTATATATGTGTTTGTGCTTTGAGGTTGAAGGGAAAGAGTGCGTTTGGTTTCCATTGTGATGAAGAGGTGGCAGCTGAAACCATTGTTGTGTTTTTACTCACTGAATGTTCGAGCAAATCCGTGGAATGTAGCTATTCTGTGGCCACCGAGGAATCAAAGCTAGATGTTATTAAGCGGGGGGCGACCGGCCTGCTTTGGAAAGGATCCTCATTCCAGATCTCTTTCATCATCTTCACACACTTAAGTTGAATCATCTGTGAACGACAACAACAACAACAACAAAAAAAAGTTGCATGGTGAAAGAGGACCAGCCTGACTTTTATGTTCCCGAAACAGCATTCTTAAAAACAAAAGGCTCGTATTGGTGGCAGCACTTTATTTGGTGTTTGAGTACTTTGGCTTCGTAGACTGTTACTGTACGTTTGTATACCTGTGGTTATTGTTTTAAAGCTCATTGAATAATCCTGAATCATAGCACTGTACAAATTTTTGCATCACATCCATCTGCAGCGTCAAAAAAGATTTTTTTTTTATTTTTTTCATGTGTGTCTGGTCACCGACAGCACAGGAACACTGTCATGCATATTTAGCAAGTTTATACTGAGGTTTGACCTCAAGGGTTGAAAATTTAAAGGCACGGCAGCACAGTGGCTTCTCCAGTCTTCCACAATGTATAATCAACATGAGCGAGGCCTCCACACAAAGAACCATCTAGCGTGAGGTTCTAAAAATCATGGTTTTTTTTCATGACTATGTTGGGAGTGTTTGTCCATTCATAAGTCAGAAAAGTAGCATTTGTTTACATTGTGTTGCATTTAAACTCCAAATTAACTAATTATTCAAGATTTTTACATGTTAAAAAAGAAAGAAAGTAACATATTCTTTCCTAAAGCCGCCCTTGTCAACACGTAAATCAACTCCGGATATCGTGGGAGCCTCAGTGTACTGAAAGGTCAACTGAATCAACCTCTTCCCAGTCGACACTGCTACGTTTCAGCACACGCATTGCAAACTTTTGAGTTACAAAGAAAGAAAACTTAATAAAGTTGGACCAAATTAATGAAAACCAGACTTGAGTAATTTATTATGCACAATATCAGGACTGTATTCAATTATTTTATGTTGCAAAATTGTCATGTTGTCGTGATGCGTGTATATGTGAAAGTGTCCCAGAGGCAACAACTGTAGTTTCAAAAGTTTGTTTTTTTTCTTCACTGCAGACTTTATTGCTTATGTCCTGTATTTGAAATCCACAAAATTAGGTATTTACATACTGGTAAAACCATTCTGAAAAGATGCAATTGAGACCTTCTTGTATAGAGATGGACTCATGAAACACAAAGTTGAGGTTCTTAACAAACCTGTTCTACTGTCCACCGATCAAACTCTCTTTTAGGACGTTCAGAAATCGCATACAAGTTCAATAAAACACTTGTATTTCTTATTAATTCTGTAAATATACTTCCTGGTAGTTTATGAAGCGACCTGAATGTAACTTTAAAAAGGTAATAGTGTCATAAAACTATATTTCCTACCATGAGTGACAAATAGTTGTAGAAAACTAGCACCAGTCTCAACTAGAAAAAAAAACACCTATGGCTTAAAGACATTTCTGAGTATCGTCAAAGTGTGTGATTGATCGGTAATCACTAGAAAAAGCTTCCAAGAATCTGCACTTCAATTTAATCACAGAAGAGACATCAGTCTATAAAAAAATAAGGCATTACTGAGGCAAGAAATATCCATAAAGAGTGAAACGAGAAGTTGAATTGCACTTGTTTGGCAAATTTAACGTCTTCTGAAGTGTTTTTAAAAAGTTCCAGTAGCTTATTTATTCATTATAAACACACACAAGAATATTCCTGACTTACAGTAATGCAGAGAGCTGAGAGATGCTCAAACCGCATCAAATGTGATGCTTCAGCCAACAAGGTCTTTAAATAAAGACGTGTTTCATATCAAAACTTAAATATCTGTTAAAAGTTTTGGTGGATTGTCTTATAAAGGATATGGCATAATAAAGGAACAATGCACACTTTTTGTTTAATGTGTGGTTTCAGTTTATGAGGGTAACAAAGCAAAGGAAAAAGTATTTAATATTGAAACAAATTAGAAGAAGCTGCCTGTCTTTTTCTCCCACAGGAAAAAAATGACGGAGCAGCTGGTGTATACGTGTTATGAGCTGACATTGAATAGAAATGCTGCGTTTTATTTTTTTAAAAAAAGGCACAATCTCAGGATGTTTTTGAACAAATATCCAGAGTTTTTCAGACTGTACTCCTCAGTCTTTAAAACAAAACTCCATACAGCAACTCAGCTCTCAAGGCAGTGGTTGTAAATGGCACCACAAGCAGCCTCCCCAGATGTAGCACATTATAGGTTCTTTTTTTTTTTCTTCATTGGAGTTTGTTCAGTCACACGGTCATTCATAAATTGGGAGTCACATGGAAGAAGGGGCCCCCGAGGAGCCCCCCCACCGCAGATGTCTTTTTTTGACTTCTTGGCTGATATATTTGGATCAAGCGAAGGCACAGATGTGTTTGGTAAAGAGGCAATTAAGAGTCAATCATGATTTCAAAGGAAACCCTGACCGCTCCCAAACTGTGGGAACCTCAGAGAGGCGTGGAGTCCCTGCTGTGCACACACACATCACATGTTCCCCATGAAGTTCTTGTTGGGCTGCTGGGCGTACCACTGCTGCCGCTGTTTGCGAGCCTCCACCTCAGACAGCAGCGCCTGCCGGTACGCCTCGTAGGATTTGACGATGTGTTCCAGCTCCTTCATGAACAGCAGCTTCAACATGCCCTGGTACGTGTCCAGGTCTGCCAGCTGGAACAACTCCCACTTCAAGATGTGGTCGTACCTGAAGGGAAGAAAATTATTATATTTTTTGATGAGTGAGTCTCTGATTTATTTGTAGCACATGTTCCACTAACGTGCAAAAGGACGCACACGCACCACACACAAATACAATACACATTTCTGACGGTTTCCGAGGGCGGTAAAGCATATCAACATTGGGTGGTGGTAATATGACATAAAAAGGTAGCAAGGTGCCACACCCAACAATCAGTCTATCTTACGAGCAGTCTATAAGTCTGATATATCTTACTCATCTATGCTGTAGACCACAAAGATTATGGTTAGTTTATTTAGAAATGACACACACACACGCGCACGCACCAATTGCCGACCATTCAGCAGATTACTATTGGCATTCGTCACCCTTTTCTAGAAAATGATTAGCAGACTAATCAGTGATGAGAATAATAGTACTCACTTGAGGGGGGCGCGGGCGTACACCTGCAGCCAGTCTGGGATCTCAGCTGTGTGGTACGGGTTAGCTGGCACCAGCACCGGCTGGTTCCTCTCTGCAGGACGCGGCTGATAGGTCACAGGAGGTGGTAACGGTGGGGGCTGATCGTAGCGCGGCACACTGAAACAGAGCGATGCAATATAGTATTTACACCTCCTGTGTTTCAACCACATCAAAAACAATCTGGACGACGCAACAGATTTTTTTATATCTAGGGAGTTAATTTTTTCAAATAGTTGATCAGTAGACATACCTTGGAGCACAGGGATGACGATACTGTGCCCTCTTGTTGATGTGATCCACATAGTAGACCCCAAACTCCGCCGACTCCACCTTCTCCCAGCCTGGAGGGAGCCCCTCCCTCTCTAGAGGGTGGCTCCAGTGTGTAGTATTAGTGTTGTGGTCGATGTAGTACTTCCTGCCACGGATGGTCCAGTCGACGGTCCAGCCTGCCGGAAGAGGGAGGTCCTCTCCTGTCAGACTGGAGAGGTTCCCCAGGGACTTGGCCTGTATTCGACCTATGCCTGAGGAAAACAAACATTTCTTTTTAGAAACCTAGAGGGAGAGGGAGAGATGTCTGACCAAACATACAGACAACCAGCTGCCAGAAAATAGAGCCTCCGGGAAAGAATAAAATATTATGGGAGAATTCTTAAAAACATCATGTGTGGGAAACTGTCATTTAAAGGAGAGGAATGCACAGCATTTAAAAGGTCAACAGTGCATACAGCAGGATAAGAGAGGAATGCAATGTATCATTACTCAAAGCATGACTGATGCATTTTTAAGTTTTGAACAAAGTTTTATTAATCACTGCGACTGTGACTGTTGTGACTTATTCTCAGTGACATTGTGTAATGAATGATAGGAAATGGAAGGGTTGTTATGTTCGGACAGGAAGGTAGAGAGATCTCTGCGTGGCCAGACATACACAGACGAGCTTTCACTGGACGACAACAAACCGCCGAACTCCCAAACACTGTAAGAGCAGACAGCGGAGCCGCTTCATTCAACAGGTTCTCTACGTTTATTGGTGAATAATGTCAGGAAGAAATTTTGCTAACAGCTGTGTGGACAAATAGGACTGAGTGAGAACTATCATTAATCAAAATGAATGAGCCTGGAAGAACCGAGAAAGAGTTGAAACACACGAGAATGGAGAATGAAGAATCTCAGCAAAATGGCGGCTTCGATCTGATAAATTCTGCGTGAGAGTGACAGCAACAGAGAGCTGTAGCTCTTTGCCAGCTGGTGA
This sequence comes from Pampus argenteus, assembly GCA_036937835.1. Lineage (NCBI taxonomy): Eukaryota > Metazoa > Chordata > Actinopteri > Scombriformes > Stromateidae > Pampus > Pampus argenteus. The sequence continues at coordinate 14,504,768 of CM072873.1, forward strand.
GTGAAGGGATGGAATGTGAGAACGCTCCGCAGAAATGCACTGCTGCTCCTCCTCCTCCTCCTCCACCGCCTCATCATCATCATCATCTTTGCCCTTTTCTTCAGAAATATGTCAGACAGCCATACTCACTGCAGACCTAAAGCTCAGTACATCACAGGAATTTCACTGGATGCAATCAAGACTAGCCTACTACATTTATAAGTAGTGATTCAGGCTTACAAAAAAAACAAACATAGTAGTTTTATTTTATCACCACGCATTCAAAAGTTGTTTTCTACTGATTTAATATGCTATTATCAGCAGTTTACTGAAACAGGGGTTTTTTGTTGGACCAGAGCTTAGATGATGCTTTTGTTTATAGAAAGAGTGCGGAAAATTGAGAGACAACAAATGAGCTGCTAAGCATGTGTCATGCATGCTTATAATAGTTATGTGTGCGTTCAATAAATAAAAAGAAACAATACATTTCTACACAGTTATTATTTTCTTTGGAATGTCTTCTATTGGCTTGTTTTGTCTGACTTGAGGCCAAAGCTTTGAGATATTCAATTCACTGTCATACGTGATAAAGAATCATCATGCTCAAGAAACTAGAACCAGAAATGTTTTAGATTTTTGCTTGAAAATGATTGAAACGATTATTCAATTATCAATATAATGCAAACATAATTTGGGTTAAAAAAGGGACCGTCAGCCAAGTTTCGGTGGATGACTCCTTCAAAACACCTCTGATTACAAACTCAGTGTATTAGTCTTGTGTGTACAATGTGAACATACAAAGCAGCACCTAATTACACAGATGATTCACAGCAGTGAGCAGTCAGACATTTGTCTGGGGGCGGTCTGCAAATTACTAGTTTGCCAGCAGAAAGATTCAGCAAACAGAGAGGTGAAAATGCCCCTAATGCTTGTTTAACTTCAGCCAAAACAAGGATCCTGTTGCATGATGGGCAGGCCTCACATAATACTAAACCATATGCATATGTTGACAAGTCAGCCACAAAATTAAAAGGTTCTCTAAATTCCTGAGACCCCCCCTAAACTTTTGATCTTGTGAAAATTACACACTCACATCACAGTGATGTTTACAGTAGAGCACAAACATAAAAATATTTAATTCCACTGCAGAACTTAAATGAAATGGTCCTTTTGTTCTGTTCAGTGACATCCACTTTCACAGTCCCTATGTGTGGTCCAAAACATCCATATTACTTCACACAGCAGCCATACATTAGTACAGCTACATTTATTACACATTTGTTATCGACCCAAACGTGGACAAGGTTTTCTCAAAATTTTTATAGACTTGCTGGTGTGATTTACTTTTTCCCTCAAACATTACTGCTCCACTTTCATACCTGAGGAATTATTTAACAAAACGTTTTAGTGCTTTAGAGACTATGACTGCCTGCCATGTAGTTTCCAACTAAAGCTTTCAATTCCTGTCCTCTTGTGTCAGATTTTCTTTTCCATTTTCATGTCACAACCCTTTGTTTAATATTTTGTATATATGAAATGTCTAATCAATACAGGACTGCAATTACCAATTATTTTCTCTATTAATTCTTTTGCCTATAAAATGTCAGAAAACGGTAAAAAGTGTCTTCAAATGTCATGTGTTGTCCAATCAAAAGTCAAAAATCCAAAGATATTCAGTTTACTATCATGTATGACACAGAAAAGCTTCAAATCTGAGATGTTGCAACCAGCAAATATTTGGCAATTCTGTTTTGTAAAAAAAAAAAGACTAAAACGATTAGTCAACTATCAAAGTAAATGCAGATTAATTTTGTGTTCATTGTAACAAACAAAATACATTCCATGTTTACCTGAAGGGGGTCTGCTTGGAGCCGGGGGAGTGTGCTGTCGTGGAAGTCTTTGGAAGTTGTGTTCATTGTGCTCATAGTATCTATAGTCCTCAGGAAACCGGTCAGGGACCCTCCTGGGCTGGCGCTGCTGCTGCTGGTTGTCATAGTAAGACTCAGAGGGGTAATAATACCGGGCAGCGTCTCCATTTTCAGACATGGGGCTCACGTCTGTGAGGAACGACTGTGAGGAGCCTCCATACTCGTGGGACAGGTCTCCCAGACTGCGAGGCAGGTATGGAGGTGCTGACATGCGGTGGCTCTCTCTGCGGGCCACCTCGTGAGGAGGCCTCTGCACAGGGGTACGGAGGAAGCTCTTATTGCGGGACACCACAGGCTCCCGGCTGGGGGCCACAGGGTAGGAGGAGGGTCCCATCTCTGGAAGAGGGACCTCTGTGCGTCTGGGAATAGTGGGTCCATGGCGGATGAATGAGGGCATAAGATCTGCAACCAGGTGATCAGTGTCAACAACTGTCACTGACTCAACACAATAATAGGCAGTGGTCAAGTAGTATACTTAGGAACAATTTGGAGGTACTTGAGCATTTCCATTTTATACTATTTTATACTTATGCTCCATTAAACACCTTTTTACTCGACTATATTTAACAGCGACAGTTACTTTGCAGAAAAATGTATTACATACAAAATTAATGATCATATAAATAAATGTAATGTATTGTTATTGTGTATAGGTTTAAAAACCAAACAGTATATAGTAAAGTAGGGCTGCAACTATTAATTATTTTGACTATTTTCTCAATTAATAGTCATTTGGTCTTAAAATGTCAGAAAATCATGAAAAATGTCAGTCAGTGTTTCCTGAAGCCAAAGATGCAACCTTAAATGTCTTGTTTAGTCCTGACCAACAACTTTAAAAAATGACTCAAAAACAACGACCACAATAATTGATTAATCAACTAATCGTTGCAGCTCTACAGTAAAGTAGTTAAATTACCTCCACCTTAACCAACCACACTGCTGACAACACGTTTACTTAATTATTTTAATGCAATCATTCCTCCTGTTCACACTGGCTATTAAAATGCTCCCTTTCAAATGTGCTTTCAATGTAAGTGATGAAGGATAAAATCCTCTCATTTTTTAAATATCTGCCACATTTGGTAATTTTAAAGTGAAAATCTTTGTGTTTCTCTGTTGGGCTTCAGTGGAAGTAAAGCAACAGAAAAGATGGATTTCAGCAATAAAAACTGTAACGTTGAAAGATATCTACTTGACTCGACTTAATAACAACTTCATATATGTGGATTTTAGCGTGTTTAGCGTCAAATAAATGAGTCTACACTCATTCAATGCACAAACCTCAGCTCAGTAGCAACAAATCTGACTTTAACGCAAGTTAAACCACTACACTGAATATCACTTCATAAAACGGTTACAAATAAAGCCAATATAACCCCGATAGATCTTAAACAGTTCATTATACTTACTAACTATCGGGGTGGTTACCGTTATCTATGAAGTTAAATGTTAGACACATCAGCTGACGTTAATGTAGCAGAACGTTTAACGTTAGTTAGCATCTGAACCAGGTTAGCAACTTGTTTGGTTACGCTGAAGCTACAAAACAGCGATTAAACAGATGTTTACAAGCTTATGAGACCTAATAATGTCACAAATATTTCTACACATTCGCCACAGCATGGTGGCTTTTGTTAAGTAACCACAGTTTTGCCTTTTAAGTTAACATTTGTTGCCAGGCTAGCTGAGGCTAACTGTGGCTATCAGGCTAACTACTTGTTGCGCTTACTTCTCAGGAGCGGCGACGTTTCCTTCTTCACATATTTCCCGTGTACCTCGGCTGGTTTCGACGCTTCGTTTTTACTTTTCTTTCGTGAGAGCATAACTCAAGGCTGGGAAACATCAACAACACGGCGCTGTTATGTCAGGGCACAATCCCTCGACTCTGTGACCATCCCGTTCAGTTTGCAAATTGCGGAGAGGAAACATTTTTTTAAGCTTTTTAAAATCGGCTAGCAGCAAGTTAGCCAGCTAACCCGAGCTGCTGGATGCGTCCTTCCTGCGGCGGCGGTCCGCTCTGAGCAGCGCTGCTCCTCACTGGGAAAAGTTACTGTACAGTCCTGCCCACAGTGGTGGAAAGTCACTCAGTAGGCCTACAGTTACCCAAGCACTGTACTTAGGATTTCCATACTGAGTATTTCCATTTGATGCCACTTAATACTTCCACTTTACTACATTTTAGAGGAAAAATACTGTACTTTATATATTTATTTTACAGCTTTAATAACTTTTCAGATGGGGATTTGACCCAATGGATCATATAACAAGTTTTTTTTAAATACAACACATTGTTAGGTTTTCAACCTTATTGTCTTTTGCTGTCTTACAAAAAGCAGTGAGAAAAATATCTGAAAACAGATTTGTGTATCAGAACTTTTTTTCGTTCTTTCTCATTAATCATTTCAGATTTATCTGGTGACCCTTTGGTTGGGAACCACTAGATAAAACTAACTGTATATAAAGTAGTTCAAACTGCAGCTATGACAGTAACATGATGCCTACACACTGATGCTTCAATATTAATAAGGGACTTGTACTTTGATGCTGCTAATATGCATGTACTTTTACTCATGTAGGATCTTTCATGCAGGACTTTTACTTATAGTAGAGTATTTTTACATTGCTGTATTTCTACTTTTACTTAAGGATCTGTATACTTTAACTGCTGGTTCAAACACAAATATTGTCATCAACTGAGATTCATTGTTTCTTCATTGAAACAACGGCACAATTTACAAAAAAAAAATCTGTTATAACATTTGTTATAGAATATATGGCAACCTTTCCACTTTGAGTAGCAAATATTCAGATATAAGACAAATCGATCAAACCCATTAAGAAATCAAACCAAACACAGTCCATGTAGTCTTTTTTTAAAAATTATTTATAACTAAACACAAATCATTACCCTGATCTCAGCTTTAGTGCTTTCTTTGTAGCAAATACAAATACAAGATCCTTCACTAGAATCAAAGACATTCATGATGGCAAATGCAGCATTATATATTGACACTTTATATATTGCAACAGTTCACAGGGTTTTACTCAAATGTATTTAAATAGCAAGTATTGCCACTTCGCAGACATTTAAAGTGAATGTAATGTCAAGTACTGCTTCTCACATGAAAACAAATACCTCGAAAAGGTCACCAGATTATTTGATCTTCATGTTTACATGAATAACCACTGACAGACAGGTTTTTCTTTACATAAGAGCAGACAGATTAACATAGTTAATCTCTTTGACAACAGATAAAGAACACTTATATAAAAAGTGCACATGAGTAAAATATTTACTCATTTACTAGTAACTGCTTTGAAAAATATATATTTTTTAAAATTTACTTGCTGTGAAATAGCACACATTTTCTTTATAATTTAGCTTCACATTTGGGTCTTTGTAGGTCCAACACAACATGAGCTAATTATTACTTAGAATAAAATGAACAGATTAAAAAATATTGCATAAGCAACACAATAAAATTCAGGCTAACATGCCAGTGGACACGCAGCCGAATGAACTTTGTATAAATTTGGCTGGATAAATTACAAGAATAAAAAGTTGACATACACGTTTGGCATAGTTGTTAATGTCCTGAACACCCCTGGGTGTTTTGGGCGACACATTTTGAGGATTTAAAGTGGTAAGATAGTGATGGAAGGGGTGAGGGGTTTAGGTCGCACACTATCTTGTTCAGGCTGGAGATCTTTTCCTCCAGTAGGTAGTTCTTCTTCTCTGCTATTTTCTGCCGCTGCTCAGTTATCTCCAGAGCCTTCAGCAGTTGGCCGTTCTCCATGTACAGTTCTTTGATCACCACGTCTGCTTTGCCATTCTTGTGCAGCTAGAAAAGTCAGAGAAAGTCAGTGATCAAGGTTCTGACCCAAGTTCCACTTGTTAAATATTTTGATTATTTGTACTTGTTTGATAAGGATTTTATTTTACAAATTATTATTTTCCCACACATCTGTCCTCCAGTGGTGAATTAGATAACACTTTTGTTAAGTGTTTTTCTTGTGAATATTGGCTGATACATCATTACTGGAACCCTTAAAGATTAAAGTCACCTTTTTAAGTTCAGTATCGATCAGACTCAAAGGTTACATCATCTCAAAAAAAAATAAATACGTTAAATCACAACTGAGAAAACACAACTCCACACCTTTATACACAGTTACATGATTGTAGCACATAACAGCATTGTTTTATTCCAGTTCTATTGTACCGATTTGTTTTAGGTGATTTTTTTAAAAACTTAAATTAGGTTTTACGGGGTTTTCACAAGAGAGATGGTTTCGTGCTTTTTTGAACTGACCTGTTCTTTAAGCTGAGCAACCTTCTCTTTGAGCAGCAGCTTGACGTTATGGAGCGACAGTTCAATTTCCCTCATACGTTCCTCCATATTCTTCATCTTCCTCTCCCTTTCATCCTAGTGAAAAGACATGATATCATCAAATTGCTGTAAATGCAATAAAATGATTATAGAATTTTTAAGCATTTGAGAGCTGGTGTAAACTGAGAAATGTGATGGTGAGAAAAGTCACAATGTACAAACCACATTCTTGTGAGCTAGATGCTTTATTTGATCTTTATTTCTGCATTAAATGATGTTTGATACATTTCTAAAGGAGAGGACAATGTTCTAAAAACATAAATAAAATATAAATAAGTATAAAATTATGCCATGTATTCCAGATACCTCTACAAAAAATAATTTAATGCATAAATAAAACAAACACTAACATGATTATATTAAAATAAATTAAATAATAAATTACTTATGAGTCTTTACAAAAGTATAACAAACTAAATGACTCAAAAACAAACACAGATATAATAGATGCACAACACATTGTACTAATGACACACTAATGAAACAATGATTTCATCATGAATGGTTCGCATGGATTTTCTAATAATAAATACCAGATTAACATTCAAAGTTAACAGCAGAGTGATGTTGTGCTTGAGAGGTCCTTGTTAAAGAAAAACAAAACCCAGAGAGATGTGAAAACTTTGGTTGAGCAACACAAAGGCCCAGAACACAAATACAACATCAATAGGAAGCTTGAAGAAATATTCAGCCATGTGTAGGGTCAAGTAAGAAATACAGGCATAAATGACAAAAGACAAAACAGTGAAAACGTTCACTGACAAACCTCTCTAAACCCTGACGGTAACAGCTTATATCAACAGGTTGGAACTGCTTGATTGTTAGAGAAGGCTGTTAGGCACTAACCTCACCTCAACTTAACACTCCTTGATGATCATAAGGCAAACTGTCACACAAGATTCAGCCTCTGAGGATTTACCCCGTCTCATAGATAAGATGAATGGTGCATAACAGAACATTCACAGAAATACACCCTGCGTTTAAAAAAAAAAAAATCCCTGTAATCAAGAAAGATTTTTCCACTACAAAATGCTCACAGCATTTGCTTTCAACAATTTAAGTTTGTCAAGACAAAACTTTGTAGTCTGAATATATAGATGTTACAATTGATATGGCATGTCTGACAAACTTTACATTTTTAAAGATAATTTAATGATTTTTTTTTCATCAAAATCCCATTGGGAAAACCATCTGAAGCTATTTTGTGTGTTTCTTGCCACCTAGCAGCAGTGCAATACAATTACACATCCATGCCTTTTGAATCAGGCACCACATTTGTTCACAGTCTCCTATAAGGATGCAGAAAGAGTGGCATATACTGTACTACAGATTTCTGCTCCAAACGTAGCAGAGGAAGAGCAGGACTGAGAAGAGCAGTCTTTGAGGACAAAAAGAGGCTAAAGTGGAGAGCAGGGAAAGACGCTGATGTTACAATCCACCGATCCGCCGGTAGCTGTCTGCGTGAGCCGCCCGCTGCTCCGGCATCGCCCCCTGGAGAGAAAAGGCAGGTACACTTCACCACAGCTCTACCCTCTCCTCTGATCCTACAAATACACTACAATACTACGCAGGCCTGGTCAGTTAACACGTTTTACACAGTGATGTTTTGGCTTTTCTATATGGAGACGTGTGTTCAATATTAAATAAATAAGACATTATGAAATGAATAATCATATGAATAAATACAAACAATATATACTGGATGGACATTTAATCAACATGGCTTGGCTTGTTGTTGATGGATATATCTGAATAATCCCATTAGAGGCAGGTCATGTAAATGATCTGACACAAACATGAAACAACTCATTCATTCTAAGATGACAAATATTTAAATATATAGTGACAGTATACACAACTGATATAATAATCTCAAAAAGTATGCAACCTGAGTTTTTCCACTACATTCATGGTCACCTATTGATGACTTGTGGTGTCATGCTGCTGATAGAAATGACAACAGAATGTCAGATATTAAAATGCACTGAGTAATTACAGATAAACTACATTTTTCTAGCGGTGAAAGACTGAGTTTTGTGCAACGTGACACTAAACGGTGACAAATGGAAAAACAACCACCAGGGCCACACCCAGGAGATCACACCACAGCAACTAACTTCAGTCCCGAGATGGAAAATTAAATAAAGACAGTGAGTCAAAAACAAAATGTACAAACACACGGGTACCAGAGACTAAATACCAAGCGCAAAAAGTAAACACTACACACACACGACACAAAGAGATGATGAAAGACAGGTGAGATGGAAGATCTGTGAGAGGCGGCAAAACTAGGAGCACAGCAAAACCAGAAAGATAGAAAAGGAAAAGTGTCACTCAGCTCAGGTGTTTGAGATTTTACATGCCTTTAAGCATTTTAATATTAATGATTTATACAGTATATGCTGTAATGTAATGTTTTTAGTGTATTTATTTATGATAATCTAATGTCATTGGTTTTTTGCTTAAAGATGTAAGAATACCAGTCAAGAAGCAAATTACAAAAAAACCCCCACCACATTTAAAATAATCTAATAACAACTGAATTGAGTAGAAACACCTTCTAAACCAAAGTGACAGAAATGCAATGTGTGTATTTCTATTAAACTCCCATTATATCCCCAACATGAGATGTAGTTCATCATTCCCTTCTTGTAGACAATAATGACTTCATGATCATTATGACAAATGACTATGATGTAACAACAGAGAAATGTCAGGAGATTAAAATGAAATAACAAATAATGCAACGAAAATTTTAGCTCTTGGTAAACTCAAAGTACTCAGGAAACATAGCAATTGTAAAAGCATAAGGGAGCGTTTAATTTGTTCATTTCTAAGCTAAATGATATTCGTATTGTACCTGCATGTTGTCCGGATCCTCACCACGATGCTGTCCCCTGGGCATCCTATGAGGTGATGGAGGCAGAAGACCAACCAACTGAGCCTGAAATGCCTAAAAGCAGGAAAACAAGTAAGAGAAGTATAACATAGTTGTAAGAGAAATATGCACAGTATAAGGTAAATGTATTGTTTATTAATAACACCTAAAATTAACTATTAGGTTGAGGACAAGTGCACCATTTAAACAACATTTTTGTAAAACGTAATGTAATAAAAAAAAGAAAAGGCTGGTACCTCTAGTAGCTGTGTAGACAATCGAGCCATTTGGGCCTTGAGCACCTCATTTTCTTGTTGAAGGCTCTCCAGCTGTGTGTGTCCTTCCCCAGCTTCACAACCCTGAAATCAATGCATATAAAATAAGAATACAAGAGGGCACCGCAGCATGTTTAGAAGGAAACGCATAGCAGTAAAGGTATCTGGTTAGATTAACGCTGCTCTTACCTTGGTCATGTCCTTCCGTGCCTCCAGTTCCTGCTTCAAAGAGGCATTTTCCTGTTCCAAGGCCTTCACCAGCGAGGACTGACTCTGATGTTTGTGCTGCTGCTTCAGGGACAGGATGGTGGCATCAAGCTGTCGGACCTGCAGAGAAAAAATAATAGGCTTATAGATAAATGACATAAAAGGATCACTACTAATATGACTGTGGGTTTTTAAAGTTCATTGCAGTTCTAAACAGGGTGGAAATAACTAACTTTTTCTCTGGAATGCACAAGGTCTCCTTTAATGTGATGCACTTCTGCCTGAAGCCTCTCGTTTTCCTGCCTCAGCAGATGCTGCTCCTGTTCCTTCAGCCGAGACATCTCATCCCTGTACCGCCTCTTGCTCTGATTCTGGAGACCGCTCGAGTGCAAGGCCATCTCCAAAACATGGTTCTGTGTTGAACAGAAATCAAAAGATTGAACACATTCAAACATTATTTACACTTTTAATAATTCAACCATCATCAATGTGCAGCATCCACGTGGGTGATGCATGGCAGCCATTTTACCAAAATGCTTACCACACCGCTTGAGGTGGAGAGGGAGGGAATCATTGAGCCATCATTGATTACACTGGGGGATGATTAGGAAGTCAGATACCGACAACCAAGTTGGGAATTTTTTGCCAGGACTTCGGGTAGCCCCCTACTCTTTGTCATTGTGACCACAGCGAGTCAGGACCAAGGATTTAATGTTTCATACAAAGGACGACATCTCCTACAGCACAGTGTCTCTGTCATTGCACTGGGTCATTGGGATTTATTATTAGGATCAGACTGCCCCCTACTGGCCCACCTACACCACATTTAGCAGCAACTTAGTTTTCCCAACAGCAGCAGAAACAGGGTACACATGTTGGTATGGCTGCTGTTTAACTGGCTAATACTAATTCTATCAGTCTGCCGAGTCACAGAAATAAAACATGTCTTACTTTATCGTTGGCATTCTGCAGCTGTTTGTGCAGCATTGCAACATCATGTTTAAGGGAATCTCTCTCCTGCTGCAAAACACGGACGTCTGACTTTAGACGAACACTTTGATTGTTGACAGTCTGAAGAGTTTCATCCGCTGTCTTTACCTGGAGTGAGGAAAAAAAACCCAGAAACCTTAATTTCAATATAAAATCACCTTGATGAAGGCCTTGGTGCCAAAACTCATTGGTGAAATAAATAAGATTCTTCCAGGTAGCCAGCTAGATTTATGGTTGTTTTTCCCCCCACATCTAATTCAAGCCAAAACATACATCTTAATTAAGCAATTAGGATAACAGTCAGTCAAGATTATTGGAGATTAAAATGTTAAGGTTATTTTAGATCTCACATCCTAGCCACCATTTAGTCTCTCGAGCAGTAGCTAAAGAGATCTTATTATTCAACAGTGAGAGGATTCTGTAGGTTATGGCAGACTGTTACCCTTTCCTGAGCTTTGGCTAGCTGGCTGCGGAGGCCCTGAGTCTCTTTTCCCACAATCTTTCGCTCCTCCACCAGATGGCTGAGCTGATTCTCCATGGAGTCCACCATGACCACCTAGGAACAAGATGACTATAGTTGTAATGGAACAATCTTTTCTTCATTCGGACTTTATAATGCTAATGCCAGTTCACAAAGAAATATTCCAGTAGATCACATCTGCCTCAAAGATAAAAATACTTCAACATTTCTTCAGATTCACTATTGAAGGTCACATAGATTCAACAGGTCATTTCATGGCAAAAGTATAAGATGTTATAACTTTTTGCTGATGTGGTTAATGTTAGACCTGTGACCCGAGGCTCACCTTCTCTCTGAGGCCAGAGAGCTGCTGTGACAGCATGGCATTCCTCTCCTCCAGCTTTGCAGTGTCCTCCAGAGCTTTGGTCAACTCTGCCTCCAGAGCAGACACACAAGCTGCCAGCTAACACAAAACAGCCACCAATTAACTACTTTCTACGACACCATGATGACCACGAGTCTGTCACAAAACACTGTTTACCTTGTTTTTCTCCTCAGCGGGGAACACCTCCCTCCTTTCATTCTCCTTTATCAGCTCTGCCAGCTGCTGTTTTAGCTTCGCCATATCAGCAATATTTTCTGTATTTTTCTCTGACAGCATCCCCTTCTCATCCTCTAGCTGTTGGCTCTGCCACCGCAGCTCCACAATCTGCAGAGGAGATAAATTAACTGAATGAAGGAAGTGTGTGTGTGTAAAAATTTGTTTTCCCTTTATAACATGAAGTCACATATACCTGTGTGTTAAAATTCTCTGCTGCCTTTTGAGCTGAAATCTTCTCTTGTTGCAAGTGCTCCAATGTCTGCCTATAATTTAACAATGGGCAAAAAATTTCAAAGTCAAATGTTTACATTACGAGTGATTATTCGCAAATTAAATAATTAAATTTTTATGTGTTGCTTCTTACGTCAACTCTTCCTGGGCCTCTTTCAAATCCTCTTCCTTCATCGCAGCAATCTTCTGCCTGAGGATGAGGTTTTCTTCAGCGAGACGACTGGCCTCGGATCTACAGACAGACAAAAGTAGTTGAGAGGCAGAAAAGTAGATTGCTAAACGCTATTATAAAACCATAAATCTCAGAAAACATGGTTATAACACTGGTAAGAAAGTCTTTGCAACACATCGATTAAAACGCATCACATTCTAGTATTTACACACACTGAACTTTCCACCGGTGATCTACAAGGAACAAAGCAGCAAGGTCCCACGTGTTCGAAGGTCATCGCACAAAGGTTTAGAATTATTAGGAGCCTAATCACAGGTAGCACAACAGCACTACGTCATGCTTGGGAACTGTTGAAAATCAAAGCACAAGAGGGTTGGGATAACAAAGGTGATTGCAGGCATGGGGGACGGGATCCTAGTTTTTTTTCTCCACATTACCTATGGGCCTGTGTGGTTTCATTTATTGTCTGCGACTTGTCCTGCAGCTCTGTGATGGCTCGGCGGAGTTCGGTGTTGTGCATTTCAAATTCCAGGCAGGAGTCCTTCAGGCCAGATACCGCCTGGCAGTTCAGATCCAGGAAAGCCTCCTCTGACGGGCTCTGTGGGGATCTGGTGTCCGGGTGCACGGCCATAAGCATATCATCCTGCCTCTCCAAATCGCTGAACAACTCAGACAGCCTACTGTTCTCTTCTCGCATCCTGCCGATCTCATCCACAAGTGAATTCTGCTGATCGTGGAAATCATGTAAAACAGTCATCCTGCTTTCAAGGCTCCAAAGTCTCTTTTCAAGTTCACAGTTTTGATCCTTCAATTTGGCATTTTCACATACGCAATCTTCATATTCAATCTGAAGATCCGTCATGTTTAAGGCCTTTATCTCCAGCGCTTTGATGTGCTCCATTATTAGTAGCATTTTGACTTTAAGGCTGTAGTTTTCCTCTAACACCTGGTGGCCAGTTTGTATCTTTTCATTGTTATGCGCCAAAAGATTTTCTAGAATTTCTGTTTTCTGCTGAAGCAAAGAAATCTTATCATGTAGGAGAATATTTTCCTTTGTGGCCGTGTTATACAAAGCCCGTAGTTTGAAGAGAGAAAAATCCTGGTTCTCACAACTGTCATCTTCATCCAGCAGTTCTAGACACTCGTGTGTGCAGTCAGCGTGCTCATCCTTCATTTCAGTGGTCAAATAATCACATACAGGTTCAATTTCATGTCCTGGCTGATGAGAGACATCTAGTAGACAAATATCCTCAGCGTCCTCTGGAGACGGCTCATAAAGGTCACCTGTCTCTATCAGCGCCTCATGGGGAGGGCTTTCAGAGTCCAAAGCTGGTACATCTTGAGGTTCGTTCTCTTTACCTGATTCAAGAGCTACTTTATTCTCACCAGCTGTTGTATCTTCATCTAAATCCCCTTCAAATGCCTCAAGCGATGCAACAACCTCTTCAATTTCACACTGTCTATTTGAGGAAACGGCTTCTTTTTCGTTTTCAGCATCCGTCAAATTTTTAGCATCACCGCAATGATTTTTGTCTGGAAGTGAGGATTCTGGGTTGTGGTCGTCACAGAGGTCTTCTTCATTACAAAGTCTAATTTCTGCAGAACAACAGACTAAATCAGAGTCTTTTTCAGCTTCTTCAGGCCTCAAAACTATGACTTGCTCATCTTCTGAAACAGCTTGATCATTACATCTCTCGCCAATAACACTTGCATTTTCAGGCTGTGATTCATCGTTCTTAGTCATATTATCTTGAACGACAATTGCATCAGCTTGTTCTTGGTTCTCAGTGGCATCCATCTTCATTTCTTGCATATCATCATCATCATCATCAGTAGTACTTTGTATATTTTCAGGACATCCATCCACTGCATCGGGAGTCTCCGTTTTCATGTCAACTTCAACATCTTTTTCAGCCAGAATTGCTTCAACTGGTGACAAACAAACTACTTCATGATCGGAGTCGTCAAGAATAACATTATCAAGACAGCTTCCAGAGGGTGGAGAACACGTTTCCTGTCGTTCACCAGATAAAATGTTTAGCACCGCCTCCATCTCATTTGATTCAACTATTTCTGTCATCTCAGTCTTTTCTGCAGTGGCCAAAACCTGACTGAGTTCCATCTCCTGCTCTTTAATTCTGATTTTCAGCTGATCTTGCTCCGCTACAAGATCTTCTCTGTCATTCTCAAGATCTTTTAACTTTTCTTCAAGACTGGATATATGTTCCAGTAGCTCCTTCCTCTCCAGATCAAAGTCCACTGCTGCCTGTTTAAGAAGTATCTCCAGCTCTTCAATCTTCATCTTTAAGTCATCACGCTCAGTTAGCAGTTCAATTCTCTCTCCTATCTGCCTCTCAGACATTGAAAGCATCTCGTCGTATTTTCCCTCAACTTCTGACTGTCTACTCAGAAGTTTTGCCTTCTCTTGTTTAAAAGCTTCCACATTTTGATTTAGTAGAAGTTCAGTCTCTACTGCTTTCTGAGCAGACTGAGCCAGAAGCTCCTCTTTGGTCTGCAGGCTTTCCTGAAGCCTGTTATGGAGATCATTTAGCTGCCGACTGAGCTCTATTTCCGTAGTCTGGGCCATACAGGTGAAGTTGTCCAGTTCATTCTGCAGTTGCTGGTTCTTCGTCACCATCACTTCCAGTTCTTCCTTATGAATACTTTCCAGCTCATGTCGTTCTTTTGTCCACTCCTCATTTAGGCGCTCTCTTTCTTGCTCCATTTCCTCCTCTCTCATTTTTCTTTGTTTTTCAGCGTTCTCATGGGCCTTCTGCATCTGTGCCTCCCAGTGGAGCTTCTGCTCAACATGGCTTTCAGAAAATGCCTTTAGCTCACTTTGATAGTGCTGTTCGAGTTTCAAAACATCAGCCTGAAAACGCTTTGCAACACATTCTTGATCACCTGAAAAACGATCTTCCACTTCTTTGATTCTTTGGGAGAAGCTGACCTCGATTTCCCTCCTGTACATGGTTATTTAATGATTGTTACAGAAACTGTCAGAGGTACAGCAAACATTTCTGAAATGCTAACTTTAATTTTTTTTAGCATTTTACTTCAAAGAAATAGTTTCATATTTTGGAAATTTGTCGACTGTTAAATGAAAAGAAATTTTCATTGAACATGAAGCTACAGCCAGGAGGTGGCCATCTTAGCTTATGACTGAATGAATATAACTAGGTAAATAGACCTCTCACCTCTCCTGAGCGATGTCATCTCGTAGTTTGTCCAACATGCTGCTGAGCGTGTTCCTCTCCTCGGTGTGTTTGACAACCAGCTCCTGCATGGCCTCTCGATGGCTCTCTTCTAGACGAGCTTTCTCCTCTGCCATTAAGCATCGAACTCTCTTCTCCACCTCCTCTTTCTCAGCCCCAAACTTCTCCCTGTCTTCATTCAGCCTATCCTGGAGCATCCCTTCATAATCCTCTTCCAGTTGCAACCTCTCCCTCTCCCACTCCTCCTTTAGCTTCTTCTCCCTCTGCTCATACTGCTCTTGTAACTGCAACCTTTCCTGAATGATTCTGTCGAGCAGAGTCTCCTCCTGACGCTCCTGAAGCTGAACTCTTTCACTCTCCCACTGTTTCCTGATCTTAATTTCCTTTTCTTCCTGCTCATTGACAAGTCTCAACATCTCCTCCTCCAGCAACACTTGCAGAGTCTCATTATTCTGCTCATCCAGCTGAGCCCTCTCTTTCTGCCACTGCTCCGTCAGTCTCTGCACAATCTCATCACGCTCTTTGTCAAACCTGCACTTTGCCTCTTCTAGTCTGGAATTCAGTTCATCCTCATGGCTTCGCTTCAATAATCCCTTCTCCCTTTCAAAATCATCTAACAATCTCTTTTCCAACTCCTTTTCTTCCTGCAGTTTCTGTCCCTCCTCTTTCACTCTGGCTTCAAACAGCTCCACATTCTTCTCCTCTAGTGTCATAATTTTAATGGCATGTTGGTTTCTCAGCTCCTCCATCTCAGTGACAAGATTTTCTTCTGTCGCAGCCTGCTGGACTTTGAGGGTCTTCAGCTGCTCCTCCAAGTCTGCAGTGTAGGTTTGGGCCTCCAGCAGCTGTTGTCTGAGGGCTCCCACTTCCTCCTCCTGCAAGTTCTTGAGCTCTCCCCTCTCCTCAATCTGCTTCTGCTCCAGACAGGTCCGCTCCAGCTCCGCCTGCTCTAGCTGGCTCTGGAGCTCCTGTGAGTGAATCTGAACGTCGGCCATCTCCTCCCTCAAAGCCTGGACCTCCAGCTGGTACTGGAGAGCTAAGGTAGCCTTCTGGTCCTCGTGGGTCGCCCTCTGCTTTTCAACCATCTTATCGAATTCATTGATCTGTTGGGATAAGAATGAGGAGGAACTAAATGGTAGGCTGAGACTGAGAAATCAATTCATTTAAATCATCTTGAATAATAGTCAGAAAAGTTAACAATTGTACATATCAATATTCGAACGATCAAAATGCCATCTCAACATCACAACAATAATATTATGTCCACATTAATCACTATAATTCAAACATGTGTAACCCAAATGAATTATAATGGCTTTACTGGACTTACCTTGGTTTCAAGCTGGTTTCGCAAATCCTCCATTTCCTGAAGATGTTGCTCCTTTAGTTGCTCCAGCATCATCTCTGCATCTAGGCTCATGCTGAAGGGCTGAACTTCTTCTGAACCGATGCCTGCAAAAAAACCCAGAAATTATAAGTTGGTGGCAAATAAGCAAAATGTCAATGTACCGATTGTTAAGTGATAACAGTGTATCCAGTTCTCCATGGATTCATTTCATGTATGAGTTGTCAATGTATTAATCAGACCTACCAGGGTCAGACTCCATACCAGGGCTTTTACTCTCCAACTCTTCAGAGAGAGGTTTGTGGCAGGGCTGATGAGTTCGACCGAGACTGTGGAACTCCTGCAACTCTGACTGTAGCTCATCAATACGATCCTGCAGTTCCTATAAATAAATACGAATTTTACAAGTTAAATATGAGTGAAAATAATAAACATAATGAATTATCTGACATTTAAAACCGACTTCAGTTACACATATCTTGCATTTTTATGTATGCAACAGGAAATAAAAAAGAAAGACATTCAAGAAAAGATGTGTGCTTTTTGTGATGTAGTTGTGTTTACCCTGCACTGTGCTTCATAGCTGCCCCGTAGTTGTTTAATACGTTCCTCCTGGAGGAGGAAGTCTGCACTGTCTGGGTCCATGTCACCAAACTAAAGAATGAGATCAAACACAAGTTTAGCTCATTTGCTCAGAAATCATGAAATAAAAACAAAAAGGACTGTACAGAAAAAAACCAGACAAACTTACATGAGTTCTTCCAAAACAATACAGAAAATCAAATAACAACAAAAAAAGCAAGCAGACAACACTTAAAACCCTTAACAGAGAAAGTTAGTAGTCTGAAAATTGGATGGTCACAAAACATCTTGGTACCTTTTCTTTCATAATGTTGTCAAAACTCGCCTGGAGTTTTGTAATTTGACTTTGTGCCTCCACTAATTTTTCGCTGTTATCCAGCAACTCCATCTCAAGACGTCTGTTTTCCTAATGGATACAAACATGGGTTGTGTTTACAATCATTAACCATTTGTTCATTTTGCACAAGCAAATGATTGAT